>CM042239.1:30879894-31479894 GCA_023566225.1 Romanogobio albipinnatus
TATGAAGATCACTTTGGATAAAAGACTTAAAGTGCCCCTATGCTAATTTAAAGGTTCGTAATTTTGTTTTGGATGTCTCCTGCCTTTACGCGAACCTACTCGGCTCTGATTGGTCAGATGATGCAGTCAGTCGTGATTGGTCTACCACTTACAGCGCATCAGAAACAAAATGCCTATTATCATATCTGAATTTCAGCTAAGAAGGCTTCCTCAGCACTTGATACACAGTGATACGAACGATAGCATCGATTTTTCTGTATCAATTCCAGACCTCATCCTCATTCTTTTGAAGAGCATCAAAGTGGATTCGAAGCTCTGAAAACAGCATCTTCTCGACATGTCGAAAATACAAATGAAACTTTTCCAGGCCTCAGCTACAACAACAGTGTTTGAGGGTGGTCGAAGTCAACATTGTTTCCCGGCAGCCAATGAAGACCATAGCTGGCATTATGCAAACATTGGTACCGGTATGTAACAGGAAGTAAGACTAGAATGGCTGATGACTCATTTCAGCAGTTCAGAATTGATTCTTGCTTTTAGAAGAAAATAATTTTGTGGTGCACTTTGATCTTTAAAATTTTGCAGACCATTTACATTTACAAACAGCTATATTATACACTGTATTATACACTGAATGAAAGGTAATATTTTATGTATCTGATGTATTAACAAGTAGCGTAAAACTATAGTTGCGTCCTCCTCACCTGATCAATATGGAAATCTCTGATCTGCAGGAGTTGATTGCCATTTTTCGTGACCTCAGGGATTGCAATGTACAGTTGCAAATCTTGGACTGGAAAATAACCAAGGTTCTGGATCTGTGATGCATAGAAGAAACACGTTTGGTTTTTTGAAACATCAGTTTTCGGGGTCCTGCTCTATTAGTAATTAGATACCTCACCTGAAAGGTAAAGTTGAATGGAGGGTTGAAATCACCCGGTTCTTCTAGAGAGAGGTCAGGTTTAAGCTCATATCGAGTTGGATAAAAATCCCTGCGATAATGAAAATATAATTTGCAACTATTCTAATTCCCACAACCACGCATATTGATTAGAGCGTTTAAACAAACACATCTATCTCACCTTGTGAAGAGCAGATCAGCCTCATATTTCACAGTGTAGAAAATGTCATTAATGTTGTCGTGTAGGACAACTTCCTCACCCTCACTGTAAAAACACGAGAACAGGCATGAGAAACCTCCCAGGCAGAGACACTCACCCTGTAATTCACTGCGCAGTGACGCTTGGCCGCACATATGAAGAGTTTAACATTCCAGCTCAGGCATCATCATTGTCTAGAATCCTTTTTCCTCAGAGTTTCATAACATTCCAAACCATCAGCAATGCTCTAGATACTTTAACTGCAGCCACATCTAGCATATTTCAATCTGATTGTGGCCATTTAGTAATCCAGTGATCCATGCGTTGTTCTTTTTTTGTGGTCCACAGGATAAAAGTGATATGATTTTCAAACAACTACATTTTTAAAGCAAAAACTAAAATAGATGTTAGACCGGCTGATTGTTAGCTGTGTCCTACCTGGTAACCTCCAGAATGAGCCATACGTGATCCAGCAGCACAGAGTGACTGAATTCAAATTCCAAACGAAATGTTACCTGTGGAGTAAGAGAGTAATGTTTAATCACAACAGCCACATGATAGTAACACAAGTGACTGACTTCTGTTGGTAGCTTTCTATCTGAACCCTGATGACAATAAACAGTACATGAACATACACTTCTTTACACACTGACACACAATTGTGGTTGAAACACAAGCTCCAGGACATTCCATAATAGTGTTTTGATTAAGAAAAAAAAGTATTGAAAGTTTGTTTGTCACTTTTTCCTGCATGCTACAGTGTAGTTTATCTTTGATTAAAACTACATTTACATGTTCCCTTGCCTCCAAAATACAAATTTAACACCAGACTTACATTTTTGAAGATGAATCAATATTTTCTAGGGCAAACAGCCTTTCTGGATATAGAAGAATGATACAAACAGGCCAAGACCCTGTTAATCTACCCCTAGCCTATTCTATTGACCAATAACATAATTTTTGTGGGAGAAGGCACTTCATCCACTGCTGCTGGCTGTTCTCTAACCACCACATGAGGTATTAACTTCCATATCCTGTATACACATCACTTAAAAGTGACAAAACACAGATACAGAAGATATACAGACTCTTCCAAAGAAAATCTGCTCCAATTCATGATGCATCTGCTCTAGCCACCAGTTATGAGGTGATCCAAGTCTCCATATGGTTAAAAGAATAAATGCTTTTTTCTGTAATTTGATAATATACTATAGGTGGAACAACATTCATCTTTGTTGTTCCAAAACTGCATGACGTTCTATCTTCTGTGAAAAAAGGCGATATTTTGAGGAACTGTTCTTGTCGATACAATGAAAATCAGTGAGGTCCAAAACAACACTGGACCACATTGACTTTCCTTATATGGAAAAACAAAAACACAGGAACATTTTTCAAAATTTCTTTTGTATTCTACAGAAGAAAGAAAGTTATATGGGTTTTGAACACATGAGAGTGAGCAAATAATGACGATGAATTATGACAATGTTCATTTGTATGTGAACTATCCATTTAAAGGACATAAATTGGCATTTAGTTTTATTCTTGCTTAGAGAAATGGAAGCACTTGGACACCGCTATAACTACGTGGGTAAAATCTTCATTCCCTCTTGGTGAGTAGTGGCATAAAGCAGCATGGAAAATCCTTTTTACGTTCTCTCCTCCTGAGTTCTCCTCCTTTTATTGCACTTTTGCCCCATCTCAAACTGTTCTGAGCTGAACCAGGCTCCCACGTGGGCCAATAAAATCTCTCTCTGTAGCCACAAGTGTAGCTCCAATGACCCCCAAACCCCCCAAATGAATCAGGACTCTGTAAGAAGCTGTTGACCCGTTTCCTATCAAAGCAGTGCCCTAGCACAGAACAGACTTCTGTGGTCCAGGCCATGTGATTGATGGGCGTTGCTCTGTACTGATGTAGTAACCGTCTTGCAGCAGTATTCTTGCTTTACATTCCTGCCTCATGTTTTTCTTTTTCTAGAGAGACCCGAACACGAGCTTAAGCAAAAAAGGACACTAAGTGAATCATTCTGTGACTTCAGGCTGCTGGTGACCTTGTGAATTTGTATATGCCCCATGGAACATTCCAGACGTAAAGATTTGGTATGTCTGTGACAGATTCTGACAGTTCTGCAGATGGTTAATGTGAATAAGTCTATAGGGTTTTGACTGTGTGGTCCAAAATGTTTGTGTAAGCAAGGCTTTCTAGAGCACAGACGATTATACATTATATAATTCTGCATATTTGATAATATGCAGTCATTGGCGAATTGTTAGCTGTGCACATATGGCTGGAGTACACAATGCTAAAAGTATGGTAAAAGTTACAATATTAGTTGCATTAAATTTGACTTGGCCAAGGTTCCTGAAAAACATCACAAAACAAACCCCAAACTTTTGAACTGTAGTGTAGTTACAGTAACCTCACTAGAGAGCTAGCTTAGCTCAGAAAGTGCTTTATTAATTTGTCAGTATTGGTTAAAGAGTGTATACTGTACATAGTTGTTGGTAATAGTTTTTGGGCTAGAGGTTTCTGATAAGGTTCAATGTAAGTGTCTAACTGTATAAATGTGGCAATAACAACTCACCTGTGACTTTGCTCTCATAAAGGGTGCACTGATATTGCAAGATTTCTCATATTTTCGCTTGTTCTCACTGCGGCAGTCTATATGTATATCAGAGTTATCCTATAAATAAAGACAGGGAGATCAACCTGATTTAACTTACAGTAACAATTACTATTAGATGCATTCCTAAAAGGTCAATAGTATCAATCAAGATTATGAATGGACAAAGGAACAAATCAATCAATCCTTGTCAGGTACCAAACAACAAAAAGGTATTAGAGTACCTTCACTAACAGGCTGGAGAAGCGTAGGTTTGGAGTGTAAGTGATGTTAAGATGGGCTCCATATGCGTTCTCCCCTCTGTTTTCTAGACGTACATCCACTACCATTCTCCTCCTGGATCCCTCCACAATGCGTTCAGAGTGTTCTGCTGCTGTCTGACTCCGACATAACAGACTGCCTGCTCGAAATGCCTGGGCACAGAACTGCCTGTAGAGAATCAGAGTGCATATGAGCATGTGAACAAGTGTGTTAGCATGTGTGTGCGCGCCTTATCTTACTTGCGATGTATTAGATCAGTCTGAGATTGTAACACCAAGTCTGGAACACAATGGTCGTCTTCATCACACCCGTTCCAGAAGGGAAGCTGGAGAAAACAGTACAAAGTGCCATTACATTTATATGTATTAATTTATTATACATGCAAAAGAGTTTCATAATGTGTGTTAATGTTGTTAACGAAAGATATATAGTGTGACAATGAAGTTTCCTTTGACCTACATACACTCACCTGTGTTTTCACAGTAGTAGCCCAGCCATCATCCAAAGCTGGTCCTTGATCCAGGTCCAATAGCTCCGTCTCTACAGTGAATATAATGGGCCTGGCGTAGTCTGTAGTCTCCTGTGTCAACATTACAATATCATAAATCTCCATATAAATAAATGGCAAAAAAATAGTAACCTGGAAGAATATAATCTGCTGCTGTAATGTTAGAAAGTGAACTAAATAAAATAGGAATGCTGTTATTGCAATGGAAAATCTGAATGAACAGACATGAAAGTACATAATTGACAGAACCAATAACGACTTGGCAGTTATTGCAGATTATGTTATCATTATGTAAATGCACCCTTATGATACTGTGACCTAAGAGGTGAAAGCTAACCATGACGTGGAAGTAGATGTGGTCACAGGTCTCCTCTCCAGGAAGCAGTGTAAGATTCTGAGGCTGCTGGCGATCTGGATCATCAAACACGGCTCGAGGGTTAAAGCGCTTCTCCTCAAAGAAAGCACTATAGCTAAGAGCTAAGAGAAGGGGAAGGAATACAGTGAACATACAGTGAAATATTTACTTGTCACTTTACACATTATTTGCAAATAATGCTAGATAACATGTTGGTATATGCTACTATTTAATAGTTTGAGGTTAGTACGATTTTTTTTTGTTTTACCAAAGCTGTATTTTTTGGATTAAAATATATCAAAATATATTAATATATTTTAAAGTGTAATTTTACATGATCCTTCAGAAATCATTCTAATGTGCAGATTTGGTGCTAAAGAAACATGTATTATTATCATCAATGCTGAAAAAATTTGTGCTGCTTAATATATTTTGTGATTTTTTTTTCAGGATTCTTTGGTGAATAAAGTTAAAAAGAACAGCATTTATTTGAAACTTTATATATCATATTAAAAATGTATATCACATGCAAGATAAATTAGAAAAAAAAGTGTCTCCTTTTATAATGTCCCATAAGTCTGATTTCCCAGATGATCATAGAGAGATGATATGTCTTAGTCTATGAGACCATTATGTTGGTTTGAAACCCATGACATATTTGATGAAGATGCTCTGGGGTCATGAAGGTTGTGCTGCTCTGTTGTCCCACACATTACACAGGAACCTGACCTTCCAGCACATGACTTTCAAAACAACCTATGATGGTCGCCGAGGCCTTAAGTCAAACTACATGTGTCAAACACTAACCAAACCTTTCCTGAGGGACTGAGGCATTATTTTCTTTCTTTTAACCATTCCAGCTTCTATGGCTATGTTCATGGCAAGTGCCAGGTTTAGTTATTTAAAAAATAAAACTAAAGTGTCTGTGGCGAGCAGCGAGGTCGAGGGACCGTGAGGGCGGGACGAGGCGGCGCTCATCACGGAGGATGAGCGCCAGCTGCGCGCGGCAGCGATCTCGGCTCTCACGGAGGAGTGAGGGAGTATAAAGGAGGAGCGACGACAGTGAGGGACGAGAGAGGACCAGGCCTGGATTTTGTGTTGTGTTTTATTTACGTTTTGTTATGTGTATTCTGCAGTCGTCCGTGAGGGGCTGCAGATTTTATTTTCATTTTATGTTCATTTGTTTTGTGTGTAGGCAGCAGTCGACCGTGAGGGGCTGCCGCCGCCATTTTATTTTGATTAAATATGTTGAACGTTCGCCGGTTCCCGCCTCCTTCTTCCCATACGAACAAACTTTACTACAGTGTCCTATCTGGCATTGTGTGTAAATGACCCATCGATTATTAAAATGGAATATATTGTATGTTTTTTTCCCAACATCTATATTAATTTAATGTAATTTGTTGTTTAAGCACTGATCCCATTCCAATTGCCATTTACTTTTGGTGCATGTATTTAATGTTGGTCTCAGATCTGTGAAAGGTATAAAGTATTTTACTGGTTCCCTTTCGAAAGGGAACTCGCGCTGCGTCAGCTGACGCTACGGGGAACGCCTCCAGCGTGACCGGTGCCTGAAATCACTATCAAAAAACGTCAATCCTATTGACCGGCGACAGCCTATGATGTCATCAAAGTGCGACCAGGAAGTATGTAAGGGCGCCTTGCCAACATGACAGCATCTTTTCGTCTTCAGGGACTGTTTTGCCTGTTTCACGTGAAGCGTCTACAAGGAAGAAACAACATGAAGTGTGCTGAGAAGCAACGCCACTTCCGCAGGTGTGTTGACCCATGTACCAGGTATCTTACGCCTGAGGACACACACACACTCTGTGTTTACTGTCTGGGTGAAGAGCATGCACGGGAGGTTCTTGAGGGAGCTTTTGAGAACGCTCCTCTCTCGTCTGGCCCTCTTCTCGAGGGAAGAGGGTTCAGCATCTGGGGACGGCCCCGCTCGAGTTGAGGCTGAGGCTAAGATCATGGGGTTCCCAGATGGATCTGGCTCGTCGTCTGGAGACAGGTGTGGTTCTCGCAGATGACGACCCAGATCGCGAGAGGCGGACATCGGAGGAGGAGCGGGATTTAGGTTCCTCCTCCTTGTCTGCTGCTCTTCCACTCGAGCAGAGGATGGAGGACGAGGTTGATGAGTCGGCTGAGACTGAAGCCTCTCAACCATCCTGTTCAATGTACGGGGAGTTGTTGGAGGTGATGGAACGCAGTGCGGTAGACTGCAGCTGCCTTGGCAGCGCGTGAGGAGAGAGGCTGGGCGTCCCAACAGATTGGACGATTGGTTTCTCTCCGCCCATGACCTCCCAACTCCTGGGAGTCTTCCATTCCTTCCAGATCTCCATCAGCAGATCTCGAGGGGATGGAAGAAACCATACTCAGCCCGCATCTATCGACATCAGCGAGCGAAATTCGCTAATGTCGAGGGATTGCCTGAGGCTGGGTATGTGTCAGTGCTGCCCGTGGACGAGACGTTTGCGAACTATCTCGCCTCTAGGCGGCCGTCGACACTGAGGGCTCCCACCCTGCCGACAAAACCACTCAGAACGACTTCTCGTCTGAACGGCAGGGCGTACATGTCAGCGGGTCATGCTGCGGTGGCTCTGCACACCACAGTGGTGTTGCAGGCTTACCGGGCAGACCTGCTGAAGGACCTCGATCAGGGGGAGGGACTACCCCCTGATGCGATGGCCGAGTTGCGCCGGACCATGGATGTCGCTCTCCGGGCCACCAAACAAATAGCGTTCGCCATCGGCCGTTCGAGGCATCTGTGGTTAAACCTTGCGGACATCGGGGAGAAAGAAAAGTCCTTTCTCCTTGATGCCCTGGTTTTGCCATCGGAACATTTCGCCACCTCCGTCAATGCGGTGGTGGGAAGGTTCAGAGAGGCGAAGGCGTGCTCGGCGGCATTCAGAACATGCATTCCGCTGTGTCCAGGACCGCGCCCAGGCAGTCGGGTGTCCCTGGCCCGTCACGGTCTGAGGGCTGGAGGCGGGACCAGCGAACCAGCATCGCCTCTCGAGTGCCCCCTCCGCGGAGGACTGGTGCGCAGAGGAGGCGGGACACCTGCAACAAGAAGAGGAAGGAAGCCGGTGCTGGGAACTGGAACCAACGGAGGCAGCGCGATAGGACTCTGCCCCCTAGGGCGCGCAGATGAGCTCTGTTTTCCCTCCTCTCGGCTCCTTCCCCCGGGCGCTTTACATCAGGCCGGTAGGCCTATGATGAGCAGAAATATAAGATCCCATCTGGCTTGTTTGTTGAGAGCGCCCCCCTCAGGATGGTGGTCGAACACTAGCTTTATGACTGGTTTTTCAAGGTTTGAAGCACCAGAGGAGCGAGCGGTGAGTCCCCCTCGAGTAGGGTGAAACATTATTTTATTATGTTTTCCAGGACCCTCTTTTGCTCTCCTGAGAGGGTTTGGGGATTATGGAACACTGCAGGGCCTGCAGCTCCCCGTGAGTAGCTTTTAAGTAGTTTCGAGTAGTTTTCCTTTGAAGGCAGGTATTTTCGGCCCGGGCCTGTTTTTTAAGTATAAGAATAGTGCTTTGTTTTCTGCATCCTTGATTCAGCCTCCTCTTTTTACAGAGTTGTCCGGCCAAGGCCCGACCCCTTCTCTGCATTCTGGGTTTTTTAGTAATGCAGTCTAGGTGTTGCAGCAGGGATAGCGACTTTGCCAGTGGTCGTGGGGCAGGGTTAAGTTGTACAGTATCCAAAAGTCGCATTTATGATTTCCTGGCTGATCCATAAATTATATTTCCAATGTCCAGCTTTGAGTGAATTTCTGTACAAATTCATAAGAGTGGAACTGTCTGCTTTTGGTTTGAAACAACCTTTAAAACAATAATGGCTTTAAAACGTTTGATTTTAAGTGATTTAATGTGAGGAATAAGAGATATTTTGCTGTCAAATTTGAAACCCAAGAAACCTGGTCTCTTTTACAACTTTAATGGGGACTCCATCCATAAACAACTCTAGTTCACTGTGCAAAGAACGAAGCTGACACACATGCATACAGATAGTTTTTGTTTGTGAGAACTTGAAACCATTTGCGTTGACCAAGATTATATTTTGTTATCTTCATTTGGATTTTTTGATCAATAATATTCATGTACTTGCTTCTGTGACAAATGTAGATATCATCTACATATAAACTACAGTGAACAGAAACAATGTCTTTTGCAACGCTGTCTATTTTAATACTAAAAGGAGATACCGATAAAATGCTTCCTTGAGGTACTCCAAGTTCCTTGTTTATGCAGTTTATGCAGGCTAGACAGGGTGTTTGCTACCTTGACTCTAAAGAGTCTGTTCGATAGAAATCTCTCAATGAAGATAGCCAAACAACCTCTTAAGTTCATTTGGTACAAATCCTTTAAAATTTGTTTTGTTTTTTTCCTTCCTAATAAAAGCATCACGAATATAACTTTCAAGACAGACAAGATGGTCTGTAGTGCTTCAACCTTCTGAGGCATTTTAAAGCAGTAATGCAGTCTGCCACACTTTGTCACTTCTACTTAAGTGTTCTTGCACAGCAATGACTTCATGTTGGACCCATAAAACACAATATTCAAACCATTCACATCTATTATATCTGGAACCATTTATGAACACTATTCATTTTATTTTTTAGGCTCCCTTAAACAATATTACACATGCTAAAAAGGCTTTTATACTAATTTCATTTGTTGTTTCAGCCAGAGTCATCATACAATGTGTCTACATTATTTCTAAATTTCCAGAGCTTGCTAAGAAGTTTTTATTTTCCCCTCCCAAGGCGAATCTTGAATCAACAAAGCAACAAAGGAAAGATCAAGAGATTACTGTATGCTGAACAATTCATCACAACTGATATATTTTTCAGGCTAATACGTGGCATGCTTAGCAGGGAAACCTTAACTGAACTACACTAAATATGCAGCTGGTTGGTGGTAGGAGAACCCCGCCAGCTGTCAGCTGTTTAGTTTACTTCTAATGATACTGAAACTAACATTCTATATGATGAGAGGAAACTGCTGCTTTCAAAGCACTTCCATAACTTCTCGTTCTCCATTTCCAGTATAAGTGTGTTTGGGTGAAAGCGTTATGTCATTCTTTGACCAAATAACTGTTGCAATCCAACACTACAACTGATGGATTCAGTGCAAAAAGAACATATTTACATAAGCAGATAAATAACCATCCAATTTCATTTATCATCAACAATCTACACAGAAATGAAACTTTTTATTTACCAATTTATTTATCTTCAGAAATCTTACAAGACATAAAAGTACAGAATTGTTCATTTATATATATATATATATATATATATATATATATATATATATATATATATATATATATATATATATATATATATATATAAAAACAATTATTATAAAATAAAAATATAACAACTGACCTATTTCTGGTGAGGGTCTGATACGAGTCCGAGCTGTGACATTCAGACATACAATAGCTGACATGCAGGTCACATCTTTCCCTCCTCTCCGACAGTCTTTATTGAATATGTTGATCTTGCTGGGCTCAAATCGAACCGTGGCATGGATTCGGACAACACTTCTAGACCTGTAGCACAGCAAATATTATTGAGGTATTTAAGGAGAGACTAACAGTGTAAATAGCCTGGTGTTAGAGACTCACCACAGAAGTACTGCTGCACCGAGGGAGCCCACAGCCAGATCCACCAGGCCATCTTCATTCATATCCATCATCCCATGGATACTACGACCAAAGTACTGCAGACCCGGGGCCAGCTGAACTGCAGCAATTCTCTGACAGAGAGAGGAGAGGGGTGTAAAAATCTTAAATAGTCATAAATAACTTTTCAGAGCAAACACGTTCAAATAATTAATACACAAGAGAACTGCTGGACCCTTATGTGGTACCTGTTTATATTTCCTCAGTATTCTGTTGCGTTGGCTGTGGTAGATGTAAATGGCTCCTTTGTGATCGTCTTCTAGTGGAGCTCCCACCACCACATCATTAAATGAATCCCCATTAAGATCAGGCACAGGGGCCAGTGCAGAGCCGAAACGGGCATTCTGACCTTGATCTAAGATCTCCAGTGTACCCTCCAATATGAAACGAGGCTGATGGGAAAACAAGCATAAAGAACTGCATAAAGAGAACACAGTTTAGATACAGCATGAACCTGAGTGCTCCAGGTTGATGGCTTGTAACAATACAATCGGCAGAATCAGGGGGTAAGCTAATGGGTTTCACAATACAACAATGTACAGATATGTTGGCCTTTAATAAAGTCAACTGTCCCAATGCATTGAAAATGCTGTCATGTACTGCGATGTACTCCGTCTATGTGGGTGGGACACTAGTACTGAATGCTTTTTAAACTCCTTTTTCCATATCATTGGATGCTAATCCAACCCATAATTCAATGGTGCTTTTGCTTAAAGCTGAAATCTTGAAGTCTTAATTGGACTGAAAATACATTGGGAGTGAGGGCTACATACAATAATAATAAATATTATTGTTTAAAAGAGATATAAAAGAAGCCTATTTACATTACGTTTATATTACTGTTGTACAAAGATTTTCAACGCAAACTTTAAATAAGGAATAAGAGCATTTTTTATATTTATTTCATACACCAACTATTAAAAAAATGTAGAAACTCTGAAAAGAGGCTGTTTATGATGTAAAAATCCACTTAGGTCATGGACAATGGCTAAACATTTCTTCAATCTTTTGAGGATTTTGTTAAAGATCCAGAGACCACGATGACAACCCACCATGTGTTTATGTAAGAAAATTGGATGACACTATCCAACAAAACAGAAAAAAAAAACAATTCTGCATACTAGACTGCAGCACAACTGTAATATGATTTTGAAAATTAAATGCAGCCTTTAAGAAAAGCACAAAAAAGAAGAAGATTGATATGATATTAATGATTGAAATAAATAGTTATAAGGCATAAGCATTCACCATAATAGTCCAAAGTCAAACCAGACCTCCAAGGTCAAATGCAAGAACTGCTCCTGTATTATCACTTAAGGTGAGGTCAGTGAGAAGGCATTTGTGCCTCTGAAATCAATTAGTCTCAAATGGGTGGAAAGTTTGAGGGAAAGGTGCAATTTCTCAAAGCAAAGACTGTTCACATCAGCCAAGTATTTGGGAGAGTAATTAGCCATGCACATCACCCTCCTCCTAAATTCCTTAAATCTCTCACTCTCACTGAAAAAAAAAAACGGCCATAGACGACAGACGCATGAAATCAGTTGTTTTTTCACCCTTCCTAAAATAGCATCAGATTACAAGAGAAGAGAAGAGAAGAGAAGAATACATGGATGGAGTGTATAATAATGACTTGAAAATTCATCAGAACTATGAAAATTCATTTCAGTTAACACTGTTGATGCACAATGTGTCTGGCTGCAACCTGAGGTATAACACAGATTGTGGTTCCCTGGTTAAGGCCGCAAGGAAATGGCTTATAAGAGCTAAATGAATAAAGATGGAGGTCTGCTTTATTCACAGCATTGCTCTTGCATCCACTCCAGCTTTTTCCATTCATTAAAGCAGCTCTCTCTCTCTCTGAGATTCACATAATTACATTTCAAGGGGGAAATATTTTCCTGCTGAGTTCACCCTCCACTACTCTCTGATGCGAGGTATGGCAGGTGGCAAAAGCCTGTCAGTATTTATGTGAGACCATTAATGAGGAACTGCATTAATGCACAGGCAGAGTTTTCGGAGCTTGGATCCCTCAGCTTTAAGACAAAAGACAACATCTGTAGTGTTTCTTTCTGGGCGAGAAGTAAACAGGAGGTAATATAATAGCTAGTCAGTGCTAATAAACTTGTTTTTCACAAGAATATGCTGAACGACTGAAGAAACTTTACCTGCTCTGTGACTCTGTAGATGTAGACTTTGCCCTTTTCCCAGCCTCCACTGAAGTACATGGGCGCAGCCACCAGCAGGTTATCAGTCACTCCATCATCATCCATGTCCACTGGAGCAATCTCACTGCCATAGTATGAACCTATCTGCACAAACACATCCATCGAAGCCAGACTGATTACTACTGGTGCACAAGGACATGCATTTAGTGCCTATGAAGCACATCACTTGGATATGCATAAGCTGATAAGCATAAAAAGCATGAGCACATATGGAAGAGTGAGTTAAACTGTGCCACTTTTTACTTACACTGTCCTCAAGCATAAGAATAAGGTCATATAAATATATACAGCGGCAAAATAAATGTCATAATATGACAATTTAAGTGCACAATCTCATTATTATGTCTTTGCAACTTCATACAAGCAGTTGGTCAATTTAATAATGATCATTTCTCATGTGTGTCTCTCAGTCACAATCATCTGTACAGTATATGCTTTCTAAAAATAGAGTCACATGAATAATTATTCAGTTTGCAAGTTTAATAGGAGTCATATTTAAGGCAGCTCACTGTGGTGCTAATCACCTGTTAAATGTTTACCTCCTTTAAAAATATTCAATATCTCTGTGCTTTGTTTGTGAGAGTTAATTTATTTGCATGCTTTAGGTCTGTTATGAGAAGCACATGGATTTGGGTTTTTAGTCTAGACAGTCGACTCATCACAAATGAAAGCCAGGAGAGAGATGCAGCAAATTGAAAACATAATGACCAATTGATCATTGCCGTTTGTACAGTGTAGCTGCTTTTCCATCCTCAGGCCAAACCGTTCTCATTGCTTAAGCGTTCCATTCCGTGCCAATCCGGCCCAGCTTATACGTGTCACAGTGTCTGGTTGTGTTTTCCTGGGTTGTCACTAGAGGTCCTCGTTCTCACGGTGTCTTTCACATTTTGACTTCAATTCCCAGCATTCTGTCTGTCACTCATCAGTTCATTGCACTCAGCTGTTTCCCACCACCTTGTTAGATCTGTGTGTGTATATATACCCTGTCTGTTTTAGTATGTGTCACGGAGTCCTTGTTTGTATCACCCCACTTCCGAGTTCTGTTCTTGCCGTTGTTTTGTTCCTGTTTATGTTTGATTGATTTGTTGGATATCGACCTATGCCTGGACTGACCACTGAGTTTGGATTTACCCTCAATAAATATCATACGTACTGCATTTGGATCTTCTATCTTTGTCTTGTGTGGGATCGTGACAGAAGGACTCCGTCAACCCTAGATCCAGCGGTATGTATTCCAACTTCTCCTCCCCAGCCACCGAGTGGGAGAGGAGAGATATGTTTGAAGGAACACGCCTAGTCATTTTTCGTGGGACTCGGGGAGGTCGCAGAGGGGTTGGTGGTCGAGAGGAAGTCCAACACCACTTTCCACCATGGCCCCCATTCGACCCGGGGCTCGTGAGAGACGGACCGGAACCACCATCTCGCCGTTACGGACGGAGAAGAGGGAAGAAGAACACGTCTGCCAATTCAGAGACTGTTCAAGTCCCGTCTGCCCAGTCAGAGATGGTTCAAGCCACGTCTGCCCAGTCGGAGACGGATCGGGAGATGCCCATTCTCATGGCCGGGGGGGCACTGATCGGCTATTTAGAGCGTCTAGCTCGGATCCTGGAAACGCCCTTCAGACCTTCAGTGTTGTCTGTTCCCGAGCCGGAGCCAGTGTCTGTTCCCGAGCCGGAGCCAGTGTCTGTTCCCGAGCCGGAGCCAGTGTCTATTCCCGAGCCGGAGCCAGTGTCTGTTCCCGAGCCGGAGCCAGTGTCTGTTCCCGAGCCGGAGCCTGTGTCTGTTCCCGAGCCGGAGCCAGTGTCTGTGTCTGTTCCCGAGCCGGAGCCAGTGTCTGTGTCTGTTCCCGAGCCGGAGCCAGTGTCTGTGTCTGTTCCCGAGCCGGAGCCAGTGTCTGTGTCTGTTCCCGAGCCGGAGCCAGTGTCTGTGTCTGTTCCAGTTCCTGAGCCGGAGCCAGTGTCTGTGTCTGTTCCAGTTCCTGAGCCGGAGCCAGTGTCTGTGTCTGTTCCAGGTCCTGAGCCGGAGCCAGTGTCTGTGTCTGTTCCAGGTCCTGAGCCGGAGCCAGTGTCTGTTCCTGAGCCGGAGCCAGTGTCTGTTCCTGAGCCGGAGCCAGTGTCTGTTCCTGAGCCGGAGCCAGTGTCTGTTCCTGAGTCTGTGCCTGTGCTTGTGTCTGTTTCTGTGTCTGTTTCTGAGCCGGTGATGTCTGTTCCTGAGCCGGAGGCGTCTGTTCCTGAGGCCTCAGTGACTGCGACACTGGCCATTATGGCCACAGCCATGTGGTGTGTGTGGGCCACGCACACACTTGGACCGGTGGTGTCTGTTCCTGGGCCGGTGGTGTCTGTTCCTGAGCCGGTGGTGTCCGTTCCTGTTCCTGAACCGGTGGTGTCCGTTCCAGTGCCCGAGCCGGTGGTGTCCGTTCCAGTGCCCGAGCCGGTGGTGTCCGTTCCAGGGCCCGAGCCGGTGGTGTCCGTTCCAGTGCCCGAGCCGGTGGTGTCCGTTCCAGTGCCCGAGCCGGTGGTGCCAGTTCCAGTGCCCGAGCCGGTGGTGCCTGTTCCTGAGCCGGAGCCGGTGGTGCCTGTTCCTGTTCCTGAGCCGGTGGTGTCTGTTCCAGTGCCTGAGCCGGTGGTGTCTGTTCCAGTGCCTGAGCCGGTGGTGTCTGTTCCAGTGCCTGAGCCGGTGGTGTCTGTTCCAGTGCCTGAGCCGGTGGTGTCTGTTCCAGTGCCTGAGCCGGTGGTGTCTGTTCCAGTGCCTGAGCCGGTGGTGTCTGTTCCAGTGCCTGAGCCGGTGGTGTCTGTTCCAGTGCCTGAGCCGGTGGTGTCTGTTCCAGTGCCTGAGCCGGTGGTGTCTGTTCCAGTGCCTGAGCCGGTGGTGTCTGTTCCAGTGCCTGAGCCGGTGGTGTCTGTTCCAGTGCCTGAGCCGGTGGTGTCTGTTCCAGTGCCTGAGCCGGTGGTGTCTGTTCCAGTGCCTGAGCCGGTGGTGTCTGTTCCAGTGCCTGAGCCGGTGGTGTCTGTTCCAGTGCCTGAGCCGGTGGTGTCTGTTCCAGTGCCTGAGCCGGTGGTGTCTGTTCCAGTGCCGTGGCCGCCCGAGGGAGAGTCTCCACCGCCCTGGCCGCCCGATGGACTGTCATCGCCGCCCTGGCCGCCAGACGGACCGTTGTCTCCGCCCTGGCCGCCAGATGAGCTGTCATCACCGCCATGGCCGCCTGAAGGGTCGTCTGCTCCGCCCTGGCCGCCAGATGGACTGTCGTCTCTGCCCTGGCCGCCCGATGGACTGTCGTCTCCGCCCTGGCCGCCAGATGAACTGTCATCTCCGTCCTGGCCGCCAGTTAAGCCATCACCCCCTGTCCTTGTTCCTCGCCATGGACCTGGCCCACCATCCCTCCCCCTGATCCTCCACCTTTCCACCTCCCTCCTGAATTCTTGTGTTGTGTGGTAGTTACGTTATGGAGCGTCTGGTAGCCGCTCCGTAGGGAGGGGGTACTGTCACAGTGTCTGGTTGTGTTTTCCTGGGTTGTCACTAGAGGTCCTCGTTCTCACGGTGTCTTTCACATTTTGACTTCAATTCCCAGCATTCTGTCTGTCACTCATCAGTTCATTGCACTCAGCTGTTTCCCACCACCTTGTTAGATCTGTGTGTGTATATATACCCTGTCTGTTTTAGTATGTGTCACGGAGTCCTTGTTTGTATCACCCCACTTCCGAGTTCTGTTCTTGCCGTTGTTTTGTTCCTGTTTATGTTTGATTGATTTGTTGGATATCGACCTATGCCTGGACTGACCACTGAGTTTGGATTTACCCTCAATAAATATCATACGTACTGCATTTGGATCTTCTATCTTTGTCTTGTGTGGGATCGTGACAATACGGATATGGTTTCATTTTACACTGTGGCGCTGATAACGGAGCTCTTTGGAATGTAATGCGTCAGTTGTTGCATTGATAACGCAAGAGTCTACAATATGTTGTAAATAGCCATCGCGTTATGGAGTATGATTAGATATTTCTTTTCATTATTAACTTGGGTTTACATTGCTCAAATAGCATGCCAGGCCAGCTACAGAGAAACTGGTAGCCAGGCAACAGACAAGTGACCAATCCTGAGTGGTGATGTCACTACACGCATTCTACCAGCACGGTTCCAGGACAGTTAGCCAATCATGCTGAGAATATTGGGCAGAGAACGGTTTGTAATTGTGCCGTGCCATGCTTAAGTGTGAAGAATTGAGTCAGAGCAGCAGAATGCTATTGGAGAATACACGAGCGTTGTATACAAACACTGTGTGCTGCAAGTTTTTGTGAGCATGTTTTAAGTGCTTTACCTGCTGTCCCTTGAGCGAGTGTAAAATAGTGAGCTCTCCAGTATTTTTCAGGGTGAAGATGATGACCTTGCCCGTGTGGTTAAAACGTGGTGCTCCTGCTACATATAACTGGCCACTGCGAGCTGACACCACTGACGTCACTGTGTAACCTACAAACACAAAACGAGAAAGATGATAAAAATAAAACGCTTATCAATTTTAAAGCCAGTATACTGGATGTATCATTTTGCTTCGGGGCATGTATCTATCATTAGCAGTGACAGCCACGGTTCAATGTATAGGTGTGGAACCTTTACCCAGGTAGGCTCCATGGTTCTTCAGTTCATCTGGGAACTCTTGTTCATAGGAGGACTTTGGTGGGACCACTTTACCCTGACGAGTCTCCTTCAGAACAGCCCCATTCCAGTCATAAGCTCCCACAGCTCCCACTAAAATACCATCCTGCAGACAGAGCAAACAAATATATTCATAATTATATAAAATTCTGCATTTTTCCATTTACATACAATTCACAAATTTTACAATTACATACAATTCACTATTCTCTCATTTCTGTCAACTCTTATGGCATCAAACTACAGGCTTTGGGTCTTTAAAGAGATGAATGGAGGCATTTATTGTTTTAAGTTGCCAGTTATTCTGACTTACAACTGTTTTTTATGAGACTCTAGAGCAGGGGTGTCCAAACCCAGCCGTGGAGGGCCACTGTCCTCCAACTTGCCTCAACACACCTGTCTAGATGTTTCTAGTATCCTTAGTAAGACCTTGATTAGTAAGGCCAAGTTGACCTTGGTTCAGGTGTGTTTAATAGGGGTTGGAGCTAAACTTTGCAGGACAGTGGCCCTCCAGGATCAGGATTGGACACCCCTGCTCCAGAGCATCTGCAGTGGCTAGTTTTGCATTGATGTGCTTTTGCTTCCAATAGTACGAAGTCCCGCATATGACATGCAGGAAAAAACTAGTAGGCTAAATTGTGGGCACAATTTACTAATTTGTTCCCTCGATTTGCTAAATCATGCACACAATTTATAAATCGAGAGAACAAATTAGTAAATCGTGTGGACGGTTAAGAAAGTCGAGGGAACGAAGTAGTAAATCGTCTGCACGATTTAGCAAATTGAGGGAACGAAATAGTAAATTGTGCGCATGATTTATAAATCGAGGAAACGAATGAGCCGGTGTGAATCATGTGTGGGGCTCCGTACAATAGCACTACATTAGTCAAATAAAATAAAAAATAAAAAATATCAGTGAGACTCGCATAGAATGAATTCTGGAACAGTTGTTGAAGAATAATGGAATCCGTGTAAAATAAAACAACAAAAAAAAAAACAGCTCACAATCTCCAAATCCTCTTTATATATTTAGCCAATGCATCAATCATGACTTTATGGCATAATGTATGAGGGCAGTAAGAGTATTTGTTATTGACGAAAAAATCTTGAGGATTTTACTGTAGATTAAAAGCACAGTAAAACAAAAGTTTGTACAGAACATACTGAAGCTACATTCTTGAGCTCTCAGTAAATTCATAATACAGTGATTCACACTTTTCATCTTATTTATTCAGTGTCCATCCAGCTCCTTCATAATTGCTCCTTCATAAAGTGCTTTGCATTCAATTGCCATGGAAACCTCATAAATTATTTATTTCCTTAGTGATGAGTTTATTCTGCTGTAAATTATGGACCAAATGCTTGGCATCCCACACTGTTAATTATGTAGACAGTAGTCGGAATGAAAACAAGTGGAATAGGTTCATGTTTAGAGAGAACTTAAATTCCTGGGCGGTTGCTTACATATAAACAAACAACAACGTTTCGAACGATCCCAGCCCAGACGGAACATTCTTACCGAATTTACAGCCCACTGAGAATGCGCTGCTCGAGATCAGTGGATACTTCAGAACTCAAACATAAACACAGAGAGCTGATAATCATGACTTTTTGGGTTTTAATCAGAGAACAAAATGCACTGTGGATGAAACCACCAACGGTTTCCAGAAAACCTCATTTTTGTGTGACCTCATCCTTTCAACAAATTCTGCTTCGGCTCTACTGCATCCTGGCTTTCACAGCATAAAAAGAGTCACATCTGAATGGTACAGTGCTGGCTGTGTGTGATGTTGAGCACCTGGTGCCATTGCACCTCATCACCGCTACCATAAATCCATCACCGCTTTTCTTTTCTACTGAACCAGCTGCACATACGCAGTCAGAAGATGTGATAAGGGGCCGACACAAAGTCACATAAAGTCACAAATCAGAACTGCCTCTAAAGGTGATGCCACCAGGACTGCTGTGCTTTACCTTTCTCCCATGGCCCATTTTATTATCAACCCCATAACACTTTTACTAGACACATTTTTCTAATTTCCCTCTTTTACTTGTCTAATTTGTTCCTGCTAACACTATGCACTCTCCCCACCACAGTGGACGCTGAAATATGGCCAAAAGCACTGCAAGCCTGTGAACAGCGATTTGAAAGCAAAAACAACAGTGTCAAGAAGATCTACAAAGCAGATTGACCACGTAGAGCCAATCTGTATATGCAAAAAATAAACTGTTGCAACTTGCAAATGTCTAAATATAAGCCATATTTAAACCTAGACACATCCTGCTTTAGAGAGTACCATCTGGATTTAGAGGTATGATTTTCTCCTAGAGTGCAAACATTCTTTCCAACGACGTATCCCTCCTCTCAACACTCAAGATGCTTTTGTTGCAGATGCTCTTCCAGGCATCCAGAGGCCTGAAGGACTGGATTTCCAGTCATCCCAATGGCCATCTGGAGTTTTCCTATCCGTTTATTCCACAAAATAAGACTAGATATTAATAACTCTCATGGCAGGTTTTGCTTGCCTTCAGGGGACGGAGTGGAAAAATCGTAGGGGTTGCATCAGCAAACTGTGCTGCCTGGACAGAAATGATTAGTGTTACAATTGGGAGCAGGTTTTGGATGTATACAGACCCAGCAGGTACAGTTTAGGCAGATTTTTGGACGGAGCGTAGCAGAACAGCAGGTACAGTAAGGGAGTGTCAGATGTTGAATCTGTGCAAGCCAGTTCTAATATCAGCTCTGGGTTCAGACAGAGAAGAAGAAAAAATGTCCTTCTCCCCTGAGGTGCAGCTCCTCCACAATTCTCACCACAATAATCCTTTCCCTGGGAAAGCCTGGGCCTTATATTTTTGGAATGAGAATCAGAAAGAGGCTTGTTTGAATTATCAGGGAGGAATCTTATCTGCTCACCATTGTAAAGGTATAATATTTGTGGTGTATCAGATTACTGACAGCGACATATAGAGGTGACCTAAAGAAAGAGAAGAAAAGTGTTTAAGGAGACAGAAAGAAAGAAAGATGGAAAGATAAGGTTTGAGTTCAAAGAAAGTAAACCTAAACATTCACTGAACGTCTGACTTTTGGTTCAGACAAAGTTCTTAATCTGATCTCGGTTAAACTGTCTAGGTTTTTACTTTCAGATGAGATGGGGGGAAAAAAAGTTGCAAACTGAGGAATAAGGTCGACAGAGAACTTACAAAGCATGTTTATATTTACACCAATATGCTGATAACTCCCAAAAATCAGCTAATTGAATTAACCCATTGTTCAGGTTTACATGCAAGCCACTAACCCGGCAAAAAAAACACACAAAAGAAGATATTTTGAAGAATGTGTGTAACCAAGCAGATAGAGCAATCATTGACTACCATAGTAGGGTAAGAAATACTATGGTAGTCAATGGTTGCTCGATCTGCTTTATTACAAACATTCTTCAAAATATCTTCTTTTGTGTTCAGCATAACAAAAAACTCATACAGGTTTGGAACAACTTGAGGGTGAGTAAATGATGACAGAATTTTCATTTTTGGGTGAACTATACCTTTAAATCCGCAGGACACTTTCCAGTCACATATCACACATGCACACTTCAATAAGCTGACAGAATGCAGGTTAATGTGTTTATATGCCGGGCGAATTCAGGGTAAGGGTCAAAAATCTACCTGTGTCAATCGGTTTATGCTTAAGCTGTTTATGACCTTACTCCGATAAAGGAAAACAGGATAACACGTTTACATTACCACATGTACGAATGTGCATGTAAATGCGCTCACAGATAGATGGACACAGACTCACCTCCACTGTGTGTGTGGAGAAACCAGCCTGAGACATCTGGAGACCAAATGCTGTCCCATTCTTGCTAGTCCCTGCAGACAAAGACAACATTAACACACGGAAGAAAAGAGTCCACCATTTCCTAAAACAGAGCATTGTAGATTTCAGTGATCTTAAAGAAAGAGTTGGCACAGAGAATATAGCAAAGAGATGTGGTATAAATTTGAAGATTTGGTCCAATGCGATTTACAGTGTGGTGCTGTGCAGAGATTTTACAGGCTGAGGTTTTGGGCTGTGTTATGGATATGATGCAATGCTGTGTGGTGCCATTGTGGTAAAATCGCCAACCCTCTAAACTGAAGATTCTCTCTCCGAGAGCGTCCACAATGTCCTTCAAAGCTGCCTCGTCTGTCACGTTAAAGAAATGCTTATCATCTGGGTCGCTAGCAATGTACTTGATCTCATTAAGGAAAGCTTCAGGGTTGATGCCTCTGCGGTTGTAGTAGCCCAGTACCTGTTGTGAGGAAGAACAACAAGAATCAATCAGCCTGAAGAGAGCTCAAACATAACACATTTCTCCTGAGAGCCCAAGACAACATCTGCAATGGACCTTTTTTACTGGTGTCAGCAGCTGAATGTGACCTCAATGACTGGTTCAATGCCAATTTTAAAATAGGTCATCACATAATTTCAGCATGAGAATGGGCATCAATGCCACAGCAAAAAAAGTAATCTGGAAGTAAGGAAGGCAATACTTACAGCGATGGCATATCTGGTGATGCCGTCCTTCTCGCTGTCCTCAATGACCTGCTGCAGGTCAGCATTGTCATGTGATTCTCCATCTGTGATGACGATCATGACCTTCTTTGCTCCTCTTCTTCCTCCCTGTTTAAAGGCCTCTGAGCTGCGAATATCCATAGATAATAATTTATGCTCTGTAAATGGCATTCTTGGATGCTATTGATAAGATAAATGTACAATCGTTCAAAAGTTTAAGGTCAGTAAGTTACCTTTTTTTTTTTTTTTTTAGAAAGAAATGAATTTATTCAGCAAGGATGAATTAAATTTTTTTTTTAAATGACAGTAAAGACATTTGTAATGTTACATTTTTTTATAATTTTTTTTTTTATATAAATGGTGTTCTTTTGAACTTTTATTCATCAAAGAAAAAATGCATCACTGTTTCCACAAAAATATTACACAGCACAGCAACACGGATAATAATATGAAATGTTTATTCAGCAACAAATCAGCATATTAGAATAATTTATTATATTTTAATATATTTATCATGTGACTGAAGACTGAATTAAACATTTTTTTTATATTAAAATAGAAAACAATTAGTTTAAAATAGTAAAAATATTTCACAATATTACAGTTGTATTTTGATTAAATAAATGCAGCCTTGGTGAACAGAAGGGACTTATCTGAAATCTTACCGACCCCAAACTTTTGCATGGTAGTGTACTTAGTAGCAAGAGCTGGACGATTATTACGTTTTTTTGGCTTTTTTTTAACGTTTTTTTTTGCATTTATGTGCTGTACCGTGCAACACTTATTCCCAGCGCAGTGTTGGTCTCTTCTCCTCCTCGCTGGCCTATTTTACGGGCTGCTTTGACCACATCCTCCACAGAGCGGAAGTCATTTAGCTGAAACTCTGTCACCACCTTTTCTCCATATTGTAGTACTCCAACCTGACGAGCACATGATCCATCCCATGTGACAAAAAAGAAGACACATTTGATACTTCGCACTGACATTGTTCATAAAGTCTAAACACCTGAATCTGTCCCGGTCCAACGTAGAATTTCCGCAGGATGTTGATAAGGAAGTCTTGAACTTCATTCCAGGGGTAGATTGAATTAGAACCGTCCAGGACTATAACTATGTCCATGTATGTCTCACACCCTGATAAGGGAAATTAGAAGTTTGTGATGCCTTTGGCAGATTAAACACATAAATTGGTAGTAATTCTGTTCAGAAGTAAATTTTAGGGATTTGATTCTTTAGGTCTGTGATTCTTTTGTCAAAAAAAATTATATTCTCAGATCTTTCTTTATGAGCAGTCATGATCATTTTCTTTTTAAAAAGAAGATTAATTCCATAATATATTGCCTATGACAGATCCAGAAACTGTCATGGCCAAATTCAGCATAAAAATAAAGTCCATGGTTAAGACAGAAAGTGGAAACATATTACCGAAATGTCACTGCAAAAACTGTCCTAGTTAAATCGAGGGTGCAGGTGCGTTGTGCTTACTTTGGAACGCAGGAGCGATAGTGCGGGAAAACTTGAAGCTGGCGTTGACTCTGGAGCAAATTCCAGTGCTGTAGTACGAGCTACCACATTCGTACGACCAAAGGGGACCACAAGCCTGTGAATTATCACAAAGAGTATTAAGCGCACCATTAACAAATTAATTTAGGATTTACATGAAGATGGAGGGCTCATTTAGCATACAAATTATGATTCCATAGTGTTCCACAGGGAATGGATGATGTTTAAACACTTAACAATATTAGTATTGTAGACCGTTGAAATGCCAGATTACTTTAATATACAGTAACACTGAATATGCATTATTATCTAACCAGACATCCAAAACATTCAACTCACCACAAAGCTGTTGTCTTTAGGGTTGGCCGAAAGGGTCATGCCAAGTCTCATCTTATCCTTTCGTTCAGAGACATTTGTCAAGGATATCCTTCCTTATGAAAAAAAAACAAAACATTAACAAATGTTGCAAATGAGGAAGCAAAATAAAATACTCCGCTGTAAAATCTGACCACAGTCCATATGTGGCATATGTACTTTAAACAGGGACTTCCTCTAACAGTAAACATATTTGTTAACTAAGTCTAGACATTCCTGACTTTATCTGCAGTGTGCATCTGTTATGTGTGTGCATCTATAAGCATACACATATTGAAACTGGCAGAGTGGTTGTACCGGCACACTTTAGATTATATAGAACACATATGCTTGACATACTGTAGATGTTGTGCTCTGTAATGAAAAACCCAGATGTGTACGTGTAAAATCAAGATCAGCGGTGTACTTGAATGAATTAACCCCCCCCCCCCCCCCTCCATTTGCTTTTCACAAGGCATGCCTGGTAACACTTTGCCCAAACTACAACTCTTACCCGTATTGTGGAGGCTTTGTGAAGTAATTATTTGGTGCTAGTAAATAATTACAGTTCCTATTGAAGTGTTTACAAAAGTATTTATGCTAATTATATACCTAGTATTTATAATCCACAGTCATCCAGTGTTAATCTCATAAACAAAATTACTGACAAAAATGTTCTTTAACGAAGGTTTGTGTTGCTTCACCAATGATAACAGAGACGTAAAATGATTTATGGTATTTATGGAAATTTGGTTACACTTGTACTTACTATAGTAATAAGAGTAAATTATGCATAATTACAAGTAACTATTAACTACCCTAAACCCTAACCATAACTCTATAGTAAGTACATGCAGTTAATTAATATTACTCAGAACTTATTTGAGTAAGTACAATGTAACTACATCACCTTAAAATAAAGTGTAACCAAAAAAAATTATGGAAATATTTTGATAAAAATATAATTTGATAAAAAAATAATGCAGAATGAAAATATTTTACAAAATGTACAACATTTTCACACAAAATTAACTAAAATTAATGTAACAAAATGAAAATGTATTATGATATTTCAGCAACCATACCAAGATTGAGTTTGGAGCAGCTGGGTCCTCCAGATCTCCTACTTAAGGGACATTTGTACACATCTCCTGTCTGATGCTGTCCATTTGTTTCCAGTGGGGCTCCTACCAGTAACCTAGGAACATCCACAATTCAAACATTTAAATATTATCTTTGACACAGTCATCTAACAGAAATGTCAGAAAAAAACACATAAGCACAAAGCAGGTGTGTGATCCACTTCCCTGTAAATAATACAGCCAGAAGCCTGTTGATTTAAGCTCCCTATGAAAGGAGGGACGTTTAAAGGAGGTTAGAGGAAGTGAATCAATGAGAGATGGCAGGTGAGTGGAATATAACGGCAAAGGAATGTTTAAACAGGTTTAAGCTGAATGTTGATGTCTGAGGTAATGTATCGATGGAAGCGTGCAGGGCGGTTAGGTATGTGGGACTCTGCTGAGTTCTGTTTGTGTGCGTGTTGAAATATGTATCCTATGACCCAGACTGACTAAACACATTGCTCCATTAACGCTGGCATGCTTTACATGTAATACTGCTCCTGCAGAGAGCAATCAGGGACACACACATCATTCAGGTGCAGTAGCAGTAGCACTGTAGGGAGCAGTACGTACTTTTCACGGCTCTCAGAATCATGCAGCTTTTAAAAGCAAAGGCTGTCACTTTCACTAAGTAGCCGTGGAGGACTCATTTAACTAGTCACAGATCACTGGAATACTAGGCATCCTTAAACACAGCAAGATGTGTACTTTTAACTATTTATGCAAGAGACGCAGAATTCTTTCATGCTGATAGTGGTCTCAAGAGAGAAAGAAAACCTGTTTTACTTCACATTTATGTGCCTGTGCAAGGTCATGATGGGCTCTTAAATGTGATTCAGAACTTCATAATTAGTTAATGGTGAGGAGGTACTATTAAATAGCCTATCAGATGTAAGGCAGTATATTTGCATTGGGGTCAGAGAGTGAAAGTAAAACTAATCATGGGAAACAAAAGTCCATTTATTGCAAAAGAAAGAGCTATTTTACGATCCATGGGTTATTTGTCTGCATTTTTAGGAGTAGCTCTCATGTAAAATGCTACATTTTCTCATGAGCTGTAGCACAGCATTACAACTCAGAGGTCCGTTCAAACACAGTTCACAAGAAAAAAATGTTTTTTTTTTGTTGATAATTTTAAAACAACTTGTCTTTACAGTATCATTAAAACTATGCACAGTTTTCACACACACGTCTGGTTCGCTATCTAAGTGAGGACCTTCCATAGGCGTAATGGTTTTTATATTGTACAAACTGTATATTCTATCCCCTTACACTAACCCTACCCTGAAACCTACCCATCACAGGAAACATTCTGCATTTTTACATTTTTAATAAAACATTGTTAAGTATACCAGTGTAATACCCATGTCATTATACAAATTTGTGTTCTCATAAATCACAAAAACAAACACACACACACACAATAAAAAGCTCTGCAAGAAAATACAGTTGTATTTATACTTGGTAAACTTTTTTGGGGTCAAGCAAAACGTCACCAGACACACTAATAATTTTAATCATACACTAGATTTAATTATATCGCATGGGACCGATCTTACGGATATAGATATTCTACCACAAATTGATGATGTCACTGATCACAACCTTGTAACATGCATACTGTGTACTGCTGATTTTTGCCATATTTCACAGCATTATCATCCAGAAAGATAGATTTGCAAATAACATGCATGATCTGTCTCAACTGCTTTGTGTACAATGGCTGGAAAATGAAAAATTTCAGTCAGGTCCAAGCGGCAACTTCCCGCAGTTTCTCTTGACGACTGGCCACTAGGGACAGGCTCCAGAAGGTAGCAGAATCTCATTGAGTCCCATGTTAAAATGCCCAACTTTACAGCAGAAAAAAAAACATGTTTACAGCCTGGTACAAACTGTGGTTTTGGTCTATACGGCTAATTTCATGCCCTTCATGACAACTGTGAGGGGGGTGAATTACCTCAGTTCCACCCACGTCCCACCTCTTTGCCCATTTTCTATGCTCGTCCCTACTTTACGCTTCAAAACTGCTCTTCAGAATCCTATGGGTGATGTCATGGTCACTACGTCCATATTTTTTTACAGTCTATGGTCAGGTCTCATCATAGCACAGAAACTGCGCTCGTTAAAAGGACAAATTATGTACTACTAGCTTCTAACCAAGGCTGCATCCAGGGCCGTCGCAAGGGGGGTGCGAGGCCCTGTGCGAAGTTGACATGCGAGGCCCTCTATACAATTGATTTACTCGCGTGTATGCGGCCGGGTATTGCTATAGTAACAAACCGAACTTTCGCATATCTGAACAAAAGTGGTTTGACCTATTTCAGATGCTGCAATTAGAATTTAAAATGGACTGAGTAAAACTCTATACAATCTTGACGTGTGTGATAGGCTATTGTGCTCACTGACATGCAGCATGCACGGTCACTCACACGCTCATAACAATTGTAAGATCTACTGCATAATGATAACCTAAGAACAACAACAACAATAAATATAGCTGCAAGCAGCAATACCGGGGCCAAGCGCAAAGAAGAAGACAAGACATGCCAAAATGGCTGGCAGTGTCAGATCAACTGCAGCAATGAGCAATTAAAGACTTATTAAGGTGATTTTAGGAAAAATAGCTGTAAAATGATAAATACAGTCAATAATAATGATTTAATGATTTATCACTTTCAACCAATAGGTGGCACAGTTTAGAAATTGATGTGGTGTGGTCAGAATAAGGGAACAATGACACATGCAAAGATTGGTGTCAATATATCAAAGCAGGGTGTCAATATAGTGTCAATATGTCATTGCAGAGATCTCGCCTCAAGAGGCCTTTTCATTATAAAGATGGACCACATGGCGGTGCTGTACCTTAAAGGCATGGTGCTGATGGCACATACCAAGTTTCGTAATGATACAACAATTTATTTGTAAAGTATAGCATTTTATATCATAATACTGCATTGTAGTCAATGGGAATTTCATGTTTTGTTCTATTATAGCGCCACCAAGTGGCACAATCCTACCATTTCTTTTATGTGTCCTCGGAGTGAGCCCATACATGTCTGTGTCAATTGTGGTGAAAATATCTCATTTCGTTTTGGAGTTATAGACATTTATATGATAAAACACATGAAAAATGACTGACACCTGACTTTGATTGGATTTTACACCCCCTTACTATCAATATTTTGACATTTGGGCATTAGCATATAGCTATCGACCTATGTTTTCGAACTTCTGACGCTGGTTTCGTCTCGATCGGACTAGCGGTTTTGAAGATATCAGCTAATGTTTTTAAAGCGCTAAATTACAACGCTGCACAAACCGTATGCCGAAACCTAGCAAGTCTGGTATTGTTGGACTCGGTGAGGATTCAGGAGACAAAAAAAGTGACTCCCATGAAAATAAGTCAATTTCACCCAGAGTTATAAGCATTTGGAAAAAAAAATTATCCACTAGGTGGCGCTGTTTCGAAACTTCTCAGGCTACTTCAGGACATCGTGCTGATGACCCATACTGAGTTTTGTAACAATCCGTTCATGCGATCATAAAATACAGCATTTTAGCACATAATTCAAAATGGCCGACAGCCAAAATGGCCGATATGGTAAAATTGGATATCAGACGACTCGACATGACGTCCTGAATCTAACGAGACCACTTTTATGATTTTTGAACAAACAGTTCAGAAGTTATAAGCAAAAATAGCAATTTTTTGTATCTCTAGACCAGTAGATGGCACTGCGCCGAAACGCTGCACGTTGCCTCAAATCATGCTTGTGATGACATGTACCAAGTTTGGTTTGAATACGATAAAGCGTTGTGGAGATATTGCCTTAAGTGTGTTTTTGCAACCGGTACATAAAATTTGTTTGCGCGTTTATCAAAAACGAATTAACGAATCAACTTGATTTGCAAGATTTTTTGTCAGCATGGTCTGAAGATGATCTGGTTCAATTTTTGTGCAAAACGGATGAACCGTCTAGGACGAGTTCGCAAAAGTAGGTTTTTCGGAAAATTCAAAATGGCGGGAAAATTATTATGACGGAAAATGACGTCATAGGGTGCAATCGAATCGGCTTGAGCAAAGGATTCGGAGGAAAAAAGAATTTTGTTTCTAGCCCTTATGGTTAAAAAGTTATCAGCATAAACATGAGTCAAATTTTGGACTGATGGTGGCGCTAGAGCGATTGAGTTAGAGACTCCAAATTTGCTATGGAGACTTTTCAGACTGTCCTCTATCTGTGTGCCAAATTTCACAACTTTTTACCATTCGGTTCTATGTGCTGCCATAGACTTCGTGGCGGAAGAAGAAGAAGAAGAAGAAGAAGGAAGAATAATAATAATAATAGGAACGGGAACGGTTTCAATAGGTGCCTTCGCACCTTCGGTGCTTGGCCCCTAATAATAAAGCAATTAAAGGATTAGAAGCGATCTAAGGGAATAACTAGCCTAAATAAGAACGGTATGAAGAAACGTGCAAACATTCACTCTTATTCGTCTAATAGTGAAAACGCAAACGTTTCTTGTCACATTCATTTATGATTTACATGACTTATAACGCATAATTTAATTTCAAGACGGCTAAATTTCATAGAAAGTTGAGTAGTTTGCATCACTAGATAGTCTATTACTGTTGGTCGCTGAACATTTCTATCGTAAAACAGTTGTCAGCTTAGCTGTACAGTACAAGCATTTCTCCACGAACTCTCGTTGCGTTGTGGTTATGACTGACAGCAAGACCCGCCTTCTTTGATTTGATTGGTCACCTCACTCATTCTGTCACTGACGAGCGCTGTTAGAACGGTGAAGCAGACTAGACTAAAATTTTAGTCATTCTAACAAACAGATTCACTCATTCGACACTAAAATAATAAAACTGGACAACAATGACTGTTTAATCGTGTCTACCGTCATATCGCTCACCCCATAAGCCAGATTTTATATATATATATATATATATATATATATATATATATATATATATATATATATATATATATATATATATATATATATATATATATATATATATATATATATATAGTTTTAGTCCACGACCACTTGTTATATTTATGCCTCGCCTTGAACTTCATCTTGTTGTTGCAACCCGGCAGCCTGATTATTCTCTGTGATTGTGTTGGTTGTGCTGCTTGTAGTCGCAATATTGGCATTGACAAATTTATCCAGCGATCCTCTCAGTGACTTCTGAAATTCTTCTTTCTTTTTAATTATTTTCATTTTCTCACCACCCGACTCGTGTTTACGAAATCGGTCGCGCTCTAGTGCAGCACCCGACATTTTTTCCTCAGAGTGAGCGGCTCACAGTGGCGCGACCACGCAGAACGTCATATTGAAATGTGAAAAATAACAATAATAATTTGCTGATTTTTTTTTTCACGTGGCCTTGATTATGCATTATTGAGAGACAGTAGGAATTGTATTTATTATCGATGTTGGGTGGAAAAACTGTAATAAAAAATAGACATAAACTTCATAAAATGCAGGCCAGGCGCGAGGCCCTCGAGATGCGTGAGGCTCTGTGCGGTCGCACACTTGGCACAGCCCTTGCGACGGTACTGGCTGCATCTCAATAGTTTTACTTGATCTTAGTGCTGCGTTCGACACTATAGATCATGACATACTCTTAGATCGATTACAAAATTACACTGGTATTGAGGGACAGTCATTATGGTTTAGATCAGTGGTTCCCAAACTTTTTGTAGCACGCACCGCTTTCTAGAGTTTGACACCTGTCAAGCACCCCCACCACCTTAATTTGGTTAAACATCACATTTGTAATACCAATAACTAAAAACAAATATCCACTGTATATTAGAAAACATCAACATTTCAGTTATATATATACTGTATATATAATTCGAATTGAAAATACACCCAATGGAAACGCGTCAATTTCGCAAAAACTCCCATATATCGCAAAAACGTTTTTATGCTCGCATGAGGTGGATTTTCATGCAATTCGAAAAAGGACATTTTCGCAAAACTGCAATGGAAACAGTTTTTCCGCATTTACAGGTCACCTGGTACGGTGACACATTGCTGCCACATAGGGCCTAAATTTTTTTCTCTCCACTCAAGTATGTCAGTAACGAGATGTTATGTCGTTAAAACAACATATATTGTCTCCTAATAAGGACAGTGGCATAACTTTAACATAGTAATGACGGACGCCGGTGCAGCCACAAATATCTATAACTATCTACAGATCATACCTATCTGACTGTAAACATTTTTTTTTATTTAAACAGGGAATTATCCAAGTTGAAGGTGCAATAGGTGATTCTCTATAGAAACATTTTTTGTCATGCTGGTTGAAAGACTCCTCATATCCTGATGGCAATCACTATGTTAAGCAGTATAAATGTATTTTTATAAATATATTTCGTCTGTGGAAGGCGTAGGACCATAAAATGTCTGTTCAACCATTGCATTCGGTCCAAATTAAATTATAGCATGTGTTCCCTGCCAGTCAATGTGTGTTTGCATACCCCTGCGCAGCCTGTTCACACACACATCATACGTCATCAGTGAGTTCACGTATATGCTGTGCAGACAGAGTGAGAATAACGTTCGTTATTGTAGTACTGTTACTCACTATACTGCAAATGTACTGTATGGTCCCTCAGAAGGGGATCATCTTTAAAAACCCTTTTCATTCTGCATCATATATAAAATATTCAAAACACAAAGGCACTAACACAGCCTGCCACATTGAAAATATTTAGAAGCGCTACATCTCACACACAAAAGTCAATAATCACCACATCTAAAGCGGATTCTGACAGGTGGTAAAGGTTAATGCTCTGAACAGGAGCAATACCCACTCAGGGACAGTGTGATTCAGGGAGAGATATCTGACACTAGTTTACTGCAGATCCAGACCTCCATGAGTGTTCTGCCATAGGCCAGGGGTCAACATCATGGGCCCCTCAAGAAATATTTCTCTGTTTGGCAAGCTTCTCCAGTGAAGCATTCCAACAAAATCTGGATCCAGCTCCTCAAACAAATGGATTGTACCTATTACAGTTAAAATATAATTATAAGACACCTACAGGCTATTTACAGTGGAATTTGGGAATGCAGAAGAAATATCACTGCTGATGTATGTTGACTGCTCAGCCTCAATACAGTGAAATAAACAAAATTAACTGACAGTGACAGTTTATCACTGTTTCTTATGTAAATATGAAATGTCTGTGATATAAAGATATTTGGATAAACAAACCATCTACGTTTGACATGGGTTTGAAATGAGCATGAAATAAGGAAATAGGTTTACACATAAAAAACCCCAACTGGAGTCTCCAGTTAAAAGTTAATCTAAACATTTTCAAATGTCTCTGGAAATAATTTTGCACAGAAGGAGCTCAGACTGTGTGCATATTTTCACTGCTATTAATATTGTGAATATTACTGGTGTTAGAGCAGCTTTTGGCACTACACTTTACACTTGAGTTCAGCTCGGGACACACTTACCTAAATAAAAAATTGGAAAGAAGACAGTATGAAAGAGAAATAGAGAGATGAGCATGAGAAAGAAGGCCATTGTTGCAGTCATTTAATAGTCTAGTTAAACGTCCAGGGCAATGACACAGTGAGCTGTTAAAACAATCAGGCTCAGACTCATTAAGTTCATACTTTTTTTTTCTCTGCGGCAGGGCTACAAAAGGCTAATAGCACTAAATGAAACAGCCTCGCTAATACACAACCTTTACATATTCAATCTCCCACAAAACGCTGGACTGGCGGCCCAAGTCCTTTGGAAAAATCTAAGAGGAAAGGGTTTGCCATTAATAGACAAATGTTTTTCACATTTGGAGAGTCAGAAAAGACTTTGTTCATGGTACCATGGCGCTGAGGTCTATGAAGTGCCAGTGAGTCCACTGATATGCTGTTACTTTCATATATGAAAGGACAGAAAAGCAGAGATGCTTCTGAAATCACAGCCTGTGTGTTATTGATTTAAAAGAACAAGTTAAACATCACGGAAACCTCAGTGTGACAATACCATGAAACCTAACACCTCTGTGCTGTTACTTCTTCATTGTAAAGGTAGCAAAGCTAGTGAACTATAGCAACACACCTTACATAAAAACCATAAAACTATACTGTTGGTTTTATCGAATCATTACTGCTTTGTTAACCAACACATTCTTGTACAGATGAACCTTCTTTTACACTTCTTGTGAGGCGTTTGTGAGGCGTATTTCAGATGAGTTTGAGTCTAGAGATGAAGAATGCTTCAACCCTCCTGCTGCTTGAGGAATTCAGAGGTCACAGGCCAGACAAAAGTCAAAACTCAGCAAGAAATTCAAACGGCAAAACTCTCAAAAATAAACAGGCTGTGCGTATGTGGCCATGTTTGTCTCTATGTTCATCCCTAGGGATCTGTCAGGTCAATTCTGTGGATGGATGTGCAACTGTCAATGGCCACCCAAGGAAAAATCTCACTGGCAGCCAGAGAGACATCAGAAAAATAACTCAAGTATAATGAACATCTTAAGCTGAGAGATCGTTGCTATACCAAAATAGTCTCACTGATTGCATTGCAAATGTCAACCAAGAATTTGTTTCTGTTACATAACCACATTCATGTCTATTTGATAAAGTCATTATTGTGTGCTTTCAACTTTGTCCATGACCACTGATGATGGCTCAACGCCATCACAGACATAATAGTAATGCAAAAAAACTGTCATTCCAGTTGTTTACCCTTTTGTATTGTCTTGCAGTTGTAAATGTTTCCTCTCCATCTATGAGCTCAGACCATTTTTCTATTCAAACAGCATTCACACTACTACAGCAGAAAGTGAGAGATGGTAAGAAATAGCAATTGAGAGTTGTTCTCTTTTGGATTACTAATAGCTGAATGTAATATTGGCTGCAAATCATGTGCTGTATCTTTTAAGAGCTGTATAATATACAACACCGTTCAAAAGTTTGGGATCAGTCAATTGAAAGAACATTGAAAGAATAAGCAAGTATGCATTAAATTGCAAATTACAAGTATTTAAAATAAATGCTGTTCATTTGAACTTTCTATTTATAAATTAATACTGAAAATGCATCACAGTTTAACAAAATATTAAAGGGGGCATAACAGTTTCTGCCAATCTCATGTTAATCTTGAGCACCGTTTTAGAGCACTTCATGCTTCCTGCTGCGGACCAACTTTATGTAGATGCAGATTTCATTTTCCAACAGGACATGGCACCTGCACACAGTGCCAAAGAAACCAGTACCTGGTTTAAGGACCATGGTATCCCTGTTCTTAATTGGCCAACAAACTCGCCTGACCATAACCCCATAGAAAATCTATGGGGTATTGTGAAGAGGAAGATGCAATATACCAGACCCAACAATGCAGAAGAGCTGAAGGCCACTATCAGAGCAGCCTGGGCTCCCATAACAGCTGAGCAGTGCCACAGACTGATCGACTCCATGCCACGCCGCATTGCTGCAGTAATTCAGGCAAAAGGAGCCCCAACTAAGTATTGAGTGCTGTACATGCTCATACTTTTCATGTTCATACTTTTCAGTTGGCCAAGATTTATAAAAATCCCTTCTTTGTGTTGTATTGTATTGGTTTGTATTTTAATTTGGGATTTTCCTTAGTTGTCAGTTATAATCATTAAAATTAAAAGAAATAAACATTTGAAATATATCAGTCTGTGTCTAATGAATGAATATAATATACAAGTTTCACTTTTTGAATGGAATTGGTGAAATAAATCAACTTTTTGATGATATTCTAATTATATGACCAGCACCTGTATATATAATATATAGGGAAGTGATATACAACATGCCGCGTTTGTGCTTGCCGCAAGCACAGTATAACATCTGACAGGACAGGAAGGTTATGAAAACAATGTTAGAGTAATGACTGACATATAGCCTGACAAAATCAGCAGATTCTGAATCAGGACAACACGTTTTTCTCAGGCACTCTTTACTTAAACTGCGCCTGACAGAAGAGTCAACAGCTTTCATGCATGTCTTTCAAAATAAAGTTTTCATTCAGTAAAAACATGTTGTAGTTTCTTTGACTGCACACTCCATGACCCACTCAAAATGGTCTTGTGACCCACCAGTTGAGAAACACTGACATGTCCTGACCCGAGTCCCTCCAACACTCTGATGATGGTAAAAGCAGATCCATCTCCATACATCGTTCATTGCGCAACTTACAGGGAGCATGTGGGTGTTGTGGGGCACAGGATATTTTCATGGGTGATGAATATTTTAACTATTCCAGGAATATGTTCTGGTGTACACATGCCTCTTAGAACTCTTATAAATATGAATTATGTGTGTTTGTGACTGTTTAAAATTGATTTGTGTGTGTTTTACACTTATTTTTTTCTCACATTACATCCTTCCTTTATACACTGTTGTTCAAAGGTTTGGGGTTGGCAATAGCTGTTTTAAGTTATTCCTGTGGTGGTAAAGCTGAATTTTCAGCAGCCATTGCTTCTAACTTCAGTGTCTCATGATTTTGTACTCAAAAACTCATTTTTGGTGGGTCATTCCAATTTACTAGCTTTATTGTATTAACAAAAACTAGTTTGGGATAGCTGTTTAATAGCCTTACCAAATACTATTTTAGGAATAAGGTCAAATTTAGAAACAAATTTGGTCACAGCCTATAACCATGGGAAATGTGGGTGCCATTGTCATTTGAGAATCACTGCTCTATGTGATACTAGTAGGGGTAGTGGGTTGGACAAAGCAGTTGGATGCAAAGCAGACTCTAAAGGTGATTTAACACTTGTAGTTCGGTTCTCTTGGTTCTTTTGATTCGGACCAAAAAATAAAATTATACTTTTAGTCTTGGTTTGCTTAGCATTCTCACAGACATTTTTAAGTCTGAACCAAAGATACTAAAGATACAAAGAAAAATGACATATTTTTTGCGACCCACCTTTTCAGGGGTCTCGGTGCACTTGTTTGGTGCGCACCAAGGCTTTGCATTAACTTTTTTTTCATAAAAATTAAGACATACTGTCACTTTTGGTGACATGAGCAAACCCCCCAAAAAATGTATAATTCTGTTTTAAAATAAAATTAAACACGCTTGTTTAGCGGTTTACATGGCATGGAAATATAAGGTTTATCCAATTGCAAAAAAGCTAGACACTAATTTGTGGAACATAGGCTTGTTTTAACATGATCATTTCAAAGTTTCTAGCCTGTAATTATGTATCTGCTATTAAACATGGTAGGCAAGTAGACAGGGCAATGTCTGTATCTTGGAACATGTATAGTGAACATGTTCCAAACAATCCTGGTGTACTGACCTGAAATAAAATGCATATGTTAACATAGTATTGAGACTCAAAGAGAAAAATATGAGAAAACAGCAACTATGTACTCCCTTCTAGTCCATGGTTTCAGTAACCACAGCTGATGTGTGTGTTGCCAGCCCCTTTCCCCATTTTCCTACACTACTAAACCTCTTCTGTGCCTCTGAAACTGGGATAACACCTTTTGGTGCATGCTGCTGTGATAGGACCCTGACTGCACCCGAGAGAACGAGAAAGAATAGTGAATAATACTATAATACTCATATAATTTAAGCAGTTAACTCATTGTTTTATATTTATATAAAACTAGTTTCGCGTAACAATAGTAGGTAGTATATACTTTGCAGTAATCAGTACACTATTATTCTATATCGAACATAGCCAGATTCAAAGATAAAGAGACTGGAATGAATAATTGGATGATAGTCTTTTGCTGTTATCATTTTGCTGTTATTCCATTCCCCTTTATTTTCTTGATTAGATTTCAGATATTAAATTATATGGTATATCATATAATATAAAACCATTATGATATGATATGAAAACTGAAACAATTGACCAAAACAGTGACGTTTAATTAGTGCTTCACCAGTGATGCATTTTGACCATGTCAGAGTCTATTTTGTGCACACAACGTGAATAAGCTACAACAGGTAAACATGTCAGCTGTATGATGAACACACTTCACTGTGGCCAAAAATAATGCTAGAGTAGCAATATGTAAAATTAGTTTGGCTCATTGCTAAAGAGCTTTACAACTGGTTCAATTTATTACCTCCAAACATGACACCCATGAACAGCATTATTTTCGGTGAAAAAAAAAAGAATTTTGTGTGCAACATTAAATATGATATGATATATGATATGATATGGCTGATATGATATGATATATTACATAACTGATATGATATGATATATGATATGGCTGATATGATATGATATAGCGGATATGATATGATATATGATATGGTTGATATGATATGATATGATATATTATATGATGATATATGATATGACTGAGATATTTTAAGACATGATGTGGCTGATATGATATATGATATGGCTGATATGATATGATATGATATATCATTATGGATGATATATGATGATATATGACATGACATGACAGGATTTGATATGACATGATTTTGATATGCACTGAAATTTCCAAAACATTTGTCAAAACAATTGAGGGCAAGGGACTATGACCCTGCCTCAGAAAGTCTCTGTGGACCCCCAGTCAAGCATCATGTCAAAGCTTTTGAGACATTTCACTGAATATAATACTGTAGCTATATATATATATATATATATATATATATATATATATATATATATATATATATATTAGGGGTGTAACGGTACACGTATTCGTATTGAACCGTTTCGGTACAGGGCTTTCGGTATGGTGCACGCGTGTACCGAACGGTTATGAATGTAATCTTTAACAGTTAACAGTCGGCTTGTTGTAAGCGCAGAACACACTTCAATCCGAGTTCCCACACGAACATATTAAGTATTCAGAATATCACAAATTAAGTATAGTTTGAATATCACGAAATTCAAACGATAAATGCCGTTTTAACGCTCTTTAATGTGACGTGACTGATAGACGCGTATCAGTTCAACTTAAAGCGGCAGCGCGCAAGTCAATGCGATCATAGACGCGTATCAGTTCAACTTGCAGGCAGCCCGCGGCGCGCGTGTCAATGCGATCATCTCTTCCTAAAGAATAAAGATAAATTAATACATCTTAAAGTATGTTGAGGATACATTACAACTTACTGAAATGTATCATATGTCGTGTAATCGCTCCATCTGTGTTTACTAGGGGTGACGTGACTGATTAGACGCGTAGCCTATCAGTTCAACTTAAAGCGGCAGCGCGCGGCGCGCGAGTCAATGCGATAATCTCTTCCTAAAGAATAAACATAAATTAATACATCTTAAGGTATGTTGAGGATACATTACAACTTACTGAAATGTATCATATGTCGTGTAATCGCTCCATCTGTGTTTCAACCGCGGAAAGACAATAAAACTGCTTGTAAACAATGTCATGCAGAATCACGTTTACTCAGAAGTCATTCAGTGTCCACAGCTGTTAGCGCACTAGAGAAATCAACTCTTTCACTGAATACATGCACTATATTAGCCGTTATATTCATTATATTAGCCGTTATATTCATTATATTAGCCGTTATATATTCATTATATACTACTAAGCCTGTTAGTGATGTCTTGTTTATTTAATGTATGTTTAAATAAATCTGTCATGAAAATTACAGCCACTAAATGATTATATTTCAACAACGAATAAAAATAATTCGATTTAGAAGTTAATGCAAATGTGAAGCTTATGAGTGTTGATTATTATATCTAAAAATAAATAGCAACTGAATTTAGGCGAATAGTTTGGGCTCTGTTGTTAATCTTTAATAGCTATATGTAAGTAAGGGCTCCCTATATAGTTTACAGCATTATCTTTAAGAAACTTTTAGTTATAATTTAATTCATTTAAGGACAGACACAATTTTTTTCATTAAACCACTGTTGAATAAAAATTTATAAAAAGCAATTTTGTGAAACTGCTGTACCGAATCCATACCGAACCGGGACTTTAAAAAAAACCGAGGTACGTACCGAACCGTCAGTTTTGTGTACCGTTACACCCCTAATATATATATATATATATATATATATATATATATATATATATATATATATATATATATATATATATATATATATATAAAATAATTGTACTGAAAACTGCATGAAAAATAAGTTGAACTGTCAGAGTGTATTGTGTGTTGTCCATGTTGAAAGGCTTCAGGGTTGTGAGAGAGGTGACTTTCTTGGACTAAACATTCTCCTCCGAGGATCTGACTGTACTAATCAAGACATTTCCTGACTCAAACTGTGTGAGAGCACCAGTACACACACGCACAAGTAAATAGCAAGCAGTGTCTCAGTGTCCAAAGCATTTCTCCTGTTCATATGATCTGAAGTAAACTTACCGCATAATGACAATTAGCTACCATCTACAGCCTCAATTCCTGCTCAACCCTTTTCCTCTCCTACTGCCTAGTCATGCCAGCATAAACAAAATACAAGCTCCCTAAATCTCTGTCTCTTTATCACATAAACAGATGGGAATGAGAGAAGGTATTGCTGGCATTAGAAATATTAGATTTAATATTATATTTCGCGCTGCGTCAAGCGCTGCAGGAACGCCTCTGCGTGATTGCGTCATGAAGCACTCGTGAAATCAGTCCAATGGCGTGGTGAGACGTCAAGGCGGGTGACGTCATTGATCAGGAAACTATAAAGGCACCTGAACCAAACAGTGTCAGCTTATGTGTCTTCACAAGCGCTCTATGTTGAAATCGTTCTGTCTATTTGGTGTGTGTTTGTCTCTCAATATATATAAAAAATGGAACAGTTTAAGAAGTGTGTTACTCACTGCCTTGGTTTCATTATGGGTGGTGATACACACGAGCTGTGTGTTATGTGTCTGGGACCGCAGCATGCCCAGGCAGCCCTTGAGGGGGCTGGCAGTGAACACTGTGAGAATTTGGCAATAAGAACTCTCCGGTCCCGCTGAGCACTCTTCGAGGAGGGTGCTTCGGCTCGCGTTCCTCAGGGCTCAGGTCCCGCTGCTGCCGAGGAACGGCGAAGGCGCGCGTCCTGGGGATCGCAAATGGATCTAGTGGCGGGGTTAGAGACGGGTAATACCCTATCTCTGCCCTTACCCGCTAGACCCGACGCTTCAGTTCGCGAGTCAGAAGCATGCGCTGCAGTTTCTTCTGATCGCGCTGAAGCGCAGGCTGCTTCCTGCTAGCGAGATCACAGCCTTCAAAGCAGGGCTTACCATTCTTCCCTGACCTCCACACTGAAGTGTCAAAGTCATGGGATAGACCGGCTTCATTTAGAGAATTCAACCCAGCCACGTCAGAATATTCAAATATAATGGGTTTGAAGGAGAATGGTTATGCGGCGATGCCTCAGGTGGAAGAGACGCTTGCAGGCTATTTCTCCCCAGAGTCTGCGTCATCGCTAAGAGCCCCGCAGCTGCCCACTAAACCAGTTAGAATCAGTCTTAGTGGGCAGGGTGTACTCGGCAGCAGGTCAGGCGGACGCCAGTCTACATACGATGGCGGTCTTACAAGCATATCAAGCTGAACTGCTGAAAGACATAGATGAAACTGCTGAAGAGATAGAAAGAGATACGATAGCAGAGGTTAGGAGAGCAGCCGTTTTGTCTCTTCGGGCCACGAAAGGCATTTATGATTAAACCTGTCCGACATCAAAGACAGAGACAAAATGTTTTTTGCTCTATGCTCCTGTCTCCGCTACCGGTGTCTTTGGCAGTGCTGTTAATTCGGTGGTTGAAAGGTTCCAAGAAGCTAAAAAGCAGGCAGCCACCTTTCAAAAGTTTCTTCCCCGAAAAATCTATGTCTGTGACATAGATCATATTCTATGACAACCGAGTACGTCCTCCTCAGCTCACAGAGCACACCAAAAAGTGAGCATGGCATCCCGTGCTCCCCCACAGAGAGACTGGGGGCCGGGACAGCACATTCAGCCAAAGCTTTCCCGAGGTAGAGCAAATCTGAGGAGTGTTCTTATCTCTAGGAAGACTCAGGCAAAGAAGATGTCCTGACGCCAAAAGCGCCAGGCTTCAGATGGCAGTCCCCTCTGAGGGGAAGCGGTACGTCGAGGCACCCGCCTCCTCTTGGTGCCATCTTAGGGCCGTTCTGCCAACCCCGCCACCTCTGGTGCTTCAGGGCGCAGCGGTCCTCAACGAGTACAAATCTCTGTGTCCGCCCGGAAACGTAGCGGCACGGGGAAGCTCGCACCCCTCGAGGGGGGTTCAAAAAGGGGTCAGTTCGGTTGCTCCCTGCCAGTGCGCCATTTCAGGTGCTGACCACTCAAAAAACACCAGAGGCCAGCCTCGAGAGGCTGGTTCCCTTAGTAGATTTTCTAGCAGCGTGGAAACTTCTGCCAAATATCTCAGATTGGGTCCTGCAGACAGTAGAAAAAGGGTACAGAATACAATTCGGGTTTCACCCGCCCAAGTTCAACGGGGTGGTGCCCACAATGGTCAGCCCCGAGCAGGCTCTGGTTATGGAACAAGAAATGGAAGCTTTAGCGTAAGTTCTGCCAGGAAGACTTAATTGTCATGTCACTTTAATTTTATCTATCCAATCACATGCTAAATACCTGGGTATAAAAGATTGGTACTTACACATGTCTGAGTTCGCAGATGCTGACGCTCCAATTCACCGCCATCCTCCCCACCACCTCCAAGTCAAATCCTTCCCTACATCCACCCCACCACCACCAGGATGGTCCCTTCCATACCTCACGGGGGGGGGGTCGGCTGCGCCTCTGCCTTCGTCTTCAGGCAGGATATGCAGAGTCCGGACCCTCAGATTGCGAGCTACGGACGGGGCCTATGCCAATATACTTTATTGCTTGCTGGGTTGTTAATAAATGGATAATTGTCACAGTATTTATTCTCCCGAGTCTTTCTGGCAGAAGTACAGGTTATGGAACAGACTCTTCTGCGAAAAGAGGCTATAGAGAGGGTCCCTCCCCACAGCAGAGAGTCAGGGTTTTACAGCCGGTACTTTATAGTTCCAAAGAAGGATGGAGGGCTGAGTCCTATTCTAGATCTGTGTCAGCTAAATCGAGCAGTTAAAAAGTTAAAATTCAAAATGCTCACTCTGAAGCAGATTGTGTGTCAGATCAGGTCTGAGGACTGGTGTGTCACAATATACCTAAAAGACGTATATTTTCACGTCTCCATCCTTCCTCAGCACAGGAAGTTCCTCAGGTTCACTTTTGGGGGCAAAGCTTACCAATATCAGGTCCTTCCATTCGGCCTAGCATTATCACCCCGCACATTCACAAAGTGTGTGGATGCAGCACTGGCTCCTCTGAGACTCCAGGTCATCCGAGTTCTCAACTATATAGACGATTGGCTCATTTTAGCGCAGTGGGAACAGTTAGCGGTTCAGCATCGAGATGCTGTTCTCGCTCATGAAAATGTTGGGGTTAATGCTAAACGCAAAGAAAAGCATGTTATCTCCACGGCAGAACAACACTTTTCTGGGTGTAGTATGGGATACAAAGACGATGAGGGCTCTGCTGACGCCAGCCCGGTTGAAGTTGATCCTAGAAGCCGTATCCAGGATAAAGCTAGGCCAGTCACTCACTGTGAAACAGTTTCAAAGACTTCTGGGTTTGATGGCAGCAGCGTCCAACGTGATACTTTTGGTCTGCTGTACATGAGACCCTTGCAGTGGTGGCTCATAACCAAGGGATTCTCCCCGAGGGGAAATCCTTTTCGCATGATCAAGGTCACGCGGCAATGCCTTCGTGCCTTGGCTATGTGGAAGGATCCTTGGTTCCTGTCCAAGGGTCCAGTGTTGGGGGCTCCTTGTCGTCGCTTAACGCTAACGACGGATGCGTCTCTCACCGACTGGGGGGCGATCATGAGTGGTCGCTCGGTCCGGGGTCTGTGGCCGTGTTCCTGGCACTCAGGCACTTTCTCCCAGACCTCAGGGGACAGGCCGATTATGGAAACTGGTACATCGAGTTTTGTTATGGGCTCAAGGGAAGTTATTGTCAGTTCAAGCAATATATATTCCGGGGTATTTGAACAAGAGGGCAGACTCCCTGTTGAGGCAGGGAGTGGTGCCGGGGGAGTAGAGACTTGACCCCGAGGTGGTGGAGCTCCTTTGGAACCGCTTCGGGCAAGCTCAGGTGGATCTGATTGCGTCTCGAGACAACACACTGTCCCCTATTTTACTCCCTCACACATCCAGCCCCCCTGGTTATAGTTTCCTGGTCAATGATGTCACCCGCATTGACGTCTCGGCACGCCATTGGACTGATTCCACGAGTGCTTCATGACGCAATCACGCAGAGGCGTTCCCGCAGCGCTTGACACAGTCTTGTTCCCTCTCAGGGAACCATGGTTACATACGTAACCTGAGACGTTTGACCATGAGGTAGTGTTAGCTTTCCTTTTATTAACTCAGCACACAGGTGTATCCTTGCAGAGTTGCTCACAATATACATCTATAGTGACATGTGTTAATTGGGCTTTCACTCAATTTATCTTGTCTTTATGTGTAGTTTAGTCTTGTATAAGTGCTCATTCACAACACACATCTCCCAAACAAAACAAATTAAAAAAATAAAAATAAATAGAAGTGACACACAAACAATAGCCAAACCAGACACACATGCCACACTGAAAATTTCCTCTGGCCTGTTAATGGTTTCCAGATGCTGTGTGAATGGGGCAGAGACAGAAAGGGGGTCTGTTTGGCAGCCGCTCACTTGAGAAAGTCTTTGTTGATATCACCCCACATCATTCCAGCTAAACTGACAACATACTCACATCTAAACTACAGACCACGCCATTACCTAAGGAATGTGAGATAGAATATATCATTTTCATGATCTCAGGTACAATGGGGGAAAAATGTCTTCATTACAATGAGAAGCAGATGAGCTGGATTCTCTTGCAGGCTTATACCAAACAAACTTGAGGTCCTTAACACAGTTCTATGGTATGAAGACAAAAGGGTGAAAAGGGTTTTTCTTTGCAGGCACACTTATTATTTCAAACACACATACACACACACACACACACATCTGGCTAGGTTTCAGGTGAGCTGTGGCCAAGCAGACAAAATGGGATGCCAGATTTGATTCAAATTGCCAAAGCAAAGAAAGATGATGATATCTCAGTGATGGACGACAAATGTTAAACCCCTTCAAATTCTCATAACCCCCTTAAAGCATCATTGGTGAATTTTCCTTTTACAAGATATCTAAATGTACTTGTGATGAAAACTGTATAAATCATGAGGAAATTTCTGAATTACACTTCAAGAGCTGCACACACATAATTTGTTGTTTTGTTCTGACAGATGAATGTAAATAAGCTTTCAGACTATGATTTTTCATACAACCAACATTCTTTTGACATCATATGCATGAGGGTGAGTAAATGATGACAGAATTTTCATTCTTGGGTGAACTATCCCTTTAAGATCAAGGGAAGAGGAACTCATTAAGTGCTTCTTACCACTTCTGTCCGCCAGCCATGTGTTGTTGGACAGTGTAGCCAAACTGTGTCTGCCTGGGGCCCTTTATGATCCTGTGATTTCTGGTGTCAATATTGAAACAGTCATGGAACCCTGTAAACAGACACAGACAATTCAAATATGAATATCATTCACAGCATGCTTGGAAAAAAGACTACACTTACTGGCAATGGCAATAGATTCAGTGAGCCAAGGAGTTCCAGCAATGACCCAAAAATAAGAAGCAGAATTTAATTGTGGCTAAACCGAGTTTCTGCCAGCACAAAGAATCTTAAAACAGTAGTGCTTCTAGTCATGAGCGACACTGGATGTAATCTGTTCTTACGGAGAGTAAACAGAGAGGAAAGTACACATTGTTTTTTGGCCTAAACCAAATCACATGACAGATTTGCAGACAAACATGCACAAACCTAAAGAAAATGGAGTGTGGAAAGTGTTTTTTATTATTATTATTACTAAATTTGGATATAGATTTTTACACTCCATTTTCTCTGAATAAGCCATTTTACTCAGATTTGGCTAATTTACTGAATTCTGACTGAATTCTTGTAGTGAGTATTGTCTATAATGTAAATGAGTGAACAGCAACGAGTAACCCTATTAATTAAATATTTTTTGCATCCCCCCCCCATGTGATGGAAAAGAATCTATAGACACTTTGGTGTTCTGCGGTTTCATCCCACTCTTAATACAGACTGTGATTGCTTTTATCTCCATCAAAATTCAAAGGTGTTTCTGGTTGCACATGTATACTTCTGCTTACGTTCTGATGGGCTCCTTGAAGACTACAAGATCCTGGTCACTGGATTAACAAACACCTTCATGGAGGTCCAGTGCTGAAACCCCTTCATAATCAGTCTAAAGTAGGAGAAAGCCTGCATGATTTTCACTGCTTGACCTGACAATCTCCAACTCTGTCAACAGACTCTGGTGTGGGAGACACAGGACTATTGGACCTCATTATGGATGAGACTAAACAATAAAGCTGTCAATCACCACAACAGTTTTGACTGTCTGTCAATCAAAAAAAGACAGAAGTAAGGAAGTTACATCTACAAGCAGGTCCAATTTCAGTAAAAATCAAAAGACTATTTTGTCTTTTAAGTTGCTTCCTGTCAGCACCATAATTATGGCTTAACTTGAAGCAAAGGCAGAAAAAGATGACTGTTTAGGCTACAGATACTTATATATCCTTTTTTTAATTAAAGGAAGTCCACCCAAAAAAAAGAAGAAAATTCTGTCATCATTTACTCACCCTCATGTCATTCCAAACCTGTATGACTTTCTTTATTCTCTGGATCAAAAGAGAAGGAATAAAATAAATAAATGAAATAAAAATTCTTCAAAATACTTTCTATTGTGATCCAGAGAGAAAGCCATACAGCTTTGGAATGATAAGTAAATGATGACAGAATTTTCAGTTAAGAAAAAGAAACCTTAGTATTTAAAGACAGACTTGAGCAATTTTGCTAATATTTTTATTTTATTTTATTTTTTACATTAGATGCACATCGCAAAGGTAGCCTTTTTCATGTAAAAAAACATGTGAATAAAGATCAGTATTCCTAAGCATGGATCTTGAAAGCAGGTGCTGAACTGAGAAATAGAAAAAAATCTTTGAAGTGTAAACGCAATGGTTAATTTATCTGAGAATTACATTGAATTACATTGTTAATCTCCACTCTGAACTCTGAACGACAGCATATGGATGTCATACCCTTGAGTTGAGAGAATGTTTGACAAAAAAAAAAAAAGGCAAGGATACATTGCAGAAAACATACAGTGGGATCTGATGAAAGGCCTGATTCTCTCTGGTGGCCTCAGGTCTCCTTGCCTCCAGTTTGGCCTCTGTACCAATGGAAAAAACAGAGGGAAAACATCCAACTCCTTTGGATTCAATCAAAAGACTTTTAAAGAAAAGGTCTTTCAAAATAAAAAAAATAATTTTCCAGCTGTCACCAGTTAAAATTAAATAATGTATTGATGACAATGCTGATAAGTACAATGTCTGCTTCATGCAGGGATGTAGTTTCCATTCAGCATATTATATCTTGCAGAGGATTTATGAATGAGATCAAGAGATCTTCCCCTTAGTAGAGAGGAGAGAAGAGAAGTGAAGTGCTTTCAGCATCTTCTCTCTCTCTCTCTCTCTCTCTCTCTCTCTCTCTCTCTCCCACGTTCTCTTTTTGTAGACAAAAGCATGAATGATGACAGGCTACTGTAGTGCTGTAGGGATGAAGTAAAAGCATTTTTGCACATTAATCTGTTCAGGCACAAGAATGCACAGGGAATAATGTGGACCACATGTTTTTCATAGCCTCATTTTTGGTCACTGCCTTTCACAGAAAGTGATAAACAGCTGAGAGTGATGCTGCCAGTTACTGATGTTTTATTCTGAGCAGCAATACTATATGTCCCACTGTGAACTGCAATGAAGGCTTAGGGAAACTCAAAGTGGCCCCTGGTTCACACACACACACACACACACACACACACACACACACACACACACACACACACACACACACACACACACACACACACACACACACACACACACACACACACACACACACACACACACACACACACACACACACACACACACACACACACACACACACACACACACACACACACACACACACACACACACACACACACACACACACACACACACACACACACACACACACACACACTCTCATCAGATCCTCTGTTGTGTGCTGTATCAAGGCACCTCAGTGGGAAAAAAACGCTGCACAACGAGAAGAGGTGACCGGACCCTGAGGAAGATTGTGGAGAAGGACCGATTCCAGACCTTGGGGGACCTGCGGAAGCAGTGGACTGAGTCTGGAGTAGAAACATCCAGAGCCACCGTGCACAGGCGTGTGAAGGAAATGGGCTACAGGTGCCGCATTCCCCAGGTCAAGCCACTTTTGACCCAGAAACAGCGGCATAAGCGCCTGACCTGGGCTACAGAGAAGCAGCACTGGACTGTTGCTCAGTGGTCCAAAGTACTTTTTCTGGATGAAAGCAAATTTTGCATGTCATTCGGAAATCAAGGTGTCAGAGTCTGGAGGAAGACTGGGGAGAAGGAAATGCCAAAATGCCTGAAGTCCAGTGTCAAGTACCCACAGTCAGTGATGGTCTGGGGTGCCATGTCAGCTGCTGGTGTTGGTCCACTGTGTTTTATCAAGGGCAGGGTAAATGCAGCTAGCTATCAGGAGATTTTGGAGCACTTCATGCTTCCATCTGCTGAAAAGCTTTATGGAGATGAAGATTTCATTTTTCAGCACGACCTGGCACCTGCTCACAGTGCCAAAACCACTAGTAAATGGTTTACTGACCATGGTATTACTGTGCTCAATTGGCCTGCCAACTCTCCTGACCTGAATCAGTGGGATATTGTGAAGAGAAAGTTGAGAGACGCAAGACCCAACACTCTGGATGAGCTTAAGGCCGCTATCGAAGCATCCTGGGCCTCCATAACACCTCAGCAGTGCCACAGGCTGAATGCCTCCATGCCACGCCGCACTGAAGCAGTCATTTATGCAAAAGGATTCCCGACCAAGTATTGAGTGCATAACTGAACATAATTATTTGAAGGTTGACTTTTTTTGTATTAAAAACACTTTTCTTTTATTGGTCGGATGAAATATGCTAATTTATTGAGATTATTTTGGGTTTTCATGAGCTGTATGCCAAAATCATCAGTATTAAAACAATAAAAGACCTGAAATATTTCAGTTGGTGTGCAATGAATCTAAAATATATGAAAGTTTAATTTTTATCATTACATTATGGAAAACAATGAACTTTATCACAATATGCTAATTTTTTTAGAAGGACCTGTGTATATATATATATAAAATAAAATGTAGAATATATAATTGTCCTGCTATAAATATATATGAATCTACACTAGCTTTCAAATGTTTGGGGTTGGTAGGTTTTTTCATGTTTTTAAAGCTCAAGCTGAATTTATTTGATTAAAAATACTTTAATATGTTTTCAAATGTAATTAATTCCTAATGGCATACTCCAGTTTTCAGTGTCGCATGATCCTTCATAAATCATTCTATGATACTGATTTGGTGCTCAAGAAACATTTCTTATTATTATCATTTTATTTAAAAAAAATTATTTGAAGTACATTCGTGTAAAATTATACATGTTTTACTGTCGCTTTTATTGCTGAATAAAAGTATAAATTTCTTTCTGGAAAAAAATATATATTTCTGACTCATCTCCTGCTTCCTGCTCGGTTGAATATCAGACAAAAATAGGCTATTTCCTGACAAAGGAGAGATCTAGCATTAAATAAACTGGATCTAACAAACTCATATAATTACCTATATAAATTCATATAATTACTGAAAGCATATAATTCACATACTTTTGCACAAATTGAAACACTGTCCAGACGTCTTTTTGATCTTTTCCCCAAAAATTCTCCTGGAAGACTTTGTTTATGAATAGCCACAAAAATGATAACCTTGCACATGCATGAATCTAAATATAGATGCCTGACCAGTGAAGAGGAAAAACCTAATAACACCTGTGACAATTTTACTTAGGTCAAAGATTTTTTCCCCACAAATTCTCTCCCAGTCATTGATCACTTTTTCCAAAGTGCTGGTTTAAATACACATCTAAGGCATCCAGTCTGTTACTGAAACCAAATTGTCCCAGACACCATCTGAGAACAGCTTTAACCTTGAAAAAAGAAAGAAAAAAACCTAAGGGAAAAAAGAATGAGAAAGAGAGGGGAGTAGAAAGGTTCTAGTTTCCATTTAAAAGCCCTAACGTGGCAGACACTTTAATATTCTCTGTAATATCAGCAGGTCCTATAGAGTGGGTTTCCTGTGTGTGGATTTCTTTGCCCAGATAAATAAACCTCAATACAGTGGCTGCAAAGGGTTGCGCTGTGTGTCCAGGCCAGGCCTGCGCTGTTTTGGACCACAACCAAGCTACAGGAGCTACACTACAGTCATACTGACAGAGAAGCTCCAGTCTATGAGAATGTCCATTCTATGCTCCAGTCTACGAGAATGTCCATGAATCCTGAAGTCTAGCAAACTGCCTAGCTTGACAGACCCATGGTATAGTTGTCTGGATGCAAAAAAAGCTGTTCAGAGAGATGCAGGTTCGAATGTTCCAGTCTCATTCCCCTATTTCTCTACACAAGTCTTTTAAATACCAATCTTTCACGTATGAAGACTGCATCTTCACTGAAAACCTAAAATACATACTGAAGCGGAAATATATCAATACATTGTAATGAAAATGTTGATTATAAGCATTGTGCAAAAATACACAATGTCATCTTGCAAAAATAGAGGTGCTACATCCTGTTGATATTATATTACCAGACTTTAGTCAGACATGCAGCTGTGTACAAGCCCACATGTGACAAACACCCCCTTCTAAACATCTGCTCACCCCTCGCCATCTCTTCCCTATTTCACAAATATTTGCGTGAGGAACAGCCCTAATGCTAATGAGCCTCACTGATGCCCACTGGCAAGGATTATGAGCCAGCAGATTGAGTTTTAATAAATTCCACATGCCGGAAATGCATCTTTCAAACCATTGCTTTGAAATGCTATTCTGCTTAAGATCGCATGGACTTTATGCTCTTACTATATGCTGCACCTCAGGGACTGATACATTCTGTTACACTCACAGATCAAGATTTAAATGACCAGACATTGCACATTTCATGCTGACTTTCCAACTGTGAGCTCTGTGGTCTGGAAAGCTCATTGAAGGGCTGCTGAGAGATGGCTAGCAGGGGATGAGCCTGGTGGCCTACGACTGGGTTTGTGGCCAAAGAAAACTATCCGTGAGGCACGTGGCATCAGCAGACTGATATACACCACAGTCAGGCATTACTCACTAGCTCTGGAGTTCCTCACCCACACAAAATAACCTTCTTCCATAATTATTATTTCCTAAGTAGTACTCCAGGTAGAAGCATCCGAGATCACAATATTTCATCTTTAATCTCAGCCTAAATCAGCTGCTACTAACATCAAAGCTCTACAAACTACAAAGATGAATAGATTACAGCTGTTTCTTTACACCATAAATCAGCCAGGAAACAAACATTTACCAAACTACAGCTATTCAACAGACATTTTCACATATTGTTCCTATCAAGGAGATCTCCAGCATCAAAGTAAAACAAATCATATTTTAATCATATTAGTAGTGAATGTGAGTTTGCAGTCTGAATTGAATGTGGCAATAAAAATAGAGGACGTGAACTGCGTGCCAAAACAAACGATTCACGATCAAGTTCTTCATGTGAGACGATTCTTTTAGTGAATCATTTATACATTTCACTAGTTGAATTAGTCTGACGAATCCTTGACTGAAACCATCAGAGTGGTTACTGAATCAACATCTGATTCACTTATTGCAAATTATCATTTCTTTCAGCGATGTCCATCTCTAGTGCAGTATTTCTGTGCACTGAATGCTAATGAAATGTAAAATGGTGCCATTATTGACTGGTTGTGTGGAAAAGACCCTCTACTAAGCCCTGTTGTCACAATTACCTAGCTGAGCTTGCTTTCGCCAAGTGTGCCGTCCTGAAGTCCTGAAAAGTGAAGCCAAAATGTTTCGATCACCACCAGGTGGCTGAATGCAGTATAGCTCATAAACCCCGCCCTCTCCATGTTTTCGAATGGGACGTGAGACAAACTAAATAATCAAATTACACTTCAAATCATTTTTTCCCCAAATAAGTTTGTTTTTAGTTAGTTATTTGATTCCATAAAATGGAGGTGTGATGTCATGAATGACAGCTGGGATTGACAGCTGTCATTCTGAGTGAAATAGTCACTCACTGAGGACCAACTGACATTTTTTTGGGATCTTCACGAGGAGATTGGAGCTTTAAAGGGATAGTTCACCCAAAAATGAAAATTAGCCCATGATTTACTCACCCTCAAGTCATCCTAGGTGTATTTGACATTCTTCTTTCAGACTAACACAATCTGAGTAATATTAAAAAAGTCGAGGCTAATCCAAGCATTATAATAGCAGTGACTGTTGCTCTGTTTTTGAAGTCCATAAAAAATGCATCTGTCCGTCGAATAACGTGGTCCACACGGCTCTGGGGTGTTAATAAAGGCCTTCTGAAGTGAATCGATCCGCTTGTGTAAGAAACATATCCATATTTAAAACTTTATCAAGTAAAGTTCCAGCCGACCACCTTCCGTATTCAATTTATGGAAAAAGTGTTGAAAGTGCATCTGCTGATCGAAAGACAAACGCAACCAGGTACATCACGACGTCACGTACACATCTTGAATTGCGGAATGGCACTTTCAACACTTTTCCACGGAAGGCGATCGGCTGGAACTTTACTTGATAAAGTTTTAAATATGGATATTTTTCTTACACAAACGCATCGATTCGCTTCAGAAGGCCTTTATTAACACCCCAGAGCCGAGTGGAGCACGTTATTCGACGGACAGATGCATTTTTTATGGACTTCAAAAACAGAACAACTATTACTGCTATTATAAAGCTTGGATTAGCCTGGACTTTTTTTTATATAACTCAGATTTTATTCGTCTGAAAGAAGAATGTCATATACACCTAGGATGACTTTAGGGTGAGTAAATCATGGGTTAATTTTCATTTTTGGGTGAACTATCCCTTTAACTTTAATTTCTACATTTCCATAACTGTTTATTTCATGCCGACATAATGAGTTGTTCTGCAATAAACTGTACAAACCGATTCTGCGGGAGTGTGGGCGGGGACTTGATACTGCAGCTCCACTTCACACTGACTACTGCGCTGACTCCAAGATGTCAGCACATATTTGGACATTGGCGGCTTCACTTTCTACAATGGTAGAGTCTGAAGGTGTATCTTTTTTGCAGTTTATGGCTTTCGCTGTCAAACATGAAGCCCTAATCAATCACACAGGTAATGAATTACCTCAAGATATGCGAGTATTATCTGGATTAACCAACCTCTCGCTTGAGCCAGAATGTATTTGAGTGCAGGTCAATTTAGGAGCGTCTGATATGAGCCATATTTAAAAGGTCATGAGAACAGCCACATTAGAAAAAAAAAAATGTAATGTTAATGTAATGTGAACAGGGAAAGCCTGAAAGGAGTACAATAGACAGTAGTATTACAGTATTGTACTAGTGTAATGTTTACTTTGCAGTTCCATCAGCAGTTCCATATTAATTTCCTCCTCATTTAGCCAATTCAATTACATGAAATAAATATTTGGATATTCTAATTTATCGCATTCTTAATTTTGCAGCTGGATAGATAGACAAATTAAATTTAGACCCAAAGACCTAAAATATGACAGGACTGGGGAGGAATGCAATTTTGATTAATTTTTTTCCAGGGACACTTGACCCATGACAGCACTGAACTGCAAAAGTCCTTGAATATGCTGTCAAGAGTGTCATTTCATTAGTGAACTTTAATCTGTCTGCTCACCAGATCTTTCCCAGACACTGCAAACAATGAACTCCCAATGTATTCCTGATAAAATCTCCTTGCATTTCACAGTATGCAAGTGCTAGGATGGGAATTGGAGCAAGGGTAAACTCCAACCATTCCACAGCCAATCCGGCATCCGCATCTATCACAGGAGGTCAGTGTAACAGCGCCTGACATTGGAAAGCAGACGTGGGAGATGCACAGTGCTGGGATACGATCCCATGCGCACAAATCACATCCATGGCACTTATTCAACTCTCAAGTTGCAGAGTATTTAATTCCAATTGGTAGCATCAATGGAGTGTTTACTTACCACTTTGCCTCTCTAAAAAATGTTTTTAATTGAAAACACTCTCAAACACACTCACCTGGCATCACGCTCCAGAGAATCCAGAGTAGGTGGGTCCAGTAGTACTCCATGTGCATGTGCAAGACGGAGAACGTGGCCAAGTGTGTGTTAGTGTATGTGTGTGTGTGCGCGTAAGGATGGAATATCCTGACAGTGTGCTCTCCTGTACACCCGGCTCTGATTGACTCTACTGCTCCTAAAAACACTCTATATCTGAGGCAAGGAGGAGGAGACTGTGGCCAAACTAAAAGGAGGTGCTCATTCAGCCAACAGACAGATCTTCACTCTTTTTCTTTCTCATTTCCTCCTTTTTTTGTCTCTTCGTCCATCTATACTTGATTTGGGTCACTCTATTATGAGCTCATGCATTGCTCCTGAAAATGCTTTTTTTGTGATGAATATGGACATTCAAGTTTCAGGGATCATTGTACATCACCTCTACGGCAAAAACTGAACTTCCATAATCTTCTAATTTGCTTAACAAGCAGTTTAAACGGCATACTTTCGGATAGATGCCCTCCAACTTGATTGATGCAGAGATTTGTGGTTAACATAGCTGCATGTTGCCTTATAAAGCCCACTGACAAACTCTCAGCAGAACCTCAGACACCATCCAAACCACGCTACCCAAGCATATAATTACAGATTATATAATAACTAATACTAACGTTCTGGCTGCTCTAATAGTGAAATATGGCCCACCTCCATTTTAACTTGACCTTGAAAATAGCAAAACGTCTCAGGTTAAAAATGTAACTATTGTTCCCTGAGAACAGGGAACGAGACGCTGCGTCAGCTCGACGCTACGGGGAACGCCTCCGGCGTGACAGGTGCCTGAAATCACAATCCAAAAACGTCAATCCTATTGACCGGCGACAGCCTCTGACGTCATCAAGGTGCAACCAGGAAGTATAAAAGGGCGCCTTGCCAACATGACAGCGTCCAATCGTCTGAAGGGACTGTTTTCGGCAGGCAGGCCCTGCGGCATGGCAAAGCGACGCAGTGTCTCGTTCCCTGTTCTCAGGGAACAATGGTTACATTTGTAACCTGAGACGTTCCCTTTCGAAAGGGAACTCGCGCTGCGTCAGCTCAACGCTACGGGGAACGATATACCCACACCGCCATGCTGACGGGAGTGCATGCCCACTGGCAGTGACAACTGTCAAGACAAGCAAATTCTACTGAAATGCCTGAACCACTCCCCTTCTGGTCACATTAGGCTGTCAGTGACAGCGCTCCCTACGGTCATAGCCCAAGCTATCGCCTGAGAAGGAACCTTCACACACATGAGGTCCTTCCCAGGCCTTGCTCGAAGGCCTGGAACCACCCATTCGACTTAGAAGGGGCTCCTTTAAGGGAACGTGGCAAGGGAACCCGAGGGACCCTATGCCAGTCACTATTCGGGAGGTTCTCACCGAATGCCACCAGGGAGACCTGACCAGGTGACCCAGTCTGTAATGGGACACGTAATACGGTCACCCCTGTCTGTATAGTACAGAGCCTCTGGTACTCGCCTCCGAAGAGGCATCCCGCTAGGGTGCTGCAAGAAAGGCAGTGACATCCACTAGCCGGACCTCAGAGACGGGTTATCCCGGAGAGCAGCTCTCAGCGAAGTGCTTTATAACCCTTGCTAGCGAGGGGAGTTTAGCCGCTCGATCCTCGGATCTACCAAGCACTTACTTTAAAACATGCTTAGGAGGCCAGAGGCCTTACAGGCTGATCATACCAGGGAGGCCCCGAGGGGCCTACAACCATGAATCAGCGCCAAGCGGCCGTAAGCTCATAACAGACCCTCATTTGAGAGGAGCTCATAAGCCTGCCCGGTAGGTAACCATGCCGTAGGCAATCTATGAAAGTCCCCTCCTGTGGGGACCGCATAGCAGCAGCAACGTCTCGTCATGCTAGGGTAAGAACACCGCCTTCAGGTCTCGCGAACGGCCAGAGACTGGCGCCTGATAGCAGGTGACCACTAGCTGTCAGCGTAAAGCCAGTTGTGCGTTCCCGCCTAGGGAACTCGTTCCCCAGGGAGGCCGAGAGGAGCCTCCACCTGGTAACCTGTGCCGACTGCTCGCTTGCCCTCAGGAAGGCCATACGGGCCTGATACCTGATCGCAGTCGTGCTAGCCCTCGAGGTAGCTGGGAAGACCAGGGACTCGCTTCATCAGGGAGGCCTAGCGGGCCTACCACCTGCAAGAATGTCGGGCATTTCTCCATCACAGCCCTCCGCTCAGTGGCTGGACCTATCCAGAGACCACGAGACAGGAGTGTTCCCTCAGAGGAGGCCCCGTGAGGCCTACTACTCCAAGCGAATCCCACAGGGAAGCCCCGTGCAGCTTGCCTGATATCATCCCATGCTACGATCTGTTACCGAAACTGGGGACCGGGGAACGATTTCAGGGAGGCGCAATGCCTCCACCTGATAGCAGAACATGCCGCCCTTCAGGGAGGTCACTCAGGGAGGCCAGGTAACGCCTACCACCTACTAGCAGCTCGTACCAGCCGTCGAGGGACTTAATGCCAGTGGTGCCCCCTCGGGGGAGACCAGGCAGCGCCTGCTGACCACAGCAGGCTCTCAGAGAGGCCCAACGGGCCTACCACCTGAATGAAGGTAACCCAAACGGGGAGCCTATCCCTCAGGGAGGCCTTTAAGAAGGCTGGCTGCTGCGCCTGGGCTGACAGCAGCTGTCTGCTGCTGACGAAGGCCTGGAAATCCAGTTATCACCTGGGAATTCATCCCCAGGGAGACTAGTTGACGAGGTTACTGCTGATGTCGACACCAGTGGAGAAGATCCTCCAGGGCACACTTGTGGGCCATGGCGTCGAGACTTTCTTGCAAGGAGGCCGGTTGACGCCTACTACCTGTCCTGAAGTCTTGCTGCCCAGACCGCCCAAGCTGGCTACTAACAACCAGCTGGCTCTTACGCCCGCACCTGGGGCTGGCTCCATCCCAGAGGCAGCTAGGGAACAAGTTCTAACTTTGTCCTAGGGCCCCCATGACGGCGCAGTCTCTCGGGCAGTGCCTACAGACATGAACCTAATCACATTGCCAACAGCAGTGTACTCAGCAGAAGTGCTCAATGAAAACCCTCTAAAGCAAGGGGAGTACAACTTACGTCACCTGCTTCGGGGCGGCTGTCTTACTTTCCATGCAGCGGCCAACCGTAAATGCGAGGGCGTCAGCCATTGGCAATGCTCGGGCCTCAGGGGAGCATTCGACCAGAACCGCAACAGAGGTTTATCCGATGTTCAGCTCAACCCGAGCCCTAAAGAAGGTGAAGCAGAGACATAGAGCAAAGGTGAAACATTTCTTAGAAAAGACAGAACCCACCGGCCGAACCATCCTCCAGGAAGAGGCCGGGGGCCGCCAAAAGATGGCGGCCACCAAGCTCTGGAAGGCGGAAACCGCAGATAAAGTCTAATCGCAAACCAGCGAAAGACGCTTCATTCCGCCCCACGACCACTGGCAAAGTCGCTGTCTCCTGCACACCTCGACTGCGTTACTCGTAACCCCAGAATGCAGAGAAGGGGGCGGGCCTTGGCCGGACAACTCTGTAACAAGAGGAGGTTAAGTCAAGGATGCATAACAAGCCCTGTTTATATATTAAAGACAGGCCAGGGGAGAACGACCTCCCTTAGAAGGGAACACCCCCATCCTTGACGGAACCTAGGCCAAGTGGTGCGACGTAAGTCTGCACTAGATCCACTCAGGGCTCGGGAAAGAAATGATCACCTCTAATATTTACACAATGAGGCCCCGAAAACCCTTTTCCCAAAGCCCCGCAGAGCTGGGCGCAGATCTCACTACAGCTCATGCATAAGTGCATACCCGGTCTTCAGCTACTTCACACTTTTACGCTAGGAAAAACACAGCTCGCCCCCGACACTACAAACCCTCGGGCAAGAGCGCAAATCAGTTACCCACATCAGTGGGGAAAACATAACACGGAGAGGCAGCAAAACTCTACTAGCAAAAGTGAGGCATTCACACACAACCACAAAATGTTGCAAAGAAGCAGTGTTAATTTCGTTGACGAATAATTTTCGTCATAATTTTCGTCAACGACCTTTTTTCACTGACGAAAACGAGACGATAACTAAATAAAAACTAGTGTTAGATGACAAAAACTATAACGAAAATCAACTGTCATTTTCGTCAATAAATAAAAACGAGACGAAAATGTTAGGGAGGGACGATTAGGGAAGAGATCCAGTCAGACTTGATGTCCGCGCACATTTGATTTGGACGTGCTGATCTAACCGCTGGAGAACACGGCGCTGTTGCGCTTCTACAAGCTCACGCAAGCATCCCCAATCCAGCGCTCCAGAGCGGCTCACAATCAATGAATAACACACATTTATGCCAGGATATTGTTTATGAACTAATGCTGATGAATAATGACAATGTTTACTTTACGATGTTTATATAGTAATACGTTTTAGACGGTTGTAGCATATTTTATCTCCTCATTTAAACTTGAATGAGCTCCTACAACTACAATAGAGGCTCAGACATTTCAAAATAAGAGTCCCGGTGTATTTCCAGCTGGTTTATAATTAAAAGTCACGCATTATATATTCGTTTTTGCTTACACAATAAACTGTATTTAGTTTCATTCCCATTTAATTCATAGTCAGGAGGAAAGACCAGTATTTAACACATATTAAATAAAGTATCAGGGTTATAATAGTTAACTAAAACCATTAAAAAAAATCTTTGTTACTTAAAATTAAATAAATGTTAACTGAAATTAAAAAAAATAAATAAAAAAAGTTATTTGAATCTTTAGCTTAACATGATATAGGCTACTAACTAAAACAGAAATACAACATTTTTCTGTTTTAGATACAAACTATATAGATGTTTTTAAAAACAAACAAAAAAGTGAATTGAGCTCTTTTGTGAATTTTTTATGTTAAAAACAAAATGATGTCAAAATGTCAGTTCAAGTGACAGTCGGTTATGTAATACTTAAATGCTTAGGCCCAGTTTCACAGACAGGTCTTAGACTAAGCCAGGATTAGGCCTTAGTTCAATTAGGACATTTAAGCAGCTTTTTTAAACATGCCTTTGAAAAACATACTACTGGTGTGCATCTTGAGACAAAACAATGCCACTGACATATTTTAAGATATGTCAGTGCAAGTTACTTTCAATTAAAACAGCTCAAACACGCATTTTTGTCTGGGACTAGGCATAAGCCTTGTCTGTGAAACCAGGGCTATATTTTAGGAGACTAACTCTACTGTAGATTTAGTCGACTAAAATCTTATGATATTTAGTCGACTAAAACTAGACTAAAACTAAAAACAATTCAGGTGACTAAAATATGACTAAAACTAAATGGCATTTTAGTCAAAAGACTATTACTAAAACTAAATCAAAATATGCTGTCAAAATTAACACTGCAAAGAAGATTGTTCTTAGCTTACTCACGGGGAGCTGCAGGCCCTGCGAAATCCAGCGACGTTCCAAAATTTCCCCAAGCAACCTCTCAGGGGAGCGACGGTACACAAAGTCCTGAAAAACATAGTTTTGAAAATGTTTCACCCTCATAGAGGGGAACTCACCAATCGCTCCTTGCGGTGCTTCAAACCAGCCGTCGAGCTAGTATCCGCCCGCCGTCCTGAGGGGGCGCTTCAACAAACAAACCAGGTGGGCAGTCAGAATCTTACATTTTCTGCTCATCATAGGCCCACCGGCCTGATGTAAAGCGCCCGGGGAAAAGTCAGAGGAAGGGAAAAAGGCAGCGTTCATCTTCGTTCTCTCGGGGGCGGAGTCCGCTGCCTGCGCTGGTCCCGGTTGCCAGCCCCGGCTTCCTTCCTCTTCCGGTTGCGGGTGTCACGCCTCTTCTGCGTCCCGGTCCTCCGTGGCGGGGGCGCTCGAGAGGCAACGCTGGCTCGATGCTCCCGTCTCCAGCCCTCAGACTGAGACGGGAGAGGGACACCCGACTGCCTGGGTGCGGTCCCGGACCTCTGCAGGATGCATGTCCTAAATGCCGCCAAACGCGCCCTCGCCTCTCTGAACTTTCCCACCACCGCCTCTACGGAGGTGCCGAAAAGCTCAGAGGGCAACACCGGGGCATCGAGTAGAAAGGATCTCTCTTTCCCCCCGATGTCCGCCAGGTTGAGCCACAGATGTCTCTCCGTGGCCACCATCGCCGCCATCGAGCGACTGATGGCGAAAGCAGTTTGCTTGGTGGCCCGGAGAGACAAATCTGTGGCCCGGCGCAGCACGGCCACCGCCTCAGGGGTTAGTCCCTCCCCCTGATCGAGGTCCCCCAGCAGGTCTGCCTGGTAAGCCTGTAACACTGCCATCGTGTGTAAGGCCGCCCAGGCATGACCCGCCGACATGTATGCCCTGCCGTTCAGACGTGCGGTCGTCCTGAGGGGTTCAGTCGGCAGGGTGGGAGCCCTTAGTGTCGATAGCTGCCCGGAGGCGAGGTAGTTCGCAAACGTCTCGTCTACGGGCGGCAACGACACATATCCACCCTCAGGCAATCCCTCGACATCAGTGAAATTAGCCCGCTGATGTCGATGGATACGGGCTGAATAAGGTTTCTTCCATCCTCTCGAGATGTCCTGGTGGAGATCGGGAAAGAATGGAAGACTCCCGGGAGCTGGTTGGTCATGGGCGGAGAGATAGCGGTCGTCCAACCTACTCGGACGCACGTCATCCCTCCTAACGCGCTACCTGCAGGGCGCTCCATGACCTCCAACAGCTCCCCATACATGGGACAGGGTGGTTGAGAAGCCTCAGCCTCAGGCACTTAATTCGCCTCCTCAACCATCCTCTGCTCAAACGGAAGAGCAGCAGACGAGGAGGAGGAACCCAGATCTCGTTCCTCCTCCGAGGTCTGCCCCTCGCGATCTGGCTCGTTGTCTACCAACACCACACCGGTCTCCAGGCGACGAGCCAGATCCAACTGGGAACCCCAAGATTGTAGACGCCGCTCAGCCTCAGCACGAGCGGGGCCGTTCCCAGCTGCTGAGCTCTCTCCCCTCGAGAAAAGAGCCAGACGAGAGCGGAGCGTTCTCATGGGAAAACTTTTTATACTTCCTGGTTGCACCTTGATGACGTCAGAGGCTGTTGCCGGTCAATAGGATTGATGTTTTTTGATTGTGATTTCAGGCACCTGTCACGCCGGAGGCGTTCCCCGTAGCGTCGAGCTGACGCAGCGCAAGTTCCCTTTCGAAAGGGAACCACAGTTACTAAGTTTCGGTCAAAATGAACATGCAGTGTAAATGTAATTCACCAGTAAACGACCAAACAAGTACATAATATCCTGATTATAAAATTCACAATGGCAAGATTAATATGAGCAATATCTACAAAATTGTGCATTGAAGAAAGTATATGATACTTAGAAATGTATTGATTTATGATTTATGAATTTATAATTCACTAGTCTGTATTATCCACAATGATAATAACAATACTATGTTGGGCCTGTTGCAAATACACACATCTTGTTTAATGAATTCATCATGGTGTCTATTAATACATTTCCATTTTTTGGTATAAGAATTAAATATATAATTTTGTTATGCTCTAGTCTGAAACCAAAGAGATGGTGAAACATCTGATGAACATTGAGCTGATTTTACTTTAAACATAAGTGACCAAAGTAAAGGGTGCTGCTTTCATTGAGAGTACTTAAAAAGCCATCTTTCTTTTCTTTCATCAAATATTTCTATCAAAGCCAGGCATACAATTTTGCAGTATAATTCCCCCTCTTTGGAAATAAGGCAGCTGGGAGTTTTAAGTTCTTTACAATTCTGCAGAGGACTGCATAGTCCATTGTAGGGATGGAACGATTACCGGTTTCACGATAAACCACGATAAAATGTACTGACGGTTAGTAATATCGTTTAAAAATTAATTATCATTAAAACCGTGGTGATTATCACGATTTTGAAAACTTGCTGTATATCCTGTCCAGTCAGATGCAGGCGCAGTGCGCAACGCTGTTTTTTGAATGAGAAGAAATGGCAGAAGGCAGTGACAGCACTCGGGGGAGTGAAGGACCAAAATCTGAGGTGTGGTCATATTTTGGCTTTTACAAAAGTCCTGAGTGAAACTTAATCGAAGATGGTCATCCTGTCTGCAGAAAGTCGCTGTAATAGGGGAAAATGCGTAAAATCTGCGAACGCAAGGCAAGTGGACTTTGACCTCAATACCAAAACTACGTCTGGTATTACTACCACTCACACTAGCCTCTTTGGCGGTTGAACTTATTACAGTCTTCTCAAAAGCCATCTGTAATAATCGCATTGTGCATTATAACCAATCCCACGTGTTTCTAATAATCAGAGGTGTTCAGATTAGCCAGAGTTTTTTTCAGTGCGCTCTCACTTGCTGAAATCTGCACTCAAAACGTGCAATTTATGCAGGAGATTCATTCACCATACAGTGATTGACTGTTTTTGTTCCATTTCAGCAGCAAAAATAGTTTCAAACAAACACAGCTGAACCACAGCGCATCTGATATGGCTGGCATAAAGTCGGCTTGACGTTCGAGATTCGCGAATTTAGGGACCGTCTCTAAAGTTGCATACAAGATTTGTATACACGTTTCTAACTTCAATAACATTTTAAGAGAATGACTTGCAGTCATAAAACTGACTGTAAAGTGTTCATCTAGGTGTCAGGTATGATGCACACCTTTTGGATTTTATGATATTTAATAAAATAAACTGTCAAATAATATGAAAATATGAATATGCATTATTTCACTAGGATACTGTCTGGCCTCTTACACAAAATATGCTAGATTTAAATGCATCATAGCTGAACACTGATGAGAATATTGCTTGAGATAATATTAGAGATTATATTTACACCAAATTATTATTATTTATGCGTTATGCGTTGCTATTGACGACGGCAATTATAAGGAAGGAGATCCCACAGAATAGAATCTAGCTTAAAAAAGTGCATAGAGCTGCTTGATTCATTTGTTGTTTGTTGTTTTTCAAACATAAAACTTGTTGAAAAAACACTTTTTAAGTGTGTGCATCTGTTCTTTTTGAACACTTTCATCTCATTTGAAGAAAACCGTGATAATATTGATAACCGTGATAATTTGGGTCACTATAATCGTGATGTGAAATTTCTATACCGTTTCATCCCTAGTCCATTGAGCTTAGTAGTTACTCCAACAGACAAAGACACAGAGAGTGCGACAAAGAGATATTTAGGCCCTTGACACACAGACAGAAAGATATAGATTTAGTGAGAACACCTGTGTGTGAATACATCAACTGATTCATCAGCCAATACTGACTGCAGCGGGCAGACCAGGAGCCAGTTGCATAAACATAGCCATGTTAAGACTCTGTCTTAAGAACTATGACCATCTAGCAGTATATAATGTAACATCTATATTTTGATGTAACTAGGCCAGATTTACTAACAGCTTGGCCCAGCGCAAGCCCTCTTTTGGGGTTAAAAAACTGTCAGGATTTACTAAAGACAAGCAGTGAAAACTAGCGCTGAAAAGGTGTGGACACCGTTATTTTTGCAGCTGACCTTATTGCATATGTATTTGTAGGAGTTTCCCTTTCAGACACAAAATTTATGGGAGGAGAGAATTTAAATGAATCATGCAATGCGATTTACTGGTTTGCGCTGGTCAATTTACTGGTATTTGTGTCATTTTTTTACAGCCAAAAAAAGCACGTCTTAAACCAGACGCTAGTTCACGCTGCTCTTGGTAGATTGCGTTGATCATTATGGAAATTATCTGGCTGTGTTTGTGTTCTTTGATTTGCGTGTCATAGACAGTTGTCAGTAGATCACATGCAGAACTTTCCACTCCGATTTGTGCTTTTTGGGAATTTCACTATTCAACTTGCTGTATAATTGAAGTCTTTTGAGTCAGCAAAAATAATCATCTGTTGTTTGAGAATCAAACTACACTGGCCAGACTGTCTGTTCCACAATGTAGATTCAGCAGCAGTGTTGCAGGGCCACTGAACAGCACAGGAACTCTGTTAGAGTATTTTAGTGCAAATTGTGTCCACATCTGCTGAAGAATGCACAAGAACACTTGTTTATTTATTTATTTTAAAAATAGGAATTCCCTATCCCTTCTGTCTATGACTATCAATGAATATATAAAGTAGCTAACTAAGACTTCTCATCAAAAAAGATAAGGAATAACTCAGGTTACTTTGGCTCTTCTTGCAATCTTCTGTCCTCTACAAAAGTGGATAAAAACAAGCAGATTGGGTAAGAGACAAGCAGAGACAAAAAGTGGGTAAATGGATAGAAAAGAGGCTATTTGGTTACACAACACAACATGAGGCAGCTTTTACCAGTATTGTGAGGTTGCAGCTCATAGCTCAAGAATCCCCACTGTCAGTTTGCAAAATGTCAACAGTCCAAACAAATTATAAATCTTAGAGTAACCTGCAATTAAAATGTAAGTCTGATTCTTTCTCTAAAAAGAGAAGGGGGCCTGAGAGGGAGCTGGTTGCTTCAGTCACTGTTTCCACATGGAAGGAAAACGCTTTTGACCAAAATTGCCATGCCAATATTTAAACTCAGAGAAGAATTTAGTAAAGAGAGAAAGAGACTAATGTACAGAATGAATTGCAATAATGAGTTGTGAGAAGTTGTTTTTTCTGAAAATCATTCCTTCATTCTTTCCACCAAAATGTGAGGGTTCTATAAGCTCCTTGTTGAAGAGAGTTTGGAAATCAATACATATCCTCTTCAGGAGCAACACTTACCTCATGACCACAAACCCTCTAACAGCAGTAGCAACTGCAAAAAATTACCCAATAACCTCCACATTACCTGCTGCATGATGCATGACTGACCCTTTAGAGAAACACAAGCCAAAAAATAAAGCCAGGAACAAATTCCGTTGAACTTCATCAGAGTTAAAGCTTACAATGAAAATGTCATTACTCAACAATATGAGGCCTTTCACATCTCCATCATGTGATGGAGAAATAATGGACTTGCACTCTTGTGCAAATGGGTACTGCAATCTAAAATATTAGTAATAATAATAATAGCAATACTTTTCAGTAACTGCTCTAATCACTATGGAAAGTGATTAAATAAAAATGTGATGCGTCATTTTCCAAAGTCCTTATTTAAAGTCTTTATAATTTTTTTAAAGAAACATTTAAAAAGACATTTAATTAGAAAGTAAAGTATAATACATTAACAGATTACTACAATACATAAAACAATACATATTTTGGGAGCAGGAAAAAAAATCCCATTTTCCTTGAGCTTTCAGCCAGGTTGTGTTGGCAAGGATTTATAGAGCAATGTCAGTGACAGCTCTGCTGTGGTCAAACACTAGAAGTCACCACAGTGTCAAGTGCCAGTCAGATCAACCCAAATCTGGACCCTTCGACTGTTTCTGTATGATGTTGCTCAAAACATGGCAACCACAGTCAAAATGCTGAACTGTGGTAGTATCTAAATGCCAACTCCTTCTTTGTTTTGTTGCCTTTTCTTTCCACTTCCAGAATTTAAAATAGAAACTGTTAGAGTGTAGATGATGGTTGACCTATACAACTCCATGAAACTTTCCACAATTCTGGCAAATAACATTGTGAAGTTGCCAGTACGGTACATACACAATACATAGAGAGTTGCCATAAAGTATTTTTTTAGAACCAGTGTTATAAAAATAGTTTGTTCTATAGCTTTTATGTAAAATGAATACTCCTTCATTAAATTAGTACACATTACATTAATGTCTATGACATGACCCTCTAAGTCCCAACATAAATGTGTTCATGAATCATATGAAATCATCCTAGGAATCAGAGATTTTGTGGTTAGGCCATGGAAGCATGAGTCAACCAATCAGACAAGAGTGTGATGTACTTGGCTGCTTGACTGACAGGCAACGTTCAACTGGAGGAATTCAGTGGTTTGGCCAAAGACGCCGGTGTCCTCGCACTCACTCGCAAGCTGTGATGAAAGCTTTGCTTTCCCAATATACAATATTTTACCAAGAGCTCAACTTGTGTAATCTCTGTATGCTAAAACCCAAATCAACACTCTCGCTGTGTCGAAATCCAGCGGTTTGGACTGCAAATCGTGATCTCATAGCCATTTGCATTCCAGCTGCTCTTCTCTCTCCATGAGATCTGCCATGAAAGGGCTATTTTTGCTGGTTATGCTGTTCAGTTCAAAGACAAACTATCATAGAACTACACAATTAAACAGGTAAATGATATTCTTGAAAAACAATTTCAGAATTTCATGACTTCTCGTAGGGTCAGAGTTCCTTTAAGAACGCAGCACTCAAGGTCATGTTTGATGGTTTAATTGTGGCTTTGTTCTTAAATTACTTTATACTGAGCAGAAACACATACATTTTTATTTGTTGTTCTGGAAACCATAGGCACAGAAGTCTACAGATAATCATCTCAGTTGTGTGCTATACTGTTCCATCAACAGTAGCGCTGAACTTAACGTCATGCACACTAAAGTTCAAATAGTAGCTTAGATTCTTTATGATGTGTGAGAGATTTAATTGCACCTGCAGGATTAAAAGTGAATTTAGAGTTTGCAGGACGCAAGGTTTCCCAGCAGAACATTGCCCAAAGCATTACAATGCCTCCGCTGGCTTGCCTTCTTCCCATAGAGCATCCTGGTGCTATGTGTTCCCCAGGTAAGCAACACACACGCACCCGGCCATCCACGCATGATGTAAAAGAAAATGTGATTCATCAGACCAGGCCACCTTCTTCCATTGCTCCGTGCTCCAGTTCTGATGCTCACATGCCCACCGTAGGTGCTTTCGGGGGTGGACAGGGGTCAGCATGGGCACCCTGACTGGTCTGCGGCCATGCAGCCCCATGCGCAACAAACTGAGATGCACTGTGTATTCTGACACCTTTCTATCAGAGCCAGCATTAACTTCTTGAGCAATCTGAGCTACAGTAGTGTGTCTGTTTGATCGGACTACATGGAGTAGCCTTTGCTTTCCACGTGCATCAATGAGCCTTGGCCACCTATGACCGGTTCACCACTGTTCCTTCCTTGGTCCACTTTTGATAGATACTGACCACTGCATACTGGGAACACCCCACAAGAGCTGCAGTTTTGGAGATGCTCTGACCCAGTTGTCTAGCCATCACAATTTGGCCCTTGTCAAACTCGCTAAAATACTCACGTTTGCCCATTTTTCCTGCTTCTAACACATCAACTTTGAGGAGAAAAAGTTAACTTGCAGACAGGCTAAGAAGGAACAACATATGACATCTCAACTTTCGGAGATGTGGCAACAAAAATTATGTTAGAAAAAATCTTTGTCTTCAGGAAAAACATTCATAAGGGGATAATATTGATACAAGAATAATATGTTTAAAATTTATTAAAATGTAATAATTTATTATAATTAAAGTTATTAATTATAGAGACAACCATAAAAAGGATAATCATAAGATTAATCATAAGCATAAATATTTTTCTTACACCATATATACAGTATGGGTTCAAAGGGTGCAGCAATTCATTTTAATAAGAGAGACAGAGAGGATTTTTAAATGAACACAGAGATGTTCTGACTCATTATTTTGGATCCTGAAGATTAATATACACTTTAAAAACTGGAAATGTTTATCTTAAGAAGCTATTTTAAAAATACTTTTCATTTATGAAACCTGATTAAATATTTTTTATAAAAAGTCAGTTATCACATGAAACATTTCAAAACCGTTCTCATGAGAAAATATAATTTAATAAATGTAATATTTTTAATAATTTGTCATTCAATTTGATTCACACATACATTTTTTAATAATAAAAAAAGAAAAAGTGAGCATGAAGCCCCCCCCAAGCCAATCCTTAAACCTAACCATCAGTTTTGTCATAGCACTATAGTCAAAGATGTATTAATGATAATAAGGAACATTAGCAATAAAACTATTTCAACAACAGCAATAACAATATTGATAGCAAATTAAAAAAAGTTTGGCGATATGTAACTGTTCTGGGCAAAAACTCCCCGCTCATTCAAGCAGCCATGCATGGACAGAGCAGAGAGCGCAGCGGTACAGTGAAACTCTATGAATTTACCAACAAATTTGCCAAACCGTAAAATAAAATTACAAATTGCCATGAGATTCTGTTGCCATTTTTTAAGGTTACATGAAGGTTACGTGACAAAACTACTTTCTTTTTTACAATAAAACCTGCCAAAGTGCGAACATATACTGTAAGCTATGAAAGCTACAATTTGCTACAACACAGCACTGACAATTAGCTACACTCTTGCCACCATGGAGGTCTGTTCTACTCAAGGAGCACCAAATTGTCAAAAGTGTCATAAAATTTCTATATTTCTGATGGAACGCCTCCATGTTTCCATGTGCCAAGACCCTTTAACTCTAAGTCCTCACTGGTTTTATTATTACACATGATGTGGTTATTCACATACTGCTGAGAGAATGGAGCACAGTTTAATTGTAAGCAAGGCAATAGCGTACCAATAGAAATGCTCATATAATGTGAAAGATGGCAGAGGTCTTTAATATAAATACTGAAAGCAAGCGAGCAAATTGTCTAGCCTGAGCAGTGAGTCATTCTTACTTTTCCAGATATCTGGCAGCTGAGCTGACTGGCTCTCAGAGCCAGTAGCAACATCGGGATATGTGGAAACTGAAACCACACACCACAGCAGGAATAGCCACATGATTTGCACCCCGTAACACACACATGCACACGCACAAAGTACTCAAACATGCAAACAAATGCGCAGACATGGAGACACACAACCAGAAACCGACCAGGGACAATACAGCTCCGTTTAACCTTGCGATTTACAACCACGTCACCTCAACAAATTATACACGCAGGTAAACTCAGGGTACACTTTAAACCACTAGACTAACAAAATCCCTGACACCATAAATTCAGAATTCCAAACTATCATCTACAGCAAAACAAGGAATTTGTGGACAGAAACAGTCCTTTAGGCAGCAAAAGTAATGACTTCTGTGCCTGAGCTTCGGCCTTGGTTTGTTCTCGCTTGAGTCAGCCCTTCAGTGGCCGCTCGAACACAGGCAGTTGTTTCAACATCGACCAATTAGCTCATAATGTGGTCTAAAATCACCCGATGCCTTGTGCGTGCCTGCTAAAGGGAAATGCTCCTGTTTCATAGAGCTTCCGCATCACTTGAAACGGAATGGAAAAATGTAAGAGAGGAGGAAAATCGTATCTTTCATTTCTCCTGCATCACCATGGAAAACCCAAAGCTCCGTCATTTCCAGCATGTAATTATTAGGTTTGAGGAGCCTTATACGTAATTATTTATTTCAGGGTTGACCGCTTAAACGCCGAACTGAGCCCCTGTGAGCAGGCCCTGTAGATGCATCCCATATGATGACATATTAGCAGGAGAAAGCATAATATTTTTTGTGGCTGAGAAGATTTTTGCCGCAATAACGCAGAGTAATTTCTTTCTCATATAAATGTTTTTGTTGTCCTCTTATTTCCTTGCAATACAGTCATTTAAAGGACATTTCACCCAGTAGCAAGTGGAAACATTGAGATCCCCAGTGCTCTCTAGCATACATTTTCAAATGTATGCTATTTCAAAAATCTAAATTTCAGTAACCCTGGTTTAAGCATAAAAACCTGTCTTCTCATTCCCACAAACACTGTAACTGAAATAATACAAAAAAACTAAAACAAAGGCAATTTTTCTCATGAGAATCTAAAAAAAAAGAGCTATTTGAGAAGATGGGAAGTAAACAGTGAGTAGCACTTCCCTATTTACCCTTTGTTTCTCTGATGTTCGGCCAGGTCAAGGGTCGCTGGACAGTCTTCAGAGAAATTAGCTGCCTTTTGATCCTAGAGTGACCACTTACAATAATAAGGCATTATCCATAACGTGGGCATGTCACATTTTTAAACTGCAAATGCAATTGCCATTTAAGGAAACTATAAAATTGAAAATATTAACAATCTCAGATTTTTTCCTAATGTAACTTAATCCCTTAAAATAGATTTTCACTTTTTGCTTTATCAGCTTGTATTATAATCACACCCAGAAAATTTGATTTCATTGCAAGTCTTTTGATAGGAATGAACAAGCCAGGGATTAAGCACTCAACAATATCAGTTTCCTGGACCTAAGGCACAGACACCGCAGAAATTGCAAATATGCTATGGACAGAAGTGAAAATAAACACATAATAGCTCTACAAATGGGTATGACTCACTTCCTAAGTCTTTGAAAAAGATCTGGAAAAATGGCATGGGAATCTTTACAAAGAGTACTGAAATATAGCTGGACGGCTAGGTTTGGGTCTGGCCAAACAGCTGGGGACCTGGAGCGAGTATTCAGCTGGAAATACCAGCTCAGATTTTCAGCTGGTTGATTTTACATACTGCTTGGTGAATTAGAGGTAAAGATTATTCCAGATGCATAGAAGCACCACTCCATGGAAAGAATGGACAATCCCACAATGCCTGGATGTATCAAATACCAGTGATCTATATCTCAAAGTATATAATCTGGCATATAAAGACACAAATAACATTATCCAGCAGAACAAAAGTCAAGCAGAGCATAATGATTAATTATTTTCAATCCATCTGCCCTAGTGAGAGAATCATCACAAATTTAGCAATTCTTCCTGACTGTCACATAGTCCAAGAATAATAAAACAGGAGCTGTTTAGATAGACATCTGAAAGTATATTTACATTGTCTAAAACAGGGGTTTTCAAACTTGCCAAGGACCCCCAAATATGGTGAACCTTTTATGAGGGACCCCCTAAAATCCATCTATATATTTTTATGTATAAAAAAACCCCAAACATTTAAACTGTTAGATAAATAGTAAGTGTGACATTGTAAATACAACATATTGTTTCCAAACTTGAATTGGCTATACTTAATGTTGGATGTTTAAACCTGAAGAAGAACATTTTCAATTTAAAATGATTTGTATAAGCAACTTTCACAATAAATGTATGGAAGCAGCTTACATACTGCATTAAGAATATCGCTTTACAACCCCAGTGAGCGAGATAAAGGGGACTATGGTGAGGAAAAACTCACTAGAAAGATACAAAGCAAACATATACAATTCTGGAAAGTACGTATACGGTGTAAGGTGGAAAATAATCAAAGATATTTGATATCATCTGTTCTGCTGTTAACTGCCATCGTCGTGATCAAGCTATTGAAATTGACTCCACCCCCTCCCCCTTAACGCCATCAGAAGGGCCAGGTTGAGTTAGGAAGACAAAAGAATGACTGGCCGGCTGGCCAAATGGTTAACACCTTTGATACAGTGGGGGAAGTTTTGTCTGATTGGTTACTTTCAAATGTCTCACGGTTTTGTCTGATTGGTCTGTTTTACAAGAGTCAGATTTGAATTTGGTGACTCCAGGGAAGAGAATAAAAGAGAATTGATTCTGTAGCTCGCGCTCTTTTGGATTCTCGGGCTTTCTCTGGGGAGAGCTGTTCTTTAGCTCTCTCCCTCTTTCTCTCTCTCTCTCTCTCTCTCTCTTTCTCTCTCTCTCTCACAGGTAACATTCTAGGCAGAGGCCTACAGAGCATAATTAATGGTCTATGTTTACATCTATTTGAAACTATTTAGAGTGTAACCATAACTAGAATTTGTGTTTCCTTTTAGAAGAGATTTATGTCTATGATGTAATTGACATTTTACGTTTACTTGATTGTTAATAAATTGTTACATTTTGATCCTTTCTGAATTAATCTGTAATTATTAACTATCTCCAATGTGGAACGGTATAATTGCAACAAAGGGTTAAAACGGAATGATTAACTATCAAATATAGATGACCAAACAATCGGTTGGGATTCTCTTCTAAATGCGATAACTATGATAAATGGAGTCAGATAAAGAATATTATAATCAAATCCATTCTTCCAGCTGAGACACTGGACGCGTGCGGCCTTCACCGCGGTTCGCTACCGATCCTTGGAGCGAATTCATTGCGGCTTTACAACGGCAAGAAAGGAGAGAAACATTTAGAAACGAAACGGCTAGAATGTTCGGTAGACTTTATCCATTTTTGCTTTGTCTTTTTATCCTCAAGAAATTTTCTGGGGACCCCTTGGAACCTTCTGAAGGACCCCTAGGGGTCCCCGGACCCCAGTTTGAAAACCCCTGGTCTAAAACATTCATGAGATGTACCATAAGGTCCACATATGGGCATACCCAACATAGGTGTAACATTTTTCCACAGATATAATGGAGGATAGATTTGATTATAATAATAATAACAATAATAATAATAATAATAAAAAGTGTGTTATTGGTAAAACATTTTTTTCCCTGTTAAATTATCTGGGGTCAGTTTTAGTGGCTGCATCCGAAAACCTAGGCAGCTGACTTGTTGCCTCTCTGCCTAATCAGGCAATGACTAATAAGGCAGCGTTTGCATACGAAGTTACCTCACGAAAACTGATTTTGGACAGACTTCTTAGGCGGTGTAACAGTTTAAAGGGTACATAACAAGCACCATTTCTGCCAATCTCACGTTAATCTTGAATACCTACACTCTAAAAAAAAAGGTTCTATATGGCACCAAAAATGGTTCTTGGCTTGTAATCATAGGGGAACCTTTTTAAGTGCTATATAGCACCAATTTTGGTGCTTCAGCAGTTCTTCAGAGGTTCTTCACCGGTTCTTTGACTAAGCTGCTATATAGCACCGCTAACTAAGGTGCTATATAGCACCACTACCATATACAGAACATGTTAAGATATGGTGCACCAAATGTGGTTCCCCTATGATTACGACGAAGAACCATTTTTGGTGCCATATAGAACCTTTTTTTTAGAGTGTAGAGAGTAGCCTACACTCTCAAAAAGGATGTGTCAATTTTTTTTACACATTTTTGTGTTAGGGCTATTTTAACCCATTTAGTGTAATTTTATGTATTAAAATAATATTTTACAAAAAAAAAATTACATTTTATGTTGGATGTGTGTAAAAAAAAAAAAAAAAAAAAAAACCCAAGGAAAACAACACTGTATACGATACAAAATGTGTTAATTGTCATCCGATCACATGGCTGCCTACCTCACTGAGCAAATTGTTAAGCAAATTAGCACCTCTTTTTCAACAGTGGACGACTTGACTGCTCACATAACAACGTCAGGTAACGTATTTGGATTTATTTGTTAGAAACTATAAAAAAAATTCTATGAATCTTGAAGGAGTGTATTAGGCATAGAAATACTCGTCCAACTCATTTTTCTGATATTTGGCCATGTACTGGCAAACATACTTTTACACACAAACTGACAAGCAAACGCAACTTTCAAACACCATCTTTCTTTTTCTAGCTCAACTGTAACCGAATGGAAAGCGTAGGATTGTAGGATATTAAAGGCAGTGATGGATACAAATATGCTGCCTTCAAAAATCGATCAGATTAAGGTTTCTCAGGCGACTCAGGAGGCCCAAGGGGGTAATCCAACACCCGGGAAGCGTACCTTCCATAGGGGAAGCCATTGCTAACCACCTGCTGTTAGCATCCCATTGACTTCCATTCATTTTGGCGTCACTTTGACAGCGAATAACTTTACATCTGAGGCGTTTAAAGACTCCATTTTTTTGACCATTGTTTATTTCTAAAGAAACACGACAATGTATAAAAGGCTCCATTACCTTGTATCTGACACTATCGCCCCGTATTTTTTGTAAAAAAAATAGGCTAACGATTGCATCATAACCACGCGACTCTGTCGCATAGTAGAGAAATTACCGTATAGACAGGAGGAGAAGCTCGCAGGCAATCTTTTGCTGTCTATGAGGCAATAAAGGCATAAAGTCCGATAAAGTGGCAATGGAGGCATAAAGTCCGATAAAGTCAAGGGAGAAGTATGTGGAGAAGCCCATAGAGAGCCAAAAACAACGGGACAAAATATTTCAACAACGTGATTCAGATTTCCCTTTGCACAACTACTAGAAGACTTGCCACTGTCAGACTGGTTGCTCACGTCACATCTACGTCGTCAAGCTCAGTCTGAGGCTGCGCAGTACATCAGCCATCAGGAAGTGAGTGCTTCTAATTGACTTCATTTTTCCCCGTCTATGGGGTCGCTGTGTCCATTTCTTTTCTGTCTATGAACGTGCTCTGAAGGCAGTATTTTCCAGTTTTCGGACGCAGCCAATGACTGGTATCAACTCCCAGGGTTCAAGATTTTCAGCGCTTTAAAAAAAAAAAAAAATGTATTTGTATTTTTACCCTTACAAAAAAAATCTTTGAAATTATACAGCTACAGTATAAATGTAAGTTTATTAACACACTTGATGGAAAACAATGCCATATGATTCAAAACATTACTGATTGGTTTGTAATTTCCAACACAATGCTTTCATGATTATCACATCCTTTTTTTTATTATTATTATTATCACAAACTTTATTTTATTTGTTTCTTTTTGTTTTATAAAATATTAAATTGTACCAGATTCATTAGTGTCAACATTTTTATATTGATGTTTCTTTATAAACCGAATAACCCTCATGAGATTTTCCATTTTTCTCTGGTCTTTATGTTTGGCACAAGTACTCCAGACAATGTGCAACCCTGTGTCTTTTCCCATAGACACACACACACACACACACACACACACACACACACACACACACACACACACACACACACACACACACACACACACACACACACACACACACACACACACACACACACACACACACACACACACACACACACACACACACACACACACACACACACACACACAATGGGATGGTGAAGGAAACACCATCATGCTTTGACAGCTTAACGCCTGCACATTTTTATAGATTTAAGTAGAATTTCCTCTTCTTTCATTCTAATCTCTGGTGTATCAATAAAGCTTTGCAGTCCAAGTGCCATGCGCCTCTGTGAGAAGTGTAAGCAGCTCACAGCACTGCTATAATTGAAGCAAGACCACTGGACTCATGGTTAAAGCCTCATTGTGCTTCAGAGGTAAGGTAGCAGACAGACCACACGCATACACACACGCATGTCCTTACACATTTACACAGCACATATTGTTCTTTGGATTGTCAGTCCCACAAAAGACACACAGACACATGAAAGTGCTGACCTGTGTACACATACAGTACCTGGCACTGGATCAACCAAGCATACAAAGAGCTTAACCAAACATCAATGCATAGATAAATGGATCCCTGACCACATCAAAGCATTTGTGACGACTGAGTTCAGTGCAGCCCTGAACTATTACCATTTACTATAGCATTTAAAATCAAGGTCACATTCTGAAATATGAACAGTGTATCCATAAAAATCATCTATATTTTATACTACCACAGCAGACTTAACCCAATGAATACATCCAAAAAGAGATAATTTAGCTCTTGTGTGTCATACTGTTATTTCTCTGAAGTTATTCTTTCAATTATTCGAAATATTTTTCTATAGAAGAAACAGTAGATTTATAGTAGATTCTATAGAAGAACAGTAGTTTATTGTTAATGATACCCCGAGGGACACATAATGGGATAGCTTGCACTTACATTTATTTATATATTATTTATATGATTCCCACTGCAATTACTGATCTAAAACTACATTTATAATCTGTCTTTTGCTTACACTTTCACATATGTGCAGTGAATCAGTCAAATATGACGTGCAAAAGCTTGTAATTCTTTATGAGAATGTTACATGATGTTTAAAACTTGTTTAAAGTTATCAGCTAGTGAGACGGCTCTATTTACAGACAGACAGTTAACCCTCTGGACAGGAGCAGTGGCAGTAACTCACCAGAGAAAGCCTGTAATGATGTGAGGAGGTTAACAGGCTAATGTCTTTATGAGGGAAAAATGCCACGTGTGCAATGCAAACCTTAATGTATCACTCTGAGGAAACATGCAGAGAGAGTTACGGTGGATGTGGGGGGTGGAGTCACATGGTTCCTTCAACTTGTCATGTTTTAAAGGGGCAGATCTATGGAGGTAAAAGCATATAGTTGGGAATAAAACCTTATAAAGAAGTGTACTGCAGCTAAATACAACATTATTGTATTTGTAACATGTCAACTGTGTTTATAACTGTGCATATCAGCTTGTAGTGCACTTACAAACTTAAGTTAATTTAAAAAACTGTACTTGCAGATAATATAATTATGAAATAAAAGGCCACTTAAGTGTACTTAAAGAGAGTATAGTTTCATGATTGTTTCTTATATTTAAAAGTATATTTAAAACTTTTAAAAAGGGCATGTTGTAATTGTGTATAATAAGCATAAGTATACTTATTTGAAGTGTTAACTAACATACTACACATTCCATGCTACAACAAGTACATGTACTTGTACTTGATTATAATTTTAACTCTAATGTCATTCGGAATTAAAAGTTAAAGGGTTAGTTCAGCCAAAAATGAAAATGATGTCATTAATGACTCACCCTCATGTCGTTCCACACCCTTGCGTCAGCAGCGTCACTGTGGAGTCGTGAACGCGGGTTGACAACAGACACGGAAGAGAAGACAATGCTGAATAAAGTTGCAGTTTTTGTTATTTTTGGACCAAAATGTATTTTCGATGCTTCAAACAATTCTAACCAACAATTCTAACCAAACAATTAAAACTAACCCACTGATGTCACATGGACTACTTTGATGATGTTTTTATTACCTTTCTGGACATGGACAGACTAGTATACCGTACATACATTTTCAATGGAGTGACAGAAAGCTCTCGGACTAAATCTAAAATAGATCTTACGGGTGTGGAACAACATGAGGGTGAGTCATTAATAACATAATTTTCATTTTTGGGTGAACAAACCCTTTAATATATTTTAAAGGTGCACTATGTAACTTTTCCGTCCACTAGAGGTCGCCTATTAAAAAAAAAAGCCGGAGTTTGATGACGCCAAGTTTGAGCGCAGAATCTTGGGACATCTCACAGCTGGTGGAAAGGAATCGGGATTGGACTCGGGCAGAAATCATGTTCATGGATGCGATTATTAACATTATTGTAGTATGAAGCAGAGCAGGACCGAGTGTTGTGGAGCTGAGCAAGGCCGCTGGAGCGATTGTTAATAAGATGAAGGCAACACTCGCCTCGCAAGCAGCGAGACTTTTACTATGATACAGTCACCGGCGCCACTTCTGCTTTTCCGGTCATGAGTATGAGGTAACGCAGCTCTGATTATCATATTATATACATCTGAGTGTGTTGAAAATTCAGTTATGATGTGCATTCGCTCTGCGGCTGCTATGACAATTGTTGCGGAAACCGAGGGTAACGCAGATATGACGCAATTGACAGGTGACTCCCTCACACGTCCTAGCGTGTGTCTCAATCAACTCCCTAGTTCAGTAGTCAGGGCACTGATCAGGACTTAAGTCAATGGGCTGACTCCCTGATCAGTGCCCTGACTAATGAACTAGGGAGCTGATTGAGACACACCTCTGGTTCCTTGGTTAAAATAGCAATTCCTCACGATTTACAAATAGTTGGAAACATTTGGGATATTGTAAGTATTCAACTGAACAAAATATATAACACTGGCCTTAGTGGTTTTTGGATATTTTACTGAAAAAAATGTTACATAGTGCACCTTTAAAGGATTAGTTCACCCAGAAATGAAAATAATGTCATTTATTACTTACCCTCATGCCGTTCCACACCGTAAGACCTCCGTTCATCTTCGTAACACAAATTAAGATATTTTTGTTGAAATCCGAAGGCTCAGTGAGGCCTCCATAGGGAGCAAAGCAATGTACACTCTCAAGGGTCCATTAATTTACTAAAAACATATTTCAATCAGTCCATGTGAGTACACTGGTTCAATATTAATATTATAAAGCGACGAGAATATTTTTTGTGCGCCAAAAAAATGAAACAACGACATATAGTGATAACTAATTTCAAAACACTGCTTCATGAAGCTTCGGAGCAGAAACGAATCAGCGAGTCGAATCATGATTTTTATCGCGTGTCAAACCACCAAACTGCTGAAATCGCGTGACTTTGGCACTCCGAACCGCTGAATCAACTCGCTGATTCGTTTCTGCTCCGAAGCTTCATGAAGCAGTATTTTGAAATTAGTTATCACTATATGTCGTTGTTTCATTTTTTTGGCGCACAAAAAATATTCTCGTCGCGTTATAATATTAATATTGAACCAGTGTACTCACATGGACTGATTTAAATATGTTTTTAGTACATTAATGGATCTTGAGAGTGTAAATTACATTGAAGCCTATGCAGGCCTCACTGAGCCTTCGGATTTCAACAAAAATATCTTAATTTGTGTTCCGAAGACGAACGGGTGTGGAACAGGTGTGTGGAACAGCATGAGGGTGAGTAATAAATGACATTATTTTCATTTTTGGGTGATCTAACCCTTTAAGTGTAGGGAAAGAAGGGGGAAGAACAATGAGCATTTAGTTTTAAATTGTAACATATTTTTAGATATAAGATTGTTATGTGCAGGAAGATGATGCATCAGCCAATATATACTGTATACACACACACCTAAGATTTCTATAATAAGAACTCTAGTATACTACAATTATACTAAAGTGTCTTTTTTCACAAGGGACCCCGTCTATTTAAATGGCTAGTTCACCCAAAAATGACACTTCTGTCAACATTTACTCACCTCTTGTCACTACAAACTTGTATTTCTTTCTTCTCTGGATTACAAAACAAGGTATTTAAAAAAATGTTTTAATATTTGTTTCAATACATTTGTGGGAGAACTATCCCTTTAATACTTTAAAGTTTAGCTATAATTTTCCATATCCCATGTTACACACTTTATTCCTTATGTTTGTATTCCATAAAGCCATCAGTTCATCAGCTCCTCTCCAGTCTTCTTCCTGGAGGCCCTTACTTTTTCCCTTGTCCCCTGACTTCAGAGGAAGTGGTTTCTGTGCAGACAGCGTGTAGCTGGAACATTGTGTCATGTACATGGGGATCTGTAACCAAATCACTGCACATTAAAAGTTCCACTAGAGTAACACTTTCTGTGCAGACAGATCTGGTGGACAGTCAAGCCACAATTGGGGGTCTGCCTTGAATCTAACCATAAGTAAGTGAGTATGTGCTCTGGTGTATAATACTCCCCCCTAGTGTTAACATTCTATTAGTGAACTGAGCACTGGGTAATATCCTGTCCCGTTACATTGAACACACGCAAATTCACACCCAAAGTATACATTGTTAAGTTAACGCACAACTGCATTCATCATTGACTGTTATAAAACAACAATTCCAAAGTTCCTGAAGAACTTTTCTTCCAGATCCAGTCAAAATCATAAAGGCCTATTAAGAGGAATTTCAGACATGAGCAGATAAGATATTTAATTCCTTTTGTGCTCGTATCTCTGCTTCATTTGTAGGTATAATTCCAGTATCTCTTTCAAAAGCATGACTTATCTCAGTCATGTCTCCTCATTGTTTTAATGAGCAGACGGCATATACTCTACATGTTTGGACAAAATGATTTATAATTGACCTATAAAGAGAATGTTGCATTTAAACATAATCTGCATTTTTCCAAACATCAGACATAATGACCCTTAACTGAGCTTTAAGATATGTTTAGCGAAGTTAGGAGTCTGTAGTAATTTAAAAGGATAGTTGACATAAAAATGAGCATTGTAATCATTTACTCACCCTCATGTTGTTCCGAACCTGAAAAGACTTTCTTTCTTTTGTGGAACAATTTTGGTTACATTGAAAACTGATCTCCTTTTGTGTTCCAAATAAGAAAGTCATACATGTTTGGAACAACATGAGGATAAGCAAATGATGACAGAATGTTAATATTTAGGTCAATATCCTTTTCATTTGGGTGAACTATGCCTTTATGTTAGCTCAAGACAAATTAAGATAAAATAATGACCTATTTCAAAAAAGCTTTAGTAGCAGCAGCCATGACAAACTTTCAAACTAACTATGAAACTATGAACCATTTTGGGATACTTATTTCAAAGCAGTAATTTTTGTCATAATTGGTGACATTAGTGCAAGGTCAAGAAATCGTACTCGGTTACTCACGTAACCTCGATTCCCTGAGATAAGGGAAAGAGTATTGCGTCTATTGCTAGATGCAGTGGGAAAATTCTCGAAACTACTGAAGCCTTTATAAAATAACGCAGTGCTACTGCATAGCCATAACAGTGCTGATGCTTACTCGCACACTATTGGCTGGTCAGTGGGAACTGCATGAACCAATGGCAGAGCGGCGTAACTGCGCAAACCAATCATTGCGGAGCCCGCCAAGCTGAGCGCAAAGGCCGCCAGAATGGGCGGGGCATCTGCCTATAAAAGATGCTCGGATTTGCCATGGATTCAGGTAAATTCGGCATAATACGTACAACGTAAAGTCGTGTGCGCCATAGCACACCATCGACACCCTTATCTCAGGGAACGAGGTTATGTGAGTAATCGAGTACGTTTCCTTTCAAACGGTCAGTCATACTGTGTCTATTGCTAGACGCAGTGGGAACCTATTCAATCGCCGTGCTATGATAAGCGCAATGACATGTGCCTTTACTCAAGCTGAGGCACTACGCAAGGGTCCCAAGCCAGAGTTTATTGACATATTGTGTAAGGGCAAGACCTAAATATGAAAAATGGCCGGGCTCACCGAGGCCGGACATAATCATAATGAGGGGCCCAAGTGCTTGCAGCAGGGACATATGAGTTCTAGACCAGTGGTTCACAAATGGGGGTATGCATACCTCTGGGGGCTACGTGAAGGCACTCCAGAGGGGTACGTGAGATTTTAAAATATAGCCTACATATATTTAAAAAGTAGCATCCATGCAAAAATCCTTTTAAAAAAATTATTTAACAAATATTTCAGAAAAATATAAGTAAGTTCATAAAATGAATTTTATATTCAGTAGGCTATTCAATTTCATTATCCTAAAAACCCAGAGTCTCCCCCATACCAGGATGGTTTGACCCAGCCTGTCATATGCCGCCTGGCATCACCTGTCAATCACTTGGATCAACGATAGGGTGACCAGACGTCCCCGTTTTTTTAAATTTTTTATGTTCTGTCCCCGACTGGAGTTGTCGCCGGAAATATCCCCGTTTTACAGCTCGTCCCAAACAACCCGCAGATATATTGGAAAAAAGCGCCCAACCAAAATACAGCTGCTATACTGACTTCATTAAGAATGTACCGAGAGCAGACAGAGCGCACTTATTGTCAAATATCAAAAGAAACCTTGTCGCATTCAAGGTAGTAACATACTAACTATTAGTTTTTTATTTAAAGTAATATTGTATGTGCTTTATAACAGAGCCTCAACAAGGTGCGGGATGGTTCCCTTTCGAAAGGGAACTCGCGCTGCGTCAGCGTCGACGCTACGGGGAACGCCTCCAGCGTGACCGGTGCCTGAAATCACAATCAAAAACGTCAATCCTATTGACCGGCGACAGCCTATGATGTCATCAAGGTGCGACCAGAAAGTATATAAGGGCGCCTTGCCAACATGACAGTATCTCTTCGTCTTCAGGGACTGTTTTGCCTGTCTTCACGTGAAACGTCTACAAGAAGGATAACAATGAAGTGTGCTGAGAAATGTGTAGCTTGCGCTTTGGATACACACACACTTTGCGTTTACTGTCTGGGAGAAGAGCACGCACAAGAGGTTTGCGAACCTCTTGTGAAAGTATTTGTGAGCGTTGTCCTCTGGAAACGCTCCGCTCTCGGCGGGACCTCTTCTCGAGGGGAGAGGTTTCAGCATCTGGGAACGGCCACGCTCGAGCTGAGGCTGAGCGGCGTCTAAACACCAAATGCGCTTCCCAGATGGATCTGGCTCGTCGCTTGGAGACAGTTATGGTTCTTGAGGACGATCCAGATCGCGAGAGGCGGACCTCGGAGAAGGAGCTGGATTTATGTTCCTCCTCCTCGTCTGCTGCTCTTCCACTCGAGCAGAGGATGGGTGAGTCAGTTAAAGATGCTGAAGCTTTTCAAACCATCCTGTCCCATGTACGGGGAGTTGCTGGAAGTCATAGAACGCGCTGCGGGTAGACCGCAGCTGCCTTTGCGGCGCGTGAGGAGAAAGACTGAGCGTCCAAACAGTTCGGACGATCGGTTTCTCTCTGCCCATGACCTCCCAACTCCTGGGAGTCTTCCATTCCTTCCAGATCTCCATCAGCAGATCTCGAGGGGATGGAAGAAACCATACTCAGCCCCGCATCTGTCGACATCGGCGAGCTGAATGTCGAGGGACTGCCTGGCTGGGTGTGTGTCGGGGCCGCCCGTGGACGAGATGTTATGTTTATGTCGCCTCTGGGCGGCCGGCGACACTGTGGCTCCCACCCTGCCGGTCTAACGCCTGAATGGCAGGGCGTACATGTCAGTGGGTCACGCTGCGGCGGCTTTGCACACCACATCTGTGTTGCAGGCTTACCAGGCGGACCTGTTGAGGGACCTCGATCAGGGGGAGGGACCCCCTGAGGCGGGAACATGCATCCCGCTGAGGTCCGGGACCGCGCCCAGGCAGTCAGTCGGGTGTCCCCGGCCCGTCCCAGTCTGAGGGCTGGAGACGGGAACAGCGAGCCAGCGTCACCTCTCGAGCGCCCCCGCCGCGGAGGACTTTTCAAAACTATGTTTTTCAGGACTTTTTGACCGTCGCTCCCCTGAGAGGTTGCTGGGGAAATTTTGGATCGTCGCGGGATTTCGCAGGGCCTGCAGCTCCCCGTGAGTAAGCTAAGAACGATCTTCTTTGCAACATTATGTGGTTGTGTGTGAATGCCTCACTTTTGCTAGTAGAGTCTTGCTGCCTCTCCATGTTATGTTTTCCCCACTATATGGGTAACTGATTCGCGCTCTTGCCCGAGGGCTTGTAGTGTAGGGGGCGAGCTGTGTTTTTTTCCTAGCGTAAAAGTGGGAAGTAGCTGAAGACCGGGTACGCGCTAATGCGCGAGCTGTAGTAAGATCTGTGCCCAGCTCTGCGGGGCTTTGGGAAAAGGGTTTTCGGGGCCTCAGTGTGTAATATTAGAGGTGATAATATTTCTTTCCCGAGCCCTGAGTAGATCTAGTGCGGTCTTATGTCGCACCACTTGGCCTAGGCTTTGTCAAGGATGGGGGTGTTCCCTTTTAATGAAGGTCGTTCGCCCCTGGCCTGTCTTTTGATATAAGAACAGGGCTTTGTGTATGCATCCTTGTTTCAGCCTCCTCTTGTTATAGAGTCGCCGGCCAAGGCCCGCCCCCTTCTCTGCGTTCTGGGGTTATGAGTAACGCAGTTGAGGTGTTGCAGGAGACAGCGACTCTGCCAGTGGTCGTGGGGCGGAATGAAGCGTCTTTCGCCGGTTTGCGATTAGACTTTATCTGCCGTTTCCGCCTTTCAGAGCTTGGTGGCCGCCATCTTTTGGCGGCCCCCGGCCTCTTCCTGGAGGATGGTGCGGCCGGTGGGTTCTATATTTTCTAAGAAAAGGTATTGTTTCACCCTTGCTCTATGTCTCTGCTCCACCTCCTTTAGGGCTCGGGTTGAGTTGAACATCGGATAAACCTCTGTTTGCGGTTCTGGTCGGATGCTCCCCTGAGGCCCGAGCATTGCCAATGGCTGACGCCCTTGCACTTACGGATGGCCGCTGCATGGAAAGTAAGACAGCCGCCCCGAGGCAGGTGACGTAAGTTGTACTCCCCTTGCTTTAGAGGGTTTTCGTTATGCACTTCTGCTGAGTACACTGCTGTTGGCAATGTGATTAGGTTCATGTCTGTAGGCACTGCCCGAGAGACTGCGCCGTCGTGGGGGCCCTAGGACAAAGTGAGGACTTGTTCCCTAGCGGCCTCTGGGATGGAGCCAGCCCCAGGTGCGGCGTAAGAGCCAGCTGGTTGTTAGTAGCCAGCTTGGGCGGTCTGGGCAGCAGGACTTCAGGACAGGTAGTAGGCGTCAACCGGCCTCCTTGCAAGAAAGTCTCGACGCCATGGCCCACGAGTGGGCCTTGGAGGACCTTCTCCACTGGTGTTGACGTCAGCAGTAACCTCATCAACTAGTCTTCTTGGGGATGAGTTCCCAGGTGTGAACTGGATTTCCAGGCTTCGTCAGCAGCAGACAGCTGCCGTCAGCCCAGGCGCCGCAGCCAGCCTTCTTAAAGGCCGCCCTGAGGGGTAGGCTCCCGGTTTGGGTTACCTTCGCTCAGGTGGTAGGCCAGGTTGGCCTCCCTGAGAGCCTGCTGTGGTCAGCAGGCGCTACCTGGTCTCCCCCGAGGGGGCACCACTGGCATTAAGTCCCTCGACGGCTGGTACAAGCTGCTAATAGGTGGTAGGCTGTACCTGGCCTCCCTAAGGGCCTGCTGTGGGGTAAGCAGGCTCACCTGACCTCCTCTGTGGGGGCGTTCCTGGGCTCCAGTCACTGGATGGCTAGCACGAGTGCTAGTAGGTAGTAGGCCTCAACCGGCCTCCCTGAGTGCAGCCGCTGAGGCGGTGACCATGAAGTGCTATGAGTAGCACATTCTGGCTATGGGCGGCATGTTCTGCTATCAGGTGGAGGCACTGCGCCTCCCTGAAATCGTTCCCCGGTCCCCAGTTTCGGTAACGGATCGTAGCATGGGATGCTATCAGGCAAGCTGCACGGGGCTTCCCTGTGGGATTCGACAGGTGGTAGGCCCGCTAGGCCTCCCTGATGGAGCGAGTCCCTGGTCTTCCCAGCTACCTCGAGGGCTAGCACGACTGCGATCAGGTATCAGGCCCGGTTGGCCTTCCTGACAGCGAGCTCCACTGTTGGACACGCGAGCAGTCGGCACGGTTCCCCTCTTGGCCTCCCTGGGGAACGAGTTCCCTGGGCGGGAACGCACAACTGGCTTTACGCTGACAGCTAGTGGTCACCTGCTATCAGGCGCCGGTCTCTGGCCGTTCGCGAGATCTGAAGGCGGTGTCCTTACCCTAGCATGACGAGACGTCGCTGCTGCTATGCGGTCCCCACAGGAGGGGACCTTCATAGTCTGCCTACGACATGGTTACCTACCGGGCAGGCTGATGAGCTCCTCTCAAAGCGAGGGTCTGTTATGAGCTTGCGGCCGCCTGGCGCTGATCCATTGGTTGTAGGCCCCGCGGGGCCTCCCTGGTATGATCGGCCTGTAAGGCCTCTGGCCTCCTAAGCACGTTTTAAAGTAAGTGCTTGGTAGATCTGAGGATCGAGCGGCTAAACTCCCCTCGCTAGCAAGGGTTATAAAGCACTTCGCTGAGAGCTGCTCTCCGGGATAACCCGTCTCTGAGGTCCGGCTAGTGGATGTCACTGCCTTTCTTGCAGCACCCTAGCGGGATGCCTCTTTGGAGGCGAGTACCAGAGGCTCTGTACTATACAGACAGGGTTGACCGTATTACGTGTCCCATAACAGACTGAGTCACCTGGTCAGCATCCCTGGTGGCATTCGGTGAGAACCTCCCGAATAGTGACTGGCATAGGGTTCCCTCGTGGTTCCCTTGCCACGTTCCCTTAAAGGAACCCCTTCTAAGTCGAATGGGTGGTTCCAGGCCTTCGAGCAGGGCCTGGGAAGGACCTCATGTGTGTGAAGGTTCCTTCTTAGGCGATAGCTTGGGCTATGACCGTAGCGAGCGCTGTCACTGACAGCCTAATGTGACCAGAAGGGGAGTGGTTCAGGCATTTCAGTAGAATTCGCTTGTCTTGACAGTTGTCCCTGCCAGTGGGCATGCACTCCCGTCGGTATGGCGGCGTGGGTATATCGTTCCCCGTGGCGTCGAAGCTGACGCAGCGCGAGTTCCCTTTCGAAAGGGAACGTCTCAGGTTACAAATGTAACCTTTGTTCCCTGAGAACAGGGAACGAGGCCTGCCTGCCGAAAACAGTCCCTTCAGACGATTAGATACTGTCATGTTGGCAAGGCGCCCTTATATACTTCCTGGTCGCACCTTGATGACATCATAGGCTGTCGCCGGTCAATAGGATTGACGTTTTTTGATTGTGATTTCAGGCACCGGTCACGCTGGAGGCGTTCCCCGTAGCGTCGAAGCTGACGCAGCGTCTCGTTCCCTGTTCTCAGGGAACAAAGGTTACATTTGTAACCTGAGACGTTTTGTCCAAAAGTTCTGCAGTCACAACGCAGTGATTACCACACATCTGAACTATAACTTAAATATAAAAACCTTAACCCTAACCCCAAACAATTACACTTGCAACTAATACATGTGCAGAATACATATACTTTCTGCTCAAAATAATCCTAAAATGCTAAATAACAAGACCAATTAAAGACAGTAAGAATTATTTTCAAGCATAAACTTAAAACTTTTGAAGTAAAAAAAAGTAATTTATATAGTATAAACTTAAATACAATTATAAAATGTTAATATTTGTTGAATAGTTTATCATTTTTTCATTCATTCATGTTTATCAGTTTTTGTTAAGTCATGTTACAATATTATTTTGAACTGCTTATTTACAATGATTAGCTTACCGTTAACTGTTTTCCATGTTTGTTTGTTTTTTTATTGTATTAAATCCAGACCAAAATTCCTAATAATCAAACTAAATCATAATAATTATTAATGTTAATAATAATATAGGGACTCCACAACAAAAACAACATTCAAAAATCTATTGTCCCTGTTTTTTAATTAAAATATAATAACAAATTAGATTTTAGTGATATTTTGACCACTCAAATAGGAAATGTCCCCGGTTTCCATTTCAGAAATATGGTCACTGTTTTCACTACAATAGTTTGAATCACTACATTTTAGTGATGAGAAATATTTACAATAAATTTAGTCATGGATTATTATCATTTAAAATGTTCGAAATAGTTTCTTTTTTTTTTCAAATGTTTGAATTTTGTATGTGTTTATCTGTTCCAAAGTTTAATAAATCAGACACTGATGGCACAGTGCTCTGTTTTAAGTCTTTTTTTTCCAACCAAAAATGCTTTGCGCTGGTTAGTGGGTACTTGGCTGAAAAAATATTTCACAGGGGGTACATCACTGAAAAAAGGTTGAGAAACACTGTTCTAGACCCCTAATGCTAACTTGTGCAGGGCCGGGCTCATAGAGGCCAGCTCACCTTGCTTTTTTATACAGAAAAGACACTAACCTGCAGAGCAGGGACTTCCAAACTATAAAACCTGGCAAAGGTAGACGGCGACAACCAGCCAGCCTTTCTACAGATATCACCAATAGATACTCCACTTGACCACGCCCAGGAAGAGGCCATGCCTCTTGTGGAGTGAGTTTTGATGCCTATTGGGCATTGTAGGCCCATAGAAGCGTAGGCTAGAACGATGGCATCCACTAACCATCTGGATAGTCTTTGCTTTGTGACCCAATATGACTGTCTGTACTAGGCGGAACACTAAATATATGCTCTTAGGTCCCTGACTGGGCAGAGTAGGTGCAACTGCTGCTCATCCTCCATGGAGGGTAGAGCAGAGAGAGTGATCACTTGTGCTTTGAACGGGGTAGAAAGCACTTTTGGCCACATAGCCGTGTCTCGGTTTGTGGGTGACTTTAGAGTCAGCCTGGCCAAACTCCAGACAGGAAGCACTCACGGAGAGCGCATATAGGTCACCATCTCGCTTCACTGATGCTAGCAGTAGTGCAGTTTTTAGCGAGAGTGGCTTGAATTTGGCCATTTGTAACAGCTCGAATGGGGCCTCTTTCAGAGCTCGAAGGACCAGTGACAGGACAGGCACCGTAGGAGTCTGTGGGGGGTTAAGCCTTCTGGCTCCCTTTAGGAAACGGACAATCATGTCGTTCCTGCCCACTGATTGGTCAGCCATCGGTGCATGAAAAGCTGCGATGGCTGCCACATAGACCTTGAGCGTGGATGGAGCACTGCCTGCATCCAACAGCTCTTGTAGGAAAGAGAGTATCAGTGATACTTGGTTCTGGTTCCTGGCTGAGCACCAGTCAGAGAACACAGACCGTTTAAGAGCGTAGAGGTGACTGGTAGACGGCGCTTTAGCCTCGTTAATAGTGTTCAGGACAGGCTCTTGAACTCCCGTCGAGGGGCCACACGTGAAGTGCCCACAGTTTGGGACGGGGTGCCAAATCGTCCTGTTCGCCTGGGAAAGGAGGTCTTTCCTCAGGGGAATTGGCAATGGCACTGCTGAGAGCAGCTGAATCAACTCTGGGAACCAAGGCTGGGTACGCCAGAGAGGGGCCACTAGTAGGATTGTGTGTCTGCCCTCCCTGATTCTCTTCAAGACTTGTGGGAGGAGCGAGACCGGGGGAAAAGCATAAAGCGGGTGGCTGGGCAATTCGTGGGCCAAGGCATCCCTGCTCTTTGAGAATAAATATTGGGCAATGACAGTTGTCTTCAGAGGTGAAGAGGTTGACCATTGCCCTCCCGAAAACATTCCATATCATTTGAACCGTTTGGGGATGGAAGGTCCATTCCCCTGAGAACACAAGGCCTCGGGACAGCATATCTGCCCCCTGGTTCTGTTTTCCCGGCACATGCGCCGCCCTTAGCGAGGGCAAGTTGCCTTTCGCCCATAATAATCTCTGGTTAGTTTGAACAGCTGTAATGATCTGAGCCCGCCTTGGCGATTTATGTAAGAAACCACTGTTGTGTTGTCCATACGGACCAAGAAATGATGACCCACGAGACTTGGCAGGAAGGTCTTGAGGGCCAGCACCACTGCTATCATTTCAAGGCAGTTCATGTGCAACCATGTCTCCGTGCTCGACCATGAGACGAGACCCTCGGTGTCGAGCGGGGGGTGCTGGTCCGATCGGGAGAACATGACGGGCAAAATATCTCTGTGCAGACAGTGAAGTATGCGGGCACTGGGCCGACGTGAAATCACTGGTCTCTGAATACTCAGCCCTCTGACCCCGCGTTTTTTCCGCTGAGGCTCAGACGGAAAAAGAAACGGGAGAGTGCGAGGTGAAAGCTATGCATTCGCATTCCCATTCATCTTAATTGTATATGCTTGACTGGCAAAAACAGACACTGGTAAAACATCTACTATAATATAATGAAATATTTACAATATATGTTGCTTGCAAAACCATAAAAAAATGTGGGGTCAATCATAGGGTTCCCACTCTTTCATGAACACCAGATTCAAGGACTTTCAAGGACTTTTTCGAGCACCATTTATTTTAATTTCAAGCACCTATCAGATTCATAACCAAGCATATGTTGCATCACGAAAGACCTCTTAAAGTAGGCTATTTAAAGGAACACGCCGACTTTTTGGGACTTTAGCTTATTCACCGTATCCCCCAGCGTTAAATAAGTCCCTACATACCATTCTCATCTCCGTGCGTGCCATAACTCACAAAGACTGGAGGTAAACGGCTCCAGCTAGCCTACTACTAAGTGACAAAATAACGCCAACATTTTTCCTATTTACATGTTGTGATGTGTATAGTTACATCGTGTACCAAGACCGACGGAAAATGAAAAGTTGTGATTTTCTCGATCGATATGGCTAGGAACTATACTCTCATTCCTGCATAATGATCAAGGAACTTTGAGCCGTACCATGAGTGCAGCGGCGCAATGATATTACACAGCGCCTGAAAATAGTCCCAAGCACTCTCTCTGTGCAAGCAGGTTTTCACGTTGGTTATGTATAGAGGTTGACCGATAGTGGATTTTACTGATACCGATAACTAGGTTGGACCGCACTTGCTGATAACCGATTAACCAATCGATAGTTTTTAAAATGGATACTGGATTTTAAAAAAACATAAGTAAACCAGTGCAGAACTTTATAACAAGAAATAAAAAACAGTACTGATCCTTGAAAATGTGCTTAATTAAAAACGTATAAATATGAATATTAAAATGAGAAGTTATAACAGAACAAATTCTTCAGAAAAAAAATTAAACATTAAAATACTACAGGTCAAATTTGTTTTTTTACCTATAACTTAGAAACATGCATGCACATTTCATAGGTAACACTATACAAGTCCTTATGCAACCAGGATGTATTAGCAATACAATTGTACCTTGATCATTCATGTTAGTTCATAGTGCATTAACCAAGGTTAACAGATGCAAATTCAAACTCAATTTAATGTTGAAATGAACATACTAACAATGAACAATACTTCCACAGCATTTATTAACCTTAGTGGATAATTTCTTTTTGAAAGAAATTAATACTTTTATTCAGCAAGAATGGTTTAAAATTGCTTAAAGAGACATTCAAGTTTTTGTAATTGTTTTAAATCCGAATACAGACTGTTCTTTTTAACTCTCAAATGATCAAAGAACCCTGGAAAAAAGTATTATGGTTTCCACAAAAACAGTTTGCAACATTGATAATTAAGATATGTTTCTTAAGCACCAACTCAGCACGTTAGAATTATTTCTGAAGGATCATGTGACATTGAAGACTGAAGTAATGATGCAGAAAAATTTTGCTTTGCCATTGCAAGTTTTGAATGGTAGTGTTCATTACAATTCTTTTGAATGGCTGTCAGTGGTAAGAGTTTTTTTCTTTTTCTTTTTAATGGAAAATTGTGTAGGCAATAGTTATGGCATCTACCGAGAGGGGCTAACTGTTGAAAATAACAAGTCAGGCCCTGAATATACTTGCACTAGTGGAATAGAAATTACACTAACTTCAAAGTGACAGTTCACCAAAATACAACATAATAGGATGCTAGTCAATGACAGCCTGAACCACTATTACTTTTTTCCCCTGCACATCTGTGTTCCACAGAAGGAACGACATGACACTGTGTAAAGAATGACCAAATTTTAATTTCTGGGTGAACTATCCCTTTAAATGTTGTTCAAAAATGTAATCATTGATGTAATATTTCTTAGTCTCACAAGAGGGCAGCAGAACATAAAAAACTGCAGTCATGGATCTCTCGCAAGAGTCATAGCCTCTTAAAATAGTTTTTCTGGCTCTTTACACTTCTCTCTGTAAGAAAGAAGAATATTGAACATGGTAATCTTGTTAAATATACATTTGAATTAAGCAATTCATATTTCTCTAAAAGTAGGCTACTGTAAATATCAAGAACATTAGAAACCATATTCCACCAAAATACTTTTGTGTAATCAAAATTAAATACATTTCTTCAGACAGTTTTTAAGGTTTCAGTCTTTCTGTCATTTTGTCTGCTTTCTGAATTTTGATTATAGCAGGCAAGTTACCACATTTTTACTGTAGTAGGCCAACTAGATACTGTAGGGAGAGAGAAGGAGAGGTTTAATATACAGAGAGCTAATGAGTGAGATTATGACATGTTGAACAGAGTGATGCAGTTGTGGACATCAATAATATTCATTAGCGCATGCAGTAATCAGATTGACAACATGGAAGGAGAGAGGGCGGAAGGGAGAGAGAGAGAGGGAGAGGGAGAGAGAAGGGAGTAGTAGTAACAAGCTGAGCTCACTTCACTGCAGTATCCTGACTACAGGAGCACGGCTGCTGCAGCACTGATAGGCTTGGATACTTAGCCAGAGACAGCGACCAGACCCTCCCTCCCGCTCTCTTCTCCTCCTCTTTCACAATCACTCGTGTCTCACTCTGTTGTCGTAGAGGCTGCATGCTGCACGCGCTCAGTGAGTCTATCTCTATCTCTTTCTCTCTGTCCTGCTGTCTCACTCAGCGTTTCAGGAACAGAAGCTGACTCTTCTGCACTCTTCTCTGCATGACTGTCACAAAGGTAAGCGTGTGCTGGAGCGTGTGAGGCTGGGAGGGGCTGCTGGGTTCGGGCTTCACTGCAGTGGGATGTTCTGCTGAATCTGTGACTGTAGTGTGCTGCAGTGCCAGACAGGTGATGTGTGTGTGTGTGTGTGTTTATGCAGGTGAATCTTATACCTGCACGATTTGCAGCGCGGTACAAACTTCTATGTGCATTTGTCTGGCTGGATCCCTGTGTGTGTTTAATATGTAAGTTCCTGTCCCGCAGTAGGGCAGTGGGTCTTGGCTGGTTGAGGCATGTTTGTGTATGTGTGTGTGTGTGTGTGTGTGTGTGTGTGTGTGTGTGTGTGTGTGTGTGTGTGTGTGTGTGTGTGTGTGTGTGTGGCTTTAGCAGGCTGATTACGAAGTGGAGCTTTTAATCCAGTGCTGTCCTGCATTAAGTCTGAGCTGTGCTTTTTTCTGAGAATAGACTGAGCATGTCAAAAACTACAGTACTGTAAAGCGTGACTGGGATAAAAAAGAAAAAAAAAATGAGAAAAGAGTAAAGGAAGAAGAAAAAAGTGTGGAAAGGTATATAGGGTGAATTCGGGTAAAAAGGGGCCACTTTTTGGCATTGAGGTCATGATGACGGTCAAAAAGTAGCCCAATTTTGCTGAATTCATCCTAAAAATATGAATGTGGATCAGGCTGTAGTAATTTATCTTTATTGTACTTTTTTTGAATGTTTATCAAAGTGTGTGTTTAAGTTTGATTTGCCTATGCCATTGGACTTTCACAGCTGAAATCCTGTATCTGCTGGCTAATAGAACAACATTTTTAAAAGTTGGAGAAAAATGACTCCATGAAATTGGCGTTAATACAGTACACAAGCAAACATGTTTGTTTTCCTCAGTCTGTAAAGCTGGTAAATGGCTAGTTCTAAGCCTGATATTGTAGAGATGAACATAAGAGACTTTATTACATCACAACAGGTGCTCATATATATATATATATATATATATATATATATATATATATATATATATATATATATATATATATATATATATATATATATATATATATATATATATATAATTAAATCTATAATAAAAAATAAAAAATCGTAGATTTTCAGATAATAATAAAAAAAAAATAATATCTGAAAAATAGGCCTATGTTTGATTTATATTATATTATATTAATTATGTTATATTATAGAATTACATTTGGTTATTATTTAGAGTTCCAGTCTCTTCACTTATGTGCCGCATATATTACTTGAGTCTGTGACATAAACATTCAGACCCAGCTGAATTACCCGCATGACGCAGGTGCTGACTGTGTGTGTTGTGAATGTTGAGACGTTGAGAAGGGGCTCGAGTGATGGATGCTGTACAGAGCTAAATGACCTTGGAGTGTTTATGTATGTGTGCTGACTGAGCAGAAGCGCCCTCTGTGTCAGAAAGTGAGAGACAGAGAGCCATTCCACTCAAGAGTGTGTCTGCATATGTGAGAGTGAGTGCACATATATACTAGTGTTTGACCACACAACTGTGTGGCAGGATATGCTCACAGACTCTTGGAATTGAAATGGTCACACACCCGGACTGTCATGAAGAGGACAGGATGCATCTCTCACTGCAGAGCTATAAAACAACTGGCTGCACGTCACTTCCTGTCACACATTAGTGCAGTTATAGTTAATAAATCACTGTTGATGTTAATGCTAGGAACTACAGCCCCAAAAGCCTCATATTCAAATAAATAAATAAACAAAACACAAGATTACATATTTTATTCAGTGAAAGGGGGAAAAGGTGTTAAAAAAATGCCTCTCACACGATCTACAAAAAGTCCACATAAAACAGGCATTAGAGCCACTCCCTAATAATGTTTACATTTGATTTGCCATTGCACTCTCACAGCTGAAATCCTGTCTTTGCTGACTAATTGAACTACATTTATAAAGTTGGAGAAAAAGGACTTCAGCCTCAAATCAGCGTTAAAGCAGCACTAGGTAACTTTTCAACCTTCATAATATATTTTCAAGACTCTTGTTATGATACATCGACTTACAATAGGTTGAATGGCACGTCTGCCATAGCCTGACGGGGTCTGTATCATTTTTAATCGTACTTTTAAACTTCGGGTTTCGGGTAGTAACCCGAGAAAAAAAAGAACTACAAAATTCGACTGCTTTACGGCATATACGTCACTTCCACCATCACCCCCACTTCCTTAAAGGGTTAGTTCACCCAAAAATGAAAATGATGTCATTAATTACTCACCCTCATGTCGTTCGACACCCGTAAGACCTCCGTTCATCTTCGGAACACAAATTAAGATATTTTTGTTGAAAGCTGATGGCTGAGAAAGGCCTCAGCAAGCCCTCCATAGGGATTCAGTACATTTACACTCAGAAGACCCATAAAAGGCACTAAACACGTCATTACAAAGTCCATCTCACTACAGTGGCTCTACAATAATTTTACAAAGCGACGACAATAGTTTTTGTGCGCAAAAAAAAATCTAAATAACGACTTTATTCAACATGAACTTTGGCCTCTGCCGTGAACTCATGAAGCACCACGACGCATGCGCGAGAATATTACGCAGATCCGGCTACTACTGTTTACGACAGTAGTAGAGGACAATACTGTTTCCCAACTGTAGGGGGACCCAGAGAGCAAAACCTACCTAGTGCTGCTTTAATACAGTACACAAGCAAGCATGTTTGTTTTCCTGTCTGTAAAAATGGAAACAGCTAGTTCTAAACCGGTTATGGTAAAGATGAACATAAGAGACTGTGCACTTTATAACAGCAACAACAACAGGTGCTCATAAATAATTATGATTTATTAATTATATATATATTACCCATTGAGGCATGGACTCCACTAGACCTTTAAGTCCTGTAAGTTGCCATGGATTGGACTTGTTTGTTCAGCACATCCCACAGATGCTCGATTAGATTGAGATCTGGGAACTTTGGAGGCCAAGTCAACACCTCAAACTTGTTGTTGTGCTCCTCAAACCATTCCTGAACCATTTTTGCTTTGTGGCAAGTTGCATTATCCTGCTGAAAGAGCCACAGCCACCAGGGAATACCATTTCCATGAACAGTTGTACATGGTCTGTAACAATGCTTAGGTAGGTGATCAAAGTAACGTGTCAACGTAACATCCACATGGATGGCAGGACCCAAGGTTTCCCAGCAGAACATTACCCAAAGCATCACACTGCCTCCACTGGCTTGCCTTCCCCCCGCCAGCCACGTGATGTAAAAGAAAACGTGATTCATCAGACCAGGCCACCTTCTTCCATTGCTCCGTGGTCCAGTTCTGATGCCCACTGTTGGCACTTTCGGTGGTGGACAGGGGTCAGCATGGGCACCCTGACTGGTCTGCAGCTATGCAGCCACATACACAAACAAACTGCGATGCACTGTGTATTCTGACTCCTTTCTATCAGAACCAGCATTAACTTCTTGAACAATTTGAGCTACAGTAGCTCATCTGTTTGATCAGACCACCTGGGCCAGCCTTCACTCCCCACGTGCATCAATGAGCCTTGGCAACCCATGACCGGTTCACCACTGTTCCTTCCTTGGACCACTGCAGACAGATACTGACCACTGCAGACCGGGAACACCCTACAAGAGCTGCAGTTTTGGAGATGCTCTGAACGAGTCATCTAGCCATCACAATTTGGCCCTTGTCAAACTCGCTCAAATCTCTCGTAGAGTGTTCCCGGTCTGCAGTGGTCAGTATCTATCAAAAGTGGTCCAAGGAAGGAACAGCGGTGAACCAGCGTTGTTTCAAACCTAAACATGACAAATGCTCTCTCAGCAGCAACGCCAACTCTAATGCAGATTTGAATGTTCGCTGTGATCGTACTTGTCAAAGGTTCAATAGACAGAGCTGAATCGTTTTAGGAATAAGATCGCATGGGTGTTTGAATCAAGACTGCAATCTTTTAACAATAATTTGTGCAGCTCTTATACATGTGTGAGTTATATGAGTAGCCTATATGTTGGAACCTCATATATGTGAGAATATTATACATATAAACAAAGTAATGAACTATAGTAAAAAGTTTATATTGTTAAGTGAATTCAAGTACTTCAAAATGCTGGTGCTAATTGCATTGGACATGTTTTTTAGCAGATTCATTAAATGAACAAATGTTGAAAATGACTTAATATAATTTAGTTGCATTTCAACAAAACTTTTTTTAATTAAAAAAAAAACAAATTTTTAATCTTACACAAATTTTTGTCCAATCAGATGCTTTCTAGAATTAAAAAGCCCCTTGCTCTAATGTTATCTTCAACTATAGCTAATCATGGTTCAAGTGACATAATTAATAATAATTCATGTTTCCTTCAATATATCCTGCCCAAACTTTCATGTCAATTAGAAATACTCTCTATTAATAATATATCACTAAATAATACCTAACAAATTTTCAGCAGAGTATTTTAGTACAAATCACAAATAAATAACTAAAGTAAATTACAGAGTAATGGAAGGCACAGAGTGTATTAGTACATGCTTGATTTGGACCCTGTTTTTTGTTCTATCCTCAAAGGGAATCTTGTAATCTAGACCGAAGTTGCTGGCTATTATGCCTTATGCAGGCAGTGTGCACACACGCTGAGAACAGTCACATTTGATCCAAATCCTAACAGCTAGCTTAGCAACCCAAACCTCCCGCATGGCCAATGTGCTTATACAGAAAACATCCAGTAATGAACAAATGACTAAAAGGTCCTGCATTTTTCTTCAACTTTTTTATGAAGCCTGAGAAAGTGCTTGTCCATATTATCTGGTGAGAACTAACTGCTCAAACTCCACAGAGACTGAGAGTTTCAGTGGGACTGTCAGTAGAAAAGGAAAGGAGATCATGTCATTTATAAATATCCAACTCAGCTCCTACAGAGCTGTAGTGAATGTGAGGTAGAGAGACTGGGAAGAGGATGTGCTTCCTGTGGTCCTGGTCTGGTGAGTGAGTGCAGTGGGACACACTGTATAAACAGCAGCTGTGGGGCATCAGTGTGTGATGTTCACACTATCTTGTAATTCTCATTGTCTGCTTTCGCTGTCTTTTCACTCCTACTCTGAGGCATTGAAACTGAGAAAATGTTATACTAAGCTTCTTGCCTTGAGCTATCTGAATCTATTGCAACTGCAATCCCAGATGCAAAGACATACACATTCCCTCACTGTTGAATGAGTTCACTCATAATGTTAAAACATCTAACAGCATGTTAATTTTTAGGTCATCCAATGGCTTGAGTTTTGGAAACATTCATTATCATTACGATCTCATTTTTGTGTCCCTATATGCGTATACTGAATGTGTGTAAGAGGTCCACAGTGGAACCTGGGACCAGAGAAGGAAATGCTACAGCCTACACAACTCAAACAGTGTGGGAGAGGGAACTAAAGCGTGACAGCATGATGTAGATGGGTCATGTGCTTACGCTCTCAGGATTTCAACACACTCCTCATACAAGCACAGTCTCATGAAAATGGAGCTCATTATCTGTAATGCAGTACAGCAGCAACATATTTATGCAGTGATCTCACTGACCATTTACTCTTTTAAATGTGCTACACTACAAAAACAGGTTCTATATGGCACCAAAAATGGTTCCTGGCTCGTAATCATAGGGGAACCTTTTTAAGTGCTATACAGCACTAATTTTGGTGCTTCAGCGGTTCTTCAGCGGTTCTTTGACTAAGATGCTATATAGCACTGCTAACTAAGGTGCTATATAGCACCGCTACCATACAGGGAGTGCAGAATTATTAGGCAAATGAGTATTTTGACCACATCATCCTCGTTATGCATGTTGTCTTACTCCAAGCTGTATAGGCTGGAAAGCCTACTACCAATTAAGCATATTAGGTGATGTGCATCTCTGTAATGAGAAGGGGTGTGGTCTAATGACATCAACACCCTATATCAGGTGTGCATAATTATTAGGCAACTTCCTTTCCTTTGGCAAAATGGGTCAAAAGAAGGACTTGACAGGCTCAGAAAAGTCAAAAATAGTGAGATATATTGCAGAGGGATGCAGCAGTCTTAAAATAGCCAAGCTTCTGAAGCGTGATCATCGAACAATCAAGCGTTTAATTCAAAATAGTCAACAGGGTCGCAAGAAGCGTGTGGAAAAACCAAGGTGCAAAATAACTGCCCGTGAACTGAGAAAAGTCAAGCGTGCAGCTGCCAAGATGCCACTTGCCACCAGTTTGGCCATATTTCAGAGCTGCAACATCACTGGAGTGCCCAAAAGCACAAGGTGTGCAATACTCAGAGACATGGCCAAGGTAAGAAAGGCAGAAAGTCGACCACCACTGAACAAGACACACAAGCTGAAACGTCAAGACTGGGCCAAGAAATATCTCAAGACTGATTTTTCTAAGGTTTTATGGACTGATGAAATGAGAGTGAGTCTTGATGGGCCAGATGGATGGGCCCGTGGCTGGATTGGTAAAGGGCAGAGAGCTCCAGTCCGACTCAGACGCCAGCAAGGTGGAGGTGGAGTACTGGTTTGGGCTGGTATCATCAAAGATGAGCTTGTGGGGCCTTTTCGGGTTGAGGATGGAGTCAAGCTCAACTCCCAGTCCTACTGCCAGTTTCTGGAAGACACCTTCTTCAAGCAGTGGTACAGGAAGAAGTCTGCATCCTTCAAGAAAAACATGATTTTCATGCAGGACAATGCTCCAACACACGCGTCCAAGTACTCCACAGCGTGGCTGGCAAGAAAGGGTATAAAAGAAGAAAATCTAATGATATGGCCTCCTTGTTCACCTGATCTGAACCCCATTGAGAACCTGTGGTCCATCATCAAATGTGCGATTTACAAGGAGGGAAAACAGTACACCTCTCTGAACAGTGTCTGGGAGGCTGTGGTTGCTGCTGCACGCAATGTTGATGGTGAACAGATCAAAACACTGACAGAATCCATGGATGGCAGGCTTTTGAGTGTCCTTGCAAAGAAAGGTGGCTATATTGGTCACTGATTTGTTTTTGTTTGGTTTTTGAATGTCAGAAATGTATATTTGTGAATGTTGAGATGTTATATTGGTTTCACTGGTAAAAAATAAATAATTGAAATGGGTATAAATTTGTTTTTTGTTAAGTTGCCTAATAATTATGCACAGTAATAGTCACCTGCACACACAGATATCCCCCTAAAATAGCTAAAACTAAAAACCACTTCCAAAAATATTCAGCTTTGATATTAATTAGTTTTTTGTGTTCATTGACAACATGGTTGTTGTTTAATTATTAATGTTGTAAAATTAATCCTCAAAAATACAACTTGCCTAATAATTCTGCACTCCCTGTATACAGAACATGTTAAGATATGGTGCTATATAGCACCAAAAGTGGTTCCTCTATGATTACGACGAAGAACCATTTTTGGTGCCATATAGAACCTTTTTTTTTTAGAGTGAAGATAAGTAGAAGTGAAAAGCAGTATGCTGCACTAAAAAGGCTGGTAAATCACACACTTTATTTCACTCATGTTATATGACAGCCTATATGTTGATAGCTCTGTTCTGTAAACAGAGTTTGATTTTTGTTTTCACTATGAAGAATAGGTACAATCGCAGTACTCATATTTACTCACTGTAGTTTCTGTTTATGTACATGTCAGGTTTCCAATCACTTATGTGTTTGTAATTTCCCCACTTTACCTCTATGAGTTCATCAAAACAAAGATTAGACTGCATAGCAACATTGATGGTCTGTTCATGAAGACAAAAGGGATTTCACAATTTCATATGGAGCTGCCATAATTAGTTATGATATGCCAGTTCTCTTATAGCAATGGCTGTTAAAAAAAAAAAAAAATCGGCCCTTCTATTTGAAATTTTGCAAAATAGAAATTGTAGCCATGAGGAAGCCAAAACAGGCAATAATTTTCTTTACATTTTTATCCAATAAATGTTTTTCTATCATAGTTTATGCACGTCTTCTTACAGAATAAAAATCTTATCAACCTTAAGCAAGCATATGTGTTTTTATGCAAATTCTTGAACTTTTATATGCAATATTCAAAAATGTAGCCTACATACAAATGCATCGATGGCATTCATTATTATTAGCAAGCCCATAGGGACTACCACAGAACTGGAATGCCTGTCAATCACAAATCCATCACTCATCCCTTGCACATTTAGTAAATATTATGGCTAATTTTATGCTTTCAGTTATTGGTAAGAGTGTAGTACTCTCAGCTCTGTTCACAGATCCATTTCACAGATTCTCCCTTCTCATCCGAAATTAGCACAGAAATTGTGAAAAAATAATATAGCAAAAAAGGAAAAAAGATAGCAGAATCTGCTTGGGCCTGGTCACAAGAGAGAAAGCACAATAGGAACATTATGAAAATATTTTTGATACTTCAGGCTGAAGTAAACAATACCTACAAGTTGTCTGAGGTTATTGCCGCAAAAGGAAAAAGAGAGCAGCTTTCTTTGTGAGCAGAGAAAAAGAGAGAGGTCAGCTGAGCGCTGTGAAGGTTCACATTCCTTCCCAGCATTCTCTGGCCCTAAGCAGTGTTTTTTGAAGTGATATGCCAAAAACTCAAGCCTTTTATTTTCTTAGAAAACGCATCAGTGAGAAAGTGCAAAGGAGCAAAAAGTGTGTGTGTGTGTGTGTGTGTGTGTGTGTGTGTGTGTGTGTGTGTGTGTGTGTGTGTGTGTGTGTGTGTGTGTGTGTGTGTGTGTGTGTGTGTGTGTGTGTGTGTGTGTGTGTGTGTGTGTGTGTGTGTGTGTGTGTGTGTGTGTGTGTGTGTGTGTGTGTGTGGACATGTTTTTCTATCCCGGTAGGGACTTCAACCTGAATGCACACAGACTCATGGGAACTCATGTCACTGTGGGGACCTAAATTGAGGTCCCCATGGGTACAAAAGCTTATAAATCATTCAGAATGAGTTCTTTTAAAAATGTGTAAAAATGCATACAGTATAAAAACAATTACGTCTATGGAGAGCCCCCACAAAGATAGCGCGCCAGACAGTGTGTGTGTGTGTGTGTGTGTAAGAGCAATGTTAGAAACGGCATGGATAATTCCAGTGAGAGCGATCAATATTAATATCAACACCATTCAGAACATGATACCATACGATCAAATAAATCAAATTCAGTTCTTCACATATCTATACACTCTATGGCAATAAGGCCAACAAAAACCATCTTGGATGGAGAAATTCAAAGTGGAAAATATGGGAAGGATAGAAAGCAAACTTGGAATAGGAATACATTACATGTCTTGCAGGCCTCAGGTAGAAACTCAGTGTAGTGAAAAGCGATTTGAAGAGGCAGGGATCAAAACCCATGTGAGCCTGGACTTATGGCCAGGCCAGACTTCCTTCAGGCAGTTTTCAAATCACACAGCTCTGCCTCCAGCCTCCAATTAATCAAACTTCACAGACGAAACAAATCCCACACAACAAAACCGAGCAGGAGGATTCAGAGAAAGAGACCGGTAAAAGGACAAAAGAGAACACGATGAAGACACTAAAGAGGATGTCTGAGAATAAAACAATGGTTTAAGAACGAGGCAATGTTGTGGACTTTTTCAGAGGAAAAATAAAAAGGTTTTGTGGCATTGCATGACAGGACCTGAGGCCTGAACAGATTGCCAGGTGACAACACAGACAAATTGCCACTGACAGAGTTTTAGCTCAACCACTCCAAATGTTTATTGTATTTGTTTTTACAATGATACACATACCACTATTTATCATCCAATCAACATCGTCATCACTGACTTTCTCAAGAGTTCATCCAAAATGGGTCATATAAAGTAGGACATAAAGGACACACACACACACACACACACACACACACACACACACACACACGCATGCATTTGTGCAGACACAAAATCTGTCAATAAAGAAAATTGATTTCTTCTGCCGATGACATCAATGACACAAAAAGCAATCTCACTACAGATCACAGAATGTAATTGCTTTAGGTTTTTAAAAATCATATGGAGTGGCAAATTTTTAAATTATATTTCACAATATAACTTTTTTTCTGTATTATTTTTAATCAAACAAATGCAGCCTTGGGTGATCATAAATTAATTCTTAAAAAAAAAAAAATTAAGTTACAGGTGCAGGTGATTGCATCAAAACAACCTGTCACCAAAACTAGTGCTTCTGGCATTCTGCACCATAGAACAAGTGACAATGACAAAAATGGGAATGTTAATCACTTTCTCCTGGTACTATAAAATGACATTTAAAAATTATCTTCAATATTTCACTAGTACGTGTATTAGATTTCACAGAAATCAGTGTTATTGCAGCCTTAATGATGCCACCTTCGCTGATATTTTTGCTTAACAGTTATCTTAACATCAGCTTGCTCAGCCTCTCATAAAGCTGTTTTATATTTGACACTAGCCTGAGCACATTTCAGAGCACACCTTGCAAAAGCCCATTTTAGCTCAGAGTGCTGTGCTGGCAATTACGCTGAAACAGAATCCTGCCAGCAATGAGAAACAGTCAGAAGAGATTAGCCAAGCAGGAAGATGACAGGCTAATACGACATTGTCATGTCACTGTGGAAGGTCACCGTGCTCATCAGTAGCTGGGTAACACTATTACGGGATGCCAGCTTCTGAGGTCTGGCTGCTGTCGTGTTGTCATATGCTTTGTTTTTTCAGCTTTGCAGGTCGTAAGGAAATGTAAAAATAGTGAAGGCAGAATAGTCCAATAGAAATGAGTATAATAACGACACTAAGAATGTTTAGTACTTATTCACAGAATGTTTTTCTGTGAAACTACATGCAATCAAACAACTTTAAATTGACAGTCTACTAAGTAAGAATCTGTCATTAAAAAAACCCATATTGATTGACTACTATTATTCTATACCTTGTACACAATGCCTAGGTTATGGTACTGCTGTCATTTTGTTTTTGGGTGTGTTGTGTGTTTGGCTAATTTATCCAGGCCAGATGGCATGTCTGAGCCATGATGCTCCTCTTCTGTGTAGACTTACACAGGGAGCCAGAGGCTGCAGGGGAGAAAGTCTGTCCACTCAGCGAAGCATCGCCAAATCTGAAGCCCTAATCCAATTTATAAAAGGACTTTCTCCAAGATGGAGAATGCTGTAGAGGCACTAACCTATGTGCAGCTTTCATAGGATTAGAAAGCACAACATAGATTGAGTGGTAAAAGTGGTGAGACATAAGGAATGTGAGAAGGCCACCAAAAAAGTATCATATAAGCAAAATTATTCACTTAAAATTGTCAAAAGGCACATAACTGTTCTAAAGATCAAAAGCTAACTATCCATAGTTTTGCATCAATGAGCATACATATATTTGCATTTTTAAATGTTTATTAATTTACATAAAAGCCATCCTTCTGGTTGAAATTTTCACCCATGCAAAATTACACTATGGGCAAAAGCTCTGTTCTAAAATAAAAAAATAGCCTTTTTAATAAATTTGTATCAATACTTTTACTCTGACATATAAATATATTCCTAACCAGTCTGGGATTCTTCTCTGTGAAAGATACAGGTGATGCTGTCATTAGTCTTTGTGTCATTACATGGTTCAAGTGACCCAATTCTGATTTTTTTTCCTTCCATGTGGCACAGATCGGATAGGACCCACAAGCAGGACAAAAACACATGGATTCTGATATTCTTAATAAATCTGATATAAATGGTGCATTTGCATTTACCATGTAAGCGTACAGATCGGATATTCCCCGTCATACGTCATTGAAAAAGCGATGGTGGCAAATGACGACAAGAGATCATTGCTACATTCGCCCAGGCTGCAACAAGGGCTCTCCTCTTTTATCCCAGCCTTAAGAGACCAATTTTTTGCTGATCTTTAAAGATGGCATGGAAAGCAAAAGCTTGTATTATAATTTTGTACAAGTCCATTGCAAATCGCGTCTACCTTGGGTTGTTTCGCCAAGTGTAGAGTGTAAATGCAGATATCGGATATGGGTCACTTTTAAAAGAAGATGTAAGCTGGTCTGGTCACCAAAATATAGTCAACAAATCGGAATTGGGCATCAGGATCTACAGTGTAAATGTGGCCTAAGATGTCCTAAAATACTGCCTATAGGTAAGTGCACTATATTTTGGAACTATTAAATAACCCACTCTGGTCACAGAAGTTTTTGTCAGGTATTATTATTATTATTATTATGTATACTGTCATACTGTTTGCAATTCATCCAAAAAAAAAACATTTTACATGTTTATCTCTCAGAGCTCAGATTGTTTTAGCCGCTATCAATCAAAAAACAGCAAGATGATAAAAGTACTTGGGCAGTTTCAATGAATTATTCCTGACAGGTGAAGTGGATATCTACTGAATCAGAGATGACAGGCCGTTAGTCTTTCTGCAAGTTCGCGGTACTCTTAGCATTTCAGAACTAGAAAATATGTAGGTTGGGATGGAAGTAATTTTGCAAAGTGCATCTACATCTGTGTTTGAGCTCTCTAAATAATGAAAAGTATTCTGCCAGCAGAGAGCAGCTCCTGCGGTAAAAAAAAAAAACTTTGCATGTCAAATTTAAAGAGAATGGGCTTTCACCCCATTTGACTGCCTTTCTTAAAAGACCAGAGCCAAGAGATCAAATCTGGTGCACCAGATTTCTGAAAATACCATAGTGATTTTGGTCTATTTTGTTTGTCTCTTGGAGGAAAACTGCTACTAAAGAGTATTCTTCTTGAGCACTTGCCAGATGGCCATCATTGCAAATGGGGCTTTTGTTGCATGCATTTCAGAGCTGGCATCAGGATATCTCAAGCTGCTTCAGAAAGCTCACAAACATAGCAGTCACTCTCTATTCTCTATGCTATGTCTACTTTCATTCAGAAGCTTCCTTATTTCATGCTGAATTGGTCATACATCTTAATGCAACAAAATGTCTTAAGTGAATCCTGTGTCAATTGGCATTCGGCTGAGTCACTGTCTAGTCTAATGGTGACCATAAAGATCACTCCACCTGCATCTTCTTCCTGCCGCCCTACCCCCTCCATCTCTAAACATGTGCCATCCTTTGTCCTTCCTCTCTTCACCTCCCCACCGTAATCCCCATCTATCCATCTGTTGGTTCTGCCTGTCACACCCTGACCATTAACAACAGGGAGGTTGGAGGAAGGAAAACAGACAGCTCCTCTCCTGGGAATGACACTCTCTTGGGGACGCTCTTTCAGCCAATGCAGTAATGCTTAAAGACACAAGGACATGGGAGAACATATGGGGGAACAAGCCTTTTTAGCACTGATTTTAAATGTTAAGTATATAACTTAATCGTTGTACAGTATTATATTATTTTTATAAAGTCAAAGGTCAATTACATAGAGAGGTTACATTTAAAAGATTAACTGTGATCCCAATAATAAGCATAAATGCAAACAAGAAAGTCATGTTTTGCATGTGTCTTTACAAAGTCCGATAAAGAACAAAAATGTCTGTTTAAAAGGTTAGCTGAGTTCACCCAAAATTGAAAATTCGATCATTAATTACTCACGCTCATGTCGTTCCAAACCCGTAATATTCCAGGTGATATGTGCAAAATTTGAGGTGATATGTTCACTTTTTTATAAAAGCATGAAGCTTGATACACTTGTACAGTTTGGGGTCCTGAAATTTCAATTTCTGAAAACGTTCAAATTGAAAAGCTTCTTCTGATTCTGAAATCGCAAAAACGCTTTGTGGTGGCCATGGCAGCCATTTTACTTTCTGCCATAACCAAATTATGTATTTTGTATCATATCTCCTGAATCACACAGGATAACACAGAAAAGGTCTGTCTAACCCTATGTTTTGATGCAAGGATTACAACGATACCATATACATCATAAACTGTTCAGGTGAATAGTTAGAGGTGAATTCAGTGACGTGAGAAGGAAATCACAGTATCTGAGAACCTAAGTTAGACTTTATAATATGATGTCTGTTGCAAGCATGTTGTGTAGAGTTTAACAAGCTTAATCCCTTTGTTCATTAACCCTGACAATACAGTGACTGTAAAGAGTAGAATATTCAATACGACCATAGCAACATAGATTTAAAAGAAATTGTCATAAACAAAGTTCTATTCTAAAAATCTATTTCAGAAACACATTTGTTTGTTTGATTGTTTTGTTGTTGCAATGTCCCCGGTAGCCTTTCTTGCAGCCACAACTTAATAGTTCAAGGATGGACTGGCTTGCCTGTGCAAGAGTTGAGCACAATGGTCTCGAATTACTTGGGTCCTTCCAACCCCAGTCTGTTGGAGATGGCATATGTGGTGCCACCTCAATTGCTTGTCCCCAACAATGTCCTCCTGGGTACACTGCTCTTTTGAGGTGCTGCACCAGTCCATCCTTAGTTGCGGGGATTTGCTCCATTCCTTTTCCTTTCTTTGTGAACAACTCAAGACGAGCTTGATCGATGTTGAGTTGGCTGCTTGTGTGAACGTAGAGGGCAGTTGTGAAGCACTCCAAAATGGAAATGACCTCCTCTGGAATACTTTTTGGAGCCTTTGACAAAGCCATGAAGGCCTTGGTTGCCATGTAATCTGCACTCTGTAACAATAGGAACTATTGTTGTATATGTGGTTGGAGTGGGGAACCGGAAAAAAAAAACACGCCAGAGAGAGTAGTCACATGTGAAGTGATTAGAGACCACTGTCTATGTTAGAGATCCACAAGTTTATTAATAAGACTCAATATAGTTTTGGGTGTTTGTCTTTATTGAAGTGAAAAGACACATAGAAAACACACTCCAGGTATCCCATGCTGTCTTCTTGCCCCTGGTTGCAAGGGCCTTGGATTTGTCAGGACCTCATGGGCAGGAAGTTTTTGCCAGCCCCAAATAAAACCCACAACTCCTCAATGTCCAGACAAATGTGCAATGGCTAGGACCACAACCTCTGGTGATCTTTTTAAATCCTTTTCTTGCAGCATCAGCCACATGGAGTAGCATCCTTGTATCTGTCTCTTCATGAATGCAAGGGGCAATCTGATCTGATTCTTGTGGAACATTTCCACAATGTTCCTGGTCAGAGAGTAAAAGAGCTCTGTTTTGTTTTCATCCACTCTCAGGAAGCCTTTCCAATTGGTGGGTAACTTGTTTTTTCCCATCTACTCTAACTCTAATGTTTATGGAGAGTGATAGAGGGAAAGCCTGATTTTCATGTTTGAAGAAGTTTTCTAGGTTCCCATCAAGGGTCTGACAAGCGATGTAGAGTCTGGAAAACAGCACACAGTCATTATTTAGTGATTTTTCAACGAGTTTTGTCTTGGACTGTCCTCTTATTGGAAATGTTTTAAAAGGTGGCTTGTTCCTCTTCAAAGGGGCGGTGATGGGTTTCGTGCCCTGCATCCTCTCTGAAACAAAGAATTTGTACTGCTCTTGGCCCATCCTCTCCCGATGCAACCCAAACAGCATCCACAACAGCATGGTCTCTGTGAAGGGGTTTCCCATTTCCTCAATTACGTCAACAAATGCACTCACATGTCTTTTGAATTTCAGCTGGACACTTTGGGCCTGTTCATGATGTCTGTTTTCAGAGACACCCTTACTGCTGAACTCCATAGCATTCTAAAACTCATCAATTAGACGAGACACTGAGGGAATCCTGGTTTTGCATCAACTAAAATAAATGTCCCCTTGTGGACTCTAACATAATAGACAACTCTGGTCCTAGAGAGTGATTGTAAATTATGAGTACATGAAATATACTTGTAATTTCATCCTGCGTCTTCTCAGATACTAAAATTTAACTGTAATATTTTTTTACAACGACATTTTTACAACGAATTCACCATTAACTATTAACCTGAACAGTTAATTATGTTGTATATGGTATCACTGTAATCCTTCACCATCAAAACACAGGGGTAGACATCACATTTTCCATGGTATAATGTTTGGTTCAAGAGATATAATACAAAATACATAATTTGGTTATGGCGGAAAGCAAAATGGTCGGCATGGCCGCCACGAGGAGTTTTTGTGATGGCTCCATTTCTGAAAATGTTCAGGGCCGCAAACTGTACAAGTGTACCAATTTTCATGCTTTTATGAAAAAGTGAACATTTTCCCATTATCACCTAGACCAGGGGTAGGCAAGTTCGGTCCTAGAGAGCCGCTGTCCTGCAGAGTTTGACTTCAAACCTGAAAAACTCTCACCTGCCTGTAGCTTTAGTAATCCTGAAGACACTAATGAGCTTGTTCAGGTGTGTTTGATCAGGGTTGGAGCTAAACTCTGCAGGACAGAGGCTCTCTAGGACTGAACTTGCCTAACCCTGACCTAGACCAGGGGTTTTCAAACCTAGCCCTGCACATTTTTTGACACACCCTTCAGGTCTTGCAGTATCTAATAATGAGCTCATCAGGTGTGTTAGATGAAGGAGACAAACAAAATGTGCAGTGCTGGGGGTCCTCCAGGACAGGTTTGAAAACCCCTGACCCCCGTCCACACGAAGCCAGAGCTTTCCCTATCCAATCTTTTTTTTCCTCGTTTCAAGAAATATCTGCGTACACACGAAGGCATTAAAAATAGCTCAAAACGATGTAGTATACATGCCAGGCCAGTATGTGACGCTGTAATTCTGGCACAGAAATACAATTTTTTTAAAAACAGTGCCGTGAGAACGCTTCTGCGTGATTGCGTCTTGAAGCACTTGTGGAATCAGTCCAATGGACAGACGGAACGTCATAGGCGGGTGACGTCATAGACCGGAAACTATAAAGCACCCGTGAACACAAACTAGCTTCTGAACAGTCGCTCACGGGCACGCAGGGAATATGGCAGGATGAGCGTCTCGTTCCCTCTCAGGGAACCATGGTTACATACGTAACCTGAGACGTTCCCTTTCAAGGGAACTCGCACTGCGTCGAAACGCTGTGAGAACGCAATACCCACACCGCCATAAGAGCAAGTGACCGTATGTGTGAAATCAAAAGCGCACACTACTACGATAGTACCTGCACCCCAGGAGTGGTCAAAGCAGATTAGTTTCTCTTGGTCTGACGCCGAGGAGGACAAAGGCCAGCAGCACTATAGGTATTACAATAATAGTAGAAACCCCAGCATCATAGCCCGGCCTAGGATGAAGAAAACCTTCCCTATGCCGGGTGCAAACCCTTGACTGCAGATCTAAGCCTCAAGATGCCACGAAGGAAACAAGTAACTAGCGTGTGTCTCCTCAAAGAAAAGTGGCCTCGGCCACTCCTGTATCATGGTGTCCAGTCCCGGAGGAGCTGGATAACCACAAGAGCTCCGCCACCTCGGTGTGGAGTCTTCATTTCCCCAGGCCTCAGCAGGATGTCCGCTTCCTGGAATTACATATATGCAACCATCAAAGTGTCGTTGTTAACTTGAACAAGCACATGGCGGCCCCTGAGGTATGGCCAGAAGTGGTTCAGAACCCGAAACACCACCATCAATTTTGGGCGATTATATGCCATAAGAGCTGATGGTCCTGCCAAGGACCCTGAGTTGAGCGACCACTCATGATTGCTCCCCCAGCCCGCACAGGAAAACTCTGTCGTTAGCGTAACGCGATGAACATGAGTCCCAAATACTGGCCTTCGGGACATAAACCAAGGATCTTTCCACATAACTAAAGCATGAAGGCAGGGAAAACCCCTTGGTTAAGAGCCACCACTGTCAAGGTCTCATGCTCACCAGGCCAAAAAGGTATCCCCGTTGGACGCAGCTGCCATGAAACCTAACAGATTCTGAAACTGTTTGACAGAGAGTGGCCGGCCTAGCTTTGCTGAGAGAACCGTTGCAATGCGTACAAGTAACAAATGAGCCCACATCGCTACCAAATCCCATATCATGCCCAGATAAGTGTTTCTCTGTACTGGAGAAAGCACACTTATCTTTGCGTTCAGCCTCAACCCCAACCTTTCCATATGGGCAAGCACAACATCTCAATGTTGAACTGCTTTCTACTCTGCTCCCTGAGCAAAAGATCAATCAATCGTTGATATAAATGAGTATGTGGGTGCCCTGTAGGCCCCGCAGCACTACTACAACCCCCACACTTCATGGGGTGACAAAACTAGACTGAATGGAAGTACCCGATATTGGGGCGCTTCTCCCCCAAAAGCGAGCCTCAATGACCTCCTGCGTTATAGAAAGATAATTCTTTGGCATAATGAAAAAAATAAGTAGCTGTAAACCCTGACTCCCCGCAGGGAAGAGGTCCCTTTTTATAGCCTCCTTTTGCAGAAGAGTCTCTACTTCTTGTGCCAAACCAGAGCCTGCATCTGCAGGACCGACCAAGATATAAATATCAGATTTTCTTGTTTTCACCAACAAATCTCTATTGGAACCAGTCCCTCGAGACTGACGTCTGACATACTGCGAACAGCAAGCGCAGTGCCCTGAAGCAGCGAACCGGCAGGGAACAACTGGCCTAACTGCTCTAGAAACCTCCTCGGAGGGGGCGCACATCCCAGGGCCACTACGTTTCCGGGTGGAACCTGAGATATGTGCTCGTCAGGGACCACTGCGCCCAGAAACACATGAGGTGGCGGGGTTGGCAGAATGGTCCCCCTGAGGGCACCGAAGGGAGACGGGCACCGTATAATGAGGTGGATACCGCCTTCCTACAGAAGGTACCCTCAGAGACATGATATTGATATTGTCAGAAATATTAGAGATACCAGTCTCTCGAGACTGGCCTCTGGTGTACTACGAGCAGCAAGCACAGTGCCCTGAAGTGGCGGACCGGCAGGGAACAGCTGGCTTGACTGCTCTAGGACCCTCCTCGGAGGGGGCGTTCATCCCAGGGCCACTACGTTTCCGGGTGGACCTTGAGATATGTGCTCTAGCGATGCCCGTCTCTAACCCCTCTGCCGGACCTATTTGCGATCCCCACGACTGAAGCCACCGCTCTGCCTCGGCAGAAGGGACCGGAGTCGCAGGGAACGCGAGTCGAAGCGCCCTCCTCGGAGAGCGCCCGGCGGCTTAAACAAACAGTCAACACACATACAGGGAGTGCAGAATTATTAGGCAAATTAGTATTTTGACCACATCATCCTCGTTATGCATGTTGTCTTACTCCAAGCTGTATAGGCTGGAAAGCCTACTACCAATTAAGCATATTAGGTGATGTGCATCTCTGTAATGAGAAGGGGTGTGGTCTAATGACATCAACACCCTATATCAGGTGTGCATAATTATTAGACAACTTCCTTTCCTTTGGCAAAATGGGTCAAAAGAAGGACTTGACAGGCTCAGAAAAGTCAAAAATAGTGAGATATATTGCAGAGGGATGCAGCAGTCTTAAAATAGCCAAGCTTCTGAAGCGTGATCATCGAACAATCAAGCGTTTCATTCAAAATAGTCAACAGGGTCGCAAGAAGCGTGTGGAAAAACCAAGGCGCAAAATAACTGCCCGTGAACTGAGAAAAGTCAAGCGTGCAGCTGCCAAGATGCCACTTGCCACCAGTTTGGCCATATTTCAGAGCTGCAACATCACTGGAGTGCCCAAAAGCACAAGGTGTGCAATACTCAGAGACATGGCCAAGGTAAGAAAGGCAGAAAGTCGACCACCACTGAACAAGACACACAAGCTGAAACGTCAAGACTGGGCCAAGAAATATCTCAAGACTGATTTTTCTAAGGTTTTATGGACTGATGAAATGAGAGTGAGTCTTGATGGGCCAGATGGATGGGCCCGTGGCTGGATTGGTAAAGGGCAGAGAGCTCCAGTCCGACTCAGACGCCAGCAAGGTGGAGGTGGAGTACTGGTTTGGGCTGGTATCATCAAAGATGAGCTTGTGGGGCCTTTTCGGGTTGAGGATGGAGTCAAGCTCAACTCCCAGTCCTACTGCCAGTTTCTGGAAGACACCTTCTTCAAGCAGTGGTACAGGAAGAAGTCTGCATCCTTCAAGAAAAACATGATTTTCATGCAGGACAATGCTCCATCACACGCGTCCAAGTACTCCACAGCGTGGCTGGCAAGAAAGGGTATAAAAGAAGAAAATCTAATGATATGGCCTCCTTGTTCACCTGATCTGAACCCCATTGAGAACCTGTGGTCCATCATCAAATGTGCGATTTACAAGGAGGGAAAACAGTACACCTCTCTGAACAGTGTCTGGGAGGCTGTGGTTGCTGCTGCACGCAATGTTGATGGTGAACAGATCAAAACACTGACAGAATCCATGGATGGCAGGCTTTTGAGTGTCCTTGCAAAGAAAGGTGGCTATATTGGTCACTGATTTGTTTTTGTTTGGTTTTTGAATGTCAGAAATGTATATTTGTGAATGTTGAGATGTTATATTGGTTTCACTGGTAAAAATAAATAATTGAAATGGGTATACATTTGTTTTTTGTCACCTGCACACACAGATATCCCCCTAAAATAGCTAAAACTAAAAACCACTTCCAAAAATATTCAGCTTTGATATTAATGAGTTTTTTGTGTTCATTGACAACATGGTTGTTGTTTAATTATTAATGTTGTAAAATTAATCCTCAAAAATACAACTTGCCTAATAATTCTGCACTCTCTGTAGAATATGCATCCCCACTCGTAATGAAATGAGGGCAGGGATGAACACATCCAGTGAATTGCTGTCACATTCGTTTTTCTTTTTACAAGAACAAAGGTGGAAAACTCCGACCTAACTTTTTCTAAAGACAGACAAAAACACCAGACAAGATTCACACAGAGCGCTTCTGAAGGCAAAGAAGCTAGTTTCTGTTTGTGTTCTCGGGTGCTTTATAGTTTCCGGCCTATGACGTTCCGTCTGTCCATTGGACTGATTCCACAAGTACTTCAAGACGCAATCACGCAGAAGCGTTCTCACAGCGTTTCGACGCAGCGCAAGTTCCCTTGAAAGGGAATCCATGTGACCAGTGGTTTACCTGAATTTTATGAAGCAACTCGAGTGCTTTGTTTTATTTACAAAATATTAATTGTGCGTCTGCAACACTGTCTGCAACACTGTTGTACTACAAAATTTGGGTAGTACAACCCACTGAAGAGATGTACAGTGAGGAAAATAAGTATTTGAACACCCTGCTATTTTGCAAGTTCTCCCACTTAGAAATCAAGGAGGGGTCTGAAATTGTCATCGTAGGTGCATGTCCACTGTGAGAGACATAATCACAAAAAAAAATCCAGAAATGGTTATTTTTTAAAACTATTTATTTGTATGATACAGCTGCAAATAAGTATTTGAACACCTGAGAAAATCAATGTTAATATTTGGTACAGTAGCCTTTGTTTGCAATTACAGAGGTCAAACGTTTCCTGTAGTTTTTCACCAGGTTTGCACACACTGCAGGAGGGATTTTGGCCCACTCCTCCACACAGATCTTCTCTAGATCAGTCAGGTTTCTGGCCTGACGCTGAGAAACACAGAGTTTGAGCTCCCTCCAAAGATTCTCTATTGGGTTTAGGTCTGGAGACTGGCTAGGCCACGCCAGAACCTTCATTACCTTCTTACAGAGCCACTCAATGGTTATCCTGACTGTGTGCTTCAAGGTCATTGTCATGTTGGAAGACCCAGCCTCGACCCATCTTCAATGCTCTAACTGAGGGAAGGAGGTTGTTCCCCAGAATCTTGCAATACATGGCCCCGGTCATCCTCTCCTTAATACAGAGTGCAGTCGCCCTGTCCCATATGCAGAAAAACACCCCCAAAGCATGATGCTACCACCCCCATGCTTCACAGTAGGGATGGTGTTCTTTGGATGGTACTCATCATTCTTCTTCCTCCGTCTTAGTGTATTACCAACAGTAACCTTGGAAACGGTGGTCCCAGCTCTTTTCAGGTAATTGACCAGCTCCTCCCGTGTAGTTCTGGGCTGATTTCTCACCTTTCTTAGGATTATTGAGACCCCACGAGGTGAGATCTTGCATGGAGCCCCAGTCCGAGGGAGATTGAGTCATGTTTAGCTTCTTCCATTTTCTAATGATTGCTCCAACAGTGGACCTTTTTTCACCAAGCTGCTTGGCAATTTCCCCGTAGCCCTTTCCAGCCTTGTGGAGGTGTACAATTTTGTCTCTAGTGTCTTTGGACAGCTCTTTGGTCTTGGCCATGTTAGTAGTTGGATTCTTACTGATTGTATGGGGTGGACAGGTGTCTTTATGCAGCTAACAACCTCAAACAGGTGTGTAGTAAGGTATGTTTGTACGGGAAGAAGGAGGCGGGAACCGGCGAACAATCAAAGTATTTAATATAAAAGAAACACAAAATAAAATGGCGGCGACAGCCCCTCACGGTCGACTGTCGCCTACACACACAAACATAAAATGAAAATAAAAAGCTGCAGCCCCTCGCGGACGACTGCAGCGTGCCCATAACAAAAACGTCCAGGCCTGGTCCTCTCTCGTCCCTCACTGTCGTCGCTCGTCCTTTATAGTCCCTCACTCCTCCGCGAGAGCCGAGATCGCTGGCTCACAGCTGGCGCTCATCCTCTCTGATGAGCGCCGCCTCGTCCCGCCCTCGCGGTCCCTCGGCCTCGCTGCTCGCCACAAGGTGCATCTAATTTAGGATAATAAATGGAGTGGAGGTGGACAATTTAATGGCAGACTAACAGGTCTTTAAGGGTCAGAAATCTAGCTGATAGACAGGTGTTCAAATACTTATTTGCAGCTGTATCATACAAATAAATAGTTAAAATAATAAAAGTATTTTTTTTTAGATTATGTCTCTCACAGTGGACATGCACCTACAATGACAATTTCAGACCCCTCCATGATTTCCAAGTGGGAGAACTTGCAAAATAGCAGGGTGTTCAAATACTTATTTTCCTCACTGTATGTCTATCCCTCACAACCTCGCTTTTATTCCTCCAAAGACGGTACTGCTGTGAATAAGGTTTATTGTGCTTAATAACATAGAGCATGTTCTTTTTAACATCGATCATGTCACAAATTCGCGATCACCTTCTGAGAGAGGCAGCTTTCTGTACGTGCAGTTTGGGACTTTACAAGAAAAAGAAAGATGGAGGGGGTGTTTACCGTTTCCTTGAAAGAAAGGGTCTTTTATAAGCATAACTGGACCTTAAGTGTAGAGCAAGGCTGTCCTTGACTTTGTCTCTCAGCACAGCATCAGATAACTTCCTCTTTCATTATTTTCTGCTTCTTTATCGAATTCCGATAGCCCTATCAAGGACATCCTGTCTCTAAGTGCATGGACAACAACACACCGTTTATATCCCCAGATGACACTCACAGCACTTTGCCAAAAAATGTTATGAGTAGGGTACAACGGGCTAAAGGCACAGCTTAAAAGAAAATGTGCTTTTCACTACTCCTGTAGTGAATGATTGCAGAAAAAAAAGTTGGTGTTGAACATTGATAGAGAAACAGATTTTGTGTGGAAAGAGATCATAAAAGTGGTTTATTTTGTTTAAAATCTTATAAATGTATGAGGTGGCAAGGTGGACCACCTCATACAAATACTAAGTTAATACTAGTTCAAAACAATCACTTTAACAAAGTTTGTACTATGTTCTGTTTATTTTGATAAATAAAATAATGATTTTTTTGTTCAATAAATATACTGTCATTAAAATATGGTTAATAAAAATATATATTTTAAAAATACAGAAACAAAATTATTTTAAAAGGTAAAGATTCTTAAAGCATTGAAGGAGATCCCAAAATAATTTCCTATAGATTTACAGTGGTAACAATAAATGTTTTTTATATGATTAATATATTTTTAAATATGGTCTTATTATAAATATGGTGATTATCTCTAAGGTGGACGCCCAACTTAATACATGATATTTCATATCATACACATCATATCAACAAATGAAAAAGTCAGCCAGGTATTTATTATCATCACCAACAGCAGGGGAGCATTTTACACCAAATACCGTACCGATTGTGTCAAGGACCAGCCAAATTTCCACATGCATCTTGAAAAGCGGATGTTTTGAAAAGTGCTACGGCAAGTTTTTGTGCCATCTAGTGGTTTAGAGCAAAATAAAATCAAAGTTGCCTTTTACCCCGGGGTGCCTTTAGCCCCGCTGTACCCTAATCCAATTAAAACCTTTAAAAGGAATCAAATTGAATGTAAAAATGTGCCTTGGCAGAAAATGAATGCTTACATTTTACAGGAAAATGATTTGGTGTTGTGGAGTAGCAAACGTTTTACGAATTACAAAAGAAGGATCTAATATTTATTTATCTCATTCTGTCTCCCCATTCCATAAAATCACCCATCTTCAGTCTTTCAGCTAGCAGTGCTGTGGCCTGACTGCACCCATCCCGTCTGTCTGATCCCCTACAGAGACAAAAAGGAGGAAACTGGTGATCTTGTTTCTTGTGTTTTTGGGGAAGTATGTCAGGATACACACATTTCCCAATGTTCCTAGATCAACATCCTGCTGTTTAGCACCATGGCAAAATAAATAATTTTACCTTAATGTGAGTTACTGTGAATGTGAGTTGGTGATGTCTATTGAATGCAATAAAAAGTCTGTGTGCTGTAAAATTATGGCAAGAAACGCTTTTCTCTTGAGTTTTCCTCATGACCATTGTCGTGTGATTCACAAACAAATAACTCTTCAGAGCCTATTCTTTTCAGTGATGCAAAAGCATACAGTGCAACCAGTCTGATTCCTGAACTAATGTCTCTTATGAGCCAGTTCTTTTAATGAATAGTTCAAATAGTTACCGGTTTAATCAGTCTGATTAAACCATCAGTCTGATGAGTGGTTACTTAATCAACATCTTATTGCATTGTTATTTTAGTAATGTACATATCGAAAGTTGTGAAATCAGTCAAGACAATAATTGGAACACCCGCTACTGACCCCCTTTTGGTAAAACAATGCAGATATTTTTTTCAGTCATATTTTTATTTCTTTTAACAGTTAGGCCAATGTAAAATGTCAGTTGACACTTGCAGCTGCATCTGCATTGTCTGGTGATGGAAAAATGCAGCCAAGAGACAGACAATAACAAACAAAGGGCACACCAGTATACAAAACACCCTCAAGTACAGTAGTAATGAGGGTCTCTATCCCATCTCTGATCCGTTTTCCTCCCTCCCCAGAGTTGTCTTCACTGAGAATTGAAGAGATTTAAATGCCCTTCAGCTCTGACAAAATCATTCTGTTCTGGAACTTAACTGATACACGTTATTATGTTTTCCTCAAGGTATTGTCAATGCTGAATAACATAAGCTCATAGCTTAGGATGATCTCATTACAGTGTGAATGCATGAATATATCTAGTGAAAACACACAATAAACATTGAGGAAATACAATGTTATCATTTGCAACTTGGTGGCCGTATCAGGTAAATCTCATTATATCTGTCTGCACTGAGTAAATGCTAAATTTTCTATAGAATGTTTCTCACAGTTCAGGGCTGGCAGACTTGGGACAGATTTGAGGGCAAGATTTATTGCTAAAAGTCTGTGCTAAAACCCGTCTCTAAAGTCCCCAGCATTCATTCTGCCTTTACTGTGTGTGAAAGGACAGCATGCAACTTGACCTGGCTCTCTCTCGGCTGTATTTCATTCACAGCTGGAGCCAAAACTGCCAAAACAGGCAGCGAGTCTCTAGGCTTAGAGTTATTTAACTCCCACAGAGACAGAATGGCATCGAAACTCACTCCCCCAAATCAGAAGCGGGAGCTGGAGGTTAGCTAATGCCCAACAAAGACAGGCTCCCCGCATGGTGAGGGGCTGAAAGCAGTCTAACTAACAACCAACTATGGCCCTCTGGAGGCCTTTCATCTATTTGTGTGCCCCATTTTAAAGACAGAAGAAGCTTGCTTCCTGTCTTGAAAGCTGTTGGAGTATTAGTATGATTGAGTGATTCATTGCATGAATAATATTCAAAGGCACAATTGGGTTGAGGAGATCTAATATTTGGATGCTGTAACGGAGTGATAAATGGGATGGATATGATTAGCCATGCATTTTGGCTTGCTGTGTCATCAGTACAGCATGTGTAAAGATCTTTTATCTTTAATCTTAACGTTTATGTACAGATCTGCAATAGCTAAATGGTAAAAAGATGCAAAAACATAGCAATAGAAGAAGCTGCAGGCAAGATGTGAAAAAGTCAATAAAGAGTGTAGTCTCTGGATTCTCTCTATCCTGCAGCAAAAAGAGCACATGGTACACACACATCACAAAAATAATTTTCTCTCAACAGTCTACTTAATTTGCAGTGACACCATCCTAGACAAAATAATACATGCTTCAGTAGTTTTGTGTTGTCAGAGTTTTGACTAATAGTATAAAATCTGGTCCAGATTAAAGCTTGTTCTGGTCAGGAAAAAAGTCTGACTGACAAATACATCGACCAACCACAGCTTGTTTTTGTTATGTGTCGTTTAGGGGCAAGACTGATCTGAAATAGACTAGATTACAGTAATAGCCCAGCAGGGCTGGGCGATATGGCCAAAATAATTATCACGATAAAATTTCTCATATCAGTTGATATCGATAATTATCATAATAAATGTCAAGACCAGTATAAAAAAAACACAACTCAAAAAAACAAAACAAAATACCATGTACCGATTATTTCTCAGACATATTTATAAATTGAAGCTGAACTTTATTGAGTGCATCAAATAAGTACTGTAAATTTAAAAGATTTAATTCCCTTCATTTTTAATTAAGAAAGAATTGTGAGAGAAAAAATGTGGTTTCCGAAAGATAATTCCAAATCATCAGTTCTCATTTCTCCTGGATCTATCAGCTGCCTTTGACACACGGATTCCACTCCACTGGTTTGAATCCTATCTCACAGGTAGGTCGTTCAGGGTTGCCTGGAAAGGGGAGGTATCCAAAGCACATAAGCTGATCATGGGGGTTCCTCAGGGTTCAGTTCTTGGACCCCTCCTCTTCTCCATATACACAACATCACTGGGACCCATCATACAGGCACATGGTACCTTTGCTATGCTGATGACTCTCAACTCTACCTTTCATTTCGACCAGATGATCCCACAGTAGTTGCATGAATCTCAAGCTGTCTGGCAAATATCTCGGCATGGATGAAAGAACATCACCTGCAGCTCAACCTGGCAAAGACTGAGCTTCTCGTCTTCCCTGCCAATCCGACTCTACAGCACGATTTCAAATTCCAGCTAGGTTCATCAACGATTACCCGATCAAGGTCAGTCAGAAATCTTCTTAAATTCTGAAATAATCTTTGAGGACCAACTGACCTTCAAAGACCAATTTGCAAAGAAAGCTGCAGGTTTGCAGTACACAACATAAGGAAGATCAGGCCTTTCCTCACTGAGCGTGCAACACAACTTCTCATCCAGGTCCTGGTCATTTCTAGGCTTGAAATCATGTGCAATGCTCTTCTGGCTGGACTTCCATCATGTGCAATCAAACGTCTACAAATGATTCAGCTCTGCAGAACATCTTGAACGAGCCCAAAAGGGCCCACGCCACACCTCTCTTTATCTCTCTGCACTGGCTACCACTTGCTGCTCGCGTCAAGTTCAAGGTATTGACGTTTGCTTACAAATCTACCACAGGCTCAGCACCCTTCTACTTCCACTCGCTTTTACGATTTTGCATCCGTACCAGAAGCCTACGATCAGTAAATGAGTGACGGCTCATGGTACCATCAAGGAACAGAACATCTTCAGGCACTCTCCAGAACATGTTCCTTACTGGTGGAATGATCTCCCAGCCTTCATTCATAATGCAGAATCCCTGACATTCAAAAGACAGCTGAAAACTTGTCTCTTCCGTGAGCACTTAACCTCATCATAAAAAAAAATCTATGCTTTCACTTTCCTGTAATCCCTCCCTATTCTAGTTTATGCTACTCTAAGCAATGGCTGAAACTTTGTATTTTGATCACTTCTTTACGGTGAATCACTTGCTGTATATTGGTAATTTATAAGTCGCTTTGGATATGGATTTGTGTGTGCCGTCTGAGGGTGAGACTAAGCCTTCAGTGCAGGCGTACACACACATCCCTTCGCAGCTCTACCTCTAGCCCTACGGCCTATATAGAGATGTTCTTAAAATTAACATTAACTTTCCTTGGGGCTAAACCTCAATATATATTGTCTGAACAGTAGTTACATGAATGCCTGCAACAATCAGACAGCCCAGACTACAAAATATCTGTTGGGTGTTTTACAGACACATGGTGAACAGAGAGTAGAGCTAAAGGGAAGGCCAAGGAGAGAGTGCTGTTGCAATAAAGTTAAATAAATCTTGTCTGTCTTCATAGAGGTTGTCAAGAGCTAGCCAAATATCCCATTTAATCATTCAAAATAATTAGAGAGAGAAAGACATTTGTTTTAATCATAGACCTGAGAACGCTCTAGACAATGCCCAATGTCTTATTAACATTCTCCTGTTTATTTCTAACAATATCACACAGCATAATTATAATTATTTTAGAAGCTGTAAATCGACAAACCACAGAACAACTTACCAGCCTCTCACATCTACTGTATGGAGGGTCAAATTAGGACATCCTACCAAAAACAAAATGAATAAAAATACATTTACTATGTTTAACTTGTAACATAGTAAACATAACATGGTTGGTTAAACACAATGAAAGTGATTACATGGTCAACCTTCAGCCAAACTAGCTGACTTCACAGACCATAACTGCTGAAACAAATTACTCAAAAGTTTGGGGTCAGTAATATTTATTTTAATAATTTCATATATTTTATTCAGCAAGGACGCATTAAATAAATGCTGTCTTTTGAACTTTCTATTCATCTGAGAAAATAAACGCATGTATCTTAAATATAGATGTATCTTAAATATATCCTACATTTACTGGACATCTGGAGGACTGGACAGTTAGAGGACAGAAGAAAAGAATAGGAGAAAAGAAGAAATACAGGAATATATATATGGGGAGAGAGTTCAGATGCACATACAACAATAATCATCCTCCAGTGGACAGGACACTTCCCCCAGACTTAAGTAGACATAGTGCAGTTGCATCATATTTATTATATAACTCTCTATATAATGCTGTTTTTTTGTTTTTTGTTTAAATCAATATGTTTTATAAACTGAATGAAATGGTAAGGAATAGGTCTGTCATTGGCAGTAATAAACCGAAATACCTTAATAAGCAAACACTGACATAAAGAGAGGGTGGAGCAACAACTTGTCCCTGTAAGGGTGGCATGTGGGGCTGGGCCTGGTAAGAGGGAGGGAATGAAATTGTGAGGGAGGGATGAAAGGAGGCTGTGGGAGGAAAAAGGGAAAGAGAGAAACAGATGCAAGTAACTCAGGCCGGCAAACTAGATGCACGCAGGAAGCTGGAGAAGATACAGGCTCTTTCTAGATGACTGCAGAATACAGGGGGTGGTCAACTCAAAACCAGGGGAAAGGTAGGAAATTGGTCTCAATATTTTTGAGTCAGACATTGAGGTGAAAATAATTATAAATATGATCTATATTATTTCTCATATATTGAATAAGCAAATATATTTTTGGGGATTTATGTACTTGTGTAAAGTACACAGATAGACAGTGGTATGTTTGTGTCTTTTTGAGATGTGTAAGTGAGCGAGTGTGTATACGTGAGGCATTAAATGAATGAATATCATTGTATGCAAATCTCAAAGGCACAGCTCTCTACACCCCAAGGCCTCTCTCTGGCTGATTCGGTTATGGTTAAACAGGCAGGACAACACGCACACAAACCGCTGAATGCTTTAGGACAGCTGTAAACATTCAACAACTGTGGGAGAGCTGAAAATTAGACATGTGTGGATACAAGAAAAAGTAATATGATGAAGAAAGATAGATAGATCTCAGATAGATGCAATTTCTTGACTCACTGCTAACAGAATATGATTAGCCAAAAATGTTAGACATGCTAATTCCCAAACAGTCAACATATAAATGTTACAAATAAACTAAAGACTACAAAGGTTATGCTTGAGCTCATACAGAACACAGATATTCACAATGAAGTTTAGTCATCATGAGTGATGTCAATCTCACAAAAAGATTCAGATCAGACACTGGTGATTTAACACTTCCTCTCCTCCTTCTGGGTTTTATCTGTTCCAATCACAGCTCATTTTAGTTTCAATGGCACAGTCTCATTCATTAGAGCCTAAATTGTTTCTTACACATTCCTTCAGGCTAAACTACAAACGGTTCTGAGTGAAATTTTACAAGCATCCACCAACCGCTTCCTGTTTGAGTGGCAGAGTCTTCTAAAGAGTTTCATATTGAAAACTGGAGCCAAGTCAGCACTAGAGTGTTCAATATTCATATTAGGCATACTCTTATCTGTAGTTCATTTATCATATCATGGTGTCACTGGACATATGATTGTGTTGTTATATATTTATAAATATAATCACGAGTTTCCCTTATAGGCCCAAGTGATGTTTGCCTGGGTAATGGTTGGGTTCTGGATGTTGGTTTGCATTTAGTCTTGTTTACTTTGTGTCATTTGGTTCATACATTCCTGCTGGTCTACTGCAAAAACACAGATTCAGGGTTTCCACTAGTATCATGCCAAAAAAAATGGTTTTAACTTAAAAGGTCAGACATCTTTTATTATATATTTTACATATCACATGTTCATGCAATCCTTACGTAGGCCTATAATGAAGGTAAACAGATTTGGTTGGGTGGCGCTCTAATTAGAACCTTTATTATTAAAAGTGTTGACTTGATAAAGAATAAATATTAAAAGCCTAACAATTTATTTAAAAAATAATAATAATAATAATAATAATTAAAAAAAACCTGCTGTCACTTCTAAGGTTGTCTTTGCATGTGCTTTTCAGATGTCATGGCGGCCGACCTACCGGAGCTCCAAGTTTCGAAACGTCTATGGCAAAGTGGCCAACCGAGAGCACTGCTTCGAGGGCATCCCGATCACAAAGAACGTCCATGACAACCACTTCTGCGCGGTCAACGCCAAGTTCCTCGCCATAGTAACGGAGAGCTCGGGAGGAGGATCTTTCGTTGTAATCCCGGTCACTCAGGTAACCACAGTCACGCAGCTCGCGCGCGCACTAGTTTTTTCTCTAGACAGTTGTGGTTGAGCTAAATTAATGATCCAAACAATGTTGGGCTTCAGACTAGCACAATCAGCAGCATGAATGATGTTAAACTTTTTAAGAGGCTTATTTGGCCACATACGTGTAGGCAGTGAGTGTAAAATGGAACTGGCTTGTGTATTTATATAAGGGAGTCATTACATGTATTTTTGTTTTATTTTAATATGTTCTTTGAGTTTCACTTATAATGTAAAACACAAACAGATATTAATGGGCAAAACCCATCATTTTCAGACAACTTATGTCAGTCAGATCCAATGCAGTTTAGCTGCTTCATCTTTCACCAATAATATAGCCTGGACAATTTTTGCCATTGAGATGACTTGGAAAAAGTTTCCCAATCAACCTGAATTCACCCTACATATTTAGAGCACTTGCTGCTTTCAATTCAAACTGAAGTTCCAGACAGCGCAAACATCTAACCTTTCATACAATAGGCTATATTTATTTTAAAAAATATAGGCAAATTCAGCTACATGTGGGGGATATTGTTGAAAATGTGCATTTTAGTCGTCTGAATTGAAGGTGAACTGTGATTAAAGAGTGCACACTCGTGAACCTTGATGCAAATTTTACTGCAAATATGCACTTAAACAAAGCAATACTATGGAGAAGTGCTAATGGGTGCTTTGTACCAATTCACATTTAAATTAATTGGTGCAGAGAACATGAGCAGTGGTTACTGAACAGTGGAAAAACACAGATGAAATCCCTCGCCCTGTTCTTATAAATGCACATGTGGTGCACACTTAAAGGAACCCACAGGCCTTTCACTCTCTTTCTGCTGAACAATTTCGTTGGCTCTGTTGTAGTGTAGTAGGCTATATGCATTTTCTTAGCATTATTTAGGTTCCTTTTGCACCACAGGCATTCTATGCGATCACCTAATAAAGGTCTTCTGAAGCGATGTGGTGCTTTTGTGTAAGAAAAATATCCATATTTAAAACTTTATAGACTCAAATAAATAGCTTCTGGAGGTTGGTGGTACGCAAGTCGACTTGCGCTAAAAGAGTAACCCCTGATGTGATGTGCAGGAGTATTGCAAGCTAAGGGCTGGGCAATAAAATCCTCCGCCATTTCTCTTTAAAAATTCTAATTTTAAACTTCTAAATCATGGCCGGTGTTTTGTTTTGCTCTATCCTCCGCACTTCTGCGTTCGTCAATACGTATGCGTCAAGGGTTACTCTTTTAGCGCAAGTCGACTTGCGTACCGCTGACCGCCGGAAGCTAGTTATTTTAGTCTGTAAAGTTTTAAATATGGATATTTTTCTTACACAAACACACCACTTCGCTTCAGAAAGCTTTTATTAAACCCCCGGAGCCGTGTGGAGCAGTTATATGATGGATGCACTTTTATGGACTTCAAAAATGACATTATAAAGCTTGGAAGAGCCAGGACATTTTCAATATAACTCAGATTTTATTCGCCTGAAAGAAGGATGTCATATACACCTAGGATGACTTAAGGTTGAGTAAGTCATGGTCTAATTTTCATTTTTGGGTGAACTAACCCTTTAAGAGTAAGTTGCAATCTCCCTGCATCACCCTCTGAGCCTGAATCATGACTCCATGGAACCATGAAATCCCTCACCCAGTGGCTTGACAAGCTCTAAATGAAATCTTTCTGTTACCCTGTTTACAGGTTCACAGCCTGACTATAGTGAGCAGAAAGCAGGTGCTCTTCCTTTAATCTTTGACTTTAATGGCTTTTATGGCTTTAAATTGACAAGCACTGTAAGCTGCTGATCACTGATGTTGATCTAACCGTAGTGTGGACTAAACAATGTGGACATCAGTGTGCTCTGGCTGGAGCAGAACAGTTTTATAATGTCTGCTTCATAAGGAAATCTAGGAGACAGGGTTTATGTAGATTCATCAGATAGTTCAGCCGAAATTGAATATGCTGTCCTCATTTACTCACCCTCTGGCCATTCTGAACCTGTACGACTTTCTTTCTTCTGAATGTTGGTAACCAAACAGTTTTGGTCAACATTGACTTCCATTATATGGACAAAAATATGTTCTACAGAAGGGTGAGTGAATGATGAAAGAATTTTTAGTTTACCTATCATTTTAAGTTATTTTCTTTCTTTCTTTTTAAACCACGTTACTGAATCCTAAAGAGCCAAAATACAAAGTTAGTGAATTTAAATGTGCCTCCAAATTCCACTTTCACAGCAACTGCAAGAATAGCACAGACAGAAAAAAAATGGCATGCACACTATTTATCATTGACATGACAATGAGAATTTTGGCACAGAGCCTCTGATGTCCCATTCTTCTCTCCAGTCATCTCCTCTCTTTATTCTGTCTATTCTTCTATTCCTCCTCTTGAGCACATCCGGTCATGCTAGACTGCCCAGTGGGCCTGCAGACCCATCGGTCATGGTCTCAGCCAACTTGGATAATCTATCAATAGCACTTTTGTGATGAACATTCAGAGTCATCCAGTTAAAGTGTGATGTAGAAGGCCAGCTTTGTGCTCTTAATGGGCTCATTGCACAATGTTTGTGACTCCAACTGGGCTCCCATGCAGGCCTTGAAAAAGAGTTCAGTCCCTTGGACTTCCGCATGTGTATTTCTCTGAACTCCATGTGGGGCTCTGTTTTTCCCAGCTTCTTCATCCTCCATCTCCCTTGCGTCTCTTTCTCTCTCTACCTAGCATTGACAGCTCCCTGCAAAGTTTGCATGCATACTGTAATGCTGAGAACACTCTAAAAAAAAAGGTTCTATATAGCACCAAAAATGGTTCTTCGTCGTAATCATAGAGGAACCACTTTTGGTGCTATATAGCACCATATCTTAACATGTTCTGTATACGGTAGCGGTGCTATATAGCACCATAGTTAGCAGTGCTATATAGCACCTTAGTCAAAGAACCGGTGAAGAACCGCTGAAGAACCACTGAAGCACCAAAATTGGTGCTATATAGCACTAAAAAGGTTCCCCTATGATTACGAGCCAAGAACCATTTTTGGTGCCATATAGAACCTTTTTTTTAGAGTGAAGTTCTCTGTCACCGTCACTGAAATCTGGAATAGAGATCGTAGAAATCACTGTGAAGCTATTTAATAAGTAATAATAGTTTGACCTCAGTTGCATGATAAGTCTAGGTCCAAGATTTTTGCCTTTTAGCTGACTTTTATTCTTGTGTGAAGCTTTTCAATTTTGTATTTCAAGTAATATGTGTATGTAGCTCGTTAAATTTCTCTAATGGTTTTAATCAAACCGAGGCATTCGTCTGAATTAGTCTATTTTACAGGGACAACTGTCTGATTAAGGATCATCGATTCTCATAATACATCTGAGATCCAGACACATGGGAACAATATTATGGCAGAACATTGGCTTTTCAAATGGAATTCCTCATTTGACAAAGCAGCTTCAGTTGTGGAATGGAAACTGCATTCAGAAACCATGATGAGATGGCCCAGGGAAAGAGAAAAAAAGAGCATGAATAGAAGACTGTGGTATTTGCGATGATGTCATCATTAACTGTTTAACCATTTGGAAATGAAACCGTTCCTTTCCTTGACCTGCTAAGCTGCTGTTGACAGAAACGTCTCTGAATGATAATGTGTGAGGCGGTGCTGTAATGGTTTGGGATGATATTAGAATTCTTAAAATAATGCAGAACTCCTATATAAATGGCTCAAGCAGTCAGGGATACAGTTATACACACGCACACTCACTCGCACACACACACACACACACACACACACAGGGGGGTTTTGTGAAATGTGGGGACATTCCATAGGCGTAATGGTTTTTATACCGTACAAACCGTATTTTCTATCCCCCTACACTGCCCCTGCCCCTAAACCTACCCATCACAGGAGAAAAAAAACTAATTCTGTGTGAAATATAAGCATTTTGAAAAGTGAGGACATGGGTAACGTCCTCATATTTCACCCTCTTTTTGCAATACCTATGTCATACCCATGTCATTATACACATTTGTGTCCTGATATTTCACAAAAACATGCCCACACACACACACACACACACACACACACACACACACAAGAGGGAGTTGGGCCATCTGGCAACACTGATAGGAAACTGCCAAGTATTTCAGACTACCTTAAAAGTGCTTTTAACAAGACCCACACCCATTTTTATAATGCCTCAGTTAACATAAAATAAGCTCAGAAAACTGAAATACCCTTTGTTTAGAATTTTGTTCAGGAACCATGGAAAATGTTGTGCTTGGAAGAAGCAAAATCATTTTGAATGGTCTACTCTAGACTTTAGAAAAGAGTAGCACTGGCCAATCATGTCCATTTTCTGAGGATGTGGTAGTGTAGATCTACTGTAAAACTCTTTCTCTGTATATCAACAACATAATATGAATTATATATTAGACTGCCAATCATCAGTTTGTTTTAAATAATTCATTAATTAGTAAAATACGCTAACATTATATACATGTGCAGGCAAGCTATCTTACATTTATGTTTGTTAAAAATGCTGATATTGTAGCCTATGTATTTTTTGTTTATACAGATATAAACCTGCGTTTAGAAAAATATTGTCTCTGCCGCTTGTATTCTAGTACAGGTCTAGCACAGCCAGACTAGTCAGATAGTGAGTAATTACTCATGTGCTATTGTATTAAGCATATTATTTAGAAAGAAAAATTACAAACTGTAGCCCTGAAATGTGCATTCAGGAAGGTGTTTAATGTGGGATCAGGGATTTTTTACAATAATAATAGCATCATAATCAAAAATGAACTTCTATACAGTAGACACAGATAAGAACAGAAATTATTTTACAGCATACTCTATGGACTGTTCACATAATAATGTTATATTGGCTTGTAGATATAGAGATATGATATGAGAGATAATGGAAGTGTGGCTCAGCAAAGCCTTGTAACTTCTCTGCTAAGGATGTTAAAATTGTCCCCTATAGGAAACACCATATTTTGATTGAAGTTTGTGCTATTAGAGTTATGGCAGTCTAGACTGTAGGCACATCCACTGACATCATAATTAGTGTAATCACATGGCTGTTCCTCACGCATCATTGTGCTGCTCACAATAGAGGGTGTGGCTAAATATATTATCTCCTTTTGTCTCTGACTGTAAGCTCTCGGCCTGATCTGCAGCCAACACATCTGTCTCAACAACCGTTCACTGCCAACACACTCCTACACACAAAAAAAGAATAATAATAAACAGGAAGTGGAAAAATAATTAATAATTAGAGAGCGAGGAAACTGAGAAGCAAAGAAAAATAGGCGCAAAATGCACAAGCATCTCTTTCAAAACTTTGTCCTCTGCATGCATATATGAAAATGTCCCTCAGAGAAAATCATTCATAATCATGTTTGTATATTAGATTTCATGATGTTTGAATGCAATTTAATGATCACTATGCATGCATTTATTGCCATTAAACGATCATTAAAGATGTAATTTTGTACATTCATTCGTTCATTCATTACACTGATAATGTTAGTAGTTTTAGTTAAGTCATACTTAAGTATCAGTATGGAGTAAAGCCCTTGTTTGGGCTGTTGTGCCGTTAATAACTCCCAGTTTAAGTCAGTTCTAATAAATTTTGCATTTTGGAATATTGAGTGCCCAAAGCATAATATGATTTTATAGTATCACAAAAGATCAATAAAATTTTATTTAATTCTAAAATGTTTATCATGATATGAGAGGCAATGAGCTGTTTGAATAAGCACTCTGTCTACACAGTCTGAGAGCTATATATAGTCTTTGAAAACACCTTGACAAATCAGAAAACCTATAACCAAGTGCTTTGGCCACAGTAGTTAAAGGCTTTAGCATTTTATAATCGGTTATTTTCAATCATTTTCAGTGTTCTTTTGAGTTTTTAAATCTCCTATGGGAAATCAAGACATTTCCTCACACAGGAAAATTCTATTTAAAAAACACCCCTCGAGCAATTGCTGTGCTAATTTAATGCCATAATCTAACACAGATTTCCATCATGCTAATCTAGTAGAATAGCACAGAGAGCACAGACATGAAGAGCAGAATGTGTGACAGCCAGTCTGCCATGAGTTCATTGCTTTAACATATGCAACCAAGAAGCCACATGATGACCAAGAATTCACATTCAAGCATACAAACTTTCTTCAACAATGAAATGACTTCTCTGGAATTACAGCGCTAACAGTACTACTATATCACTGCATTGCACTGAAGCCCTGACCTGTAGATGAAGACTCTTTCATAAGCAGCCCACTGAGGGCATGCACTCATGCATGACCTGAACTACAAATCCCAAAGGACCTCAGAAAGAGGTCAATGGACTAAAGTGGCATCAAACATTGATGACATCATAACTGCCATTCTGTCTACAACTGACTGTATGACTCTAGTTATGTAGCGCCACACAGTGGACGTTTGTGTGTATTACACTGAAGCTCTATGAATGTTTTCAAGTATATGTCTTGCTGTGTGTGTCCATACATTATTTGTGTTGTGTTCACATCGGTGGGAGGGGGGTGGTAACGTCAGATCAGTAACCTGTACTTTCCTCCTGCAGTTTGGCCGCATCGACCCTCACTATCCAAAGGTCTGTGGTCACCAAGGCAATGTGCTGGACATCAAATGGAATCCTTTCCATGACAACATAATCGCTTCTTGTTCAGAGGACTCTTCTGTGAGTAAACTTGAAGTGCAAAATCATCATGATGGTCAAATTAGTCAGCATCATTAAATTTGTATTAATGTTTGTTTTCATTAATGGAAAAACATTTACTTTTCATGATGTGGATGGTGAAAGAGTTTTACCACATTCACCTGAAATATTACTCTTTCAAAAAAGGACCAAATATATCACTTAGAAGCTTTATTTATTGAACCATAACCAGTCACATCAACATTTACATTCAGTCATTTAGCAGATGCTTTTATCCAAAGCGACTTACAAAATGAGAGCAATAGAAGCAGCTAGAACAGTCAAGGGCAACAGTATGCAAGTGCTGTAACAAGTCTCAGTTAATCTAGCACAGAACACACAGGACAGAACTTTTTTATTTATTTTTTAAATAAATTAGACAGAAAATGAATAGAATGATAAGTGCTATTCTTGATTGGTCAGGTGCTGCTGGAAGAGACGTGTCTTTAGCTGTTTTTTGAAAATGGCTACAGACTCGGCTGCTCGAATTGAGATAGGCAGGTCATTCCACCAGGTGGGGGCGGTCCAGGAAAAGGTCCGTGAGAGTGATTTCATGCCTCTTTGGTATGGCACTACAAGGCGTCGTTCACTGGCAGAACGTAAGCTCCTGGAGGGTGTGTAAGTCTGAACAAGTGAGTTAAGGTATATTGGTGCAGAGCCAGTGGTTGCTTTGAAGGCGAGTACCAGTGTCTTGAATTTGATGCGAGCGGCTATTGGCAGCCGATGAAGAGAGGCGTGACGTGCGCTCTCTTCGGCTCGTTAAAGACCACCCTCGCCACTGCATTCTGGATCAGTTGCAAGGGTTTGATAATGCATGCCGGAAGGCCCGCTAGAAGAGCATTACAGTAGTCCAGTCTGGAGAGAACAAGAGCTTGGACCAGGAGTTGTGTGGCCTGCTCTGATAGGAAGGGTCTAATCTTCCTTATGTTGTATAACGCAAATCTGCAGGACCGGGTTGTTGCAGTAATCACATCTATACAGTATACATCAAGTATAGGGATATATTTGGAAAGGGATATAAATATTTAAATGTAATTTCAATACATGTACATGTGTTTTACATAAATCATTTTAAGTGACCCTGCAAAAAAATAAAACAAAAAAAGTCACTTTAATGCTTCCGTGTTTGTTGTACGTTGTAGACAATTTGTCATATGAGACTGATTTAACCATTTATGAAGTTGTAATTATACCTAACCTGACATTAGAGTCTTAAACCGTCTTCATATAATGGTGCTATTTATTTGTTTATGCTCTGCATCTTTGTGTCTGTGATTGTGTCAGGTACGAATATGGGAGATTCCCGATGAAGGACTGAGAAGGAATTTGACAGAGCCTGTATTAGAACTGTATGGTCACAGCAGACGTGTGGGCCTCGTAGAGTGGCACCCAACCACTAGTGGGATTCTCTTCAGTGCTGGCTATGACTACAAGGTAATCAAATCTTTTGCAACAGAATGTTACAGTCTCAGATTCAATAATATAAGCTATAAAGTTAAAGCATGGACAGTGTGGACAGTTGGTAAAGATTGTATGTAAAAACTTGCGTTCACTGTCCACAGTATGAACATGAGAGTGCCACACTGCCACTCACAGAAATAAAACTGTCAAAAGACTGTATCTGAGGTATGACTAATGTGCTTTTTTGTCACTCTGTAGATCCTGATTTGGAATCTGGAGATTGGGGAGCCGGTGAAAATGATTGACTGCCACACAGACGTAATCCTCTGTATGTCATTTAACACAGAGGGGAGCCTGCTGGCCACCAGCTGCAAGGACAAGAAGCTCCGCGTCATTGAGCCCCGCTCTGGCAAAGTGTTACAGGTGTGGATTGTGTGCATTTAGTTTTACAGTTTATGCAGCACTCACATACTCAAAGTCAGGCCTAGTAAACAGACAGACTCATGGGAAATTTCAGTCACATCAGGTATGCATTAAATTGATTAAAAAGTATAGTTAAGACATTTCTAATGTTACAAAACATTTCTATTTCAAATAAATGCTGTTTCAAATGAGAATATTAGAATGATTGCTGAAGGATCATGTGACACTGAAGACTGGAGGAATGATGCTGAAAATTCAGCTTTTCAAAACTCAGATTAAAATAGAAAATAGTTTACTGTATTTTAATCAAATAAATGTATCCTTGGTGAGCATAAGAGACTTCTTTTAGAAACATTAAAACATCACTGTTAAAGATTTTTGTGTGAAATCACAGTATATTCCAGGTTAATAATTGCATTACTTTCACAGTAATTTCACAGTAGGACTTGTCCTGTATCTAACTGCACTAAAAACTTAAAAACTGTGAGATTACAATATTGGAAAACACAATTTACTGTAAACAAACAACATCATACTGTATTTCTACAATGCATATGTACTATGAAGGTACCCAGCATGAATAGATTATGCTGTGGAGTTTCTGGATTCTTGTTGGTTTTATCTGTGCCGTTGAATTTATTTTGCTTTGATTTTAGCAGTTTGTGTTGTTGGTTTATTTTGTAATATTGGCTTATGTTGGATAAGTTTTTTTTATTATTTGTTGTGTTTTGTATGTCAAGTATTGATGTCTGTGCGTCATTAGGTGATGCTTATAAGATGATGTCATCTTTCAAAGATGAATCTCAGCAGTTGCTTCACTATTGTGAAAGATCCATCTCTACAGTTATGAATTTGAAATAAGTTACTTGTAAATCTTCATGCTTAAATAATACTAAAACAAAATCTTCATATTCATAGTTTGACTAAACTATTTTATATTCTAGCTTGTCATCATTTTAACAAATATTTTTTATTTGTCACATTTCTGACTTGTTAGAACAGAAATTTGAATATGAATACAGAGGGTCCAAGATCTCAAGCAAATGGAACACTTATTACCATTATGGTGACTTCAAAACAATTACAGTGGTAAAGAATTACATTTATTACAGTGGCATGATTAAAGACAACATTATCATGTGAATTCACAGTACAACAAGAGCAGTAAATTTCTGTGGTTAGCATCATTCTGCTGTTGATTCACACTTATTTGTAAGAAAATTACCCAGCCAGCACGCATTAATTTCACAGTAAATTTATGACTACAGTAATTTATTGTAAAAAATAATACTCTTTAATCCTGCAAATTCCTGGTAATTTTTTCCAGTGATCTTACCAACCCCAAAATATTTGAACTGTATATTTTTTTATTTATATAACCATACACACTGAATGAATTGTATTATAAATTATAAAATATTGTATTATTCACTGACATCCAGAAGAAAAATACCCATCATCACTGTGTATTTTTCGAATGACCATTTTTCATTCACCCTGATTTTGTAAATGCACTTTTGAGAAAACTGTTTGCGGAACTGAAATTTTCACTTGTCTTTGTTTTATATTGTCAAGCAGGAGGCGAACTTTAAAAACCACAAAGTGAACCGTGTCGTGTTCCTAGGCAACATGAAACGACTCCTAACGACAGGTGTGTCTCGCTGGAACACACGCCAGATTGCGCTCTGGGACCAGGTGAGGGCAACCTATGTGTCTGGGTCAGGTTTTTTACCTTATCAAATGTCCCCACAAGGGTAGTTAAACCTAAAATAACCTACATTGTGGGACCAGTCAACGGTTCCAAGGAGTAAAACAAATTAATAAGGAAAATATTGTCTTATACATAAAATGTAAATGCTAAAATGTGTCTTTGGGGGTCAGAGCTAAGGGTAGGTATTGTTTTAGGGGTTAGAAAACATTATTAGTTTAGTATCAAGATAAATGAAGTCAAGTCTCCAGAAGGACAGAAAAACAAATGTGTGTGTTTGTGTGATTAATTCCCAAAACTCAACCAGAAATAAACAATGTCCCTGATGTCTGCATTACCCTAAAGATTAACTTTAGACAACAAAATTGTTTTGTGTAAGTGTAGCTAAACAGCTACACTCAACTGCAGTGGAGAGAGAATAAAAGAAGCAGTTTGTTTTGCTATTTGTACATTGTTAGGGTTCTGAGAATCTCCTGAATCTCAACATTAATTGGTGAAAAAAAAAAAATGTCTCTAATGACAGGAGGATCTGTCCATGCCAATCATTGAAGAGGAGATTGACGGCTTGTCAGGACTGCTTTTCCCCTTCTATGATGCAGACACGCATATGCTCTACTTAGCAGGCAAGGTACACATTATTCCATACTGATAAGAATTCTTACATGCTTGTAATGCTTGTAAATATGCACTTTGTTCAAATGTTTGGCATCAGTAAGTTTTTTTTAAAAGGATGCATTAAATAGTATTAAAAAAATATTTTTTTAATGTTACAAACGATTTCGGATAAATGCTGTTCTTTTGAACTTTCTGTTCATGAAAGAATCCTGCAAAAACATATTTCACAATTTCCAACAAAAATATTAAGCTACACAAGCATTTTCAACAATGAAAAAAATAATAATTATTGAGCACCAAATCAGCATATTAAAATTATTTCTGAAGGATCATGTGACACTGAATGTAATGATGCTGAAAATTCAGCTTTGCCATCACAAAAAACTAACATTTTTAAAATTGAAAACAGTTGTTTTAAATTGTAATAATAATGTTACTGTTTTTCTGTATTTTTTATCATATTTTGAGCCTTGGTGAGCATAAGAGACTAAACATAGCCTAAAAAAATCTTACTGACCCTAAACTGTTGGACGGTATGTATATTAGAAATATATTAGTTATAAAATATGATATTGTATTTCAGTTAAATACTGAAAAGCCACATTGATGCATAAGCAGGGTATTTCAGAGTTACTTGAACAGACTGCCATCACAAATGATTACCTTAGAAAAAAACAGTAATTGTCTTTGAACTGACTAAGATGGTGTAATTGTAGGGCGATGGGAACATCCGGTACTATGAGATCACCCAGGAGAAACCCTACCTGCAGTATCTCATGGAGTTCAGGTCGCCTGCACCACAGAAAGGCCTCGGTAAAACTCAAATTCTCACCATTCAATGATCACACTATTCCAGCAACCTCTGTAAAATGGAGTAAATAGCTTTCCAAATTAACCCTAGAATGCAATAAACAAACAAACAATTAACCAAAACACACAACTTAATAAAGGAGGTCAAAATTACCCATATTGGATTCTTTTTTTTTTTTTTTATCTCAATTTTCAGTTTAATCATTTAAGATTTAGTTTTTTAAATACATTTTTAAAGATTATAATTATGATCATTTGTTTTATGAGGAATTTAAGGAACATCAAGGAATTCAATTTTTATTGACAAAAATATTTGTTCTTCATGCAGCCTAGGGTTAAAACTGGAACTTTTTATTTATACCTTTAAATGGATAGCACTTTTCTCAGTAGTTTCTCCTTTAATATACCAGCTGTGTATTGTGTTATTTCTTCCATATCAAGACAAAACCAACAATAAACATGTCTAATGTTCAACTTCTCATATGTGTTTTCTGATAGGAGTGATGCCGAAGCATGGACTAGATGTAGGAGCATGTGAAGTCTTCAGGTTTTATAAGTTGGTGACTCTAAAGGGCCTGATTGAGCCAATCTCTATGATCGTGCCTAGAAGGGTGAGCTTAAGCACCATGAAGATATTAGTTCACAGTCCACTGTTTCCAATTAAATAAATAATTGAGTTCCACTGAAGGTTGAGAGAAATGTGTGCTAGACAGTAGACACATGCCTTGTGTGAGGTCTCAGGTTATAGTTGTGTATCCTGCCAAAAAAAATTGAAGCAAGCCATCTGACAGGATGAAGGAATCCATCACCTCTCTTTTGCTGGTGTAACTGCTACCTCAGTGAGATGAGAGTAGTGAGCCGTGTAATAACCTCTATGTTAGACGCAGCATGTGTGTTTTGTGCTCTGTACAGAATGGGTAGTAGTGGCTTGGCCCATTATTGTTAAGGCTTAAAAATCAGTGGGAAAGACAGCATCCTCTCAACCCCCAATTGTAAAATACACACACAAAAATAAATCCAGTGCCAGGTTGTTTCTGTGCAAATATCCTGATATCTATCAATCCACATTTATCATTCATGATATTGGAGAAATCAGTTGTTTCCTAGCCATTGTGAGTGTTCTCTGTAAGTTTTGGAATTGGAGGGAGAAAAATTATACAATGCATTCAACAGTATGCAAATATATATTCTCATGCATTCCTTGCAACATACATATATTCGAGAATAGTTGGTAGTTTTATGGAACTATTCTGTATTGAAATTATATTTATTATGTGAAGTGTTATATAAATTGATTTGAAATAAAAATGGATCTCAAATGTTGGGTAGAAATAGTATTAGGTAATATTTTAATATTAATGAAATTTGTTCAAATTCATTTTTTTAAATTAATATATAGCTAATACGTATATAATCAAAAGCTAATTTTACCTCTTTATACCTTAGCTAAGGGGATCATCATATTTCGGAGTCCCATGCATTAAAAGGTTTAAAACCCCCTGGTTTTACTCATATACAAAGCATTTGATAATTATGTTTTATTTATAGCAGAAACCTTAATAAACAGCAGCCCACATAAACCTGTAAGAATAAGGTGATGAATACCTGGGATTATTTTCACAGATACCTTTTCATCCAAAGATTTCATCCACAATGCACTAATTACACGTTCTAAAGCGACATTAAGTGCTCTGCACAATGAAGACAATGATAAGAGTGTGTTTTCTGTGACCCTAGTTGTTTAGACTGAACATTTACCTGTCCAGAGTCTTGTTACTATCACCTAATGCTAATAGTGTAAAAACAGTAAATGAAAACCCTCTTTCTTTTCAGTCTGAAACATATCAGGAGGACATATATCCCATGACTCCTGGGACAGAACCTGCTCTTTCTGTTGATGAGTGGCTCAGTGGAATCAACCGAGGTAAAGACCTGCAGTTATTTTCAAAATAATAATATTTGAAAAGACAAAGGCTGAAATTAAACTAATCCATGTATGCATGTACATGTTTAGGTCCAGTGCTCATGTCCTTAAAAGAGGGCTACAACAGACCCAACAAGCTGGTGTTCAAGGCCCCCGTGAAGGAGAAGAAGGGTGGAGTGGTCAATGGTATTGACCTGCTAGAAAACGTGCCTCCCCGTACAGAGAATGAGGTGTTACCATGATTCTGTTAAGATTTATTATGGTTGTTGAAAGGACAATTTAGCAGGTACATTTTGTGGCTGAGTAGTGTTTATATATCTGTGTAACCCTTTGCATTGTGCTCTGCAGCTCTTGCGGATGTTCTTCAGGCAGCAGGACGAGTTGCGGCGACTGAAGGACGACCTTGCGCAGAAGGACATTAAGATTCGACAGCTTGAGCTGGAGCTCAATAACTTAAGGAACAGCCCAAACATCAACAACAACAATAACAACAGCAGCAGCAGCAGCAGCAATGGTAGCAGCATTTGACATGGGATCTGTAATTGATCTCCTAAAGTGACACGCTATAAGCCCCCAGCGCTGCTGAAACACACAGGCTTCCTTTTTCCTACCACTCAAATATCCTTCCTTCAAGACCACAGGAGACCAAGTGCGGGTCTTCATAAAGCAGTGTTTTACTCTGACCCTCAGTGTTGACCCCACAGCTGCTTTATGCTAAGTCGACTTTCTTGGACTGATGATTCACTAACCCTGTGAAAACTCTCCCATCTGCCGGTCTACCTGTAGTGGATTTATTCTCCCTATATGGATTCATTTTGGTACAAGCTATTCATTACATTATCATCTCATAATTGTATACTTTAAATATTAGAATTATTTATTTCATTTTTATTTTATTCCTTTGTGCCATTAGCCCTTGTTCTAAGCAGCTTAATAAACTCCATATAGAGATCAAACAGACATGCTTCACCCATCAAGCTGTTATCTAGTGTAAACACTAGTTCTATTGCATCATTAGGATATGACCCGTAGTGCTGTTTTACTATAGAAACTCCACAGTCTGGTAATCTTACACGACAGATGACTTTTACCCAATTGACATACTCCTAAATCCCGAAGTATCGAATTTGTACTAAGATAAGTTTGGGACTCTGTTTCTTCAGATCATTTAGATCCTCCTCACATTGTGCGATGTGAAATATGTTCAAGTCGGTCTATATAAGCAATATAGTTCAACTGGGTTTTTATTTAAATAAACTTAGTGTGAGGATTTTACAAATACGGATGAATTGTCAGAATACATTTTTAAAAATTACACTTTGAACCAGATGATACATGAACGAAATGTATAAAACAAATCCACTAATTGTAAAATCCAACCATGAAATTAAATTAGTAATAGGTATAGTATTAGAGACCTACACTGTAGTAGTATCATAGGACAGTTCATAGAAAGACATTTGTTTTACATTTTTGATTCAGTAAGATGAATGGATGGTAACTCTTTCATTTTTAAGACTGTGATTTATAAAGCATAATGGGGCATTGCTATTTTTTTTTTTTTATTAACATGTAAATCAAACCTATATTTAATTGATTTCCATTTTCAGTTCTTACTTTTAAATGAAGTGTCTTTAGTTTTTCAGGTTTGTAGCTTGTAACAATGAATGTATCCTTGCTGTCCTGATCTAATATTCAAATGATTGACCTCTTATACAAAATGCTTTTTAAATTGGATGTAAATCCTTGTAAAATGCATTGTATTCCGATTTGAACTTTCAGTGCAACCCTTTCGAATGTTTTATTGAGAAGTGGACAAATTCCTCGTGGGCAAATATACTGTATTATGGGCCACAAAACAATACAGGTGCAATCACACTCTTCAAGGTGCACTGCTCTGTAAAGGTTAACCTATTAATTATAATATATGAACACATTTATTTTGCCAAGAACAAACTGGAAAAGCTCGTTTTTTAAAGTTGAATGGCACATTTAGTGGGCCACCTATGATCTGATGTGTTAAATTGTTATCCTTTGTGAAATTGATTGATCACTTGATTATTGAATTAACCAGTGATTATAAATAAGCTCTCAAACCTCGCTCGACCAGCACGGAAAGCAAAGTCAGTCCTTCTCTGAATAAAGCCAGTGAGTGTTTGACATTTTCTCGCTGTCGCTATTTAGTTTTGCAAATATTTTACCTCATAAAACAATAAGACAAACTCCAGCAGCTCCAGCTTCATTATTGCGTAGTAATAGCGCTTTTTGAGTGCAATTCAAGAATTCTACCATTAGGGGGCAGTAAAGCCACAGTCTTGCACAGTCAGGGTTAGAACCCACAGACTGGATAGGCCTACACATGCCATGGTGCAAATACTACACAGTATCCTCCTAGACACAGACAGTAGTCCTTAGTTAATATCCTAGCCTATGTGTTGTTAGTAACAACAGTAGCCTACCTAAATGTGCCAAATAAAAGTGAGGAATATGGTGTTTATGAGGCCTATACATTCCAAATCTCATGCCTTATAATTCCCTGCATTTTGGATGTTGAGGTGAAGTGGGTAATAATTTAGCTGTTCACAGTGAGGTGTCCGAATATTTATGTAGTACTTGGGTCCCCTAATTTGGTGTCAGACAATATGCTCACTGCCTTGACAAGCACAATTAATGTTGAAATATTTTGTGCTGACAGTGCCTGAATAATCATGAGGAAAGACATTAGGCTAACCTTTGTCTTTGATTAAAATGAAGAACATTAATATATAATCACTACTCTGTATTTTGCCATTCATTATGATTAGCTGACCAACTACAGCATGTTTAAGTAAAGGTAAATGCATGCAAAGTAAAAACCCCTTTATGAGTAATATCACTAATATGCTGAGCTGAATTTACTCAATTGGTACATAAAATACAACTGTCTAGACTGTATCTTAATTTACCTATCAATCTTGAAGGAAAATATGACAATCTGTCCCCACAGACTATGAGACACCTCAGTTACACTGTATGCAATGCTTTCATGTTCATGTTAACAAAGCACATGCTTATACAGTAAATATTCATTTGAACAAAAATGCTGACTTTTATTCATGTGAAATCTGAAGGCTTCTTTTTAATAAAAAATTCAATCAGTATGATCTGACAACTGGATACAGCTCAGTTAAAATTGCTTATGCTTTCTATTTAAATAATTGGCATGACGCTTCTGAATACTTACACAATATCCAGTTACGCATCATCAAAAATATACAAGCTATTTTCCCTGAGCTTCACAATACAATTTCACTTCATATATTCATTTAATCCGAAATATCAGTGGCGAGATGACATACACTACCCATTTCTGCACAAGATGCAAAAACAATCTATTGATCAAGTATGTAATCACAACTAATTACAATATGTGGATTTTCTGTGGCAGTCAGAACAGAGATATTTCAAATTACCATAGAGCCGCTTGCGTTTTCATTCATTTTATTACAGTTAATGGTTACAACTGAGATTATTTGTGAAAATGCCTGCCATTATCAAAGGGAATCAGAAAAAATATATTTGGTCATTATTTACAAAGAACACGAAACCTCTGAACTATCCACACAAAAGGGAGAAGGGGTTTAGGACTCATTTGACAAGGGCAGACATTCGGCTCTGAACATTCAAAAATAAAATAAAAATCACATTGAGAGGTTCAACTGTGCATGTCCAAGCAGACATGATGTATTCTTCATGCCTAAACAGCACGACACGAGATGGTGATGATGACACCAAAAAAAAAAAAAAATACACAAATAAAAGATGCAATAAAAAAGTGGGTTAGAAAATGTTCTTCCTTGAAATCCAGTAGTCAACTTTAAAATAGAGTCAGCCATGCACTTCTAAAAGGTTTTTGGTTGTTTTTTTTTCTTTTTTAATACATAAGTCATCACCAGCATTTAGGCATTAACAGTAAAGACAGGGAAAAATTACAAGAGCATACTGTTCTGTTTTCCAACAATAATAAATTTCCACACTGTGTTGTCAGCCATTTGAAGAGCTTTTGGAGAAAATGAAGGGAATCAAACTGAAAGTACAAACCAAACCAAAAGAAAACAACATCAACAACAAAAAAAGCTAAAAACAAATATTTAAACTGTGTCCTCGTTTATACTAACCCCACCCCCTACCATTTGAATACCTCCCCAAACCATCGAAGAGTGACAACAGGACAGATATACAGGGGTTAAACGGTCAGATCACAATGGGGGGAGTGTTTAGTCATCATCTTCCTCCCCTTCCTCATCCAGTTCTCTTTTCCTCTTCTGACCCCGCTCTTCCTCTGTAAACACAACACACAAGGACCAGAAGTTGTTTACTCTTACTCTCACCCTGCTTACCAGCATTCAATTCACAGGTGGTAACACTTATTGCATCAACTTTAATCTTGAGACGATTCATAATTTATTCACTTACCAAAGTCTTCCTCATCATCTACCTCTCCATCATTTAACTCCTCTTCCTCCTCTTCCTAAAAGTGAGAAAAAGGCACACGTTTATACCATGTTTGCATATTTCTATATTTTAAAAAGGAATCAACATTTTTTTTCCAGCATTAACCTCTCCGCTGATGTCCTCTTCTTCCTCCTCTTCTCCCTCTTCCTCATCATCCTCCTCCCCCTCTTCTTCATCTTCATCTCCTGGAGCTGCATCTTCATCATACTCCTCCTCTTCTCCCTCTGCAGACAAAATTAGGTCAATGAACAATTAATTCCTTTAACGAAATGTAAAAAATTGTGCATCTTGAAGCACAGTATTAGTCAGACTCTTCAGAAACATACCATCTTCATCATCCTCATCATCATCTAGGCCTTCAACGTAGGCTTCAGCATCAGAGTCTGGTGCTTCTTTATCCTCTTTGTCATAGCCATCAAGATATGTCAGCTGAGGGAGCAGCTTGAAAACATTTTCTCTGTAGTCATTCAGGTTTGTCACCTCACAGTTGAACAAGTCTAAACTTTTGAGGCTTTCCAATTTTTTCTGTTGGGAAAAGGACAGGAGGTCAAAAGGACAATTACAATAATAATAATAATAATACATAGCTGCCTTTAACTGACAAAAATAAAATACATCTCAATTAGAAGTCAACAAGTTGCCAAGAAGAAAAAAAAAATACATACATACATACATACATATATGCGCAAAATAGGATAAGACTCCAATGACAAGAATACAGCTTACCAGGGGTTCGATGGTGCTGAGGTCTTTAATTTTGTTGCCACTGAGGTTGAGATGGGTGAGGTTGGGACACTTCTCTGCCAGTACCTCCAGACCACCTGAGATTCTGTTATCACTAAGCTCGAGCTGTGAAGAACATGATTCAGTACCATATTAATAAGACTGGGGGGAAAGCAGACTGATTTTTTTTCCCCCTTTTAGTAGACAAGAAACTGCCCATTACCTTTTTGAGTTTGTTAAGCTTCGGCAAATTGGCAACTGATGTTAAGCCTACGTTGATTGTGCTTAAAAATTCCAGTTCTTCAAACTCATCAGTGAGGCCCTCAATTTTGCCCTCATTTGACCGACAGTTGTCAAGCACAAGTTCTTTCACCTGTTTAAGGGCACGTGGGATGAACAAGAGATTAAATGTTAAGATTAATGAATACAGTATGTCTCTACCTGAGCAAATCAATGAGGTGATGGACAAGGTGGTTAATAACACTTAAAGTTACACTAGAGCTGTTTCTAACTTTTGCAGCATAGCACTGTATGTTTACACTTATTATGCTGACCACTCAAAAAAAATGTTTAAAAGGGGAATTCTTTATTTATATCGTTTATATTATCACATTTTACTCAAAAAAAACAATGTTCATTTTAATCATATGATGAATACATTAATCCAATTAGAATGAGAAAAATAAAGAGAGCAACAACAAAAAAAAGTCGCCAATCGGGCGCCATTCAGTTGTAAAGTTTACTTCAGCATGCGGTCTACGGTAACAGATAGGGGGGCATGTTTCGGTGCTTTAACAAAATAATCTCACGTTTGACTCCCCATCCAACAAAATGGCTGACCCCGCAACAAGCGGCGTACATTGTTTTCTTGTGGGTAGAGCATTTTTATTATAGTGCGTGCTCGAACAGCAAAGCAAAGACGCGTAAACGATAGCCTGGGTGTTACACAAATCCATTGCATTGTCTTGGAAGAGCAAAGACACGAGGACGGACCCAAGAATTCACGAGTAGGAGGGGCAGAGAGGCGCATGATAATGCAACGGAGTCGCTCTTAAACGAAAGGTATTGACTTTCACGGAATAAAGATGAGATTCCCGGCTTCACAGACGCTCGACTCTCTATATTCAACGGTTCTGGTCGGTTCAAAGCACAGAGGCGGCGGCAACTATTCTCTCTGTTCGATTAAATATCGTGCTTCTTTGTTGCTGGTTAAAATGGCGGCGTGTCCTAGATCTTGCAACTAGAGCAGCGCAGCTTCAAGTTGCGTAGCGCTCACATAAGCGCCCAGTCTATGTAAATAACAAGCAGAGCCACAAGGCTGGAAATCTCTTTATCCCGCCAGTTGAGACGCACAGAAGAGCTCGGAATACGGTTATGACATTTTAATTACGAGTTCTATTACAGCGTATTTAGGTATGCGTAATGGGGCAATAACAGGGGCATTGATAACGTTGCACTAAATTCATCAGGGGACGTAGTTACACTTGTGAGAAATGATATATAGTAAGAAAAACACGGATGATATTTAATAAGTAGAGAATGCCGATTTGGACCTTGCATTCTGGCAATGTCGTCGACATATAATGTAGTTTTAAATAAGGTTTGGGCACCTTTCGGCAATTAGATATGCTGTGGCACGATTCCTTTCTATACTGCCATTAAACAATAAATGCGCTCGTTTTCCCATCTGAATCAAATGGGCGACTATTAGTAACTAACGTGCCAAAAGCCCACGAAAACATCCCGCATAAGTATTTACACAACTTTCATTTGATTGGGAAATGTAAATGCTTCATAATTCGACTCAAACTCGTCAATAAAAGCGTTTTGCTGGAGAGATGCCTCGAAATTTAGTTGACCGATCGTGTTTATCGCAAGCTATCTGTCAAACCGTCTGCACAGCTATTCACTAAACGAGTCCCACAACAAGTTAGCGAACTGGTCAACGACCACTGTGACGGGCAAGTATGAATGTTGAATTGAAAATGGATGTGCGAATGTGTGAGAGGCATGAACTGACGGCAGGCGACTTTTGCAGCACTGAGGATGCAAAGGAAAAGGGCGCGTTCAGGGGCTACAAAGTTACAAATATGGCTTCTCACGCTGCTTCCCTTGTTTATACACTGAATGCATGGAGCTCTTGCAGTTTCCGACCACAGCATCATCAAAAGATCTCCCGAAAGTTGGGGGGAAAATAACCAGTAAAACTGTTTAACTCATGGGCCGTATAGGTATACTGAGATAACAACATCCAAGGCTCTAGGCTTGTAACAAAGTCGCCGCAAACTTTTCATTCAAGACATCAACTTGACGCGTGCACATCTAGCGTTGTCCATCCACGCAGAACTACTCCAACCAACAGTTTTAATAAAAAAATCATATCACTCAGCAATTAATAAAGATGCTTACGTCTGACGGCGTCCGGTTCCGCAATTCCAGGTGAATTCTCTTTTTCATATCCATTTTATTGAACTCTAAATGAGTGATTTAAAAGCAAAGAGCGCAGTTAGACTTGGAGTCTTTGCTGCACATTCAGCTATAGCCTCTTAACAAACTAGCTATTGCGAGTCTCACAAACATGATGCCCCAGTGGGTGGGAGTTGGGTGTGGGATTGTCGTCACCGGCGACCAATTAGAAGCGCGGAATGAAATGTGAAAACACTCACAACTACACTGACGACCAATCAGCGGTCGATCACAGACTGGGTGGGGTTACAGGAACTGTTAGGTTGATCCAGCGAATCTGTTTTAGGGTGACATCTATGCGATAAATTCAACCGAATTGTCGAAGGCGACAGAGACTAAACAGTGTTATGGTAGTTCGTTTATTTTCTTAGTCGGTGTATCTACACTTAGACGAGAATATATGAGTTAAAGGAATACAAGGACATTTTGAAATAAACTGACGTGTTGGTGCAAATAAAACGCCACGGCCGTGTCAACGAGGGCTGTACACATATTTCATATTTTGTCAAACTGCTGCTTCTGTCTTGAAGCGCTTTCACGGCAGGTAAATACAGTCACTTTGGACGGATGGATGGCAGACCGTCAGGAAAACACAACCCCTCCCCCTTTTGGAGGGAATGCACGGTGGCGACCACCGAGACTATCTGCGCTAAAATCTTTATTACTTTTAGTCAAGTTTAGGCAGTGAACATATCACACTATATGTCACAATGTGGATTTCATGCAGTGAAAGTTTGCCATTATTTTGTCACTTGTATATAAACGCTGATATGTAAATAGTATAATGGCTTAAACAGATGAAGCATAATATAACACGAACGAAGGGACGGTTGCATAACAAAATGGACAAGACAAAACATACGAGACATCTCATATAATGTGCCATCTGTCAAGGGAATAGAGGTGATATAACATAAATCGACGTAATTCTTAAAAATGAGCCCTCTACGGCAGAGCCCATAAGTTACCAGTAGTCACTGGTCTTATTAAAAACAAGTTTGTCACATGCACTTGACTGCCACATCGCACACTCCAACCACGGGCCCACGCGTTTTCCTACAGTTCAAACAAGCCAATCATATTTCAGGGGGAGCATTCACTTCCGCTTCTCGCTTTGACTATTGTTGGTATTGAGGGGAAAAAACAAGGTCACCTGACTGTGCCCGGCGCCATCTTGACTCGCAAAATACAACACATTCAAATAATTATAATACCATTTATTGACTCTTAAAACGAACAAAAAGCAATAGACTTTACCTATATTTGATGTCATGTCTGTGTGTCGCTCCGCTACCCCTTAGAAAAAACTGCAGAGCAACTGCTTGGCGCATGATTGTTTTCACAAGTGCACCGGCTGGGTTGTTTGTTGAGAGAGCGCATTTCACTGGCGACTCTGTCGTTTTACAACGTTATTTCGAAATCACTTAATACCAGGACATTTTGCCCATGAAGAAAACAGAAAAAAATCTTCTTCTCTCGATCTGGACACTGACTCCAACCCGCGCAAGCGGGCTATTCTCAAGCCCTTTTGATTGTACTTGCGCATTAGTGGAGACCATTTTTCCTCTGGGTGTGTCTCACTCGTTGTCTGAACGTACTTGCTAGCAGTACTGCATCAACTCTGTGTGTGTGTGTGTGGATTGCATTGCAGAGTGCGTGCACGATGTGCGCAGAGCCAAATCGTATTCGCACGTTTGTGGCACACACACGTACACAGTCGCTCCTTTTCACACCACCGACGGCTGACTTTTGTGCGTGAATGACGAGGAACGTCGCCAGGACAAAACGTAGAAAATTAGCGAACGTGGACGAACATGTTTGTCATGCGAGTTATAACTCATATTAAGGAACCAATTTCTTGCGCGGAAGACTTTATCGCGTTGAGAATGACAACGAACACTGCGTTTATCATGTGACACACACCGAGTGAAAAAGGGTATTTGGTCAAACGTTAGGCTATTTTAATAGGACAGATGGATTGATGAACATTTGCGCCGTCTGCTATAAATGCTAAAATTGTAATGCGAAGGATCAGCACGTGACGTTCAATCAACATTGACAGTGTAACCTCAAAACAATGCTTCTCTTTTTAGCAACATTTTGTTACCCAAGATCACTCATTTTGTGAGGCACCATATCAGAGGCATTCACTGTGTTTTCACAAAACTGGAGTGGCCTGTGTTGAGTTGGATTTGTCACAACTGCACTGTACATGCAAAAATGAGACTACACACATTTGCAAGGATGCAGATGTTGCAGACTGCAGATGTTGCAGACAACACCAATAGGGCAGAACCCCTGTTTCTGAATCGTAATATCACAAATGTGTGATTCTTACTCCACAAGGCTTAATGCATACTCCATGTCACAAAAAGTCCTATTTCAATTGATTTACTTCTTGTCTCGAATTTAGTCATAGCTAGACTTATACCACACATAACACCCCATCTCTTTGCACCAAAGAATTGCCAGACCACAACATTTGAAAATGCTAGTGGATCTGATGGTTTCAGGGTGTTTCTGAAATGACCTGGGACTGTAATAAAGAAACTTCCTATCTTACGTCTTCTGTTAAGATTTGACAAGTGCATTCATGACATCTTAACTGAAAACGTTTCTGTAATAAGACCCCTGTTCTATTATTTTGACTGTGTTAGGACTGTATTCACTTGATTTACAGAATGTTATTACTGATCTCATGAACTGTTGAGGACCTAGCTCTTCTAAATCCTGCTTATGCTTATAATGAGAATGTAAATGGAGAGATTTGGGGAGTATTCAGTACAGACAATATACAGTTTGTATTTCATTATGAAGTAAATGTTTTTCTCTAATACACATTGCTCACAATTAATCATACCCTTTTATTCAATACTTTTGGCAACCTCCCTTTGCCAAGATAACAGCTCTGAGTCAATTACTGATACGTTTGGAGAACACCTGACAAGAGATAAGAGACCATTCCTTCATACAGAATTTGTTCAGATCCTTCAGATTCCCAGCTCTTCTCTTCAGTTTAGCCCACTCATCTTCTATAGTGTTCAGGCGGGGAACTGGGATGGCCATGGCAGAAGCTTGGTTTTGTATTCAGTAATTCATTTTTGTTTGATGTTGATGTTTTTTTGGATCACTGTCCTGTTGGAAGATCCAACCTTTGCCTATTATATGATTTGTAGCTGGGACAGTAAGATTAAAATGTTTTATCTGTTGGTATTTAATAAAACCCATGATGCATGTGTCTGAACAAGATGTACACATGGGGTACTTTTTCCCCCCTGTATGCACCAGACCCATCTTGAGTGTTTGCTGACAAAAAGCTCTCTTTTTTTATTTGACCAGGCAAAGGGAGGTTGCAAAAAGTATTGAATAAAAGGGTATGATTAATTGTGAGCGATGTGTAATAGAGAGAAAAAAAACATTGATGAGACCCCCCCCCCCCCCCCCCCCCATTAAAATTCTTATTCTCCAGTGAAAGGTTAGATTCTTATCAATTTTAAAACAAAAGATCAAAAGGATAAACAATGCAGATTTATTTTCACAGTCTTCTTTGGTCATATTTACCAAGGGTATGAATAATTTTGAGTACAACTGTATATAGGGAATATACCAGATATATAGAGAAGATACAATATAGGGAAGAAAAAACTATAACAACTTATGTTTTATGCAAACGTTAAGCAGACACAAGAGATTTTGTACCGATTGTTGGTTTGTGATCTGAAGCATCTTTCAGAAGGGAGATTTCCTGGGTGGAGGTTTTTGGCAGTAATCTTGTCTTCATACTTCATCTCTTTTGTGTCATGCAACTATTGATAGAGGGCAGCTGATAGCTAGTGCTGTGAAAATGCATGCCAAATTGGAGTAGGAATATTTGTATGGGGAAGATCCTGTTTTACACTTTTTGAAGGTGGTCTCATGATGGAGGTATTGGCCTTTAAAAACTTGAATGGCTCAACAATATTTTTCTATCAGTAACAAGATAATGAAATATGATGAGATATGCATAAGTAAATACCTCCAACACAGCTGTTCTTTGGAAATAGATGATACTGCACAAGGCTGCTAATTTGACTAGTACATTTTTTAAAGTGTGCTGTTGAGGGCTCAATTGTGTCCACAGTTATTCAGAAGAATATGGTGAAATGCAAAGACCTAAATGTTGACCCATGGTGTGGGTTGTATAACTATCTTTGTCAACATGGCTGAACAGTGCATTCTGCTGAAACACCACTAGATGACAGTCTTCCATCGGCTGAAAACTAGCTCTGCAAACCCAATGTGACTTCTACAGACTATAGACATTGAGTGTATCAACCGATACAAAAAAAATAATGTGGTGTGACCACTGTCAGGTAAAGATAAAATATAACATTGTTTATAATTAAATTTATTTCCTGTTTCTATTATTCTATTATTATCAACATAAATTTATTTTCTATTATTCATGTTCCTATAACCTATTTTCATTCAATTACACAAAATATGTAGACGCCGCCTAGGACTTCAGTACTGTTATCAGGCCTTTTATGAGGATTAATCTAAAAACATTGTGTTTGGGACTGAGTAAATCCTTTCAGTGACCACTAATTTGATTATAACCTTTCACGATCAAGAACTTCAATAACTCAAGACTGTCTTTCTTTGTTTCACAACAAGCACATGATAGACGAATGGCATATTGCTGCCATCTACTGTTAGTTATATATAGCAGACAAACATAATCACGTTGCCTCCTGCAGCTGACTGTTTGAGTTCATGAAAGCTAAATATCCACAAAAGATTACCTTTCTAGTACAGAGTGATGTAGCTACCTATACAGTTTTTCCTTTCCCCTTTTTATAAGATAGGCCCACAGAAATGGTTCATGTCTAACCCTTTTTAACAAACAAGTACAGTCATTGACATAATGACAAATTTGCTGTTAAATCATACAGCAAATATAATATATTTGTTCTAAATTCATACAGCAGAGTACGACCTTAAACCTTATAAATATTTTTTATAGGCCATGTGTACTTTATTGGGTCATCATTGCAGTGAAATATATTGACCACAAGATGGCAATCTAAGAAAACAAGTGTGTGAACACACTTTAGGAAGCTTATACATAATGCTGGTGAGGCCTGCAAATATTCAGGGGTCATATCTTCAGAGTTTCTGCTGCTTTGGAAGGTATGTCTCAATAAATAGTCCCAGAGGAATCTACTGATAGAAAAATCTCTTGTTTACTTAAATCAGAGGCTAACTGTATAGGGGAGAGCGGGGCACAATCTAACGCTTTTTGACTTTCTCAGTTTGTGTAAATCCACTTGGGGATCAGAGTATTTTTCCCTCCACATTAATTGCACACAGCTGGGAATCTGAAGGATCTGGACAAATTCTGTATGAAGGAATGGTCTCTTATCTCTTGTCAGGTGTTCTCCAAACTTATCAGTCATTATAGAATAAGACTCAGAGCTGTTAGCAGTACTTCTCAGCTTTCAAAACCAATCATCTTTGCTAATCATCTTCTGAAAATCCAATTCTTTTGGCATGAACAACGACTTTCTGACAACATCCAGAAGGAGTGATGGCCAAATATGGGGGGTGGGGGGGGGGGGGGGGGGGGGGTTGTCAGATGAAACAAACTGAAATAAACCCCTGCATTCATTATTAATGTTAATCGACTCTTAGGATCAGATCTAAGACAGAGATTGTAATATGATAGCCACTTAGAGAGAGGGTATGGATATCCTGCTCTACGAAAGCAGAGGTTGAATCAAATTATGCTGTCTAATAGTATTACATGTGGCTAAAATAGTTTCATGGCTTAGAAAGGCCACGATTCAGATTTTAGGAATTACACAACCACTATGATGCAACTATTGTTTGAAATTCACATCACTCAAAAAACCTTAACTGTGCTCTTTATTTTACCTGCATGTAAACAAACATTCTTCTTTTGTGTTCCTTCCATGGACTAAATATCACCATAAGTGTGTAGAATGACATGAGGATGGATGAGTAAATAATGACACAATTTATCCACATGCTCAGAGAACAAACATAACATTTGCAGTGCAATGATTCAGAAACTTTCCATGATTCACTCACACGGGCGACATGAACATGCCCACATCTTTTTTTTTTTTTTGTGATGAGTCTTGAGCACAGATAGTTTTCATGTTAATTTCCAACAAATGTATTATTTTGTGATTATGTGGAGGATGAATAGTAAAAAAAGAAACAGCATAATAAAGTACTATAAAATGCTGGATAAGTAAAAAGAAAGAGTTTAGTTGTAGAGTTGTGTTCTGTATCATTAACAATGCAGATCTCAGTCCATCTTCTCAAACATTCATGAAGACTCCTCTGTCCAACAGGACCATAAAATGTTGTTTGTCTTTAGCTGTCCTGCATGTCTTCCTCCCCCACATTTTTTTAAATGTTACCTCTCTAACAGTCTAAATGTGCAGTGCTTTATTGTCATGACAATTGCACATTTGTATTGCCAAAAATATTGCAGCTTACGAAGCTGCATACAAAGCAGCAACAAGAATAAGGCGAAACAACATAAATAAGTTATACAAATTTAAAGTTAATCAAAAAGAAATATAAAATTATTTATATTAGACATTAGATAATAAAAAGTAAGAGATAATGACAAAGAAAATACATTAATAAATAAGCTAATAAGGAAGAGCAATGGCCTAATGTTGAGCAAAAGAAATTCTCTCACACTCTGGCTCTGCCTTCTTGTTTTTTGCTGATTTTTTTCTCTTGTCAATCCATATATGAAATACACGCTGCATGCACTACAGAAATTAGTTCTCTTTCTAAGGCACTATATGATAAAAGTGCTCTGCTTCTTGTTTAGCACTCAAGACTTTAACTGTATCCACTTTTTCAAGTCATTTAACCAAGCCACTATGATCTATTGACAAGCGTTGTCATTCATCTGGTGTTATACAGACTGGAGGAGAGAGCTGTGTAAGACTGATCTACACAACAGCTCTTTCACTCAAATTGCTTGTGCATCATTTTGTATTCCACAGCATCTATGTCTGCTAACATTGCCGTGGTGCATTATATTAGACCTACTTCCTGACTGTGTGTATTTAACAAAAAGATAATAAAGACCCACACACCCCCACAAACACATAGTTTTGTGCAACCCACCAAAAAATTGTAAAAGGAAATATATATATATATATATATATATTCATCTCTCTCCCTTCTCACTCGCTCTTTTCTCTTTTCTAATATCTCTCTCTCTCTCTCTTTATCCACATTATGTGTATGACTCCATCCTCCAGCTTGTAGATAATCACATTGTAGCACAGCAGTGGATTTGTAATTGTATATTTACTGTTTGCGATACGCCGCACTGGTGCCAGAAGGACATGAACCAGACAGACAGTAACTTTTGGCTCTGTAAATGGAAATCTGCCAGATGGTATTAGATATTGTAAGCATGGCTCTTGCTATTCAGTTATCAAATGATAAAGATGATGGACTGCTTTTTATTGAGGGAGCACCTTTTAAAATCAAACAATTACACATTTAAACAGAGACCAGCGGAAGCTTGTTGAGAGGATATTCCAAGGCTGAAGACAATTATGGAAAAGAAAAGAAAAGGTGATTACAAGAGTAAAAACCATCCCGCCTTGTAATAAATCAGCACTGTCCTCTGAAAGTGTAGTAAAGTTTCTCCCTGCAGAGGGCTCAAACTCTTTTTTTTCTCTCCCAGGTTTACAACCTGGCTTCTCTCCAAATGCTCCCTTGTCCTCTGTCTATACTCCTGATTCACTATCATGAAAGTGTGATTCACGATTCATGATAAGGCCAACTGATTTACTCACAATGGTGTCCTTGAGCACTGTCCTGCCAAAAGTGAACTAACAAAATACTATCAGACTAACACACAACACTAAAATAATGCAATAATATAATATGCAATAATGCATATAATAACAAAATCTCTGGTTATATGCTCAAACTATTTGCTCTCAACTATTATCCATTTTTTATCCTAAAAAAAAAAGAAAGATGTGTTTTATACCAATTTAACTAGATACTGGAATTGACTATAGCCTTGATAGTATTTAGTAAATGGATGCCATTAATAATTAAAAAAATAAAAATAAACAACCATTATGTTGATTACACATTAAATTGGTGATTAATTATGTAAATCTATTTATGAATGTTACAGAAACTCAATTAATAATATAATAATTATGAATGAAACTAGTGCTGGGAATCGATTAAAAAAAACAACTAATTAATAAAAAAAAATTCTGTAATTACTGATATTGTAATAATTTCAGTTACTCTCTAAATTAATGTATAAACAATTTAAAGACAGCATATTTTAAATCTTTTTATGAATGAAGGCCAGTATCACTGATACTAATGTCTCTATGAAACATACACTGTAAAAAAAAAAAAATCGTACAAAGGTAAATGGTAAATTGGCAGCTATGGCTGCCAAACAAAAACCATAAAATTAAAGTAAAATATCTTAATTAAAATAAAGTGCAAAAGTGTGACGGCGTGTTCCAGCGATCTCACATTGCCTGCCTGCTGATCTGTGCAGTGATCTGCAACAGCTGTGTGTGTTTTCCCTGGGCGCTTCGGCACTCTTCAGAGCTTTCCTCTCACAAAAAGAGCTTGCACGTGGCACGTCTTTTTCAAGACGGTTTGCCCGTGCACTTCCGGGTGCAATCGATCTCCATTGCTGTCTATGGGCACATTCACTGCTCGACGTGTTTGGGCTTCAGCACGTTTGGGCAGTGTTTGTGGATGTGTCATGTTTCCACTGCGGGAATGTGACCATCGCGATGTCGCGATCGAGACTCAGTGATCTCTGTGAGGAGAGAGAGTCCCCTCTGCCACACCCCAATCTACCGTCTCCGAGAGAGGTGGTACCTTGGCTGGTGGCCAGGGTGACCTGAGGGTCTGACCTGAGCGGTGCTGTGGTATTAAGAACCCCGACAATCATTCCTCGGGCCACGCCCCCCTCTCGCACATCGCTTCCCACGAGTGCTGGACTGAAGCGGCGGGACCGTCTCTGACGCCCCGTTCGTTTCATTCACACTCCAGATAGCAGCAAGATGTTGATCGCCGCATCTCAAGGTGGGCTAGAGTCCTTTGGGGATGACGGTTAGGCTCGCCAGCCTCCTCTCAGAGCAGACCCCAGTGGAACGTGCTTCCTTCCCTGGTCTCCTCTGTCAGGACGCAGCTGCTGACTGTGCCCCCACACCGGGACGCTACATCTCCCACGTCTGGGCCAGTCACGCTGCCTCGCTGCCCCACCCGGGGTACGTCTGTGGTTCGAGTGACCCTGCTGGTCAGTTCCTGGGAGCCTAGCTACAGCTTCCGGGACTGTCCACTGGGTCACGAAGACCATCAGGCTCGGCAACGCGATTCGGTTCACGCTGGCTCTTCTCCGCTTCTGGGGAGTCCGCCCGCCTAATGCCCCAGTCATGCGTGCGGAGGTTGCCACCCTACTGGCGAAGGGTGCAATCGAGCCTGTCCCTCCAGCTGAAATGAAGCCCGGCTTCTCAGCCCTTGCTTCATTGTACCCTAGAAAACCGGTGGGTTATGGCCAATCCTGGATCTGCCTGTCTTGAACCGATCCCTTCACAGGCTTCCGTTCAGGATGTTGGCGGCGAACGCCTTCTCGAACGCGTTCGTCCAGTAGATTGGTTTGCAGCGGTCGACCTGAAGGACGCCTACTTCCATGTCTCCTTCCTACCTCGACACAGACCGTTCCTACGGTTTGCTTTCGAGGGGCGGGCATATCAGTACGCGGTCCTCCCATTCGGGCCAGCTCTGTCCCCTCGCGTCTTCACGAAGAATGTCGAGGCAGCCCTTGCGCCGCTCAGGCAACATGGGGTTCGCAACCTGAACTTCCTCGATGACTGGCTCATAATGAGTCACTCTCGAGTGCAGGTTTACGAACACAGAGACCTAGTGCTCCAGTACTTAGCCCGTCTGGGCCTTCGGGTCAGCTGGGAGAAGAGCAAACTTTGCCCCATGCAGAGGATCTCTTTTCTCGGTATGGATATCGACTCGGTCGCCATGTGCGCGCAGCTTACGGGCAAGCGCTCGCAGTCTCTGCTGACTTGCCTTCGTTGAATCGTGAGCAAGAGTGCGGTTCCACTGAAACTATGGGCATATGGCATCTGCAGCCGCGGTGACTCACTCAGAGACGGGGCACCCTATGGCAACCGCGCCCCGGATTCTGGAAGCTCCACGTGTGGCTTCTGGACGGGACGCGGCAGGTTTGAGTAACCTACCACCTGCTGTGGTCGCTACCATCACTTCCGCTAGGGCAGAGTCCACTCGGCATGCCTATGCGTTGAAGTGGAACCTCTTCGTCACCTGGTGTTCTTCCTGCCAAGAAGACCCCTGGAAATGCCCGATCGGGTCCGTGCTCTTGTTCCTCCAAGAGGGGTTGGAGCGAAGGCTGTCTCCCTCCACCCTTAAAGTGTATGTGGCAATATCTGCCCACCACGATCTCTTGGGGGACAAAAAGGTAAGTCAGCACGACCTGATCATCAGGTTCCTGAGGGGAGCGAGGAGACTGAATCCTCCTCGCTCTCCTCTTGTACCCTCTTGGGACCTCTCAGTAGTTTTAAGTGCTCTGCAGAGGCCTCCCTTTGAGCCTTTGCGGTCGGTTGATATTACGTTCCTGTCAATGAAGACGGCACTGCTGACCGCATTGGCCTCCGTTAGAGGGTAGGGGACCTGCAGGCATTTTCAGTTGACGAAGCGTGCCTGGAATTCGGACCGGCTAACTCTCACGTGATCCTGAGACCCCGGCCCGGATATGTGCCCAAGGTTCCTACCACTCCGTTCCGAGACCAGGTGGTGAACCTGCAAGCGCTGCCTTTGGAGGAGGCAGACCCAGCCTTGGCATTCCTCTGTCCAGTACGCGCTCTCGCACTTACATAGACAGGACGCAGTGTTTCAGGACCTCAGACCAGCTCTTTGTCTGTTATGTTGGAGAGCGGAAGGGAAGTGCTCTCTCAAAGCAGAGGTTGTCTCACTGGATTGTGGACACCATTATTTTGGCTTACAAGCAGCAAGGTCGACCATGTCCCCTTGGGGTTAGGGCCCACTCCACCCGGAGTGTGGCCTCCTCTTGGGCTTTAGCGCATGGCGCCTCGCTAACAGACATCTGCAGAGCTGCAGGCTGGGCGACACCTAACACATTCGCCAGATTCTACAATCTCAGAGTGGAGCCAGTGTCTGACTATGTACTCGCCTCTACTAGTGGCCGTAATGGACTAGGCTCAGGTGTCTTCACTTGCTCGCCATTCCACTCCATGGACTGGATACGTGCAATATTTTCCTCAGGTGAGCTTCCCCGAGAGCCCTGAGTTCCTCCAGCACTGTCGACGCCGACATCAGTTCAGTCTGCCCTTTCGAGCCCAGACCCTCATGTCCGGCCAGGTGCCCCATGTTCATGGTTCCCCTCCGGTGACCCCCACACGAGTATTTCCACCGTAAGCCTCCTCAGTGAGCAGGTGTCTTTTCATTGGCAAGTCCCTGCCATCCCTGGGGTTAAAAATCCCTCTGGTACCCCAGAGTTCTTCCACATGCAGCCCTCAGCGGGTCATATGTGTACTAGGCATTTTTGGCATATCTCCACTGGAATATGCTTCCCAGTGTACCTTGGTAATCCTGTGATAAGTGGGAGTCCTTCGTCCATACTAGTCTTACAACAGGGTACTCACACTTATGCAGGACACTGGAAGACAGCCGAGTGGCGTTGTTGTATTGGGACCCCCATTCGTTACCGTTACGTCGTAGTGACTGAACGAAAGGGAACGTCTTGGTTATGTATGTAACCCTCGTTGTCTGAGGAAGGAACGGAGACGTAACGTCCCTTTGCCACTTCCGCTGTGCTGCTGGAACGCAGAGTTCAGTCTTGGCTTCGCAGCAGTAACATAATGCGATGTTGCCAGCGTACTTCCTTATATACCCACGATGTGGGGTGGAGTTACGCATGCAAATTCCGCATGTCCATGGCATTGGCACTGCCATTGGGCGCTGTTAAATTCCTCGAAGGTAATTGGCTTCTAAGCGAAACCCCCATTCGTTAGTCACTAACATGGTAAATGACTGGCAGCTACGGCTGCCAAACAAAAAACTTAAAATTAAAGTAAAATATCTTAATTTAAACAAGGAAAAAATCTGTAAAAGAACGTCTTGGTTACATACAGATTTTTTACAGATTTACAGATTTTTTCCTTAAATTTTCCTAAATTAAGATATTTTACTTTAATTTTACGTTTTTTGTTTGGCAACCGTAGCTGCCAGTCATTTACCATTTTTTATACAGTGTTAAACTGTTATTTTACTGATTTTTATTAGATTAATGATCAAACACCTTCAATAAAGTGACAGTACTAAAAATTCTGCAGAAAAACACTGTTATTTTACAGATTATTACAATAAAAAAACATTTAATAAAATGTTAAATTTACAGTTTTATTTTGGAAGACAAAATACAGTCTGTAAAACAATACAATACATAATACATTTCAAATACAGATAACAGTGGAACAGTTTCATCAAATTTTTAAAGTTGAATACAATTTCAAACTGAAAAATATACAAAACTGATACATTTACATTTACAAGATGGTCACGGATTCACTATTGATTCTAAAACTTGTATTATTCAGATGTAAATTTATGTAAACAAATTCTTCAGAGCCCCCAAGAGGAATTAAAAAACTAAAAATTGCATTTATCTTGTAGTTACTAATATGATGAGGTCATGATAACAAAATCATGGTTCACCTTATAACAAAATAACAAATTGTTATTTATGTCCATTTACTGTTTTGTATTTACTTAGTATTTTCCAAATAAGTTTTATATTGTTTTCCTCTATATTCAACTGACCCCCGAGGGCTCCATATAGCTCTGATAATATAGGTGGACAAACATTTACCTTTTAATTCAGAATCCAAGCTATATAGTGTAATAAGAAATATAAATCAAAACATACAGCAGGTCCATGATTCTGCACCAGAAGGGACAGACACAGCAGATAATGAGCAATCCTTTTCCAAATCTCCAATAATCAGCTGGATCTGTAAAAGAAAGAAAGAAAAAGACATTGATTCACTGAAAAGTCTTTAAAAAGGGAGGATTTAGTTTTTGTACCTTTCCTTTAAACAACATTTGACATACACATTTGACATACACATACATACACACAAACAAATGAATATTAATTTGTTTGATAAAACATTAATATTAATTATCAACTTACTGACAGAGACATGGACTTGCAAAATGTACTCACCAGGTCCATACAAAAACTTCAAAGTAGATCCAAAATCCTGGTTTGCCTATAATTCTTCCAAGGATGGTGGTTTCATGTCCTCTCTGTCGAACGAGTGTACATGACAGTGTTCTCAGATTACTCATTCCAAAGCTTTACTTTTTATGACAAGCTTGATCTTAAAACTAGCTGACAGGCTATGGGCATTATGACCATATTATTCTACATTCATGAGAAATTTTATTTCACAATAACGATATCACAATATAGTTATTTTATTTTATAGATATTTTATTAAGAAATAATACAGAATAATACTGCTTAGTCTTCACTGTATGATATTCTATGCATTAATATCACTTGATTCTTAAAAACGCAGAAGGTCTTCTCTAGTCTTTTGTTGTTTGGTTCAAATTATGAGACGGCAGTTTATTAAGCTGCTGCCCCTTTAAGAACGAATGCACAATGACACACATCCGGGTTTCCCCACGTTAACTTGAACTGTTTAACTCTACTTCAGACATAACTGACTGTTTAAATCAAGAAAATACCTCACATGCATGTTTCTTTATCAAAATGTCAATAACTTTAAGTAACGTTAGTACAGTGCTACGTGGATATATTTACATTACGCGATGTAAAAAGGTAACATAATTGCAAAATCTCTAAGGATAGTCACTAAGTTATCATCGTCATAGCGCCCAGGCCTAGCTTAACAGTATTACAACATAACAAAACACAGAAACAGAATATGTAAGTTATTCACGATTAGCATATCACTTCAATGCACTATATATTGTGTGACAGTAGAAAATTGACAGTATTTTTTTTCCTTCTGCCGTCTGTTGTCCGGTTACTTTTGGGTGCCGCGTTGCATTCTGGGACGTGGCGGCCATGTTGATGGCCTCGCGAATGTAAACATACAGCAAATCGAACGAGGAGAAGCAGAGTTGGGAGAAAGAAAAACTATGTTAAAATCCAGAAAAGGATGTGGAATTTACCGGGATACGTTAAATAGGGAAGCCAGGGGCCGGTATATGGACAAAATCAGAACTATTAACGGTTTGGATCCATATGAAATGTGCAGTTCACAAATGGATCGGTTCAGGAGCTGCAGATCATGAAGCCTATGTAACGTTAACCTTTTACCTTGAAGCATTCCAACTTCACTGCACCTTTCTGTGTTCTCAGGTTACACTACTTGCAAATAAACACTGAAAAACATCTGATTGTGAGACACTTCTTGCTTTTGCACATTATACTGTTATTGCTTCTTGTTTATAAGACACATGCATTTAATTTAAGTACATTTATTTTGAAGATTGTGGGTATGGATGCAACAGACACTTATGGCTGTATTTAATGCACATTTATTTCAGCACAACAATAGGGCTCATATTTGTCAGAGCACAACATACAGACACAATCTTATCGAGGAATGTCATGTCTTCATCCTTGCTTGGCAACACCATGTGAATCGGTAACGTTACTTTATGTGACAAAATAGTGTACTTGTTGCGGATGGTTCCAATCACCCTTTCCACGTGAATTCGGAGGTGGGCATTTTTTCTTGTGCTCTCCACATCTCTTGCATCCAGCTGACAGCGTCCTTTTGTGAATGCCGACAACTCTTGTTACCTCGGATACTTGGTCTCCGTAGTTGCGCCTCCAAGCAGGAAAGCGGTGGAAAGTTAATCCATTTTCAACCTTTTCCCATGGTGATTATGTGTTGCGCTGTAACATCCCACAATGCAGCAACGATTTACCATGGTTGAAATAATAATAACGCCAGAATTAATCAAATTAAAGGGGTGGTAAAACACATTCTTCCGAAGGCTTGATTGTGTTTGTGGGGTGCACTGTAACATGTGTTCATGCTTCGTTTTTAAAAAAAATCTTTATTTTTCATTTATTTTACCTTTATTCTACACTGCTCTGTCCCTCCTTGTAAAACGGTCTGATGGTTTCCGTGTTGTATGAAGCCAGTCCCTCAAAAATACGCAATGGGCTCAGATTGGTTAGCTGGCCCAGTCTGTTGTGATTCACTAACCGCCTAGTGCACGTTTCTCGGAAACGTCACGCCCCTTACCTTTACCGGTAGCCTGTGCTTTGGGTAGTACAATGGCGTCAATAAAACCATACCAATTTGAGCCCGAATCAGACCCAGACAATTTTAGTGAAGATGATCGAGCAGAACCTGACTGCGGATCTATAGTGAATGGCTACTGAATTGTACTGTTACTTTTGTATTTTTAGAACGATTTGCGAAATGTCTGTCGCAAGAACGAACACTAAACATTGGCTTTACTATAGTATCCAAATCAAACACAGAACCATGTTTAGCATGCCTGTAGATAAACAATACATAAAAGCTCTAATCAAATAATAATTTACACTAATGCCAAGTTCGCTGTTGAGATTTAAAAAAAAAGTTTGTCGGATAACGTTAAGTATGAATGAGCATTTAACAAACTGGTTTGCAGAGCCAAACAGCGTTGTCATCTGTGTACTTCCTTGCTACAACGTACAATTAACAATACGAACTATTACAGGAAAACACATCGACGAAAAATAAATCATACTTACAGGTTGTAGCCCGTAAACAGCTTCTGTTTTTAAATCCATCTTTCAGGACAAGCCGTTGTGTGAATCCGTCATTGAACTCGCGAAGATTGTGGAAGCTTTCCTCTGTGAAATGTGCAGCGGGTGTATTGCAAATACAGGCGAATATTGTCCATTATGTCACATTTTCCGGTCTTCTCCTCCGACCCCTGTCTGTCTCATGCTTTGATTTATGATGGGCAGCATGTATCTGCTGCAAATTCGACCTGTTCCCCTCTGTCTCATACACGCATGCATATAACATGTTGTATGTTAAACGCACTGCAACGCACCCCCGTCCCTAGGAAGGCTGAACAAAGTGGACCTGCAGTCCGGATGAAAATAACAGCGTTTCGTCGGCGTTGGCAACAACACTCCAGCCTACTAACTAGCCACAACAACTATTCCCCGCGGCGATACAAAATGGCCTTGCCCCCCCTTATTTCATATTCTCGGAGGAGGGGTTTATGTAAATATTGGGGCTGGTGATGTCAGCAACCCTGGAGGAATGTGTAGTCTTCCCTAGCGGCCGTTTGCTGTAGTCCTTAGAAATTGATTTCTTTAAAAGGAAATATCTCCCTTTGCTTTAAACTTTGAACGTTGTAACTTTGCAGATGTTGTTTATGCTCAAACAGCAACATTACACACTAGCTAAAGTTAGAAAAGTGAAATCGTGGCTTACCACCCCTTTAAGACACACGACTGAGAGGGAGTACATCTATAAACAGTGCACAGTAATCCGAGTAGCAGTAAAAGAGGCCATCAACATGACCGCCACGCCAAGTAATGACGTCACAACGCCCAAGCCCAATTCATGTTTTTCGTTCTCAGTCGACATCCCACAATCAAAATTCATCCAAAATAAGATTTTAACAGATGTAAAATGATCCATGTAATGCCATTAATGGACGGACCGAAGCAGTCCTGTTGCAGATTAGAAGCCGCGCCCGCGAGCACTCCAACGGGTGTATTTTCAAATTTGATCGGTAGAACGCGCGCACAGTTGTCATTGGCCAGATTTCTAGATGACGTTCAGATTGACCAATCACGCTCAAGTGAACACGGAAAGACAGCAAATAACCTTGCAACTATAACTTGTTTTAAACTACAGTTAGCAAATGTATATATTTATTTTTATTTGCTGTTATATTTAATTCATTGGTCAAATGGTGTTTTGTGGTGTGGGCAGAGGCTTGAAAGTTTCAACCTGGAGAGCAGTGCAGATTTGTACTCTTTAAAAACACATTATTGTTTGATATTTAGTTTCCAATATTTATATTTGTATCCAGAATTACAGTTTGAATGTAAAAATACACCTACACTGTAAAAAAAATAATAATTAAAAAAGTCAAATGACTGGCAGCAAACAAAAACATAAAATTAAAGTAAAATATCTTAATTTAAATAAGGAAAAATCTGTAAAATAACAGTTTTCTCTCAAACTTTTAATGTAAATTTACGTAAAGTTTTTGCACTTTATTTGAATTAAGATATTTTACTTTAATTTTACGTTTTTTGTTTGGCAGCTGTAGCTGCCAGTCATTTACCATTTTTTTTTACGATTTTATTTTTACAGTGAAACTAATAAGATTTACTTTAAAATTACAAAGAATAATGTTAAATTGTTAGTATAAACCTTTAATATAATGCGCTAAATATTTTATTAAAGAGTTAAGAAATTTAAGAAAACAGAAAAATACTGTATAAATAATACAGTAATTTCCCTGTATAAAAAATGAGAATGACTGTGATTTGTCATTAATGATAAAATAATGGTCAAGTTGTTAATTTACAGATATTTTTGTAATTTTACATGAATTTGTATGTAATTTATGAAAACAGAAAAATACTGTATAAATAATACAGTAATTTTCCTGTATAGAATTACTGTAATTTGTCATTAATGATATAATCCTTAAATTAACAGTCAAGTTGTTTATTTACAGATATTGTTTGTAATTTTACATAGTTTTGAACATAATTCAAAATTACAGGAAAATACTGTAAACAATTTAGAGTTATTTTCCGTAAAATTAGAATTTTTTTTACAGTGTAAATTATGTTACATTACAGTATAACTGAAAGCTCCCAATTTCAACATTTATTAGGCTATAATAAAAAAAAACTAATAAAAAAAAACTAATTTCTTTACATAAACCCAAAATAATAAATATTATATTTACCCATGGCCTTCACTGCTAGACATATACAGAAATGTAATAGTTATCAAACACCTTTCTTAACTGCATAAATAATTAATTAAATATAGATTAATCATCATTAAAGCTACAATTTTCTCTGTTCCCGTTGTTCTTTGATGAACATTAAAGGGATAGTTCACCCAAAAATGAAAATTCATTCATCATTTACTCACCCTCAAGTTGTTCCAAACCTGTATGAGTTTCTTTGTTCTGCTGAACACAAAATAAGATATTTAGAAGAATGTTTGTAACCAAGCAGATAGAGCAACTATTGACTTCCATAGTAGGAAAAAAAAAATACTATGGTAGTCAATAGTTGCTCTATCTGCTTTGTTACAAACATTCTACACACACACACACACACACACACACACACACACACACACACACACACACACACACACACACACACACACACACACACACACACACACACACACACACACACACACACACACACACACACACACACACACACAGAGAGAGAGAGACACAGACAGACAGCGCGTTCTCTTGTGTCTTGTCACGCTTGGAAGCATTTACATGAATAGGAGCATGATCATGTAACGCTAGGCAAAAATGGATATAAAAACGGACGCTGCGTTATTTGCGTAAAATATTTTTAATGCGTTAAGCTGAAAAAATTACTTGCCCGCGTTAACTCGTTAATTTGCCCAGCCCTAAATGAAACAACTATTATTAAAAAGGTTCTAACACCAGTAAGGTTCTATAGCACTTTTTTATTAGCATGGTTCTTTATGGGACCTTATAAAAAGGGTTCTATTTATCAACAAAAATCTTCTGCTATTGTTAGAAGCACATGCACTGTTTAGAACCATCTGTCTTTACTTTCACAGTAGAATTACTTGTATTGCCTTTTAAAATACAATTTTACAATTTGGTAAGTAAAGCAACTTACAGTACAGTAAATCGACATGTTTTGTTTTCTGACAATGTTTCTTTTAGTTCCTCATTTTGTGATAGTAATCCCTATGTAAGTAAGTAAAGGGTAGAATTAGAGATCTACATGACTAACTTGATTTTTATTAGCTTTACATTGTTTTCAATTCATTGAACAAGTACCTCACTTTTGCTTGTTTAGAAAGAAATAATGAGCCACAAAAATGATCGACTGTGACATTGCCAGTATTGTGATGCAAGTTTTTAGCTTGGCCATTCTAAATATTCATGTGAAATAATAGTTTCTTAATAATGATATTGTTCTTTTAAAGACACTATATGCAGAGTATTGGGCTAATAACATTCTAGTAATATTTCACAACTAATGTTGTAAATAAATACTTTTTTTCTATCCACAAAATGTTAAAAGAATACTTCTAAGAGTTAGAGACATACACTGCTGTTTGTTCTGCCCAATTTAGAGGTTCTGTGACACTTTAGAGATTAACTAGTGTGCATTTGCATGTTGTATATGAGCAGAGAATTTTTCGTTCATCGTACCCTGCACTAGGAGACATACTTTGAGACGGAGAACGAAGAAAGAAACAGAGATTTGGCAGACTGAAATATAATAGTTGGATTTGTGAAAAGGCTTGGGAGGGGAGCTCATGATGAGAGTAAGAAAGTAGAATAGATAGATAGCCTGGCTGTCAGACATATAGACACTGAGGAGAAGATATAATGAGTATGTGCATGTAGGGGGAGGGATGAGAGAAAGATGGAGATTTGATGAGCAGTAACAGCGGTCCTGTTGCCACTGTCTTCGCAAGCTCCCTCATCCCTGAACCTCTCTTTTCTCTCAACTCTTCTGTGCATCACCCAGGAGAGGAGTGCACATCTGCTTAACATGCAGCAGATATAAACAACCACATACACATACACAGTGACATTAAGAAAAAGACTCTACGAAAGAGTGTGAGAATGGATTTTGTATCCAGTCAGGCATATTGCATGCAGCCTTGGATGCATTTCTGTTTTATAGAAGGGGTATGGTTTGATAGAATGTTTACATTCACTGTTAAAATTATCCTGTTAAATGTAGGCTTAGACAAAAATCTGAATTTACCATAAAAATGACAATGCTTCAGGCATGGCCGGAAGGAACCTCCCCCTCACCCGGACTATCCCTCCCCCTCAGTCAAGATGAATGTGAAAATTAATTTTAATGATGAAATATGCTATTTAAAAAAAATTACAATTGCCAATTGCATAGGCTTTCTAGCATTAATATTAGGCTATAGCAACAATTTAGTTAAGGACAGTCTGACACACAAACTCCCCCACCACAAAGAATCCAGCTGAGTAGGCTAAAGGTGTGAAAAAATATTTTTTTCATGTTTAGAGGGCTAGATAATTGGTCGTAGATAGTTGAATATTTCACTGTTATTGTTTGTCATCAGTTGCAGTTGTTCTAACTTGCCATAAAATTACGCATCTGTTAAACGGGTCGCAATGAGTGTAGCCTATGTTAGTGAGGTGGTCAAAATGAACATTTGTTTTATAAAGTAAAGCAGATAGTTAAAAAGTTAATTGGGGTGGTGCTACTGTATCATGGTAATCTGTCTGTATTCATGGTAAAACCACTAAAATTGTGTATCTAAGAATTATTTATATCTGGTGATCTAAAATGTGTTTATTACATGAATATTGATGGGTCGGATTTTCAAATATATTTTCCTTTTTCTTTTATGTAGCCTAATGTTATTCAAGGCTCTGCCATGTATTTTCCATTCCTAAAAGAGCATACAGTTTGACCCTGCATCTTTTTCAAGATGTCACTCAAACCGTGTGTTTCTGGATGCGGTTCTTTCCTGTCCTCATTTGACGGCTACGATCTCTCTCGCATATAAACATGTGAGGCGTTCGTGGGTGATCCGTGTTCTCTCAGGAGAACGTGGTCACGTCGGCGCGTTGTTCGTCTCAAGCCTTTCTCGTAAGGGCTCGAGTGTTCAGCGTGCCGTGTGCCGTCTGGCACGCCTGACAGCGGGGGTTGCCACGGCAACTCAGCGCATCACTTGCTCTCTGGTGCGCGGTCGAGACTATGATACCTCAAACGGGGTTGAGTCCCTTTGCTTATTCCCCGATCTAGTTCCTTTTCTGGTGCACCAGAAAAGGGCTACTTTGGCTAATAAGCCTTGGTGACCTGAGGATTACAGTAGGGCTTCCCCGCCAGGTAACCATTCCCCGTGGGCCCCCACTCCTCTATCGCTTCACAAGCATGCTGAGACTTTGTTCGTGGGTGGTTCATGTTCCCTTATGAGAACATGACCACATCGGCGTGTTGTTCACCGTGCCTCTTTCTTAGGGGCTTGAGTGTTCAGTGCGCCATGTGTCGTCAAGTCGGGCGGCCACGCTCATTGTCCCACATGCCTGCTGGTAGCTTACAGATGGGATTGCTGGTCCTTTTTTGAAAAAAGGGGGGACCTAGCATTTCATTTGGGGCTCTGGCAGAGGACAGATGTCAATTGCTGCATCGGATAGAGGACTGTTATGTGCTGGAAATGATAATGCTGAGTTTCCCACTATAATAGTGTGTGTGCTCATGCTGAATCAGATTCAGAGTTGACAGCCATGCTTTCCGTGGTGGCTGTCCGTATGTGCATTGGAAAAACTTAGCAGTGTGGAACTATTTGGTGCCAAAATATGGAACACCAAAAGGGCCATAATCTGTATAAGTTTTTTTTCCCTCTCTCACTGCCCTCTGTCCTGCATGCACAAGGGTAGTCCCGACCCAGGGGTTATGCAGGAACTGCGTGCGGTGATGGACCTCGCTCTCCGGGTGACGGAAGTCACTGCACGCTCCCTGGGTCAGGCGATGTCCACACTAGTGGTCCAGGAAGCTGGGGCTAAACCTGGCAGATATGCGTGAGCCCGACAAAGTTCGGTTCCTCAACGCCCCTGTCTGTCAGGCTGGCCTCTTCGGCTACGCCATCGAGAACTTCACCCAGCAGTTCTTGGTGGCCCAGAAGCAGATGGAGGTTGGATGGAGGCCTCCACCCAGTCGTCGGCCACAGTGCCTCCATCTGCTTGTCGCAGAGGGCGTCTCCCTGCGTCCGCCTCCGCCCCTGCTAAACCCAAGCAGCAGCCTCCACCCAGGAAGCAGGGCGCTGGACGCAAGGGGAGATGGGATGGGATGGATGGATCTGCTCGGAGGGAGATGGTGTCCGCACCCACCCTGAAAGTGTACGTTGCAGCAATAGCGGCGTATCACAATGTAGTTGAAGGTAAATCCTTAGGGAAGCATGACTTAATCGTCAGGTTCATCAGAGGTGCGAGGAGACTAAATCTCGCTACCCTCTTGGGACTTAGCCCTGGTGCTCAGAGCACTTCAGGACTCTCCTTTGAACCTTTGCAGTCCGTTGAGTTAAAAATCCTGTCTATGAAGACGGTACTCCTGACTGCATTGGCCTCAATCAAGAGGGTGGGGGACCTGCATGCATTTTAGGTCAACGAATCATGCCTAGAATTCAGGCCCGGTAACTCTCACGTCGTCCTGAGACCCCGGCCCGGATACGTGCCCAAGGTTCCTACCATTCCCTTTCGGGACCAGGTGGTGAACCTGCAAGCGCTGCCCCCGGAGGAGGCAGACCCAGCCCTGGCTTTATGTCCCGTCCGTGCTCTTCGCGCTTACATTGACCGGACACAAAGCTTTAGGACCTCAGAGCAGCTCTTTGTCTGTTACGGAGGCCAGCAGAAGGGAAAGGCTGTCTCCAAGCAGAGGTTAGCCCACTGGATAGTGGATGCTATCATCTTAGCGTACCAATCGCAAGACGTGCCTTCCCCGTTCGGGTTGCGAGCGCACTCCACAAGAAGTGTTGCTTCCTCCTGGGCGCTGGCTCAAGGTGCCTCGCTGACAGACATCTGTAGAGCTGTGGGCTGGGCGACACCTAACACGTTCGCTAGATTTTATAGTCTCCGTGTGGAACCGGTTTCTTCCCGTGTACTTGCCTCCAACGGCCGGTAGACGCAAAGTACCTGTGTCGGCTTGCTACGCCACTCCCGCCTATGGCTGGATACGTGCGTTTATCTTCTCCAGTTGTGTTCCCCAGAAATGGTGAACCCTGTCGAGCTCCTCCGTCACCCCTGTGGTGTCAGATGTTGCGGCCGTCTGACGCCAGGCCTGCACCCGTATGCTTGTGGAACGTGTGTTAGGCTGGGTCCATATGTAGCAGTCCCCTCACGGCGACCCCATATGTGTATTCTCCACGGTACCAGCTACCCTACTCGGCTAGCCCTGTGTCTTTCCCTTGACAGAGCCCACTCTGTCGTCTCTGGGTGTGTTCTTTCCCCCCTGAGACCAGGTTGGATCCATCCCAGAGACTGCCATATGTTGTTACTACCTAGATAGGTTAGTCCGTATGAGTATTCTCCAACTCTCCTCCTCCGGAGGACGTGGCTCCGCAGTATACCATCTCCCGAGACGGGCACGCCTTCCCAGCGTTATCCAATAGTCACGCTGAGTGGGTCTTGCAGAAACAGCAGTGTCGGACCTCCCTGCCTTAAGTCCTGTCTGCTGCTCCAACTGGGAGCACCCAGTGAGCTTAAGCAGGGCGCTGGAAGGGCCAGCACCCTGGCGTTTTTGTAGGGATCCCAATTCGTCGGTCAGTTCCGAGCAGCTGAAGCACAGCACCTGGCGACAGCACCTGGCGACGGGACGTACGTCTCCATTCCCTCCTTCAGGGAACGAGGGTTACATACGTAACCGAGACGTTCCCTTTCAGTCGGTCACGTTCGACGTACGTCCCGTCGCCAGGTGCTGTGCTTCAGCTGCAGGCTCGAGTCACATCTCGGCTCCTCAGTTGTAAAAGTGGTATGCGTTGTTCACTTCCGTGTTTTATACCCGCTGTAACGATTATGGTCGCAGACATTGAATGAATCTTCCAAATGATTCATTAAATGAACATCCCTTTCACAAAGCCCTAATTCAGCTCCAGACCCCAGGAAACCGATCATTTATCACGAGGCTCCATTCTGCCTCAGGCTACCACTTCTGTATTACAATTACGTGATTTCCTATGGACTTTTGACCAAAACTTCACAAAGAGGACAAAAGATTTGTTGTGATCGCAAGACAAAGAAACAAACAGATCTCTGTCTTTTCAATGACTGTCAAATTAACTCCAAATGACTCCAAACTCCAAGCAAACTACCAGAAAATGTTACATATTAGATTGCATAAGATCACATGATTATTGGACTTTCACTCAAATAGCCTTTGACATAGTTTGTTAGCGTGTTACAATTGATATGTGACTATTATGCATGTATATCACTCTCAAGTCATGCAATTATGTAACTATTGAATGAGTGGATCAAAAGACACCGTGTTTGATACCTTTGTGCTCGTAGGGATATAACACCACAGATGAGCTGAATGAAATCTTTATAGAATGGATCATGTCCTCATAGTAAGAAATTAGGTCTAACTTTACTCTCTGCTTAAGAGCAGGAAATTAGATGACTATAGATAATCCAATATCATGGGAGGGGTGGAGGCACAGTCACCCCTGAACCCTAATTGGCCAGAATCCATCCAGGGGATGGGCAAATTTTTTAGTTTAACCTCAGATCACAGACGAAGAGTTGTGTTCACGGGGTGTTCATGTTCTGTTCATTGTTCAGTCAAGAGCTGCTCGCAGCGCGGTTCCAGAATCCGCCAAAGCGACGATCGGACGATCGTGGCAGACCATCAGAGGAAATGGGTTAACAGATTTCATTCAGGCCATCTGCTCTTCTCTCACTTTCCTTTCTTTTACTTAAAGTTTATTTTCTTTCCGTTAAGTCTCGGGTTCTGTTAAGTTTCGCCGCAAAGTTACTCAACGAGTCTCTAACAGCGCGCTTCAATTTCAACCAACGCCCACAAGACTTTCATCCAGCCGCCAACACGCCACGTGATTGGCTTCCCAAGACGTCGATCAAAGACACGACCAGACCTTCAGCGAATCAAAGACCCGAGGGAACCCCTCTACAGCCAGGAGGGAAAGGGAATCCCCCTTTGTCAAAGACGGCACACGTGAGACAAACGCAAATAATACCTCTAGATTTCAAGCTGAAATGGTGCATTAGATCAAATGTAATAACCCCGCCTAAGAAACGATAGGAGGATAAATTACTGATCAATGGTTTCTTCAGGTCATGTGTCATAAATGTATAGCTATTGCTTGGGATTTCATCATTTCTTTCTCTTAAGACTTATTCTTTCCTCACTTTCTTCCTTTCTGCAACGTATGAATGTGCGAGTGTTTATGTTAGATATTAGTTTGATGTGTTAGAGTAATCAATAAAGTTTCGTTTGTAGTCAAAGATAATTGTTCTTGTGTTATGTGCTTATGAATTTAATGTCTTGAACTGCCGATCTAAGTTACCTGGCTGTTAAATAGTGTATTACTATTGTACGGATATTAATATCCGCTGCAGAGTTGATATTTGCGGCCCGTTCAAATGAACGCTCATTTGCTCGGCTGTACATTAGACTCTCAAAATTCCCTATGAATTCATTAATTCATTCATTTGAGCTACATAGACCTGTTTCCCTTTAACAGACTCCCCTTTAAGTTCTTACATATCGGTGGACGAATAAGTTAAGGTGTAAACATTAATTCTGAATTATTTATAAATTATAGCGTAATTCGAGTCTCTTTCATTTTAATTCAAATTCCCCGTTGAGTTATTATTTTATCTGACTCATTGTCGCTACACCACGCTGCGGGGCGGTGCGTGAACCGCATGCCAATGTTTATTGGCTCGTTTCTATACACTTGAAGTAGATTGGTCTCTGAAAATAGATCCCAATTCGTCGGTCAGTTCCGACGTACGTCTCCGTTCCCTCCTTCAGGGAACGAGGGTTACATACGTAACCGAGACGATTTGTTTATGGTCCGACATAGGAAATGGTTTCTGTTTATCATTGGTGGCTCATATCTTTTATTAATTGACAAATACTGTAGAATCGTGTTTTATTTTTTATTTTTTTTATTTTTTTTGAATACAAGTTACTCTGCATGAATTAAAATGAATAAATATATAAACTGTATTGTGCATTAAAAGTTGAATATCTGTCAACATCCACTGAATGACATGCTTTAATAACACCAGTAGTGGATTTAATGACAAAAAGAACATTGCCATGAGTGCTTGGTCTGTTGTTCCTGGTGTCATGGTGATGTCAGTCTTGTTTAAGCAGATGTGACAAATTGTCTAGAGTTTAACAAGTATGTCTCATGCAGTGACCCAAAGCTGTTTTACCTGCTCACTTTCCTTTAGGAGTTTTGCAAACAGTGTGTGTGTTTGTGTATGTGTGGTCCTGGTAAACCAAAACAAAATGTCCCCACAAAGATGGCAATATCCAACATCCTTGTCCTTATGGTGACATTTTTTGGTACCCATGAGGAAAACAGCTTATAAATCATGCACAATGGTGTTTCTTTTGAAAATCTAAAAATGCAGAAAGTTTTCTGTGATGGGTAGGGTTAGGGGATAGTTTATACAGTATAAAAACCATTATGTCTATGGAATGTCCCTCATAAAACATGGAAACTCAACGTGTGTGTGTTCGTGTTTTTCTATCCTGGTGAGGACTTCAACCTGAATGCCACTGCCTCATGGGGGCCTAAATTGAGGTCCCCATGAGGAAACAAGCTTAAAAATCACACAAAATGAGTTTGTTTGAAAATGTAAAATGCAGAAAGTGTTGTGTGATGGGCAGGTTTAGGGGTAGGGTTAGTGTTAGTGTAAGGGGATAGAATATACAGTTTGTACAGTATAAAAACCATTACATCTGTGTGTATGTGTACACACGTCTATGCTTATTTATTTCTCATTGACAAATAAGCATGCGTGTAATTAAGTGTGTATAGCTTTGCAACTGATCACACCTCTTACCTACTTATTATGAGAAATACCTAACAATTCCTAAAATAAGCTGAAATTCTTTCCATTCTATCATCATTACATCCTTTCAGAATGCCATGTTGTCAGCCAGTGTCACTTTGGCCTATTCATGGCAGCGAGATCTCAGAAAGAGTGTGACAGCAATAAGCAAAGAAATACAGAGAAGAGGAAAGCAGAAGGGAGAAGAGGCCAGGCATATAGTAAATATTTATGAAGGGGGCTGCTGATGCTCTCTGGCTTGGTGATGCGGCGAATTGAAGTACATTAACAAACACAGTAAGCAGTCTGTATGAATCTTTTATATGCTTGGAGGTCAACGACAATAAAAGACAACAAAGGATTGCAGCAAGCACACACAGCAACCCTGAAATCAATCAGCTCTCAGTCCCTTCACTATCTGCACACCAACAGGATGTATCAAACAATCTGAAACCGAGCTCTGTAACATCTGAAAGGATATTGTGTGCAGAGCTACAAATGTATTCTGAAAGAAAACAAAATACTTCAATCACTTAAGGGTTTCACGCACATCAAAATAGAATTTTTGGCATATGAATACATTTAATTTAGCACATATATTCACTACTATTAAAAAATTTAAATCAGTCTTTCTCTTTTCAAAAATATTTTTAAATAAGCACTTTGGTATGTTTTGCCCAAATCTCTTATTTCAAAAGGTAATGTGTGAACACAAGAAATACATCTCCACTTTTTAAGTGATTTCATGCCCTGCTAGAAATTTTACGTTCCCCCCGCTGTAGTCAAGGATGTCACTTGGTAATGTTTCTAGAATGTTTCTAGAATGTTCCTAGACGGTCATGATGTGGAATACTTTAAAGGGTTTGGGGAAGTTATTTGGCAGACCTTCAAGGAACATTCAGGACATTCTCAGAACGTTAAGGGGACCATATTTTATTTTAAAATTTGATATTCCCAGAATGTTCTCAGAACATTGACTGGTGTCAAAGACGTCGCCTGGTAACGTTCGTAGAACGTTCTGAGATGGTCATGATGTGGAGTTCTTTAAAGGGTCAGGGGACGTTAATGGGCGGACCTTCACGGAACATTCAGGGCATTCTGGGAATGTTTAGGGGACCATTACTGTAGGACGTTTCCTCTACACTATATTATTGATGTAGGCCTACACTGGGCTGCTTTGCAAATGAGGGCGGACCTTCACGGAACATTCAGGGCATTCTGGGAATGTTTAGGGGACCATTACTGTAGGACGTTTCCTCTACACTATATTATTGATGTAGGCCTACACTGGGCTGCTTTGCAGATGAGGGTTAGTAAAAAGCAGGATTTGCACAAAAGTTGCTTCTCAAAGATGGATCAATACCAACCCTTCGTGATCCAATTTCAAATCCAGAACACACAAGTACTGCACTTTATAATGTGTGTGTGTGTGTTTGCAAATCACCTTTATGAACGTGCTAATGTGGCTAAGTTACCATTGCCTCTTACTGTATTCACAGAGACCAGAGTTTGTTATTTTTAGTATGAAAAATAACTTCTTAAAAATAAAACTAATGATGACATAGCTCTGATCTCTGTGAGTACAGGCGATGGTATCATATTAGCTGTCAGTGTGCTAATAAGCACATTCACAAAGGTGATTTGCGTACACTCACAAAATATAATGTGCTGTACATGATCCATCTTTGAGAAGCAACTTTTTTGCAAGTCCCGTGTTTTACTGACCCTCATTTGTAAAAGCACCCCAGTGTACATTGATTCACACAAACATGTTCTGAAAGCATTCCGTAAACGTGATGGAAGGACCTAAATAGGACCATAAAATAACATTCTAGGTTGGTATCCTAAAGGTCCTGCACTGAACCACTACACTGAACAAGAAATGTTGCAGCACTGTCCCAAATTAAATGTCCCCATCCAACCCGATCTCATGGCAATTCGTACATATTTTACGAGGTGGCTAATTCGTACAAATCTGTACGACGTCAGTCGTACGAATTTTATACGATTTTTGCTAAATCGTACGTATTTGACGAGTTGCCAAATTCGTACGAATTTGTACGAATGACCTACCTCAAACCCCGCCCCTAAACTTAACCGTCACTGGGGATTAGACAAAACGTACAAATTCGTACGAATTTGTACGAATGACCTACCTCAAACCCCGCCCCTAAACTTAACCGTCACTGGGGATTAGACAAAACGTACAAATTCGTACGAGTGAGGTCGTACAAATTCGTACGAATTAGCCACATCGTACAAATACATACGAATTGGTCGTGAGATAGCGTTGCCCCATCTGACTAACAGCGAACCATATGAGAACGTTCTGTTAACGTCCCAAATGTCCTCTTTGTAACGTTGATGTGTGACCATAGAATAACCAAAATGGAACATCCTCCCCCTAAAGTCATATAAGGAATGTTATTATATGACCAACAGAGGACCATGTGGGATTTGCATATTTAAAATTTGGTATGTTTCATGTTATTATTACAAATAACACAACTGACTCAAAGCACAGCTACGCAATATGCTTACAAAATCTTTAACAAATATTTAACAATATTTGAATAAATGGTTGGATTTTCCTAGGCCAAACATCACTTTTGGTCACTACTGAATTATTCATATAGCATTTAAAAGGATATGTTCACCCCAAAATCACTCCCATTTTGTTCAAAACCTGTATGACTTTGTTTATTCTGTGGAACATAAAAGAAGAAAAGTGTCTTCATGTTTTTTGTCCATACAATGGAAGTCAATGGTAATCCTTTTTTTTTTTTTGAGGGCGAGTAAATGATGACATTATTTCATTTTGGGTGGACTATTCTTTTGAATGACAGAAAATTACAGTTTATACAATATTCTGGAAATGCCTCTTCTAGATGTGTTTGAATGTTATTGGATTCATTGTCTTCAATCATTTCTATCCACAACCCTCTCTTTTTATACGTTGGTTTTTTTTCCATTAAGGTGATAATCATAAAAGGACATCGGAGCATCAAAAGGGGCCTCATCATTTTCTGAGAGGAAATGAGAAACTATAAAGTGGACTATAAATATCCAGGGTCTACCTTATCTCTGTCATTCAGTCTTCTTTGTTGAATTACTGAAACTACAAATACCTCAAGAACAATGCACTCTTTTTGGCACACACACATACACACAAACACACTGTGAGATAACATCAGCCATCTTTGTGTTGAGCATTTCCAAACTGCTTTTCCTCTCACTTGTAATTCTTCTGCGGCAGTGGAGGAGCAAAGAGACTGCAGACCCTGAGGATTATGCTGACTGTGGTGACTAAAGAACTAAATGGACCATTTTCCAGACCCAAGACTGCCCTTTCTTCAAGACTGTTTTGGCATTCAACAATTTAATAGAGGGAAATAGATTTCATAGAAATTATATCCAATTTCAGAATACACATTCTAATTTGCAGCTGGCCCATGTGGTCCAATCAAACAGACGAGCTACTGTAGCTCAAATTGCTCAAGAAGTTAATGCTGGTTGTGATAGAAAGGTGTCAGAATACACAGTGCATCGCAGTTTGTTGCGTATGAATGGGGCTGCATAGCCACAGACCAGTCAGGGTGCCCATGCTGACCCCTGTCCATCACCGTAAGCACCAAAAGTGGGCACGTGAGCATCAGAACTGGGCAGCAATGGAAGAAGGTGGCCTGGTCTGATGAATCACATTTTCTTTCACATCACGTGGATGGCTGGGTGCGTGTGCGTGGCTTACCAGGGGAACACATGGCACCAGGATGCACTATGGGAAGAATGCAAGCCGACGGAGGCAGTGTGATGCTTTGATGCTTTGGGCAATGTTCTGCTGGGAAACCTTGGGTCCTGCCATCCATGTGGATGTTACTTTGACACGTACCACCTACCTAAGCATTGTTGCAGATCCTGTACACCCTTTCATGGAAATGGTATTCCCTGGTGGATGTGGCCTCTTTCAGCAGGATAATGTGCCACAAAGCAAAAATGGTTCAGGAATGTTTTTTCTGGAGCACAACAAGGTGTTGACTTGGCCTCCAAATTCCCCAGATCTCAATCCAATCGAGCATCTGTGGATGTGCTGAACAAAGTCTGATCTATGGAGATCCCACCTCGCAATTTACAGGACTTAAAGGATCTGCTGCTAACATCTTGGTGCCAGATACCACAGCACAACTTCAGGAGTCTAGTGGAGTCCATGCCTTGACGGGTCAGGACTGTTTTGGTAGCAAAAGGTAGACCAACGTAATATTAGGAATGTCTTAATGTTATGCGTAATCTGTATGTGTGTGTATATATATATATATATATATATATATATATATATATATTTATATATATATATATATATATATATATATATATACTCACCTAAAGGATTAGTAGGAACACTTGTTCAATTTCTCATTAATGCAATTATCTAATCAACCAATCACATGGCAGTTGCTTCAATGCATTTAGGGGTGTGGTCCTGGTTAAGACAATCTCCTGAACTCCAAACTGAATGTCAGAATGGGAAAGAAAGGTGATTTAAGCAATTTTGAGCGTGGCATGGTTGTTGGTGCCAGACGGGCCGGTCTGAGTATATCACAATCTGCTCAGTTACTGGGATTTTCACGTACAACCATTTCTAGGGTTTACAAAGAATGGTGTGAAAAGGGAAAAACATCCAGTATGCGGCAGTCCTGTGGGCGAAAATGCCTTGTTGATGCTAGAGGTCAGAGGAGAATGGGCCGACTGATTCAAGCTGATAGAAGAGCAACTTTGACTGAAATAACCACTCGTTACAACCGAGGTATGCAGCAAAGCATTTGTGAAGCCACAGCATGCACAACCTTGAGGCGGATGGGCTACAACAGCAGAAGACCCCACCGGGTACCACTCATCTCCACTACAAATAGGAAAAAGACACTACAATTTGCACGAGCTCACCAAAATTGGACTGTTAAAGACTGGAAAAATGTTGCCTGGTCTGATGAGTCTCGATTTCTGTTGAGACATTCAGATGGTAGAGTCAGAATTTGGCGTAAACAGAATGAGAACATGGATCCATCATGCCTTGTTACCATTGTGCAGGCTGGTGGTGGTGGTGTAATGGTGTGGGGGATGTTTTCTTGGCACACTTTAGGCCCCTTAGTGCCAATTGGGCATTGTTTAAATGCCACGGCCTACCTGAGCATTGTTTCTGACCATGTCCATCCCTTTATGACCACCATGTACCCATCCTCTGATGGCTACTTCCAGCAGGATAATGCACCATGTCACAAAGCTCGAATCATTTCAAATTGGTTTCTTGAACATGACAATGAGTTCACTGTACTAAAATGGCCACCACAGTCACCAGATCTCAACCCAATAGAGCATCTTTGGGATGTGATGGAACGGGAGCCTCGTGCCCTGGATGTGCATCCCACAAATCTCCATCAACTGCAAGATGCTATCCTATCAATATGGGCTAACATTTCTAAAGAATGCTTTCAGCACCTTGTTGAATCAATGCCACGTAGAATTAAGGCAGTTCTGAAGGCTCAAAACACAGTATTAGTATGGTGTTCCTAATAATCCTTTAGGTATATATATATATATAGTCACGGGGTGAGGATTCACACGACAAGGCAGGCTCAGTGAAAGGCCCCAGAGGGTGGATTTATTTACAGTGCAAATGTGAATGGTGAAAACAGTCAGTGAGCCGGTGTGTGATGGCTGGTGCTCCTAGTGCTCTGTGGTGCTCGATCCTTGTGAAAGTGGGTGTCCAAACGTGCTCCAGTGAAGTGGGCTGTCAGTCACTCGCTGCTTTCTGAGGAGAACAAAGAGAGAGGTTAGTCCAGCGATACATTCAGCTCGAGACCAGAGTCTGTCTGTCTGCTCATTGTTTGCTGCTTATATGTCTCTGGGCTGATGAGGCGCAGCTGTGACCGATCAGCCCATGGTGAGGACGTGCAGGTGCTTTGTTGCCAGGGCGACGCTGATTCCTCTGGGTAGACTCGTCACATCCCCCCCCCCCCCAAGCGTCATTCTGGTCCTGTGAACATACGGAGACAGTAGGGGTGAAACAAAGGGAGGGTGGGGAATGACCCCTGACAGACCTGCATAAGCTGTCCATATTCGTGAGAGGCCGTCGGCGTTCGCATTGGCGGCCCCGGCCCGATGACGTACCTCAAAGTGGAAGTCCTGGAGTGCTAGGAACCAGCGAGTCACCCTGGCGTTGGTGTCCTTGGCGCGGGCCATCCACTGAAGAGGCGCATGGTCGGTGACCAGGGTGAACTTGCGGCCTAGCAGGTAGTACCTGAGCTCCAGGACTGCCCACTTGATGGCCAGGGCCTCCCTCTCGACGGCGGCGTACCTCCTCTAGGCCGGGGACAGCTTCCTGCTGATGTAGATGATTGGATGCTCCTCGCCTTCCTGGATTTGGGACAGGACGGCTCCCAGTCCTGTATCGGAGGCATCCGTCTGCAGCAGGAAGGGGCAACCGAAGTCTGGAGCGTGGAGTACCGGCGAAGACGTCAGAGCTGTCTTGACCCGGGCGAAGGCCTCCTCGAGGACTGGGGTCCAGCAGACTTTCTCCGGCTGCCCCTTCCTGGTCAGGTCTGTCAGGGGGGCGGCTAGAGAGGAGAAGTTGGGGATAAAACAACGGTAATACCCTGCCAACCCCAAAAAGGCCCGTACCTGGGTCTTCGTCTGCGGTCTCGGGGCGGAGTGGATGGCCTCCACTTTCTTCTCCTGGGGCTGGATGAGGCCCCTTCCGACTCGGAAACCCAGGTACTTGGCCTCGGAGAGGGCTAGGTGACACTTGCGGGGGTTGGCAGTGAGTCCAGCCCGCCGGAGCTCCGAAAGCACCCTCCGCAGACGTTCCAGGTGGTCTCCCCAAGCCTCGGAATGGACTACGACGTCATCGATATAGGCAGCTGCATACGCCTGGTGGGGCCGTAGGATGATGTCCATCATTCTCTGGAAGGTTGCTGGGGCCCCGTGCAGGCCGAAGGGAAGGGTCCGGTACTGCCAGTGGCCACTGGGGGTCGAGAAAGCAGTCTTGGGTTTAGCGGTTTCAGAGAGTGGTACCTGCCAATAACCTTTGATGAGGTCCAATGTGCTGATGTACCGGGCCCTTCCCAACCAATCCAGCAGCTCGTCGACCCGAGGCATGGGGTACCCGTCAAATTCGGAGACTTCGTTCAGGCGGCGGAAGTCGTTGCAGAAGCGGAGGGTGCCATCCGGCTTTGGGACCATCACAATGGGGCTGGACCATGGGCTCCGGGATGGTTCAATTACCCCCAACTTCAGCATTTGTTGGATCTCTTCCTCAATAGCCTGCCAACGAGCCTCCGGGACACGGTAGGGCCGTTGCCTGACGACGACTCCTGGGGGTGTCCGGACGTCATGTTGGACCACGTTGGTCTGCCCGGGCTGGGTCGAGAACACATCCTGGAACTGACTGACCAGGTGCTGCAGCTCCGCCTTCTGGGCAGCCGAAAGATGGGGGTTGACGTCTACAACCACAGGATCTGTGATGCTTAAGGCCGCCACTTGGTCCCGGGTCCCCACCCACTTCTTCAGGAGGTTGATGTGGTAGAGTTGCTCTGTCTGGCGTCGTCCCGGCTGCCTCAGGCGGTATGTGACTGGCCCGATCCTTTCGATCCTTTCGGTCCTTTCCAGGTGGCCAGGAACTTGCAGGCAGAGCTGGGGACCAGGACCATGACGCGGTCTCCCGGCTGGAACTCCCGTGGTTGGGCTGCCCGGTCATAATGGCGTTGCTGCGCCTGTTGAGCCTTGCTGAGGTGTTCCCGGACTAATGGCATCACCCGGTCGATCCGTTCCCTCATCTGACGGACGTGCTCGATGAGGGTGCCATGAGGGGCAGGCTGCTACTCCCAAGCTTCCCGGGCGATGTCCAGGAGCCCTCGTGGTTGGCGGCCGAACAGAAGCTCGAAGGGGGTGAAGCCAGTTGAGGCCTGGGGTACTTCGCGGATCCCGAAGAGCACATAAGGAATCATGAGGTCCCAATCCCGCTTATCCTCCGCCGCCACACGTCTCAGCATCTGCTTGAGGGTCTGGTTGAACCTTTCTACAAGCCCGTCCGTCTGTGGGTGATAGACCGTGGTCCTCAACTGCTTCACCCGCAGCAGCCTGCAGAGATCTGCCATTAGCCGAGACATGAACGGGGTACCCTGGTCAGTCAGTATCTCCGTTGGTATGCCAACCCGGCTGGCCAGCAGGAACAGCTCCTGGGCGATGTTCTTCGCGGTGGCCTTGCGGAGGGGAATCGCTTCAGGGTACCGGGTGGCATAATCGACGATGACCAGGATGTGTTCGTGGCCACGGGCAGACTTTGGCAACGGCCCTACTATGTCCATCCCAATCCGCTCGAAGGGCACCTCGATGATGGGCAGCGGAATGAGTGGGCTGGGGGGAGGAGTCCTGGGCGACGTGACTTGGCAGGTCGGGCAGGCCTGGCAGAACCTCTTCACCTCGGCCTCCAGTCCTGGCCAGTGGAACTGGTCGCGGATGCGTTGGGTGGTGTTAGCTGCCCCGAGGTGACCTGCCATAGGATGGGAATGGGCCAGCTCCAGGATGGTTTCAGTCTTGGTCCGAGGAACAACTAACAATTTTTTCTCCTTCCCCCTCCGCTGTACGACACAGTATAGCAGGCCATTCTCAACGACAAAATGCAGGAGACCAGCAGTGCTTCAGGCGATCGCCCTCCCGTTGTTCTTTGGCGAATGAGCCCCCTCCGGCAGCCTGCTGATACACATCAAAGAAAGGATTAGTGGATTGGGAGGGGGACTCACCATCTCTCCCGCTGTCGGAGGCTAGTAGGGATGGTCGGCGGCGGGGTGCACGCGGCTGTCTCTGTCGTCGACGGTTCCCCTCCTGGCTGGCAGGCTGAGTGGCGGCGGTAAGCAGGGCGTCAAAGCCCGGCCAGTCTCTACCAAGCAGTACGTCCACCGGAAGGTCCTCTACCAGGCCGACTTCCACCGGCCAGGTGCCTTGGGGCGATGAGATGGTGACTCTATGGGCCGGCACTTGGCAAATGTCTCCGTGCACACACATAATTGGGAGGAAGCTCTTCTCGCCTCTTCGGGGCCCACACAATCCTGGCTGGATGAGGGTGACCACACTGCCCGAATCCAGCAGGGCTCTGAAGCGTTTCCCTTCAATCACCACGTCTGCTTCAGGGGCTCCCGATGGCATCCGCTGGTGAACGATGCAGCCTGCCAGCCACGCACGCGCAGGCGGCATAGGTTCGGCGCTGGGCATGGGCTCGTCTCGCGGCGGGGGAACCGTCGGCCTGCCTACTGGTCGCGGGGTGCCTTCGAGCGGCCGTCGCTCCTGGACCACCCTCCGGGGAAACGGCAACACTGTCTCCCCTGCCTCACGGTGGTGGATGGCATCCGCCAGCTTGATCGCCTCCACCAGTTCCGCGGTGTTGGCCGGGGTCTTCATTCCGACCGCCTGCTGGATGGGACGGGGGAGAGCATGGAGGCGATCGACCACCACTCGTTCCGCTACCTGAGCCGCCGTGGGGTTTCCTTCCATCAGCCAATGGTGAGCGATGCGTTTGAGTTCGGCGGCTTAGGCACGGGCTGGCACACGAGGCTTGAATTCCCATTCATGAAATTGTTGGGCGGCACAAATGGATGAGAGGCCCAACCTCACCAGGATTTCACGCTTGACTTCGTCATAATCCTCGGCGATCGCACGGGGAAGTGAAAAATAAGCCTGCTGGGCTTCTCCAGTAAACAAGGGTGCCAGCTCGTGTGCCCAATCGCCCTCTGGCCATTCCTCGCTTTGGGCGGTGGTTTCGAAGACCTGCAGGAAAGCCTCCACGTCATCATCCGCCGTCATCTTCGGCAGGAGGCGGGTGGCTTGGGCACGTTGATCAGGTAGCGGAACGCGCTGGGCGGCGGCAACACGGATGGCAGTTAATTCTTCCTCCGTCCTGCCATGGCGAGTGGCGAGATGTTCCACAATTTGCTGCTGGCGGATGCTCACCTCCGTGAGGCGCTGTAACACTTCCTCCATCTTAGGGAGCGAGCGCGCCGCTTTCCACCTCCTGTCGTGCACAAAAACAAACAAACAGAGAAGATTAGGGTTCGGTGCGGTGAACTTGCCGGTGATTCCTCACGCTTCTGCCCGCATTCTCCACCAATGTCACGGGGTGAGGAATCACACGACAAGGCAGGCTCAGTGAAAAAGGCCCCAGAGGGTGGATTTATTTACAGTGCAAATGTGAATGGTGAAAACAGTCAGTGAGCCGGTGTGTGATGGCTGGTGCTCCTAGTGCTCTGTGGTGCTCGATCCTTGTGAAAGTGGGTGTCCAAACGTGCTCCAGTGAAGTGGGCTGTCGGTCACTTGCTGCTTTCTGAGGAGAACAAAGAGAGCGGTTAGTCCAGCGATACATTCAGCTCGTGACCAGAGTCTGTCTGTCTGCTCATTGTTTGCTGTTTATATGTCTCTGGGCTGATGAGGCGCAGCTGTGACCGATCAGCCCATGGTGAGGACGTGCAGGTGCTTTGTTGCTAGGGCGACGCTGATTCCTTTGGGTAGACTCGTCACAATATATACAGGGAGTGCAGAATTATTAGGCAAGTTGTATTTTTGAGGATTAATTTTACAACATTAATAATTAAACAACAACCATGTTGTCAATGAACACAAAAAACTAATTAATATCAAAGCTGAATATTTTTGGAAGTGGTTTTTAGTTTTAGCTATTTTAGGGGGATATCTGTGTGTGCAGGTGACTATTACTGTGCATAATTATTAGGCAACTTAACAAAAAACAAATTTATACCCATTTCAATTATTTATTTTTACCAGTGAAACCAATATAACATCTCAACATTCACAAATATACATTTCTGACATTCAAAAACCAAACAAAAACAAATCAGTGACCAATATAGCCACCTTTCTTTGCAAGGACACTCAAAAGCCTGCCATCCATGGATTCTGTCAGTGTTTTGATCTGTTCACCATCAACATTGCGTGCAGCAGCAACCACAGCCTCCCAGACACTGTTCAGTTAGGTGTACTGTTTTCCCTCCTTGTAAATCGCACATTTGATGATGGACCACAGGTTCTCAATGGGGTTCAGATCAGGTGAACAAGGAGGCCATATCATTAGATTTTCTTCTTTTATACCCTTTCTTGCCAGCCACGCTGTGGAGTACTTGGACGTGTGTGATGGAGCATTGTCCTGCATGAAAATCATGTTTTTCTTGAAGGATGCAGACTTCTTCCTGTACCACTGCTTGAAGAAGGTGTCTTCCAGAAACTGGCAGTAGGACTGGGAGTTGAGCTTGACTCCATCCTCAACCCGAAAAGGCCCCACAAGCTCATCTTTGATGATACTGGCCCAAACCAGTACTCCACCTCCACCTTGCTGGCGTCTGAGTCGGACTGGAGCTCTCTGCCCTTTACCAATCCAGCCACGGGCTCATCCATCTGGCCCATCAAGACTCACTCTCATTTCATCAGTCCATAAAACCTTAGAAAAATCAGTCTTGAGATATTTCTTGGCCCAGTCTTGACGTTTCAGCTTGTGTGTCTTGTTCAGTGGTGGTCGACTTTCTGCCTTTCTTACCTTGGCCATGTCTCTGAGTATTGCACACCTTGTGCTTTTGGGCACTCCAGTGATGTTGCAGCTCTGAAATATGGCCAAACTGGTGGCAAGTGGCATCTTGGCAGCTGCACGCTTGACTTTTCTCAGTTCACGGGCAGTTATTTTGCGCCTTGGTTTTTCCACACGCTTCTTGCGACCCTGTTGACTATTTTGAATGAAACGCTTGATTGTTCGATGATCACGCTTCAGAAGCTTGGCTATTTTAAGACTGCTGCATCCCTCTGCAATATATCTCACTATTTTTGACTTTTATGAGCCTGTCAAGTCCTTCTTTTGACCCATTTTGCCAAAGGAAAGGAAGTTGCCTAATAATTATGCACACCTGATATAGGGTGTTGATGTCATTAGACCACACCCCTTCTCATTACAGAGATGCACATCACCTAATATGCTTAATTGGTAGTAGGCTTTCCAGCCTATACAGCTTGGAGTAAGACAACATGCATAACGAGGATGATGTGGTCAAAATACTCATTTGCCTAATAATTCTGCACTCCCTGTATATATATATATATATATATATATATATATATATATATATATATATATATATATATATATATATATATATATATATATATATATATATATATATATATATATATATATATAAATATAAAATTGTATATGTTCATGTTAATATTTTATTGTTATTAAGGTTCATATTTTAAAATAAAATATTAAAATATTCTTGGTTTATTTCATAAAAAATAGTACAATAGCCTATAGGGCATTTATTTTTAGTAGCTAGGATGACATGGCATGTCTAACTAATACAGCTGAACACAGATATAAAAAGACTAAAAAGACTCCCACACTTCCCCCAAGAGAGCTGTCAAAATAGAAGATTTTAGGCTTTTAAAGTTGTTCTAAAGGCTTTTGTTTCTTAACTTTAGCATATTTTAAAAGGAGGTAGTTAATTCAACATCACAGCAATGGAACAGTGTGTGGGTGCATAATCACAACCAGTTTTGTGAATGTTGGCGCAGCTTGATATGCTTTTTCTGGGGAACTCATGAGGGTCATGGGGCTGATCATAGGATTGCTTCCAGAAGGATCGTGGGTAGTGGTGCAGTACAGTGACAGTATACATGATCATTGTCATGCTCTTTCACTCTGCAAACTGACTCATTGTGTTAATCTGCACCACACGCACATGTTCTAAGAAAGACGTCTGTGTCTCTAATAATGGGTATCTTGGGTCAAACTATCCACAGAGGCAGCTGTTTAAAAAAATAACCAGAATGAATAACCATAGAAATAATAATAATAAAAAAGTGCTTATTTTCTGGGTTAACTTATTTGTGGAATGTTTTCTTGAACTTGAAAAATTCCTAAAAAGTAATAAATACTGCTGTATACGCCATACTATAGTATGGGATATTCACAACAGCTTTCTTCATTACCCTAATTTAGTTTGGCCCTTTGAAATGCATTAAGGCCTATGCTCTGTAAGTGGGGTGAAACTTTATTTATTTAACAACTGTTAAAGGAATGTAAAGGGGAAAATGCAGATGGATGCATTAAAACAAATCAAATAAGCAACCGATTTGAAAATATTTTTACATGAAATCAGAGTTTAAGACCCTTAAGCTATTTGAGATTTCACATAACCCAATGAAGCTTATTATAGGCCTCTAAATTATCAACATGATCAAAACATGTTGCACAAAACCTTCAGTCCTCTGATTGATAATACTTTTTTAGTAAGACCTTTTAATTAACAAAAATGTCCACCTTCAAGTTGTGTATAACCTACATGTCTTTCTGCTGTGAATTGTTTAATGAATATTTAATAAACATAAGAATACCTTTATATTGTTGGTCAATTTCAAGATCACTCTTATTGAAGAATCTTTATGTGATTATCCATTCATAATGTTTTATAAAACTCTACAAACTAATACATACTTTTGAAAAATGTTTATTAAAAACAATTAAAATTACATTGCATCTCTGCTAAGGCATATTGGGAGATATTGTGACAACCGATATTTATATGCATTGTAAGTAGACTGCTATAGTGTTATACAAAATCTCATTGATTTACATTACAAACTATAAGAAAACATATCTTATGTTTTGGCCATATAAATAAAAACAACTAAACCAAATTGCATTCTTTTTACTTCTTGAGTGTAAGCTCCACACTCACACTGTTCTCACAATATAATACTATATGAGTCATAAAAGTCTGGTGTATCAAATATGATAAAACCTATATTCAAACTTTAGGGTGAATTCATGTTGATTGGAACACTTTTTTGCCATTTAGATGAAAATTGTCCCAATCAACCTGCATTCATATGTATAGTAGGTCCTAAAATGTTCCTTAAAAAATCGGACTATTATTTTATAGCTATTAAGCCTGAGTTAAGAGTTAAGCTTACACAACAACGCACTCTGGCCTGGCATATATGGTTGTAAAATCTTCAAATTCGCTCACATATGCTTTTCAGTATTCCTGTGTTTGGTTTGGCAAAACTCTTTGACATCTCACACTTCAGAATTATGCTGTTGTATTTGACGCCATACCTCAACAAGTAATACATTTAGTAAGAGAGTGGAAGTGATTCTTCTGAAGCAATATGTTAAAGACAGCATGTTTTTAGGAGACACTGATATTCTGAAACATAGTTGTACTAATAAACATATTATAACTGAGGAAACATCTACTCATAGAAGCTTATTGTGGACCAGTGTATTTAGAAATATTAACTGGAATAAAGCTTGATGTATTTGTGAAGCATTCTGTTTAAATAATACAGTAAAAGAGATTAGGCTGCATTGACAATTTTACATGGTGTATATATCCAGCTAAAAGTGTGTTTGAGGGGTTTAATTTAGATATTGATTATTCATGTGACTTTTGTTTCATAGAAAAATAATCTATTATCCATCTGTTTTGTAATTGTATATACACAAAGATTTTTGGGTGGATGTGGAAATATTCATAAATGAATATTTCATATTTTAATAAAATAAAATAAAATAATATATGTATGTATTATTCCAATGAAAGTAATAATAATAATATTTTCCTTCTATTGTACAACTTTTTATTATTTTGGGAAAATATGATTCATGAATATACGTATACATATATATATATATATATATATATATATATATATATATATATATATATATATATATATATATATATATATATATATATATATATATATATATATATATATATTAATTTATCAAGGGTTTATACACTCTGGCATGTTTTGTTTTTGTTTGTTAGTTGTTTTTGTTTGGTTTGTGTATTAATATGTGCATTTTTGTATTCTGTAGGCTACTGTATACGAAGTTTATCTGGCTAAAAAAAATCTCACACTTCAGAATCTCCTCAATCTTGTAAACAAATGCATTGATTGAGCTCTATGAATCACTCTTGACTCGATGTCGAGGATGTCAATCACAGTAAACTGACCAATAATGCCAAAGATGTCTTGCCCTCCGCTTTCTTGTTGGACGAAGTTTCTTGAGTATGATTGGTCAGTTCAGCGCCGTCAGTCGTGTTGTGATATCGCGATATTTCAGGCATATGTTCTCTCGCTGCAGCGCTGTAGCGGGCTGAGTGTGGGTGCTTGACTGGCAGTGGAGCCACCGTCTCTCTCTCAAGCGAACTGCATCCTGAGATATTGAGGCTGTTTACATTGCCTTTTAACTTTTGAAGGGCCAGAGGAACAGTGTGCTTGAATGTTTTAAAGGTGAGTGAATACTGCTTCTCTGCTTCTTGGCGAATAGGAGTGCTTTTGCTCATTTATTTGCAGTGCTAACGTGTCGACAGTGCAGTGCCTTTCAGTTGAGCACCAGGACTGCTAAGTTAGCAGCTAGTCTCAGTCTTTCTAGTTCGTTTAACTCTTAATGGCTGAAAATCAATAAAAGATCAACTCTAGTTCCCATAGCAACATCACCGTACTCGTCCCTTTGACAGCTTGTCCTTGCGACTGTCGGGGAATATAAAGAAGTTCCTGTACCATTGCTAATCAGTGCTAGTGTGTAATAAACAGAGTTAAAGCTCACATGTGTGATGACAGCCCTGTAACATTAACAGAACCATAGAAACGAGCTCTTCTATCTCTACACGGTCTGTCAGCGTTTGTTTTGCGTGGACGTGGCTTGTGCTCTACTATCAGTGATCGGACAACAGGACTCTCTCACTGATAATGATCTTTGCAGGATTGCCTCATTTTGGCGTATATGGCTTTTTTTTTTTACAAGATAGTATATATGCATTGATCGGCACGTGTTGTTGGCTGAGATGACAGTAGTTATTTGTGCTTTTATCAGCTGAAGTGGTCCTTGGCATAGTGCAGATATATGTTTAATGAGCACATACCTGAAAATTAAATAATAATAATAATTATTAATAGATTACAATTGTATTCTAAAGGTGTACACAGTAATGTTGTAATACTAATACAAAAAAAAAAACCGTTTACACAAGAAATATAATTAGACTGTAGATCAGTCTTTTACAAAAACTATTTTATTCTACATGTCAACATGCATTCGCCTTGAGGGGACATCACTTGACCAGCTGCATTTATACAGTCGATAAGAGAAAATAATAACATCATTATAACAATAATAATAGCAACAACAGTAGTATTATTACACGGCTCTCTGGAATTCTTGGTTCAGATTGGTCAGTTGCTGTCAGATATTTTCCAATATTCGCTGTTGTTCATGGTCTATTAAACCAGGGGTTTTCAAACTTGTAGGATGCCAAGGACCCCCAAATATGATGAACCTTTTATTAGGGATCCCCTTCCTAAAATCTGTCTATATAATTTTTTATGTATGGAAAACAACATTTAAACTGTTAGATAATAGTAAGTGTGACATTATAAATACAGCATTGTTTCCAAACTTAAATTGGTTATACTTAATGTTGGATGTATAAACCTTACATTATTTGTATAAGCAACTTTCACAAATGTATGTAAGCAGCTTGCGTACTGCGTTAAGAAAACTGCCTTACAACCCCATTAAGCAAGATAAAGGGGACTATAGTGAGAGGAACTCACTAGAAAGATACAAAGCAAACATATACAAATCTGGAAAGTATGTATACGGCAAGAAAGGAGATAGACATTTAAAAATGTCGGGTAGACTTTATCCATTTTTGCTTTGTCTTTTTATTCTCTGAAATTAACTGAAATAGCTCAAGTGTTAGTTTAATATATTATATACACTCACCTAAAGGATTATTAGGAACACCATACTAATACTGTGCTTGACCCCCTTTCGCCTTCAGAACTGCCTTAATTCTACGTGGCATTGATTCAACAAGGTGCTGAAAGCATTCTTTAGAAATTTTGGCCCATATTGATAGGATAGCATCTTGCAGTTGATGGAGATTTGTGGGATGCACATCCAGGGCATGAAGCTCCCGTTCCACCACATCCCAAAGATGCTCTATTGGGTTGAGATCTGGTGACTGTGGGGGCCATTGTAGTACAGTGAACTCATTGTCATGTTCAAGAAACCAATTTGAAATGATTCGAGCTTTGTGACATGGTGCATTATCCTGCTGGAAGTAGCCATCAGAGGATGGGTACATGGTGGTCATAAAGGGATGGACATGGTCAGAAACAATGCTCAGGTAGGCCGTGGCATTTAAACAATGCCCAATTGGCACTAAGGGGCCTAAAGTGTGCCAAGAAAACATCCCCCACACCATTACACCACCACCACCAGCCTGCACAATGGTAACAAGGCATGATGGATCCATGTTCTCATTCTGTTTACGCCAACTTCTGACTCTACCATCTGAATGTCTCAACAGAAATTGAGACTCATCAGACCAGGCACCATTTTTCCAGTCTTTAACTGTCCAATTTTGGTGAGCTCGTGCAAATTGTAGTGTCTTTTTCCTATTTGTAGTGGAGATGAGTGGTACCCGGTGGGGTCTTCTGCTGTTGTAGCCCATCCGCCTCAAGGTTGTGCATGCTGTGGCTTCACAAATGCTTTGCTGCATACCTCGGTTGTAACGAGTGGTTATTTCAGTCAAAGTTGCTCTTCTATCAGCTTGAATCAGTCGGCCCATTCTCCTCTGACCTCTAGCATCAACAAGGCATTTTCGCCCACAGGACTGCCGCATACTGGATGTTTTTCCCTTTTCACACCATTCTTTGTAAACCCTAGAAATGGTTGTACGTGAAAATCCCAGTAACTGAGCAGATTGTGATATACTCAGACCGGCCCGTCTGGCACCAACAACCATGCCACGCTCAAAATTGCTTATCACCTTTCTTTCCCATTCTGACATTCAGTTTGGAGTTCAGGAGATTGTCTTAACCAGGACCACACCCCTAAATGCATTGAAGCAACTGCCATGTGATTGGTTGATTAGATAATTGCATTAATGAGAAATTGAACAGGTGTTCCTAATAATCCTTTAGGTGAGTGTGTATATATATATATATATATATATATATATATATATATATATATATATATATATATATATATATATATATATATATATATTATATATATATATATATATATATATATATATATATATATTATATACATATATATATATATATTATATACACACATACATACACACACACACACACACACACACACACACACACACACACACACACACACACACACACACACACACACACACACACACACACACACACACACACACACACACTGCCCCTACCTCTAAACCTACCCATCATATATATTTGCTATAGTATTTATTACTATTTTAAAATAGCCTTTTTTTTCCATCGATATATTTATAATATTTATATTTTACTTGAATGTATTTCCACAAAAAATTGCATCGTAAATATAGCAACTTAAAAAAAACCCCGATATATATATATATATATGTTGTCACTTAAAAAATACTTTGTGTTATATTACTCTGGCATTAAATTACAAAAACAGTCAACACTGCTACAGTGAAGTTTGTAAAACAGCAGCTGAAGGAATGACTGTAAATTTGGCATCTTCCTCTCTTCTCATGGGCATAATCCATCTCTATATTATTTCCTCTGAGCAAATGCAGTAGTAAACTTTTCTTTTTATTGCTTTTGGAGGAAATTGGAATAGGAATATTTGCTATAGTCTCCATTGTAAATCTATAGAAGTTTAGACTTCTGTAGTTCTCTACTTTAGTGTTTCAACCTGAAAATGGTCTATAAAGTGCAAAAGCATTCAGGTGAAACGAGTCAAGAATGTTATGAATGTGTATCGTTTCAGATTGACACTAAAATAGCAGCTATCACCCAATTTTGAGTATTCATGCTGGTCTAACACTATCATTTGTGCAGTGCAGACACCTAGACCAGTAACAAATTGGCTGCGGTATGGGCTTTACATTAGCTAAGTGCTATCTGAAATGGCTACATGAGTCGGTTATAGTTTCAGGGTTCAGGTGTTCAAACTGGACAGAGCAGAGTCATTATTTTTGAGCTGTGTGAAATTGGCAAACCGTCCATCTGATAGCCTCACTTGTAGAAAAATATTCCACTAAGGTAAGATTTGTGGAACCATTTTTTTAGTTCTAGGTTGTGCCATCTCTGCTCTCTCCAGAATGCTCTTCTTCATGTAGAGCGTCTGAAGTCACCACTCGGGTGTCAATGAGGCAGTAAAAAGTAGGTGAAGTCATCATTTCACAAGTATGTGATGTAAACGTTGGGGTGGTTAATTGGTGATGTGTTTTTCAAAGAACTTTAAAATGTTTCTCTAGAATAAAAAAAGCTCAAGGTTTGCTGTGCTTGCTTGCAGGGATGCACAATTTGGCCAAAGAGGTTGGCGCAAGTTGCATTCCCAATGCATATTATAAGTAACTCAGAATCAGAGCTGATGCGAAGATGGAGTCGCTCTGAGAAAATGCATCACATTTACATTTAATGAAATCACAGCTTTTATTATTTGATAATCACACTATGCCATATCGCGATTTTGTTTTTATTTTGATTAATTGTGCAACACTAACAGGGAGGGAGAGTGTCTCTGAGTCCTGACTTTGATAATGTGCCTTTTGTACTCAAAGTAAACAAGAATTTGCTGATTTTTGTTTACTTTGAGTTAAATGCTTAATTTGATAGAGCACCTGCAAAAAGTTTGTCGGATGTGCACATAATTCCTCATTGAATGCGCCTTTTATACCCATGAACTATCTGCCTAGACCTGTAGCTGAGGCGAACAATTCTCAATGGCTCTGTCACGTCCCCCGTCTCTGATCAGCTTTATTACATGCAGCACATTTGCACTTTAAAGAAATGAATTAAAACAATCTAAATCCATTGTTTCACAAAAGCATAACAAGTCGGTCTCCTCTGATAACAAAACACCACCTTCAATTTTCGTGATCTCTTGCCTTGCTTGTCTTTTTATCAACCTTTTATCACAATTTAACGGGATTACTTCAAACCCCATAGCTCAGTTTGATTAAGAGGCATATGATATTTTGTCACTCTAATTATAGAGGAAGGTGCATGGGGGAATTCTACTTGATTTTGGCCAAGGGGGAAATTTGGAGCATAAAAGAGTGTAGTACGAAAAGAGGACAAGTAAATTGGCAAGAGCTCGAACTCATTATGAGTCCTGTTTTTTCGAAATGCCGCTGAGAGTTTGTTGGTGTTCAGCTTCTGTGGCTGCATTGTTAAGTGGGTGGAGGTAGAAGACCTTCAGCTGTTCATAACAATAAAGCCCTGTCACAGTCATCATGTGGGGAAGTGTCTACATAAAGACACTGCAGTGAATGTTTTCAAGCTTCTATTCACTACTATTAGTAGTATTCTGGTTTCAACATGAAAGACACTATTCACCTGCTATAAAACAAGTAGTATGTTGATTTGTGTGCCATACTTCAGCTGACAGAGTCCGTTGTAATGGATGGTTCTCTGTGATACTGTTGTAAGCACATGGCCAGGGCCTCCTGTGGGGACTAATAACAGTCAAATGTGGGAAGTCGGTCCCACTTGGCCCTTGGCTGGACATTTCCTGAGCCCTTGGACACAGGGGCCACTCGTAATTTGGATCACTCGGATGCTCTTGATGACTGGAGAGCTGGCCAAGGAGTAGTGCTGGCGCAGGCCCTCAGCCACCATCGCTAATCCACCGCTGCTGCTCCCCCCCACACACACAGGAAGGTTTAAAGGAAACTCTAGCGAAAACTTGCTCTACCGAACTGGGACAGAAACACTGTGTATATAAAGGGCGCTAATGGATTTCGGGCATCCGAGATCAATAACACCAGGAGACAGAAAAGGTTTATGGCTTTCTTGTGTAACCAATATGCTAACCGTGTTGCTGGCTTTAAAATGGACTTTTTCTCAATTGAGGAACGGAAGGTTGTACTTCAGCAGTGTGTATGTTCTTCTGTTTGTTTCCTATGAAAGATACCCGTTTTTGTGTGTGTGTGTATTTTGAAGTAGGGGCTGCTCCTTTTAAAAGATGAAAAAAGATCTACACCTTTCAAAATCTGGTAGTGTGTGATGAACGACATATACCTCAGTCGTTCAGTATATGATGGCCGGTTTCTCTTGAACAATTTACAAAGTCTGCAAGTGTGTGTTTAAAATCTATTGATGTTTTAAAAGTCTTGTAGTCTATTGCAGCCTACAGTCTGACTGAACTCCTATCTGTTAGGCTATTTTTTTGCAATTTGAAATATCAGACCTCAATAATGGGACTGTAGTTTGGCTTCATCAGATATGTATTAATCGGGCTACAGTCGGCCTTGCCATTGTGAGCTTTCTCTGATAGACACATTGTGTAATGTATTCTTAAGACAGAACAACACTGTTGCTTTATTAAACATGCTCATTCTTACTGGGGGAACTGGGTTTAATTTCTTCATTTCTGGGCAGCAAGAAAAATTATTTTCTTTTTGCCTAGCTCTCACATTCATATAATCTTTTCAAATATTAATTGACAAGCCTTGATCTTAGTATTTCTGCTTGTGTTTGGTGCATCTTGGGCTGTCTTGCAGCCTTTTTTCTTTACAGCCACTCAGCCAGTGTGCATAGTTAGCAGTCACTGTTGTATAATTTCTGTCTGTTTGGTAAATGACGTATCTCATACCGTAAGGTCTGCTTTTAAAAGTCTTTTAAAGGGGTGGTAAAACACATTCTTTCGAAGGCTTGATTGTGTTTGTGGGGTACACTGTAACATGTGTTCATGCTTCGTTTTTTAAAAAATTCATTATTTTTCATATATTTTACCTTTATTCTACACTGCTCTGTCCCTCCTTGTAAAAAAAGGTCTGATGGTTTCCGGGTTGTATGAAGCCAGTAATTGGTTAGCTGGCCCAGTGGGTTGTGGCTCGCTAACCGCCTAGTGCACGTTTGTCGGAAACGTCACGCCCCTTACCTTTACCGGTAGCCTGTACTTTGGGTAGTGCCTGTACAAAAAAAACCCATACCAATTTGAGCCCGACTCAGACCCAGACAATTTTAGTGAAGATGATCGAGCAGAACCTGTTCAGCCCTCAAGAGTAAAGACTGCGGATCTATAGTGATCGCTACTGAATGGCACTGTTACTTTTGTATTTTTAGAACGATTTGCCAAATATCTGTCGCAAGAACGAACACTAAACATTGGCTTTACTATAGTATCCAAATCAAACACAGAACCATGTTTAGCATGCCTGTAGATAAACAATACATAAAAGCTCTAATCAAATAATAATTTACACTAATGCCAAGTTCGCTGTTGAGATTTTAAAAAGTTTGTAACGTTAGGTGTTTGTCGGATAACGTTAAGTATGAATGAGCATTTAACAAACTGGTTTGCAGAGCCAAACATTATTAACGTATTAACAATACGAACTATTACAGGAAAACGCATAGACGAAAAAAAAAAATCATACTTACAGGTTGTGGCCCGTAAACAGCTTCTGTTTTTAAATCCATCTTTCAGGACAAGCCGTTGTAAGAATCCTGCATTGAACTCGTAAAGATTGTGGAAGCTTTCCTCCGTGAAATGTGCAGCGGGAGCCGTGCGTGCCTGTCTCACACTGGCAGTGTTTGTCTCGTGCAGCGTGTATTGCAAATACAGGCGAATATTGTCCATTATGTCACATTTTCCGGTCTTCTCCGCCAACCCCTGTCTTTCTCGTGCTTTGATTTGTGATGGGCAGCATGTATCTGCTGCAAATGCGACCTGTTCCCCTCGGTCTCATACACACATGCATATAACATGTTGTATGTTAAACGCACTGCAATGTACCCCCGTCCCTAGGAAGGCTGAACAAATTGGACCTGCAATCCGGATGAAAATAACAGCGTTTCTTCGGAAATTGGCAACAACACTCCAGCTTACTAACTAGCCACAACAACTATTCCCCGCGGCGATACAAAATGGGCTCGCCCCCCCTTATTTCATATTCTCGGAGGAGGGGTTTATGTAAAGATAATGCAACCCTGGAGGAATGTGTAGTAGTCCCTAGCGGCCGTTTTCTGTAGTCCTTAGAAATTGATTTCTTTTAAAAGCAAATATCTCCCTTTGCTTTAAACTTTGAACGTTGTCACTTTGCAGATGTTGTTTATGCTCAAACAGCAACATTACACACTAGCTAAAGTTAGAAAAGTAAAATCGTGGCTTACCACCCCTTTAAGCTCGGTATGTCAGAGGCCTTTAATTAAGCTGTTTTAGTGCGGTGCTGCCTTGTATTTGTTTTTTTGCTGCCTGGTTTGCTTCTCTTTGAAATGCTGTCTTCTGTAGACCACAAATTGGTTGTTAGATTCCTGACTAAATTGCCGCTCAAGTGTTGAAAAAGTAATTTTTCTTAGTGTTTATTTTAAAATAACGTGTTCTGCAAGATTTTCTTTTGGTTTTCTGCTTTGTAACCTAAAAAAATAATAACAAAAAGTTTGTGTGCTATGAGCTGAACTCGCAGAGAGGGATTGTAGACATCTCATCTATTGTGCTACAGTACATAAGTAAGTGCCATTCTTGGTCTGGGGGGATTTGTTTATTCTGGCTGTGTCACCCGGGGCACCTCCAGCCCAGTTCGTTTCACAAACGCACCTATTCATATTTCAGTAATGCCTGGCTGTCCTAACCTTAATAGTAGTCCAAATCTCAGCCATGCAACAAAGAATTTGGGCCCTGTCTACTCGGCATCAAGAAAAACAGTATTTTAATAACAATACAGCTGGTGTTGTTCTTTCTCTTATCTGTTGTTTTAGCTGCTGAACGAACAAAGCAAAAGGAGGTGGTGTCTGGGGGTCCAGGCTAGCAATTATTATTTGGCAAAGCAGCCACAAGCCAGACTTTATAAGTGTGTGCCAGCTTTGTGACGTTGTCAGAGTTATGGAAGTGATCAGACTGCACACACTGGGTTTTGAGGAGTTCTCGTTGGCCTGCTTTGTTTCCTGCTGTCCAATAAGCTGTCCAGCTATTGACATGACTGTTGGACATGTCACACCCCACCTGCTCTGCTCCGCCACCCAGCTGAGATCAGATGCAAGGGCCTGGACCCTTCCCAAGTTCCTGATTTTTCACTCTCTTTAGCCCTAGTGAGTTTTCAGTAGCGTATGCCTAATCGAGCTAGTCGTGGCATCACTGACAGTCGATCTATGAGTTGCTGTCACACTCCTGCACAGCTGTTGTTGTTTTTTTGTGTGACAATTTTATGTTTTAAAACCAAAATATATCACTTAAAAGAGTCCTGAAGATTTGAGGAGTTTTTTTTCAATAGAAAACATTGTACTTTTTCCTTTAGTTTTCCAATTTTCGGCCAAGATATGTTTCCCTCGGACGTCCTACAAGGATCTACTTTCACGCCATGTCGCCTCTCAATAGTTTTCAGGTGTGAACAGAATAAGAATGTGAATGTCTGCAAAAGACAAGGTGCAACGGTAGAGCTTTGCCTTGATCTTCGGCAAATATTGTGCTGGTGATTATCTTGAAGCTTCTTAAAATCCATCAAAGGATTGTCACTTGAAAGCTTCGGTGTCTCATGACAAGCATGAACTCTTTGATTTCAGCTAATACAAAGAAAGTTTCACAAATCTGTAATGCAATTTTGATGTGCTAGATTTGATGTTGGCCTGTTTTGACTGAAAAGGCTGTGTTTTTGAAAAGGACGGTTCTTCCCAGATAGGCATTGTCAGTTCAATTTTGTTACGGCACCTTTCACAATACATGTTTTCTGAAAGCAGCTTGCTTTGGAAAGATCAATTCTTTAAACCCCCAGTGACAGTAGCAAGGAACTCCCTTCCTTCTTATTATCTATCCTCTGGTTGATACTTGTATGTCCTTTATAGTAGTCTTTATAGTCCCATATAATTAACAGAATACGGCAATTAAGAGTACTGGACAAGAGCTTTGAAGTTTTGTAGGGAATAGGGATGCAGAAAGTAGATGGAGTAGCTCCACACACTGTTTAGATCATCTCACAAACATTCTTGAACCAGTATATTTAGAGAGTCATTTAAAGCTGCACTATGTAGCTTTTCCGTCCACTAGAGGTCGCCTATTCAAAACAAAGGCGTAGTTTGATGATGCCACATTTGAGCGCAGAATCTTGGGACATGTGGTCTTCACCTCACAGCCGGTGGAAAAGAATCGGGATAGGACTCAGGCAGAAATCATGTTCATGGATGCGATTTATTAACGTTACTGTAGTATGAAGCAGAGCAGGACCGAGTGTTGTGGGAGCTGAGCAAGGCCGCTGGAGCGATTGTTAATAAGAAGAGCGGAACACACGCCTCGCAAGCAGCGGGACTTTTATTTTGGTATAGTTGCCGGTGGGACTTATTATGCCACAGTCATCGGCGCCACTTCCACTTTTCCAGTCATGAGTATGAGGTAACGCAGCTCTGTTTATAATATTAGATGCATTATTAGATGCAATATTAGAAAATTGTTATGACGTTACTCTGTGCATTCGCTTGGCAGCTCCTAGGACACTTGTTTTGCACACTGCAGTAAGTTAAGCTTTTCTGCTAAATAAAACCGGAAACCGAGGGTAACGCAGATATGACGCAATTGACACGTCCCGGTTCCTTGGTTAAAATAGCAATTTTCTCACGATTTACAAATAGTTGGAAACATTTGGGATATTATAAGTACTCAACTGAACAAAATGTATAACACTGGCCTAGTGGTTTTTGGATATTTTACAGAAAATGTTTTACATAGTGCACCTTTTAAAAGGTTTTGTTTAATTATTATTATTATTATTTAAATCCTTTCCATTTTACATAATATTATTCAACAAAAAACCTGATAGCATTGTCCTGACATTATCCAAGATATTAGAGCATTGAATAGACATAAGATCACATTTCGCAGAATAAAGATATTGATCTCAAATAGCTATTTATTATTTCCTGAGTCTCTGTGTCTGCAATAAGACGGTCTTATGATCATGCTTTCATATGAATTCAGGTGTCCTTGTTTCTAAACTTCTATTTATACAGTTAGGCATTTAAACACGCCTTTTCCACAAAGGGAAGTAATGCTTTTTTTTAACTGTGCTTTACTGGGCTGTCTGAAAAATCCTTTCAAAGTGTACAGCTCAATCGTCTGCACTTATTTGCCCATCTCTCTGTATGCATAATGGCTCTTTTTTTTAAGCGTTCTTTGTGCTGCTTTGGCTCCTTTGGCTGATGGAGTGCTTTGAGGTCAAGAGAACCACTATTTATCAGGCATTCTTCAGTGAAACCTATAGGAGAGTTCTTGAAAAGCACATTTAGCCAGCATTTGAAGCTATCCTTAAATGGATCCCTCTCATAATGAGCCTGCCTAAAAGAAAGTCCTGTTTCATGAGGTCCATGTGTCGGCCTGCTTGCAAGCCTTCAGTCTGTTGCAGAGAAGTTGGCTGTGGGGAACAGTCAATTGAAGGGGTCTAAAGCCCTGGACACACCAAGCTGATGGTCGGCCATCGGGCAATGTCAGGCCATTTTGAGCATCGGTCAGCTTAGTTTTTTTTGACGTGTCCTGCACTATTGGCTCTAGTTGGATGAATCAGTGGTAGAGCTCAACAGTGAGAGAGATCACACTGATTGGCTGTTCAGCTTAGCGAATCAGCGCACAAGAAAACCCCCCAGGACTGACGAAAGCAAACAAAGAACCGAGTAAAGAGTGAACACAATACAAACACTTGTCATCTCATTTGATTTTTATAATAGCATGGCTTTGTGGAATCAAGACATCAAAGCTACACAAATCCATCTGAAGCGCTGCTTGTAGGGTTGCACGATATTGGATTTTTGCCGATGTCTGATATGCCGATATTTTTCAACTCATTTTGGCCGATGCTGATATCGATACCGATATATGTTTATTTTTTTTCCCATTGTTTGGAAACCATCATTTTGAGCAAAACATTTTTTTTTTTTTCATTCTGGTTTCAGATTTCAGAGGTCTCCTTACTAAAAGGATACCTGTTAAAGATAAATAAATGTTAATAAAGTTATTTTTATAATAAGAGTATATTTTACAGATGCAGTTGTAACCAAAATATTTTATTTATGGTTTTAATGTTTGTGCACATGAAGTGGGGGTGGCATGGTATCAGTTGATGCTGTCTTTAGCTTCAAATAAAAAATATACAATTATTTTAGTGCTCCTTGGATTATTATTCATCATCCATTTCATAAAATGTTATTACAGATTAATAAACTGTATATAAAAGTATTTCATTTACAAGTGTCATGCTTGTGATTTGACATCATAACTGCTTTATTTATTCAGAAAAATATTTTTTTAATATCGGCCGATGCCGATTTTTATATTTTAAGCGTTTATCGGCCGATAATATCGTGCATCCCTAGCTGCTTGCTTTGTATCCACAGTTTCTGGTTTCCCTTTTTGAATGCTGAATCTTGCCACCTGCTGGTATGGGGGAGTTATGTCCTCTCACGCATGCATAAAATGTACACGTTTGTCCGTCGGCTGCAGTCTGTGTGGTGTGTTCAAGTTCAATTTTTTTTGCCCTGACACGAGGTGACGCCACAGTTGGCTTTCATCAGCGCTAGTTCTTTGGCTTCGGTTTGTTTAAAAGCAGTTCATATGAAATTTTACACACTTGAATGTAGGATATGGCAATTTTTCTTTTCTTTTTTTTTTTCTCTTTTTTTCCCCTGATTAATTCAAATGTAATGTTTTGCCACTGTTTTAAATCGAGAAATCATGGTTTTGAATAAAAAGGTTTGCAAACGTTACAATTAGATGTTGACAATTCAGCAATGATAATGACATTGACAGTTAAGACAAGAAAATGATCCGACCACATGATGCTGCGCCTGATTTACCACTCTCATGTGATGCGCCCAGTGGAATGAGAAAAAAAGCAAAGACACGAGTTTGGGTAACACAATTAAATGATGCGAGACACAAGTGCAACAGCCAAACACGTCCGCCAAACATAAAAGCAATAGGAAAAATAGTGCAATGGAATGCAAAAATCTGTAAAGAACTACTACTGTATGTTTGATATTTCATGTTTGCATGATGGGGTCAGGCTGAAAGGTGCTGTCATTTGCTGTTAATAATAGCCTATTACTTGTGTTATTTATTGCTATTGCTTTTTGGCTAAGAAATATTTCGCTTTTAAAAAATATATATTTATTTGTATTATTTCTGAGTATATAGGATAGGTTTAACAATATTTGCCTTCATATTTCATGCATATTTTCTGCAAAGATATTTAACAAATAAGTAATTTGTTTTACATTTACACCATGTTGATCACTTCAGGTGTGTGCACTTGGAATATAACTTTTTGTAACCAAATGGTTTATAAAGAGAATGTTACCTGAATCATATTGTAGTTACGTTTCTAAGTTCTAACCCTAAACATGAAACCGAAATTGTGAATAGCTGTGGTGTGGTTTGCTTCTAACATGCTTTCTGACTGCAAAACCAAGGAGAAAAGCCACTTATTTTAATCTAATAAGATTGAATTTGCCTCTACACTCTTATAAATAAATCCTTTGGCAGAGTGTATGGTTCCATGAAGAACCTTTAATATCCAAAGAACCTTTCCATAGCACAAAAGGTCCTTTGTAGCGCAGAAAGGTTCTTTAGATTATGAAATAGTTAATAAAATGGTTCTTCAGGGAACCAAAAATGGTTCCTCTATGGCATCGCCATGAAAACCCCTTTTTGGTTCTTCCTGGCACCTTTATTTTTAAGGGTGTATATTCAAAGTGTGTTCTATTTTAATGATTTAATTTGATCTTTTAGGCTTTGAAAAACAAAATAATATGTAATAAAGATAACAATAAAAGGTGGGCACCTGTGCTGGTGATCATTATTTAGGGTACTAAATGATTTACATTAATTTGACAGTCCTTATAACTAAAAGTAATCATCATCATCATAATCCTCAAAAAAATGCGAAGAAAATTACCTGAGGCCCTGTCACAGCAAATTAATCAAAACGAGATGTGTGGCAAGACGTGGAACAGTGTGAGTGTAATAATAAGTCTTTTTCATTCCATTCACGTTTTAGTTCATTTAAAGCAACTGAACTGAGTTTGAGGCAAAACATCCTAATGGACCTCTACCTAAAAAACGAACAACTCTCAAACAAGTTGGGAAAGTTACCAGCTGCGATTTAATGAACGGAAACGGTATTGTCTCTATTTGATGATTGCTTTCAAAATAAGCCTGTGGTCTTTTTCTTTAGCAAGAAATCGAGTTGTTGAGAAAACTGAGAGTATTCACCAGAAAGTGTTTTTTAAGCAGACAGCCTTGAAATAAACCCTGCTGTGCATCCTGTCTTCAGATATTTTGCAGAGAAACACTCATATACAAGGGTATGGAAATCATAAACCTTGCAAATACGTTTTTGTGCTCTCTTTGAAGAGAAGCAACAGCTTAGATATCTGTTAATGTGGCGAGTGCCCTGAAAGCCCTCTGACTGAAACATGTCATTTCCACAGAAGGCAGGAAGTTAGATGCAGTTCCAGCAGTGTACATCAAAGAACGCTCTGAAATCTGGAAAAAGCTCTCTGTGGACGCAGGATGATATGACTCATTGGTGGATGTTTACTCTGCTCTGCTGTGTTTGTGCACTCCTGTTAAGTGCCCTTAAAATCCAGCTGAGATTTTTTCAGATTTAGATTTCATCATGTCAGAACTGTTTTAATAATCAATAGACCGTTATATTGACACTGTCTTTCTAATTTGCAGTTGCGTGCAGAGCGAGTTTTGCCTTTTTTTTAAAAATCATCCCTGGTTCAGAGAGGCTGAAGCACATGTTCACCTCAGAATGACCCACGTTATTTCAGTCATGCACTAAAATTCTTTACTTTGCTCCTTGTAGTGCTGTACTGCAGGTGCACACACGCTCTCAGAAATCCATTGCACCTAGTTAGTTGTCTCTCTCCCCACAGGCCTATGTGGAATATTTCAGCATGTTTGGAGGATGGGGGGTGGGGAGCCCAGCATGAGCTCTCTCACTGGGGAGCAGAGTTGTTCACATGCTCAGTAAGAGGATTTTTCTCCCTGTTGACTCCCATGATGGCAGGTAGGGAGCTCAGGAAGGGGGGGAGGGTGGGTGGTTAGTGTTTTTTTTATCAGAAGTTTTATAAGACAAGAATGGTTGAGAAGAGTCGAACGGCTTCCACAGTCGGATCCTCTTTTATTGCCAATTCGACTTTGTAAACAATGAGAGTTTGTGCAGAAAAAAAAAAAAGAGTTTGTGTAGTAGTGAACTCGGGACCCAAATCTGCGCAGTAGTGAGCGTGAGCGTGAAGTGTAGCCGTAACTTGAACTTACATCAGTGTGATTTAAAAACTACCTAAAATGACAGAAACTATCTGTGAAAAATGTATTTGAAGTGTAATTTGATTTTAGTTTTTCTCACATCCCATTTGATTACATGGTGAGGGTGGGATTTATGACCTATACTGGGACCAACCACCTGGGGGCGATCAAAACGGTTTGGCTTCACTTTTCAGGACCTGTGCGGCACGGGCACACTTGGATTCAACCCACAGCAACGCGTCATGGCAACGATGTCTCAGATAGCCTAACAGCAGAAAAAAATTTAATAATAATGACTTTCTAGTGATTCCTTACAAAAGTATGCATCAAATACGCTAAATACTGAACCTTGAATGTGTGTGACGTGCTAGAACAGACCTCATTGGTTCTCGCGTGTCATGCATGCGCATTTGAGCTTCTTCTTTTCCTTTTAATGGTGGTCGCCGGTTGGTAAACCGGCTTGAAGGTGCATACCGCCACATACTGCATGACAGCTGATTGCTGATGGAAGGATCGGGCTTAGGATAGCAGCTGATACCGTTTAGTTAAAAAATCCTTGTGATCAGCTCCGGACATCCCTAATACATTTCAGGCAAAATTTGAGATGGAAGTATAATGCAGATTGAGCCTCCATGCGTTGATGTTTTGCGTTTGTGCTTGTGGTTTCTGTCACAGTCACTCATGTTTGGCCTGTGAGAACTTGCCATATGCTACTGTCTGAGCGCATACCAAAGGCTTTATATAGACTCGCTCTCTGATGTGTCAGCACTGTTTAATTCCGTTTTGTTTGCTATAGTTTGTCGTCTCTAATTAATGTCTCCGAGTGGTTCTGACTTGTCATAATGTTTGTTTGAGTAAGCTGGAAAAGCTGGAAAAGGCTCTGAAATGTTTGTAGTGTTGCAAGTCCCTGCATTGGGATTAAAGTTAATCCTAAATGTCACCCTCTGTCACGCGCTTCATTTTTTCCATCAGAAATAACTTTCTTTGTTCAGTAGTTTTTCTTTTTGTCGCTGTTAGATAAGCTTGGCTAATAAAGCCGTGGCAGCCCTCTGAGCTTCTGTCTCTGAACCCTGATTTTGCAAACTCTGAGCTGCCATTTAATTTTCCTCTGTTTCTGATGGCTTTATGATGAGAATAAGGGATGTTTTAGTGACACATTCATCTCATCTCTGGGAATAATTTAAGATGATTTAAATGTCAGTAGAAGGAAGGAGGAAATTAATAAAAACACAGTGAACCTATTATTAAAATATTATACTGCATTTTTGTCTCTGAATGTGTAAATTCTTGTATACTTAACCTCATGTTAATGTGCAGTTAAAGGAGAGCTCCGGTGAATTTTTAAGTTAATCTTGATCGTTATACCTTTTGTGAGTACTGTCTATAGAAAAAAAAAAACGAAGCGGATTGGTGCTTGCAACACAGAGCTGTTACAGTTCATGCCCAGAGCTCCCACTCAGCTAACACGGCAGCTATGGGGGCATATACATAAAGAGTGTCTTTGTGCCTCTTAACAGACACAAAATGCAATTAAAATGTCTGTCCAACATGAACAGGGCCCTTACACGACAACGAGATGCGTTTAGCAACATAGCCATTGTTTAAACTCACCGAAATAGTGTTTTAGACGGCAAGCTGTAGTCTCGCTGAAGTCCCGTGAGAACTCAGTTGTAGCCGGTAAAAATGTAAATAGTCCAGGGGGGAGGAGCGTCGTGTGTGAAGAGCAATGATCGACTCACAAGTGAAGAACAAATGCTTTGTAACGCTCCTCCCCCCTGGTCTATTTACATTTTTTTTAACTGTAACAGCTCCGTGTTGCAAGCACCAATCTATAGACAGTACTCACAAAATAAAAAAAGTTTGAAAACCACTGATTTATAGGACCACATTATTGCTATATGACCTACCTAAATTTCAACACAAGTAAAATTTATTTATTCAGAGTTTGTAGGATTTTAATCCATGGCACACATTTTCTTTTCTGTTCTTTTATTTTACAGGTATGTTATATTATTCTTTGTTATACATATAGACAAAGACACATAATATAAACAAAGGCACTTACTAAAACCCCTATTTATGTTTTTTTTCTTCTGCATTTCTAGCTTGTATACTTTAAACTTGACATTGTGTCATTTTACGTTTTGGTATCGATCAAAGTACTGGTACTATTGACGTTGGTAGATTGTAAATAGTGGATTGTCTTGTACCTCCTTCCCACCAGCTCTGTATGTGCCTTTTGCGTAGAAGCAGCATTAAGAAACCGACAAACAGTAGACATGCTAGAACACAGAACACTTCCAGCTGTCGTTTGCAGCCTCTGCGCAGAGAAGCTTTGTCACCATGACAAGAATAGGAATTTTTGACAGTTCTTCTGTGCTTGTGGGGTTTTGTTTCAAGCATTTGATTTGTGTGGTGTCAGCCCCAGGCTTGGTATATATCCATTTGCTGCACTGAAAAGACCTCAGGAGAGACTGATGGGAAGACTTGATTCCAGATGCTCGCTGAAGATCATCATCATCTATATCTATGAAACGGCTTCTTCCATCCCCTAGTCTCTCTCTCTCTCTCTCTCTCTCTCTCTCTCTCTCTCTCTCTCTCTCTCTCTCTCTCTCTCTCTCTCTCTCTCTCTCTCTCTCTCTCTCTCTCTCTCTCTCTCTCTCTCTCTCTCTCTCTCTCTCTCTCTCTCTCTCTCTCTCTCTCTCTCTCTCTCTCTCTTTGATCTCCCCCCCCCCCCCCCCCACTGTGACAGTCTCTTCTCATGGAGTATGAATTATAAATCCTGATATGAATACCAAGCCTTTGATTAGTAAATAATGCCTGGCGCTTATGCAAAGTTCAGATATGGATGAATAATCCTCTCCCTCTTCCTGTCTGCTCCTCAGAAGCTCTTTCCTGTTGCAATGCATTTTGTCCTTGCCCTCATATCACCCTTACAGAGATGCTGTGATATGCCCTGGCTTTTTGAAGCACTCTTCGCTCAAAGGCTTTTGATTTAAAGCATCAGCTGATAAATATTCCATGCAAGTTCCTTTCATAAGCAAACAAGGTGCAGAGAATGCGGAGCTTATCTCTTCGTTGACAGCAGGAAGACGCAATTCCGCTCTCAGGACTGACATGAGGGCCGCAGGTCACCAGATGCACCTGTGCCTTTCGGGTTTGTATCTCTGTAATCAGCAGAAGGCTGCCATGAGTAACACTCTGCTCGGGCTGGTGGGTTGCGAGTGGGCCTGCTTGGTGCCATCACTGAAGCATTAGCCCATCTGAACTCGTCATCAGTGAATAATCGTACACGTACCCCAGCAGTCAGGCACGAGCCCATGGCCGTCTGACCGAAAGTCTGTTTGATTTGTTTGTGTGATCCCACGTCTTTGGTTTAAAAGGAGGATGAAGGAGGTCTCCCTTTAAACCAGAGGCAGAACTTTGAAATCTCAGCCTCAGTGCATGTGAGGGATTGGGGTTGTTTATGCATCGAGAGTGATGCAGCACATCTAGCCTGGACTTAAAAAGGTATTTATTTCTTTTTTTAATTTGCTGGGCTTGGGGGCTTTGGTGACTGATGGAACTAATCTCTTCCAGATTGTCCTTACAGTCCAGTTCATATATAGCTTGAATTTGCTGCAGACTTTTCTGCAGATTTATGCTTTAGGAATAAGCATTTAGTGTTTTGCTCTCTTTAAGGTCTAAGTGTGTTTCTTCAATAGATACGTAATCTGTTATGTGGCGGAAAACTTTCAACAAAAAAAAGAAGACAGAATTCCCCCTGTGATACAGGTTTGTCCACTGCTGAACATTGTTAGTAGACAAATTAAAGTTGTGATAAAGTTGGAGTTTTCCCCTCTTTTTCCACCTCGCTTTTAAAACGCTTAAGTGCGTGTCCACTGGCGCAGAGTGAGCGTTTTCAATGAATTCCTATGGAAGTTGAAGTTGAAAATGCTTGCTCTCCTCCGCTCGCTCCACGTCAGTGGATACAAACCATTATGAATGCGGCCGTGGGCATTTTACTTCGAATTACCAGCAATTCAGGAGCATTTTTTTTAATTTATTTGTTCTTTTCTCAAAGAAAAGCTTAACTCCAAGTCTTCCAGAGTTGTGACCAAAGCCGATCCGAAAGACCGCTGTTCAACCAGCTTCTTTGTTTACAAGTAGCACGCGGAACTGTCTCAACTCTGCTGTCATTATGTTAAGCCCGCCCACCGACTCTATACACGATGTGATTTTGGTTTTTCCAGCTCGCAAGCCAACGGAGAGTTGCTAGACGACCCTGGCTGCAAATTAGATTTGCTGCCGCTAGGGTGCGTCTAGATTTCTAGGCTAGGGTTCATTATTATTCTTAATGAAAAACACAACAACAAAACAATGACAAACTTGCTTAAACAGGCATTTCGTGTTGAAACCAAATCTTCCACCATCAGTCTTGTCAGTCAAGAGTGAGGCGAAATGTATGAAGTGAGGTAAAATCTGACTCCTGCTGCTGATTTGTGCTGCGATAAAATGGGATGGTGCCAAGTGATGTAACTGGTGTTGCGGCTGAGCACTGTTTAACACCGGTAACACTATCGCAGCAAGCCTATTAATAAACCATATCAGATCAAACAGTGCTGTAAAATTGTGCCATGAATGAACAAGTTATAGAAGGCTCTCCAGTCCCCAAATCACCAACATTCACCATAGATTTAATGTAGTAGTAGTAATCTAGTAATGCTAACTGTAACCATGGTATTGTGGCAGAAATGGTCAAATGCTTTTACATAAATATTAATTTCAGGTTTGAGAGTGAAATTTAAGCACTTTTCAAAAACTTTCAAGTGCTTCATACAACTTTTTCCAGCACTTCATACAACTTCTTTTCAGTAAGGAGCTCTGGCACTTTGTGTAGATAATGCTATTTATGAGTTGTCAGCAATCCATGTTTGCTTTTGGTGCGAGTAGCCTTTAAGCTTCCTTTTGTGCCATGTCTGCACTTGAGCACTCCAAGAGAATTTCCTTCAAGGGTGTTATTTGGATGGGCTTGTGTTCATGGCAAGAGCTTTCAGGAGAACAATTCAGTTCACAGTAGTGTTGCAGAAAAGGTCTCTTGTAATATGGAATGACTCTGCTTTGAATTGATACTTCAGCTGAAGTTTATTGTAACATTTAGTGCGAGATATCAAGAAACTAAAGGGAAAATATATTCCCACCTTCTATGCCACACTTTTTCTCACTTGAAGCTGCCTAATTTACCATGCCTAACTCTCACAGGGTTCTGAGATTAGATGATGAGAGTAAAGAGATATTGCAGTTATAAGAAACTAAGTTATAACATCTACCACAAAGACTGCAGAAGGAGCGAGCTTGGAGAGTTGCTGAAAGTCATGAGATCTCTTTGAGACACTCGGTCGGGAAGCACTTATGAAGCAGCTGCTAAAGTGTTGCAGGCCTTCGATCCAAAGTGAGGATCTCCCTTCACCATTTATATGGAGAGATGGCAAGAGAGAAAGACCAGAGTCCAAAATTAACACATTTCTTATATAAGTGATAATTCAAATCAAACTAGTGTTGTCAAAAGTACAGACCGCGATACCAAGTTGGTACTGAAATTTTAAAAATGTGACGCTTTGAGCGCTGTTGAGCTTGAATCGTAAACACCTCTGACTGGCCATTGTGCTCACGCGCTCATCGGATGTGTCTGTGATTGGCTACAATGATCAACGCACAGGAGTGTTTGAAAGCACAAGCAGGTTACCATTTACATTAAGTACAAAATTAGTGAAATCACCATATCATTGAGAGCGGCAATAATGTAGGGGTAAGACGCATGACATCAAGTTTTGAGGCAAATCGACCCGAGGTTCAAATCCGCCTTTTGCCGAACTCACTCTACTCCCTTTCCCCATCACATATCAGATCGGAAAGATATTTATTTTCAATAAAAATGAAGAAAATTATTAGAAAAGTGGAAATAAAGTGTCTTACATGTGTTTAATAATAAGTGTTTATCAGTTAGGGGTAAAAAGACATGTGCTGAATTTGAGATGATAAAAGTGAGTGGGTCCAATATCATTGATCGTAAAAATTATATTCCACATACAATGGTTCCGACGCCCATGCATTTAAGTACCGACTTGGTATCGCGGTCGGTACTTTTAATAACACTAAATCAAACCATCTAATTACATGTTGGGGGTTGTATACACTACCAAAAGTTTTTGAAAGTTTTTTATGCTCACAAAAGCTGAATTTATTTGATCAAAAATACAGTAAATGGTAATATTGTGAAATATATATATATATATATATATATATATATATATATATATATATATATATATATATATATATATATATATATATATATATATATATATATATATATATATATATATATATATATATATATATATTTAAATATGTATTTTTTATATATAATTTATTCCTGTGATGGTAAAGCTGAATTTTCAGCATTACTCCAGTCACATGACATAGCTAATCCTTCAGAAATCATTCCAATATGCTCATTTGGTGCTCAAAAAACATTTCCTATTATTACCACAGTTGATATGGTTGTGATGCTTACTATTTTTGTGGAAACTGTGATGCATTTCAGGATTCTTTTTATAGAAAGTTCAAAAGAACTGTATTCATTTGAAATATAAATGTTTTGCAACATTATACATGCCTTTACTGTCACTTTTGACCAATTTAATGCGTCCTTGCTAGAGTATTAATGTCTTTAAAAAATCTTACTGATCTCACACTTTAATTAAAACAATGTAAACTACATTTTCATGGTTGGTAAGAGACATTCATAGCCAGTTATCCGCATTTAGCATGTGTGGCAAGAAGTTAATTTTGGACCCTGAGAAAGACGATGAGATGAGACTGAGAATCCCAAGAGGCAGTGCAGAGATAACGGGAGAATGTATGCAAAGCCTATTCAAGAGCCATTGGAATTATACAGATGAGCACCATATCCCTGAGAGACTATGACAGGCCCCACACATCTCCCCTACTGCGACACTCAAACTCCCAGCTTCTCTTTGTTCCCATAATCCACTGTGACGGTGAGGGTCGCATTTCCACTGCGAGAGGGCCTGACTGGAGGAGGGGCTGCTGGATCACACGGGCCATTTATAGGGCCACAAAAAAGTGCTGGGGCTGTGGATATGTGTCCACAGGGTCAAACAAAGAGGTCTTTCTCCTTTTTGAGACACTTGATGTTGCTTTTGTTTCTGTTGTTTTGGCTCTCTCAATGTTTTTAATGTTGTCCGTGGTATACATGGGGCCAGATGAAGTAAAGGGATGCTGTGCAATCTTCAAGGAGGGGATGGTTTCTGACTGTTTTTGAAAGTGTTTATTCTCTTTTTCTATTTGAACAGAAGGCTGACTGCTTCCAGGCTACTCCGCATCAGATATTAAGATATTCTTGTCCAATCCATCCTCTCAGGCACTGAATCAGCCAGTCTGCAGTAAGTTAAGAACGGGGTGCTTTCAAGTGCACATCTGATAACTGGCCATGTTTTATCCACTGCTCCTCTTTCAGCTTCTTTTCTACCACTCTCCCACCTTCCCCGCTTTCATTCTTTCTATCATCTGAAGCTGAAACCTCCATTACTCTCGAACACAGTCTACGCAGAGCTGGGGAGATGAAGTGTGAGATGATTTCCTCTGAATGTGCCCATGTGCTGACTCGCGTTACTCTCGCTCTAAATGGATTCCACACTTCTGCACATTGTGAACGTACTTGACAAGGACTCCTGGATATGTCCTTGTTCTCAAGAACATCATAGTTGCTTTTATAGAGTTGACGTGTATAGGAGTTTTTTTGTTTTCATATTCAATGCATGTCCAACTCTCTATGAGAGCCATTGATTGAGTCTGTAATGCTATGTTTGGGACATTTTCCAGATATTGCAGAATGTTGATGATAGTTTTTACAAAAGGAGAATTGAAAAAGCTTATTATTATGTGTATTATTCAGAATAAACTTTTCAACTTCAACTTTTTCCCCCGTCCCCAACTTCTCAACCCTTCTTCAAAATCCTCCTCCTCTCTCCTTAGTCTTTTGAACTCCACTCTCTTCTTTTGAGATTTGTCTAATTCAGTTAGCTTTTTAATTGCCTTTTGTTTTAAAAGTGTGTATGTGCATGTAGACGTGTGATGGTGGCTGGATTTAAAAAGACCTCAGTTCAAATGCACATTCCAGTGAGAGAAGTGACCTGAGGGAGCTGCCACGTGTCTCTCTCTCTCTCTCTCTCTCTCTCTCTCTCGCTGTCTCTCTCTCTCTCTCTCTCTCTCTGTCTCTCTCTCTCTCTCTCTCTCTCTCTCTCTCTCTCTCTCTCTCTCTCTCTCTCTCTCTCTCTCTCTCTCTCTCTCTCTCTCTCTCTCTCTCTCTCTCTCTCTCTCTCTCTCTCTCTCTCTCTCTCTCTCTCTCTCTCTCTCTCTCTCTCTCTCTCTCTCTCTCTCTCTCTCTCTCTCTCTCTCTCTCTCTCTCTCTCTCTCTCTCTCTCTCTCTCTCTCTCTCATTCATTCATTCATTTATATAAATGAACCGAAACTCAGCATATAGGCTACTTGAGAAATACTCTCTGATTATGTATATAATTATGTCCAGGTATATATTTGAGTAATTAAATTAATATTAATGTGTGATTAGTCGACTAATGGCTTAAATGCTAGAGGAAGTGACCTGGCACATTGAGCTCTGTGCAAGGTTCTCATTTATGCGTGATGTCACGCTTCTTTTGTTTGTAGCTTTCCTTCTTTTTTAATCCATCGGAGTATAATTTCTAAATTGTTGAGATTTCATCTTTCAGTTTCTGTGATTTAGGTGAGAAAGTAGGCATGAAAGACGAGGCTTTTAATAGTAACAACCAACAATGCCCCGCAGACGCACGTAAATGAGGTGTTAACTTGCACTGACATGCTGAGATTTTGCTGTGGTGACTCCAAGACAGACAACCTGAAGATCAGCATCTGTGACGTGCAATGATAAGCATTAAATGCATTTTACCATGAAAATGTGTGTTGCTTATGTAGTCTTTTAAAACCCTGCTTGTTTGAATCATCATAAATTACCTACATGTCTAATCATTCCTAGTATCTATCATCATATCTAGTCTTCTTTTATTCCATAACATTGTTACATCGTGACGAATGAGAGCCCTGTCAATGAGCCTTGTATCCAACAGAATGTATAAACTAGAGAATATCTGATTTAAGTGCTTTGTCAATATTCCCATTTTATAAAAGATCAATACCCTCTTTACGGTGTGATTTACTGCAGTTTTTAATTTAACAAGCCTCTCCTCGGGTGCTGGAAGACTGTTATGGCGGAGATTAATTGTGGGGTGAAGAGTTGCAGTCACTCTCCACACACTGTGGCTGATGGATTGTCACTACATTAACGACCGGACTGTCGACAAGCCTATAAATTCATCATGAATGCAATTACTAATATGTATTTGTTTCTCCTCCATCATTTATGGTCTATTTAAAGACTGTAAGTCAGTGTTCCTTGACGTGAAAGTGTACTTAACGCCTAGGGTAAATGTGCTATGCCAGTTTCATTTTCACTCGCAACAGATTTCATTTATGGATAACTGGCCAATTAGCTTAGAGTTGATCTCATCTTAACATTCTACAACAACGCTAGCGTTGCCATTTTCCCCACCAAACAGTCAGCTAAAACATCTGCCAAACAAACAACTGGTGTTAATGGATGATATCTGAAATTGGCCACCACCTCAGAATGGATAAGGACACTGTTGCAGAAAATGTTTTAGAGAATTCCTTCATGGATTAGGCTAGTCGCTTTTCCACCGTCGGGCCAAACCTTTCTTTTTGTTTAATCAATTCCATGCCAATGGTTTGTAATTGTAATCGTGCCGAAGTGGAAATACAACTGGAACCGTTCCTTTCCATTTTATAGAACCATCCGGCCTGGCGGTGGAAAAGCGACTTATGAGTTTCTTGAGTATAAGATTTCCACAGCTCACCTCATTACTGTTTCCGTTTCATCTGTTTCAGGTATGACAAACTATTCTCTGAAGCAGATCCGTAAATGAACCGGAGCAGGGTATCCTAACTTTGGCATAGAGCACAATGATGGCACAGTCAGAAGTTCACTGATGATTGGAGCTGGGTAAGAAACAAGAACCAGTATTGTTATTTACAAACCTGAAGTTGGCAACCACTTGAATCACTATTGTGTTATCCACTCTCTTTTTTACTAGACACTGCTTCTGATACATTTTTCACGCTAGTGTTGTGCCATATGAAATGGTTGAAATCGCTGTACAAACAACACAACAAAATAGTTTAAGTACACTATTGTTCAATTGTTTGGGGTCAGTACATTTAAAAAAATTGTTTTAAAGTTTCTTGTGCTCAACAAGGCTCCGTTTATTTGATCAATAATACAGTAAAACAGTATTATTGTGAAACATCATAACAATTTAAAATAACTGCTTTCCATTGGAATATATTTTACAATTTATTTGATTCCTTTGATAAACTGATCATTTTCTTTGAATAGAAAGTTCAAAAGAACAGCATTTATTTAAAATGGAAAACTTTTGTAACATTTATAAATGTCTTTACTGTTTCATTAATTTAATGCATCCTTGCAGAATAACTGAATAACATTTCTTACAAAAACATGTACTAACTCCAGACTTTTGGACGGTGGTGTACTTTTTATTGTACGCTTTGTTCTAAATATAGACTAAGCCCACATACTAAACTAATGACAGAGCTTAATTTACACAGATCTAAGCTACATAACAAGGTACCCTGCACAAATGAAGCAGAAGTGTATTTAGCAAGGAGTCAGTGGAGAACAGGACTTTTATACCTCTCAGTCAGTCAGTACAACAGACTATTAAGTGTGTGTGTACAGTGCATCCGGAAAGTATTCACAGCGCTTCATGTTACAGCCTTACTCCAAAATGGATTAAAGGCATTATTTTTTCATTTTATTTTATTTTTGGGCAGTTTCTCCCATTCTTCTTTGCAGGACCATGCCATCACCATGCTTCACTGTAGAGATGGTATTGGCCAGGTGATGAGCTTGCCTGGTTTTCTCCAGAGATGACGCTTGCCATTCAAGCCAAAGAGTTCAATCTTTATTTCATCAGATCAGAGAATTTTGTTTTTCATGGTCTGAGAGTCCTTCAGGTGCCTTTTGGCAAAGTCCAGGTGGGCTGTCACTCCTGTCTCGGAGGTCTACAGACAATTCCTTGGACTTCATGGCTTGGTTTGTGCTCTGACTTGTACTGTTAACTGTGGGACCTTATATAGACAGGCGTGCGCCTTTCCAAATCATGTCCAATCAACTGAATTTACCACAGGTGGACTCCAATCAAGTTGTAGAAACATCTCAAGGATGATCAGTGGAAACAGGTTGCACCTCAGCTCAATTTTGAGTGTCATGGCAAAGGCTGTGAATACTTATGCACATGTGATTTTATTTATTTCGTTTTTTTTCCCTTTTAATACATTTGCAAAGATTTCAAACAAACGTCTTTCATGTTGTCATTATGGGGTATTGTTTGTAGAATTGAGAAAAAAAAAAAAAAGAATTTTATCCATTTTGGAATAAGGCTGTAACATAACAAAATGTGGAAAAAGTGAATACTTTCCGGATGCACTGTAAATGTGGTGTGATCTGATGTAAATGTAAGCCTCATATCTTGAAAAATCATATATGCAAGACTCTTATGAATATCATTTCAACTAGTTTTACATTCTCCATCTGACTTAAGCTTGATCTGATGATCAGGGTCTCTCTACCCATAAAGCCTCATTCACACCAACAGTGATTAAATCACTGGAGGTCGCAGTCTCTCTTTGTACGATACAAGCAGGCTATATCTAGCCTGTGTCCAGTCTGTACTCTTGGTAGTCATTTATTGTGAGATGCTGCAAAAGACAAGCCGTGAGTGCAATGGTTAAAGACATCCGTCTAGCAGATTTACATTGAAAAACAATGAAAAATGGTAAAACACATTCTGTGTGAGCAGCCCCTAAAAGTGACTGCAGTCTGTTTGCTAGTGCTGTTTGTGTGTGTCAGATGGTTTGCTCCTCCTGTCTTCATTTTAAGTGTGTTTAATCCCCCCCGCTGGCCGTAAAATCGTAAGCTTTTTGGTAATATAACAGCTCTAATCCGCTGACTGCTGATGAATTGCATGAGGGGCATTACCTTCAAAGCAATTTCTCTGTTCATCCATTGCAAGAAGAGATATGCCTTTAAACACTGTTTTATCACACAGACTAGTTTAAAGACCATTGAATAGTGATCAAAGAAAGCTTTGCGATGACCATGGCACTCTTTCAAATTAAAAAGCCTTCATTATCAGATGACTACATACAAAAAATATCCAACGTGTTTTGGCCCATGCCTTCCTCAGGGAGAGCAACATAACAAACTCAGCAACAGGTGAAAGCAGTATCATTCATTGTCATCTGATTAGTTAACAGTTGTCATGTGACCGACATCTCTTTACAGCATTTAACATTCACCAGTACATTTTATTACCATATACTCAAAAACACCACATCAAATATCAAATAACAAAAAACAAACCCCAAGTCCTCGTTCAATCCTGGATATATATTAGCCTTTAGTTTAGTAAATCCAAAACATCTCTCTTTGATTCAGTTTAAAGGGACACGTTATAAAGTAAAATATCTAGCTTCCGCCAGACCGCCTTCCGTATTCAACTTGTTCAAAATTCAAAAAGTGTAACTGGCGCGATGTATGACGTTAGAATGTGAAAGGCGTTACGCTTTTTCCGTAAGTTGAATACAGAAGGCGGTCTGGCGGAAGTTACTTTGCTAAATAAAGTTTTAAATATGGATATTTTTCTTACACAAACCCATCGATTTGCTTCAGAAGGTCTTTATTAACCCCCTGGAGCTATGCGGATTACTTTTATAATGTGCACTTTTTTGGACTTCAAATTTTGGCCTGTCATTTATAATGCTTTGATTAGCCAGGACATTTTTAAAAATAACTCTGATTGTATTCGTCTAAAAGAATGTCTTATACAGCTAGAGTGGCTTGAGGGTGAGTAAATCATGGGATAATTTAAATTTTTGGGTGAACTATCCCTTTAAGTTCGTATTCCCTTTCCTATTCATTGAATAGTGAATTTTATTCCATGAGGGCATTTTTTTTTATTTGATTTTGTTTTCTGTTATTTTTTTTAAAGATACCAAATAATGTGCAGTCATAATATGCCATAATGCTGTCATTCTGGAAATGTCCATAATAACCCTGTTTTTTGAGTTACCCCAAACATGACATTATGGTTTTTGGGATGTACAGATCTTTTTCTCCCTAAAGTGATGTGTAGTAGTGGTTCTGATTTTATTTATTTTTTTGTTATTAGAAGGTGGGCAACAGGGTCTAAAACTTTTTGAGCTTGTCCACTTTCGACCACTTTCAGAGGTAGTCGAAAACGCATTCCTCCGGATTGCTTTCGTAGTGTAGATGCCTAAGTGGTCCAATGCATTCGAACAAACGCAAAAGACGGCCTACTCTTCGCCTACTGACCTAACGTGTAAACATTATGGGAAGTGCACTAGCCAGACGGAACTTAAACTGTCGGCTGAAGACGCAAGTTTGATTTTAAGACGAAAATTTACCAAGAACAATGTTCTCTCACCATTCCTGATTTAATTATGACAAAGCATTTACATTTTTTAAAGTGGCCACTGGAAATTAAATGGAAAGGATAGTTGTTTAGGGGAAAAACCTGGTCATACAATGACGATGTACACCTCAGGATCTCATTGGCTTCATTGACACACACTAGCAAAGAATACCAGTGGTTTTAGGGTGCTCAGAGACACTGTAACAAACTACTCTTCCTCCAGGGATGAACAGGATTATAGTCCTTGCAGTGTTCTTTTGCATGACAATCGCCTACATTTCACAGTATGTGGAGCACAAGAGAAGCTGCATATTTAATGCCTGAATTTTAAGCTCAAGATTTTTTTATTTATTTAAATGCCATACAATGCCATACGATCTAATTCCTAAAAAATCCTATGACCCCATCTTTCTGGTGTCTCAAAAGTTTGAAAACAAAGAGTAAACAAAAAGAGTGAACGACGAAGCATAATAGTTATTGAGCCATCTCTCTCTCTTATCAGTCAGGTATCTTCATGAATCGCACATTCAGTGTTGCTCTTAATTGCGTTCATGTAGAAGCCAGTTTTAATTGCATTCATGTACAAGCCAAAGTTGTGGGCCTTCATGGTGCTGATGAACAGGTGTGTTGATTAGATCATGAAATCACAGCCAGAAGGAGATCTTTGCAACATCTGCTCTTTGATCATCTTGCCTTTCTTGTTATAAACTCTGGATTTGCACCATAGCAGGAGAGTAAATGGCACTGTACCGTTGTCTAATATTAGATCAAACCTGCAATGAGGTTAAGTCCTAGTACATCTGATTGGCTGCGCTTGAGCCTTACTCTCCTGATATTACACCAAAATGAAGGGGTAATTTAAGACTTGACCCCAGATGCCGTGCGTGTGTATGTTCATGTGTATGTGTCCTCTATAACTGCCGTTTTGGCACTCCCAACTGCTGGGAGTTCTTCCATGCTCCCTTTCTAATGAGAATTAGACTAAATTACATCCAGTGCATTATTATTAGCCTGTCAACTGTGCTTATTATGGGCTGCATCTGTTACACAGGGGGCAATCCCTGTGATGTCCCTCTGGCCATATTTTTTTCTCTCTAATGAGCCTAATAATGTAGCTGTTTCTCACTGGAACAGAGGGCATCGGTGTGTTTTTGTTTTATTGATTTACATATTTCATTTATTTTTATCCATCCTTTAGCTGCCAGGTCTGGTTTCAGTAATAAGCTTCTTTTGAAGCTCCTGATTGCCCTTGAATCGTCCCCAGGCTGATCAGCTGTTCAGAGGAGTGGAAATGTCCAGAGTTTAGTTAGATCTGACACACCTGAGCTCAAACGCATGATTCACTTTTCAGTGCTGTGCAGAGGGAAACACATTTCCTTGGCTTTAGACTTGTACTATTTCTGTTGTTGTTGGCAGGTCAGACTGTGTCCTCGACTAGGAGCATGCCAACATCTGATCCTGACCATTATGCCATGAAGCAACTTTTGCAGGGAATTATTCAAAAACATTGACGAATATTCTAATTTTACAACCTGATGGATAAAATCTGTCTGTTTTGTCAAAAATGTTTAATACTAAATGCATGAAGTATGTAGATTTGTGTTGTCTTAATGGGAATAATGATGGTTTGTGTATACAGAAAAAAAACGTTTTTCTAGTTCTCAGTCGTAATGATTGAAAAAAGAACTTAAAGGGGTCCTCAATTGAGAAATCAACTTTGCATTGAGCCTTTGATATATAAAAGTTCATCGTGATATAAGAATATCCTGTAAGTTTCGGAGCTGAAAACTTCCTTGTTAGTCAAAGAAAATCTTTTATTGACACCAGGCCCAGCAAATGATCGATCTCAGAATGTGCCAAGCTGTGACGTCAGAGTGTAGTGAAACGCCGCCTCAACAGAAGAAGTACGCCTGATTCTGTAGCCCCGCCCACCGATTTGTGCATGGCATGTTTGTGTAAATAAATAACATAAGCCTACGTGGAGCTAAACCGGATCGAACTTCCAAGCAATAAACATGCTGCATAAACTACATTCGGATTCCAATATTATGAATGCATGGATGAACTTTATTTTTAATGAATATCCAGCTCACGTGGGGAAGACATTGCACGTCTGTTCATTTAAACACGGATTTCTTTGTTAACAAGAGACTGGATTTGCAGACAGGTTGAGATTACATTAATGAATGATGCAATTTATATATATATATATATATATAAAATTGCATCATTCATTAAAGTCTAATGCCAAGGAAATGTGTTGCCCTCTGCACAGCACTGAGAAGTGAATCATGCGTTTGAGCTCAGGTGTGTCAGATCTAACTAAACTCTGGACATTTCCACTCCTCTGAACTGCTGATCAGCAGTTTTATATATATATATATATATATATATATATATATACGGAAGTTTTGATCATGCTGAATTGTCTGACTCTGCAGTGAGGCGTGTGTGTGTGTTAGTGATGCATGTTTCGCGGTTATATCCACTGATCGGGCCGGCCAAGTAATAAAAAAAAAACAAAAACATTCCAATTAATTGCGGGTGGACGAGAGAAAAATCATTGTGTTTGTTTGATAAAGACATTTTGCGAGCCCTGTGGGCAAATCTTTCTGGTTGCCGTTTTCCCACATGCTTTCAAAACAATTCCTCACGTGTACTCATGGGGGAGGCGAAGCTCTTTATAATATGCAAAGTTTTAATCCAATCATAGCAGTGGGCGTTTAATTCCAAGTCTTCAGTGCGGCACGCCCATAAAAACCGAGCGTTCCATGAGAGAGGCTCAAAATCAGGGTAGAAAATAGCTTATTACTTATTTATTATGATGTTTTTGAATGTAAAAACCATGCAAACTTTATAAGTTGACCTCAGACAACAGTATAACATTTTTTTAAAGCCATTTCATGATCCCTTTTAGCGCTCACCTTTAGTTGGGTTGCCATGATCCAGGGCTGGATTCTGACTGTCAATTTAGCCAGGGATATCTCATCTGTTATGCTAATAATTTTGTGCAGCTGTTTGTGTGCAGTTGGCAAATTGTAGTCTACAGTTCCAGCCAGCCAGTTAGTGACAAAAGACTTCAACATGTGCTTAACAGTCTTGCTCTTCTTTTCCATTATCCATATTGCGTATGGTCAAAATCTTAGACTTAATTTCTATGATTTCTTTCCTGTGTTCGGTTTGATGTATGAGCCAGCAGAATGTCTCATATTTGAGGTATTCTGTGATTAATATGTTGTGTAATAGTGCAGGAAATCATATTCCCTGTGGCATTTCAAAATGTGGTTGAATACCATTTAACCCTTATTGAGTTTCCTTAAATAGGTCTTAGATTTGCTATCTGTTTCTTTCACTGCCAAAACCTTGTCACAAAACCTTTTAGGTTTGACAGATATTTCATAATGGATTAAACATGCGCATTAGTAAATACCCTGTGGTTAGATTTGTCACTTTGTTTGCTGTTCTAAGATTTTTTTTAATTTTAAAGTCAATGCGCTTTTAACAATGCAGATTGTTTCAAAGCAGCTTTACAGTGTTAAACAGGAAAATAATGCAACAATTTTATTCAGCCGTATAGCCATTCTGGAGAAAATGGTGATGTCATCAGTTCATTTCAATTATCATACAGTGACAGTGTGGACTTTAGATCAGTAATTTAGATTATATGGTTAATTTAGTTTAATAATTAGATTTATTTGGATATTTAGTTGAGAAATTTTGTGTCCTCAACTGAGCACGCCAAGCCAGAGGCAACAGTGGCAAGGGAACCAAAACCCCATCAGGTGACCTAATGGAGAAAAATAAACCTTGGGAGAAACCAGGCTCAGTCGGGGTGCCAGTTCTCCTCTGGCCATTTCAAAAATAAAGCCAATATTTAAAGCTTTTATTCTCTTTAGTAGAATCGATTGTGATTACCATAACTTACACATTATAACCTGTAACATAAATGTAAAAAAAAAAAAACCATCATCAGGGCTCCAGCTCCTCTCTACATTGTCTGGTGTGGCATGAAGAGCCCGTGGCAGGCCTGAGTAGGGAGGACAGGCGTGCAGTCTCGGGAGCAGGTCTGTGTGGGTTGTGGTGACAAATGAGCCGAAAGCTTGGTATTCATTGCACCCAGCTCTCCTGTGCCAGCCCTGTCCCCCCCTTCACTGACGGCCTTTCATGTTTCAACAATACCTCCCACTGTTCCCTGGGCTCAAGGTGCCAGCAGAGGACATCAGCCTGGGATGGTGCGGCCTAGGGCTGGGCTGTAATTCTGTATACCATACGATCATATCGACCAGTAGAGATTTCACTGTCTTTCATACTGTGGTAGATAAATTATCAGTGGGCAGGACTGCTTGATGTTTTGTACACATTATCAAGAAACAAAGTAATGTAGAAATACAGAGTGGGACATGTGCCAAACAGCTCAAGACAATGAAGAGTTTGTTACTGAAGGGCCCGATTATACTGATGGCAAAGTTGTTTTTCATTCTTCGTTTAGGGGTAAAACGAAGTTCGAAAAACGTGAACAGCGATATACTGTTATCGAACATCCGACGGCGCCCACACTGCTGAGAGCAGCGTTTAGATATATAAATATCCTCTCAATAACAAAATAAACACCCACACAACAAAACTGAGAAAACGGCAAGCAAAAAGCATAAGAAAAGCATCATAGCAAGTTAGCATAATGGATATATTTGCACAAGCTCTGTAATTCGGCACTCTAGTAAAGTCACGTCATGTTTATTTATATACTATCACTTTATACAATAGATTTACCTATTAAACATGAAAAACGTTTCATCAGAAGTACAACTTCATTTTCTACTATAAAGCAGCTCTCAAGTGTGTTCATGTTTTCACTCGCGGACGTCTGACCTCAACAGATTTGAACGGGAGAATCAAAGCGGAAAAGATTTCCGCATGAAAGAAGCCTCCGTGCACACATACCGATTACGTAATTGCCATGGACCAATGGTAGTACAAAGATGTTTACAAGCCGAAGCAAACTTCTCCGGAAAGTTTGTTTTGGCAAGCTGCTTCAAACTTCCAAAACGAACTGTAAACGAACTTCGTTTTGGCCTGATTTTGTTCGAACTGACGTCACATCAGTTACACTCTTAACAAATATTACTTAATATAACAATTTTGTTTTATGGGAACTCAAATGCTACATCATGTGAAGCTACTTTTGTACTAATTAATACCATTATGTTGATTTAATTATAAGATAGTTATACTGCTGTATTTAGAATGACCAGGGCAACTGTGTGTGTCGAGGTCCTGATCCAGGTGGCAGGAAACAACTGAAAATGTGGAGAATCGATAGCAGTCTGCATTAGATGAAAGGAGCAGCTCATGAATCAACGTGATGAGGATTCAGAAAGGGCGTTACCAACGTCAGGTCATCTCTGTGACTGAGACAGCGCTAAGCGTATTCTAATGGGGACCGCTCTGCTGAGATAGATGTGCTTGTTTTGAATTCAGTTTTTGAGAGCACTGCGTTTAATAAGTCAACTCAGCTCTGTTATCCTCAAAGGAGCCGATCGCCCACAGCTGTAGCTATGGGGATGGCATAATTTTAAACCGTATTTATCCCTGACACCTAATACCAGCTGTAAGACCCTCTACAAAAAGCTATTTTCTTAAATCTAGCGTGGTATGATGCTCTCTAGGACGTGGTGTACTCTTCCTTTTAGTCCACTGTACCACTTGTTCAGAGAAGGGATTACAACCGTGTTCCTCCTGTTTTTAGTTTGATCTCTGGATTATACAGAGCTCAGCCACATCTCCTGCATATTAGTGGATTTGAATGCAAATTATCCTTGTACACAGATGCACCCTGCACTGCGGTGGGCCGCCTGATCCAGATGCTCCATCAGGGATGCTTGATCAGGTGCTTTGCGTTAGGATTCAGACAGCACTTTCTGAGCATGTGCCTGAATTTAAGTAATGGCATGTGAACTCTGCCTGTGAAAGCCAAAAAGATCAAATTATTTATAGCCTCGACAAACGAGATGAGCTGCTTATCTTTCACGGTTCAGTCAAACGCTGCTCTGCGTGCTCTGAACAGAAGGTGCGGAGTCGACGTGGGGAAGACGAAGCAAAGGGGAGAGAGATTAGAAAGAGATGGAGCGCAGGTCTGTGAAACAAGTGCAAACTCTGCAAAGAGGATTAAACGGGAAGATTGGAAAAAAGAATGATTCAGTTGCGCTGGTCTTCTGTGGCGGTGAATATTTCAGAACTATATGAAATCCTGTTTACACCTAATACATACACTATATTGCCAAAAGTATTGAGACACTCCAAATCATTGAATTCAGGTGTTCCAATCACTTCCATGGCCACAGATGTATCAAATCAATCACCTAGGCATGCAGGCGCTTCTACAAACATTTGTGAAAGAATGGGTCACTCTCAGGAGCTCAGTGAATTCAAGCGTTGCACCGTGCGTAGAGAGCTTCATAGAATGGGTTTTGTTGGCCGAGCAGCTGCATCCAAGCCTTACATCACCAAGTGCAATGCAAAGCATTGGATGCGGTGGTGTAAAGTACGCCACCATTGTACTCTAGAGCAGTGGAGACGTGTTCTCTGGAGTGATGAAGCCTGGCAATCCGATGGTCTGGTTTTGGCAGTTGCCAGGAGAACGGTACTTGCCTGACTGCATTGTGCCAAGTGTAAAGTTTGGTGGAGGGGTGTGGGGTTGTTTTTCAGGGGTTGGGCTTGGCCCCTTAGTTCCAGTGAAAGGAAATATTAATGCTTCAGCATACCAAAACATTTTGGACAGTTTCATGCTCCCAACCTTGTGGGAACAGTTTGTGGATGGCCCCTTCCTGTTCCAACATGACTGCACACCAGTGCACAAAGCAAGGTCCATATAGATATGGATGAGCGAGTTTGGTGTGTAGGAACTTGGCTGGCCTGTGCAGAGTCCTGACCTCAACCCCATAGAACACCTTTGGGCTAAATTATAGCAGAGACTGTGAGCCAGGCCTTCTCATCCAACATCAGTGACTGACCTGGCAAATGTGCTTCTAGAAGAATGATAAAAAAAAATCCCATAAACACACTCCTAAACCTTGTGGAAAGCCTTACTAGAGGAGTTGAAGCTGTTATAGCTGCAAAGGGTGGGTCAACTCCATATTAAACCCTGCGGATTAAGAATGGGATGTCATTAACGTTTATGTGCATGTAAAGGCAGACATCCCAAAACTTGGCAATATAGTGTATGTAGGCCCGACTGAAGGTGTGTTTGTACGGCTACCATTCATCACGTATGGGTCCTTTTGGTTCCATTTGTGTGTGGCACACTCCATATTTAAGGTTGATGGATTGATGAGTTTTTATTCTCCGTTGACCTTAATCTTAGCTTTAGTTTCACAGTGGTGTGGACTGCTAATGATGGCATTGGCGTGTTGTCCGTTGCTGTAGTGAGAGCAGGGCTGTTTCTGCTTATTGATTTTTATTCTTTGTGAAGAAGATAACATGCCAAAGAGAGAAGGGATGATGTGTCTGAAAGGCTGCTGATTTGCGTTATGAGCTACGTTTACAAAGTTAATGTGATTCTCTCCCTAGTACAGAAACCGCAGGAGCAGAATATGATTTGTGAACGAGGAAAGATTTATAGAGAATTAAATTCTTTCCTGTTATACTTATCACTATTGCAATAACAGTAGTCATAATAAACTACCAGTTGTGTTTGTATCCCATATTATATAAAAAAATGATGGATGGAAAAAAACTAAATGTGAAAAGTATCCAAAAATAAAAAACTTCTATGATTTCTTGAGATGAATACCTTCACTTTATTTCCACTTTAGTTTGTACTAGAAGTCTTTGGCTTTTCCTCAACGGGTCATATGAATGAATAATTTATTCAGAAATGAAAATATTATCAGACCAGTATTATTGTATAGCATTTCATAAACTTTATACACAACTTATTTTTGTGATATTACTATTTGTCTTGAATGGAAACATTGTTGACTGACTGGCATGCTAGATTGTTATTGTTAACCAAAACTTAAAATAATTTTTTGTCATTTAAATAAAGGCTCAAATAAAATAAAATATAAATAATAGATGAAAAACGTTAACTTACAAATCTTGAACAAAAATGTGAAATGCTGCCTTGGCAACTAATTTAAATGAAATGTTTAAGTTAAAGTACTAAAATTACTTTACAAAATTAAAGCTAAATAGAAAAATACTATAATAGTATATAATAATTGTTAAAAACACTGCTGCCACCATTGTCAACAGATGTGACACAATAAATCCAAAAAGTCTCCATTGTGCATTTTTTTTTTTTTTGGTCGAAAGCTACACATTATACCCTTAACAATAAATAAATATAGTAGAACAACAAATAAATGCTTTTCCCCTGCTACTATGAATTTTAAAATAAATATGCTAAACAGTATACACAGTCGTCCAGACAGATATTGAATTTCTCTAATGCTGCATTTGATTATTCATGCAGAGGGAAAAATATTGATTGGACCTTTTAAACTCTGATTAATTCCATGTAGGTATGCATAAAATTTCCTCTGACTGGATTACTGATTACTCGGTAGCTTAAATCTGAAATGTCTCTGGTGTAGTGTGGGGAGTGTAAGTGTGTTATTGCATGTTTGCCTGTTATTGCAGTTCAGGCAATAGGTGTTTCATAGAATGTGTGTTAATGCACGCTTGTTTTTACATTTTGTAGGTAAGCAGTGATGATGCGTTGTCTGGCAGCCCGTGTTCACTACAAGACCCTGATAGTGATCTGTGCTCTCCTCTCTCTGCTCACGGTCGTTCTGTGGAACAAGTGTACTAGTGAGAAAGCACTGCGCTTCCTGCCCCGGCACCCCCAGCCCCCTCCTAGCCCGAAAATAGACAGCCATCCGCAGCAGCCCCAGCCCCCTGAACCTCCACCTGTAGTCGGCGGAGTACGCTACGAAGAGATCGACTGCCTGATCAACGACGATGTCACCATTAAGGGCCGTCGAGAAGGTAGTGAGGTATACCTGCCCTTCAGCTGGATGGAGAAGTACTTTGAGGTGTACGGCAAGGTGGTACAGTACGACGGCTATGATCGATTTGAGTTTTCGCACAGTTACTCCAAAGTATACGCCCAGAGAGAGCCGTACCACCCCAACGGAGTCTTCATGTCCTTTGAGGGGTATAACGTGGAGGTGCGTGACAGAGTCAAGTGCATTAGTGGAGTTGAAGGTGAGTTTTGTGTTAATAGTGATACCTCTTCACATTTGATCGGTCTTATCTGATAATGCTTGCTTAGCATTGCTATGCTGATGTTTCTGAACACAAGTAATCAGTTGAGATGGATTGCAGTTTACACCTGGTGTCAACGTGTGTTTATTAACATGCATCAAAAGTGTGGCCCCATGCATGAACTTTGCACTGATTACAACTGTATTTAATAGTGTTGCATCAATTTTGGCAGCTGAAATATTTGACTAAAACAGCAAGCATTTTCAGTTTTGGATGAAATCATTTAATTAATTGATATTTAATTAGCACTTCTGTGATTTATGCGTGTTGACTGTTTTATTGTCTGTTTCATGTACACAACTTGGATAAGCGACAAGCAAACATGTCAACAGTGTGAACGCACTTAACCAAAAATGATGGTAGAGTAGCATATTAAAAGTAAAATTTGTAAAAAATATCGAGAGGCAGCTCGTTCCTGAAGAACTTCACTATGACTGGTTAGACATTAGAAAAAAAAACACCCTGAACAGTGTACTGAGTTCAATTACCCAAATCTAATTACCAAAACGTTTTAATTTTGGTGCATTATTTAAGAATATCACACCACCTGAGATGAATGCTAATGCCAGATATTCAATGGACTAGATTTCCATAGGATATTTGGGTTTTGGTCATCAGTATGTATTCAGCTACCAGTAAAAGTATGGTATTCTCAATGCCGTTTTACCATGTTTAAATCTATTCTGCTAGTTTTCATCTTCATAATTAGTGCAGAAATGTTAGAAAAGTCAGCAGATTCTGCCTGGGCCTACGCATAACAGCTCTCTTAATGTATTTCAGTAAAATGAGTTACTTTCTCCCTCATCATCAAGATTCACCTAAATGCATGTCACATTAAAGCAGCACTTAATTGTGGCACACTGGGAGAAGTGAGAGGCAAAGCGACCTGCCTCATTTCTAACACAACTTGTTAGTGGCCATTAATAGTCATTTAGTGCAGTCCAAGAGGAGTTTCCTGGAAGCCAGGCTTGAATGATCTACGTCTAGTTCTTAGTGAGTAATGCACCCTCAATGGACTATACATTAAGCAAATGAAAGTGGGATTGATTCAGCCAAGAACTGAATCACAAGAGCTGATTTGATGACCTTAAACGTAATGGAGAATAATTTTGCACTCAGACTCCCATGCATCTTCTAGTGAATGTCAATGAGAAAAGGCAAAACCAAATTAAAGCAGAATCATTTTCCTTTTTTTTATTTTTTTAAAGAACCTAAATGACAAGCATTTTAAAATGAACTGAGAGATGACACTCCTTCAAAGCTGATTATGGCGGTCTAGGTTTTGTCCTTCAGAGGCATTTTACTGTCCAGGAACCACATTTGTCTCTCCGCTGTGTCAGTGATCCATCACTGTTTGTCTGCCCTGACAGATTACTTTCAACCATTTCCTGCTGGCTCACTCTTCTCTCCATCTCTCTATCTCTTCGTAAGGACCGTCCTTCAGCAGACGGGGTTAAGTGCCCTGTTCGAGGCATCACAGTGATAGAGCTGATCCCAGTCTCACTACATTTCTTGTATCACCCCTACCTGGAATTGAACCATTGAACCTGCAGCCATCAGGCTATCACCACAATCATATGATTGCTATTAACACAAAGTTTGTGATGCTTTCTAAAGAGAATAGTGATCCACTCAGTGCCTTTCACTCTTCTGTGTTCCTTTATAATGAGACTGGGTAATGAAGTAATCACTTCTTATGGAAGTATTGAAAATGAGGTCGGTCTGATCAATACTGGAGAATAAAGAATGCCTTCCAAACCACAACATTACTATTCACTGAAGACGGTGAAGTCTCTTGCAGTGCTTGACAGAATGACAAACTAAGTGGAAGAATTTTCAAATTAAATAAAAATGAATCGAATTCAAAGCTGACTGAGTCTTTTTGCATGTGAGGGACAAGTTTGTGAACAAACCATTGCACACTTAAATGCTCAAAAACTGCATTCTACAGCACTCTATTAAAATGCTGAAAAGCTTTCATGTTTTGCAAAGTTATTGATCAGCATTCAAGATTAAACCACTTTCAACTCTTTCCTGGTGAAAGCTTTTAAAACATTTGGGCCTTGTTCCATGTGTGCATACAAAGAACCCCCTTTTTTGTAGCACCGCAAAGAAGCGCATTCATACCGTATTCCTTTGTGGCAGGTGAAAAAATTGTGATGTCTATGAGTCGAGATGAAATCTTCAATGTCTGTGGCGACACAAAAGTGATAGAGTTTGTACTAGTCCCTTACTTTTGTTTCCTTTCTAGCCTCCTCTCCTCCATAACCAAGAGCCTGTCCATTACTCAGAGGCTGTTTACAAGGAGCCGCTCTCTGTTCTCCACGCTACAAAGAAGCTCTGTAGCAGTAATGGCCGTGTTGGAATGAAGGTGCCTGTAGGGAATCATCTGAGGTTTAAAGCATTGCCTCTGATTCTCCTCCGGTATCCATGGAAAATTAAAGCGAGCGCTGCCTCAAAGTGCAAGTGTAACATTTTAAATCCACTGTTCAAGGATTGTTATGGTGCCGGTGTTGTCCATCATTGTTGGCCCTCCCTAAGGTATTCTGTTAGCATGTATTTTTAACTTGGTCCCTGGGACCAAATTATTACGCCAACAGAAAGAGGTTTTAATCTCAGCAGATTTAATTCGCTGTAGTATGAATGTTCATTTTTGAAAGGTGTTGCAAATGCACAAAACAAAGATTAATTAGAGGTTCTGTTCCCTTCATTCTCATCCCGGCCATCAGAGGCACAAAACAGTTTGTTGAGCTCCGAGGTAATAACCTACATGAGCCTGCGGCAGTGTGTTAGAGCAGAGAGCCTATTATCAGAGACAGCGGACAGACTCATCAGTCTCCACTGAAGGAGAGAGAGAGAGGGAGAAAGAATAAAAAGGAATGAAAAGGAGATGAGTACGGAGAGTGACAGTGAAAGAGAGCTCCTTTTTCCTTCTCCTTCAGTTTGAGGGATGGCGTCTCCTACAGCAGAGGATCAGAGGGCTCTGAATAGTATCTAGGCCAGAGAGCGCCTCCACAGTGCCCATATGCCTCCTGATACAGGTCCCACTTAGAGCCAGTGTGTGTGCGTCCTGGAAAGTGGAAGGCAGTCTCATTGGTGTGTTTGTCATCTATATTGCCTTGTTATGTCTGTGTTTAACCCTGCATGTGTTTTTTTTATGTGTATGTTTGTGGATAGACTCTAAAGCCAGCAATAAACCAGCTGCGCAGTTGCAGTGTTTTGCCTGTGGCTTGATTATTGTCATGCCAGGCTATAGAATAGATGAGCTGTGGTTAAATAAATTAAAAAATGGATAGAGAGAGGGTTAATGAAAGCCTGATGACCTATAACTCTTAGCATTTTTGTCAGTGCCGACAGCAAAACATACTTGAGATCAATGTAACTGGTACTAACTGAAGACTATTTGCTTCAGTGGCTTTGTCCTCCCAGTGTTCACCGCTCTTTTGTATATCTCTGGGTAATTTGAAGGTTTATATGTTTTCACATGTCAGTACTCTGGATTGTGTATCTGATCTAAATTGTTTAGAAGTCATGAAACCAGAAACTAGATTATTTGTTATGAATGAAGATGGCGTCAGTCTAGAAACCACTGCTTCACATCGCATTATCATACTTAAGTTAAATTCAAAAGATTCAGCAGTACAACTAACATCATAAAACGGTTAACATCAAAAGACGCATATGAAGCCTAAAATGGCCAAGCTAAACAGTTGGTATATGCACACTTGTGAATGTAAAATTGTGTGTCATTACGGCAAGTTACTATGTTGCCTGGCAACTGAAAAGAAGTTAAAAGGCTAATAACCTGTATTTCTCAGTAAAAATTATTATTTGTTGTTTATTATGAGTCCAATGATGTATTGAACATTTGGGTCTATATTGCTGTCGTTGCTTTACAAAAGCCTTTTTAGGCCTTTTAGGCACTTTGCTTCATTATGTGTGCATCACCAATGCATCACATTATTAGATTATATTAGATTAGATTAGATTCAACTGTATTGTCATTACACAAGTACAAGTACAAGTACAAGACAACGAAATGCAGTTTAGGTCTAACCAGAAGTGCAATAGCAGCAAGTGCAGGATATACAGTGGTTGCGTAAGTGCAGGACATGGAAATGTACTGAATATATATAAATATGTATAAATAGAGAGACGGTTATTACTATAAACAGAACTGAATTTACAGGTGAATATGTACTATGAATATAATATACAGATGGCTATTACTATAAACAGAATTTACAGGTGAATATGTACTATGAATATAATATACAGATGGCTATTACTATAAACAGAATTTTACAGATAGAGGTATACAATAATATGTTAGACTAATATGAGGAATAGCAGTGGATTAGGGTAGTGCAATAAATTATGGGCAGAGCTATCCGAAAAAAAAGTGAAAAAGTGCAGTGGAAAGTGGTTGCATATTACAGTTAGAAGTACGGTGCAAAATGCAAATGTAAACATTGGTACTATAAATACAGTCGGCAGTGCAAATGAGCATAATCCAGTTAAGATATGGCAGTGCAAGATGCATAAGTAAACAGTTGTTACTGTAATAAACAGTCGGTAGTGCAAATAACAAAGTGAAGGCAGATGTGAGGTCGGAGAGCAGTTTGTGAGGGAAGTGGATCAACGGGGGTTCAATAAAGAGACAGCTCTGGGGAAAAAACTGTTCTTAAGTCTGCTGGTCCTGGTCCGGAGGATCCTGAAACGCCTGCCGGAGGGCAGGAGAGAAAACAGTCTGTGGGCTGGGTGAGAGGAGTCCTTGAGGATGCTGCGAGCTCGATGCGGATGTGCTCGATGGCAGGTAGTGGAGTCCCTGTGATGCGCTGGGCAGTTTTCACCACCCGCTGCAGTGCCTTGCGCTCCGCAACAGAGCAGCTCCCATACCATACTGCCACACAGTTGGTCAGGATGCTTTCTATTGCGCAGCGGTAGAAGTTCATCAGGATAGCCGAGGAGAGCTGATTCTTCCTCAGTGTCCTCAGGAAGAAGAGGCGCTGGTGAGCCTTCTTGACCAGGCTGGAGGTGTTGGTCGTCCACGACATGTCTGCCGAGATGTGGATCCCCAGGAACTTGAAACTGGAGACACGCTCAACAGCCATTCCATTGATGTGGATGGTGTCGTGTGTGCCTCTTGACTCTTTCCTGAAGTCCACGATGAGCTCCTTCGTTTTGGTGGTGTTGAGGAGCAGGTTATTATTAGCGCACCATGTGGCCAGGTGCTGGATCTCCTCCCTGTAGGCAGTCTCATCGTTGTTACTGATGAGACCAATCACCGTAGTGTCGTCCGCAAACTTGACGATGGAATTAGATCCATACACAGGCTTGCAGTCGGAGGTGAAGAGGGAGTAGAGAAACGGACTTAGCACACAGCCCTGTGGTACACCAGTGTTGAGTGTGATGGACGTGGAGCAGGTGGATCCTGATCGAACATTCTGTGGTCTATTATACTTCTGGGTTTGATACTCTGTTTGCATTATCAATGTGAGTTTATCTGTAACCTCTGTAAAAAGTTTTGAATGGTAGTGTATATATAATTATATCAAAAGTATATATAAATATATCAAATTTGCTTCTCTTCCGTTTAACACCCATTCTCTCATATTTCTTCTTGTGTTTCTTCCTTATAGGAGTACCTTTGTCTACGCAATGGGGCCCTCAAGGGTATTTCTATGCTATCCAGATAGCTCAGTATGGCCTGAGTCATTACAGTAAGAACCTGACAGAGCGGCTGTCCCACATGGAGGTGTATGAGACAGCGGAGGAGAGAGATAGCTGGTCTAGCCCATGGACTGTCCCTAAGGGCTGCTCTCTCTCTAGAGTCTACGACAAGACCAGAGCCACATCAGTACGACAGTTCAGCGCTCCAGGTACAGAAACGGATATTGAACTACATGCATGCAATTCATTTAATTTGTCTAGTATTCTTTTGTTTTTCATACACCGCATTCTGTTTTTATTTCTGTAGGATTCTCTGTCCTTCAGCTTCACACTTAGTATGTTTACAATTCCATTTCAGTACCTTTTTAAAATGCCATGTAAATGCTTTAGTCTGATGAAATCAAACCAATGCAGTTTCTTTGCATGCCTACCTGTTTCCTTATCTCTTCTGTATTCTTATATCAGCGTCTTTGCATGGCCTCTTACAGTCCTGCTCCCCTGGGCAGGCACATAAACACCCTCAAAATGTCAAAACACTCCACTGATGGTGCCTCATACACTCTAACACTATTTAACACAGAAAATTGCGCTGCAGGTGCACACACAGAAACATTCAGGAGCACAGAAACTTATCAACGCTTCCCTGTGACTTTGTTATAAAATAGCTTTGCTACTGAATCGCTACATTATATTTATTGTTTATAGGCCTGTCGTGATAGTTAATAAATCAATTAATCGCACAATAAAAAAAATGAGCTTGGTAATTTTTCCGCCTGCGATAATTTCCAGCGTCCGTTTTTATATCCATTTTTGCAGAGCGTTACATTATATGATCACGCTCTTATACATGTAAATGCTTCTAAGCGCGACAAGACACAAGAGAATGCGCTGTATGTCAATGTCCTGTCTGTGTGGCTGCGTCTCATGTCAGCTAATCGAGGGACACTCTGACACACACACACACACACTCGACGCACAGACAGACTGGCGTCAGTCTCCTGCTCACATCGAGTTCTCTTTTGCTCATGAACAAACAAAAACAACAACAAAGAGAATTTTTAGTATTTTCATATTAGGAGTCTTAAATTAGTTAAAAATGAGATGCGCGGGACAGTGTGTGAGATCCGTGTCATGTTCGGCAGCGGCTGTTCTTAAAGTGACAGGAGCACTGATGATGCCTGTCATTAATGTTCATTAATGAACAACAGGGAACAGAGAAAATTGTAGCTTTAATAATGATTAATCTATATTTCATTTATTAGTTATGAAGTTAAAAAAGGTGTTTGATAACTATTACATTTCTGTATGTCTAACAGGGAAGGCCACAGGTAAAAATAACATTTATTATAATGGGTTATGTAAAGATTGTTTTAAGTTCACTTAAATTAAAAGTTGTTGTTTTTTTAAAGCCTAATAAATGTTGAAATTGGTAGCTTTCAGTTATACTGTAATGTAACGTCATTTATGTTTCATTGAGACATCAGTGATACTGGCCTTCATTCATAAAAACATGACAATACAACACATTTAAAATATGCTGTCAATAAATTGTTTCTACATTAATTTGGAGAGTTACTGAAATTATTACAATATCAAAACATTAAAAACATATTAATCGTGATTCATTAAATAAAAAAATGCCATTAATTAGTTTTTTTTTAACATACTGAGAGTCCTTTGCTTTTTTTGTTTTGGTTGTTTTGTTCATTTATTGTGGATTTAAATTTAGATTTAAAATGTTTTCTGTTTTCAGTGTTAAATAGTCTTTAGAAATAAAAGTTTATTGATCTTTGAAAAGGTTTACCTGCATTATTATGCCATTATCATTGTTTTAGATGAAAATGCTCTCAGAACGACAATATTATCGTTTATCGCAATAATTTCTTGGCCAATCTATCGTCCAGCAAAATGTATCGTGACAGGCCTACTTGTTTAATGCACAGCTAGCCGTGGATTATCCCTTACTTATTGTGCACTTTTCAGCCAATCAGAATTGAGTATTCAGACAGTCCATGGTATACATATATATTAATTATTTAAAAAATAAATCAAAGAAATGTAAACTTTTATTCAGAAAGGAGGCCTTCAATTGATCAAAAGTGACAGTCCAGGCATTTATAATGTTACAAAAGTTTTTTTTTTCTCAATTCATCAAAGAAAAAAAAATCACAGTTTCAACAAAACTGTTTTAAACATTGATAGTAAGAAAAGTTTCTTGAGCACCAAATTGAATGTTAGAATGGTTCATTAGAATGATTTCTCAAGGATCATGCTGAAAAATTCAGCTTAAATGACACTTCTAAATAAATACAATCACCACTGTCATCTTTTAGAAACCAACAAAGGCTATTTAATGACTACAATGCTTATATGTCTGTAAAAAATAGAATCATATGCTGAAAAAAATCTTCTTTCATCAGACAACATTTTTCTTTAAACATTTTTTGCCAAATAGTGAAGGAGACATCTATGTTGCCTTCAGAAATCGACCAGATGGAGGCATCAGTAAACGGTACATTCTGTTCCTCCCTCAGGATACTGCATTATAAGGCAGCATTTCTGAGGTCTTGGAAGCACTGTGCTGCTTTTTAGCATTAAGCTAATCAATAGCCATTAGAATTAGCAGGACTGTCGCGGTGGCAGGCAGTAATTGGTGTCATCACCCAGAGCATTGATTAGAGCGGAGCCAACTAGGACACACTAGGTCCAAGGCTCCAGCAGGGCGCTGCCTCCCTCCCGCTCTTTCCGTCCTCCACATCACTGCTATTGATGGGAGGGTAATCAGAGCAGAACAGTACAAATCCACTTAGACTCTGCATTGCCTTAAGTAATGGATTTATGAGTGCATTAAATAGTGATAGGGGCTGTTTGAGCCAAAATGTCCTCTGCTGCCTCTTTTCTTTTCCTTTGATTTGCTTTTGTCTTTGATCCCTCTCCTGTCCCATGTTCTGTGTTGCTTTAATACTGTTGATATTACTCTGTCTTATGTGTTTTCTCTATTCAACCTCATCCTTTTTCGTTGTTCTTTCATGCCTCCTTTTCTTCTCTCAGTAGAGGGTATGAATAGGTTTCTTTTTTGTTCTGCATAACCTTGTCAGAGAAGGCAACACAGACAGAGGCGGCGAGAGGGATTTGACGCTAACAATGAGAGATGACTTTAGGATGAAGTGTTGAATGTGTATTTCTGTAAAAAGAGAGATAAAGTACTTTGATTGAGAGTTGGGAAACTGATCTGCTCGCTTTGCAGTGAGTTGCACTGCAGTGTGTACCAAACAGTCTTCTGGAGGAGAAATAACTTTTAGCACTGTCCAATATGATCACAGTCTGAGCCTTTCTGCCTCTCTGACGCCAACGTGTCTGTTTAATTAACCCCAGGAGAAAGTGACAAATTAAACCTTGTGATTTGAATACAACTGGTACGTCACGATTCACAAGTTCTATCTCTTGGTGTGTGTGAATCTGTACAAACAAGTGTGTCTATGCATGCAGTTGTGTAGACATGGTATACTGATAATAATACTGTGATGCAAAAGAATTCAAAGATGCACAAATTTTGTTACCAGGCAAAAGTTTTTTTTAGTTTACTTGATGTGACGTGCAGCACATGGGGATAATGTTAAATGTAATTAATGTGAAATGTTTTATGTGTTTGATTTTATTATTGATTGTATTATTTTTTAATCGAGAAATCGTGGTTTTGAATAAAAATGTTAGCAAAAGTTACATTTAGACATGTTGACAATACAGCAATGATAACAATTAAGAGAATAAAATGATCCGACCACATGATAACCGCTCTCGTGTGACACGCTCGTAGAACACATCACCTAGGGCTGCCACTAACGACTATTTTTATATTGATTAATCTATCGACTAATTTTCAACAGTTTTACTTAAAAACATTTAATTTAACTTGCAACTTTGGCATTCAGTAGTGTACTATAAAAATTTTAAACAAGCCCTTGACAAAATGTAAAACTAAAGTGTAAAAATGTAAAAAGTTACAAATTTGTAAACCAACATAACAAAAAAAAGGGAATATCAGCAAATACTTTTTATATAGAATATTGTTGTCACGATACCAAAATTATGACTTTGTTACGATACCAGACTTAAAATACCTCGATATGATACTGAATTGATACCATAGCATAAAACAGTAAAAGTAATTGAATAATATGACAGAACTTACTATTCATTGTTTTATCAAATAATTATTTTTTTTGTTTTTTGTTTTTTACACTTTTATCACTTCAGGTGTGTGCACTTTTTTTAACCGATGGTTAATAAAGAGAATGTTATTTGAATCATATTGTAGTTATGTTTTTTAAGCTGACTAGTTAAACATAAAAGTAAAAAAAATCGGAAAACGGTCAATCGTTATGAAAAAAAATCGAATTTAACTTTTTTTTATTGCCATATCGTTTTTGTTTTAAATGTAATAAATAATCTAAAAATGAAAATTCTTAATCGCTCTTGTCATTTTTATAATCCATTAAAAAAAATCTTTACTAAAACATAACAGACGGAAAACAAAGTTTAAGGGTCATTCATATTAAAATGCTTGGAAAAACATGCAACAAACTTTGTATTTGTAATGGTTGCTGTGCTGTTAAAGAATTTGCAGTTTCATCTTAATAGTCATATAAGGTTGATTATTTGTTGCTTATGGCATCAAGTTAATTGTGGTTATACCAAAGCCAAACATTTTCCAACCCTAAATCCAACCCTAGTAGACATCCTGTTAAATGTGTTGTAATGTTTCCTTTTTCTATTCCTTGTGTTTTAGAAAACTCAGAGGGCGTCTCACTTCCTCTTGGCAACACAAAAGATTTCATCATCTCTTTTGACCTGAAGTTCACATCTAATGGTAGCGTCTCTGTCATCTTGGAGACCACAGAGAAAGGGCCTCCGTTTGTTATCCACTATGTCACCACTACCCAGCTCATTTCTTTTAAGGACCGTGACATCACCTATGGGATCGGCCCTCGGACAGCATGGACCACGGTCACCCGTGACCTTCTCACTGACCTCCGCAAAGGCATTGGCCTCTCCAACACCAAAGCGGTCAAAGCCACCAAGACCATGCCCCGACGTGTGGTAAAGTTAGTGGTCCACGGCCATGGGACGATAGACAATATCACAATCTCCACCACTTCACATATGGAGGCTTTTTTCGCCGCCAGCAACTGGTTGGTCCGCAACCAAGACGAGCGCGGCGGTTGGCCAATCATGGTGACTCGTAAACTCGGGGAGGGTTTCCGTGCACTGGAGCCGGGTTGGTACTCGGCCATGGCGCAGGGGCAGGCCATGTCCACTCTAGTGCGTGCCTATCTGATGACAAAAGATGACACGTACCTAAAGGCTGCCCTGCGGGCCACCGGACCTTTCAAACTGCCATCGGAGCAGCACGGCGTCAAAGCCGTGTTCATGAATAAGTATGACTGGTATGAGGAGTATCCCACAATCCCTAGCTCCTTCGTTCTGAACGGGTTCATCTATTCCCTCATAGGCCTGTATGACCTGGCGCAAACCGCAGGTGAGAAACTCGGTCGGGATGCAGGTCAGCTGTACAGCAAGGGAATGGAGTCCCTAAAAGTTATGCTGCCCCTGTATGATACAGGGTCGGGCACCATCTATGACTTGCGCCACTTTATACTGGGCACGGCGCCCAACCTGGCCCGTTGGGACTATCATACTACGCACATCAACCAGCTCCAGCTGCTGGGTACTATTGACAACTCGCCCATCTTCAGGGACTTCGCCAAACGCTGGAAAAGCTACCTGAAAGGAGGGAGGGCCAAGCACAACTAGAGCGGAGCACACCTCGAAGATCTCTTTAGACCCTCACGTCCTCTTCCTGACTGCCTCCGTGAGGGCCACTGTGTCTAGCGTGGAGAAAAAACTTTGGTTGCCCTCTGATTTTTCTGTTTGAGACAGTAATTGCAGTGCTTCTTGTGTCTGTGCTGAGGTTTTAATTAGGTACAAACGCAGCTGCTTGCAGCATGTGTCTGGATGAGGAAGAGGGAGGGCTTAGGTATTTAATATTCAAAGCTCCAGATCTGCAGGTTTTTTGAGTGAGAAACACGTCTGCTGAGATTTGCAACATTTGGGCACACTTCAGTCAAGATGTGGAATTGCAAAGCAGCTTTCAGAACCTTCTTCCAAAGTAAAGCTCAGAAAGCTCACCAGACTGGCAAAAACGTTGAAAATAAATCATAGAGAACAAACTATAGCTGCAATAGTCATTTAAGTTCGTAGCCTGTGAGCAGAGCACTAATGCATAGAAGCTACGAAGAAAATGCTGAAAATGTCCTCAAGTGTAGCATTATTATGTTTCAGTGGGCAGTGAAGGTTTACTTGATCGGCTTGACATCTGAAAGAAACACAATGCCTTTTGTTCAACCCACTGTCCAGCCTTCAGTCTGCGTTTCATGATCCTTTGCTCTGTCAGAACCTCGCCACAATCTGATTGAGCTGTCACTAATGCAGCTCATTCCTGCCCATAATGTACTTACAGCTTTAGAGAGTTGGTCGTAGGTCACTTGCCTCATGTTTACAACAGATTTCAGGAACCATTGCTATGGGTATTAAGACACCACTGTCCTAGATTATTAAACATAAAGCCTAGAATACAACAGTTTGGAGGGAGTTTGAACAGTCGTGTAGCCTGTGTTCATCCCACACAAGAAGTCAAACCTCAGTTGAATTGCGCTACATGTAGACTGGTCATGCACTTTAATTGTGTGGCATGCATGTGTGGTGAGGATGCCTTTATACAACCATTTGAGGAATTGTGACTTAATTTCTCACATCAATCATGTTTTTTTCTCTCTCATGCCTTGATTGCAGTGAATCATTTCACGAGGGAATGTTCACCTTTTGTTAGCTGATTGCAAGGTTATTGTAGCTGTACCCATTTCCTCAATTTTTTTTATTCACGAGGTGATTTCTTTTAATAGTATTTTTTTAGGTAACATCTAATTCCCTTTTATTGTTTTCATTATGAAAACGCCATTATGAAGAGCAAAAGCATGTTTTTTTTTTCACATCCAGTTCAATAATTATGATATTAGCCAAGCAAAAGATGCAGTTCAAAAGATAATCAAGTACTTCCTCATTAAAATAGCGAAATGATTTTGCATGTAAGACTCTAGCATCTGTTTTTATCCAAAAGCGTCTTCTTGCATCTCTATAATAATTCCAGCAGATGGAAATATTTTCTTTTTCGAGTTTTGGCACTTCCTGATGTTTCTCTGAGCAATCAGCCACTTAACCTCAACATTAAAACTGCCACCTGGCTGAATCCTGTCGATCTCTATCTCACCTAACTACAGCCGTGAGGATGCCGAGATATTATCCCTTTATCTGGCAATCTGCTGTTCAGAACCACCTTGCGCAGATGTTCACATTCCAGTGTGAGCTTTTGGCTTCAGATTTTCAGAAAATAAACGTTGGAGAAGAAAAATGTGACGTTTACCTGTTTTATTTCAAAGCTTCTGGTTTGTTTGGCAGAGATAGCTTTTAGAGACTATGGGTGTTTTAGCCTGGTGGCATACCTTTGTGTTGACCATTTTTGGTTTAAAAATCATGTTTTCCCATGAAAATCAGGTTGCTTGTAGTTTCACCGACATGGATCTTACTATGCACATTTCATACTTGTCGCTTAATGGGCAGACAGAAGTATGTTTAAAGGGGAAATGAGTGAGGCAAAAAGTTACATTTCATTTATACTGTACCAAAGTCTTTAAAGTTTGGGTTATTTTTATCTGAAACTTTAGTTTTTGTATTGTGAAGACCATGGAGCATTAATCTAGTTTTTTTCTTGTTTTCGTTTTTAGTTTGGAAAGATGGTGTGATTAATGGAACATTTTGAGGTGGTATATACATGCCTTCCTCCCCTGAAGAAATGCCTTTTGATACAGTTTTTTTTTTTCTTTCACCTCCAGTCTAGATTTGTATAATATGGAGTGGATATAGAAGGGAACAGGGAATTTAAGGAATCACTGCTATCTACGGGGATGTGTGCAAATCTTGATGTTGAGCTAACGCTCCGTGCTAAATATTTTGAAGGGAAAAAAGAGACTTGGAACAGCATCTCTGATCTTGAAAGCCTTGTTTCAAAGCAGCCTCTTTTTTGAGTTGAGTTTACCAAACGTTGTTTGCATTTAAGTGAACTCCTTCGAGTAAGTAATGTTAAAGCACAACTATAGTTTCTTGAATTAATTTATTATCATTTCTCTTTCTCTCTCTCTCTCTGTTTTTAATATATATTTTCCAGTCTGGACAATGTGCAAAGCCTTCCTCTGCAAGCTGCTGCAGTTTAGAATTGTAAAACAGTAGCAATGTGGTTGATCTTTTTCCCTCTTTTTTCGTCCGTTTTTTTTTTTCTTTCATTCTTGAGTTATAAATTGACATGCGATGTGTATGCAATAAATGGTTGAACTGGATCGCAACAGCTGCACACCCAGACTTTGCAAAGGAAGCACAATGTGCGATCATTTTTTTATGCAGGACAAATGTTTATTAAAGTCTTTGTGCTTTAAATTGCTTTTTTAAAGTTGTATAAATAAAGGCATTTCGTTTTATACATACATGTGTCTTTTCTTTTTTAATTAAGCAGCATTGTTTACTTAAGCTAATTTATTTAGACAGGATGTCGTTTATAATCAACTATAATTGTATTTATTCCCATAACTCATTTCGATTCATTTATTACAGCTGAGCAGAAATGACCAGTGTTGAACACTGCCTGAGGTGTCTACTGCATCACCCTCCAAAAACATTTATCTCAGATGTCCCTGTTCACTATAATCCCTGCGACATTCTCTCTATCTCAGTCACACATATGGACACTGCGGTTTAATTACTAGCTGCAGCCTGGGGCCTGATCCGGCACATTAAACTCCATTCCCATTCTTCTGTCCTGTCTCTGTCTCTCTCAGTAGTCTGTGTTATTTTAGCCAGCATTAGTTGAGCTCATACCACTGGTAGACTGTGGGTGAAGGCGCCCCATGAAGCTCATCTTTTAATGATGTCTGATCAGATTATCACTGTTTACCCAGACTCAGCCAGCTGACGCTTGTGGTCTGTGGTCTATACGCAGCGACCTCGCCACAATTTTTCTAGGGCAGGGTAATGATACAGATATTCATGTAATGCTGTCAATTATACAGAGAACCATCTAACTTGGCACCAGACTCAGAGCCCAAAATATACAGTTCAAATATGCTGTAGTCAAAACTGCTCTGAAGATACAATCTGAAGTGAATTAATTTATTTTGTAAATTAAAAGTGTAAAATTATTAGGCCTATAAAATTGTAGCCTGACCTAAACTCATGAACACTTATAAAATGATTCGTTTTTAAAAATGCAAAATACTCTTAGAATGTTTTTTTTTAAAGATTCATTACAACAATCTGCTTTTAAATATTGAAGCATCCAAACCTCAGAAATAAAAAAGAAAGAAATATATGGTAAATGCTGTTTTTAATCTTCTCAAATTTTGATGGGACTGCAAACCATGGTAAAATATCTTGACTTTTACCGCAAGCCTGTAGTTTCAGCAGCGGAGACCATGCACCACCAAAGTGGTATATGAAACAGAGTAAAAGATCGATATTTGGAATTTTTAAATCAAGATCAGAAGAAGATCTCAATTAATCTGTAAATAGATATCCCCCTCAGCCCTAGTTTAGTCTTTTAAGGCAAGACACTACAGGCAAACCCATAGTTTTAAAGTAACTACATTAAAGTACATTTAAGTGTTTTTTTATTGCACTTTTTCTATTTGCATCTGTAGATTTCAGTTACAATATGAGCTGTTTTCTTAAAATGAGTTTTTATCATGCCCTGAGCCAGAAATCAGTAGCACTTACATACACCAAAACATATCCAAAATCTCCTCTGTATGAACCTTTAACTCTGATATGTTAAATGAAAGAATAATTTAAAGAACCTGGCTTTATCCAATGTTCAGAATTTATATAACTTCTGGAAAAGTATGTGCATTAGTGCATTTGACTCATTTGCTTATTTAACCATAATATTTCAAAAACATTCAAACGTCTAATACAAACCAATTATCTTTATCTGTGGTGGTTAATCGACTGTGGAAGTATGGTGATATCTATTAGTTCTTTTTTTTTTTTTTTACCTGTGGTGTCATGCCTCGAAGTGTCTTTTTAAAACACTTTTTCAGAGATACACTTGCTCACACAACCCTGCAATGCACAGGAAAAACAATTCCCAGACTAACACTGGGCTGTCAAATATCAGTTTATTCTTGAGTGTTTCATTACATTCAACTCATGTCTGCCTCCCCGATGTCTGCTTGGGTTGGCATTGTAACAGGACACAGTGAGTGATGTGTGCTTCTGTGTCTGTAAGAGATTCCCACACACACTTTTGTCATTTCCCATTTATGACCTAATACCTCAGCTATGCAGAGTTCAGGCTCTTCTCATCTGGTACACCCTGAGATGTCCTGATATATTTCGTTGTATAGGCCGTGCCCTCTGCACCACTGTTTGAATCGGTCTGTCTGCATCTGGCCTCCACACCGCTGCTGCTGATGTTTAATTATGCAGCAAGCAAGGCCACACACACACACACACACACACACACACACACACACACACACACACACACACACACACACACACACACACACACACACACACACACACACACACACACACACACACACACACACACACACACACACACACACACACACACACACACACACACACACACACACACACACACACAAACAAAGCCCTGCTTACTCCCACAAACATCCTCTCATGTTTGCCCTCCAGATGATACACACATAAACACACACACATACTTAATGAAGCAGAAGAAAAGTTTTTGAGCTGAAGAGCGAGAGAGAGAGAGAGAGAGAGAGAGAGAGAGAGAGAGAGAGAGAGAGAGAGAGAGAGAGAGAGTTGCTGCAGTGATAAAGCAAATGTCCTTCTCTGCTAATCTAGGAAGACTGGACAAGTGCCAGTGTTTTGGTGGATATGTTTCTTAAATAGCCTTTAACATCTTGATTCATTTGCAGCCCACTTCTTTAAAGACAAACTCCTGTTAGGTTCAATCTAGACAGTCTTATAACAATAAATTGCAACGTTCTTAAAAAATAAAGTAGCAAGTTAACATTACTGGCGTCATATCAGTAAAGATCCAGTTCTGCTCCTCCTAGTCTGTGTTCTTCATTGGAGAATATAGAGAGACTGATTTAGATTACTAGGATGCTGTTCACTTCAACAATTCCGTTTAGATGAGTTTAGTTCATCCCACATACGGTATTTGAATGTAAATATCATCGTAATGACATTACACAATAACAATAACATTATACTTTATTTAATTTGTATTTAAAGCATACTATCTATCTCAACGTTTCTAAATTTTAGTTATATTGTGTTACATTTCTTTCATGCATATCAAGGTTTGAAGCAAGTAAAGGGAGACATTCAAACATTAATCGAACGAAACCTAAAACGAAAATTGTCAACTGGAATTGTGACAATTGTGACGCTGTACAGAGAGACGTGATGAATAATTTTAAATGAGAAAATGCTGCCATCATGTGGTGACATTTGGCATGACTGTTTAACTGTTGCATAACCACTGAAAAGTGTTTCACCCACACCTTCGCCAGCTGTACATGTTGCCTTCTGTTGTAATATTTAAACATTGTGCAATATCTGCTTTACAGTAATCCATCATTTCATTTCTAAATCTGCACACCAAATTCACAACATGCCCACGTTGATATGTTTTAAATGGGAAAACATTTCCACACTCTTTTGACATATGGTTGATAGCATATTAGTCTGTAGGCTATCACATTTATCCAAATATCAATATATTAATTTGTTGTAATTGTGCTATAATTCTTGGGAGGGAGTAAAAATGTCACACTCAACAAAAGAAAGAAATACATTTAGATAATACTGATTCTGTTAATTAAGTGTCATATCATTACAGTTTGCTTAAGATATGTGTTCTTGAATGGAAATAACGTTTCTGCATTGTCATTGGATTCGTACAGACAGAATAATGTTAATGGCTCTGTTTTAGCATGTTATGTATTAGCATTATAAATATTCTTTCACACCCTCCATTCATTACACAGCCTCACCTGCACTGACTGATCTGCATAAAACACCCCACCCTGAATGAGCAAGTGGGGTCACAACAAGCTCAGTTTTACAATCCTGTGACCTGTGAAATATAATAATGCAAATCTTTGTTATTCTGTGTTTGCAATGCATGATTAAGTCAGGCAGTGTTACACTTGAGCTCGAGTTCAAAAGTCATTGAGAAACCTGTTTAACCTGCACAGTATGTTTTTATAAGACGGCTCTCTTGATTTGGTAAAAATACCATCTTCGGTGTCACAAAATCCTTCGGAAATCATTCTAATATGCTGATTTGCTGAAAACCATTGTGTTGCTTTATATTTGTGTGGAAACCAACATCTTTTTTCAGGATTCTTTGATGAACAGAAAGTTGATTTAAAATATTATTTTTTGTTAGAATGTAAAAGTCTTTACTTTCATTTTTGTCCTAAATACTAATATACATTTCTTTCTAAACATCTTACTGATCCCAAACTTTGGAACAGACTTCTACGTGAGACTTTTGTGTGTATTTATGTGTATGTTTGGAGTCAAACTATCTGACTTCTAAAACAATGTGCTCCTGAATAGCTTTTTCTGACCTAGCCGGTGTGTCAGGTATGTGTGTGTCTGTGCCAGGTGTACGTTCAGCATTGTAGGTGTGTGCGTGTTGATGTCTGTAGGTGTGATGACAAGGGCAGGGCTAACCGGGCCGGTCTCTGATCAGGTAGAGTGGAAGAGTGTCTGCATGTGCATTTGTCTCTGTATCTGGCGGTGTGTTTAAGTATCTGCCTCTCTCTCCTGAGTCAGGCACTGAGGGCCATTCATCTGGGGAACATGTTCAGCTTGATCAAACTACGGCGTGTCTTCACCGTCCACCAGGTGCCCAAAGTAAGTTCATTCATTTAACAAACACAAAACAACAAACAGATATTGTGTAATTTTAACTAGTTTAAGGTATTCTTGAAGTAGATAAACAGAAGAATCACTGGATTTATATTTTCTTTTATTACTGTGCAACCTGTTGTGCAACAGTTTGAAGGTGTGTAGCCAAACATATCATCATATTCATATGAATGCTTTTCATTATTTTGTCGGCTTGACTTTTTACCTGTAGAAAGAGGTTTGACTTTATCTTTTTAAATGAAATTAAATGAAATGTTTTCCCATGGTAGGCATTTCAGGAGGATAGTATTATCTCTGGATATCGACATCCTCGTAGTTCGGCCACAGACTGTGTATTGAGTCTTTTCCAGCTGACCAATGAGACCCTCAATGTCTGGACACACTTTCTACCAACTTGGTACGGTGAAGCAATCTCTGTTTCTCTCTGTTATCTCTCGTGCTTGCTTTCTCTTATTCGCCCTCTCTTTGCCACTTTCTCAGTATGGCTTCTACAATAAACCTTTTTATCTCATAACTCACAGACAATAGTATGAACTTACACAACTACAGTGACACAACCCTGGGTTCCATAGTAACAGTATTTGGACTGACTATGTGTGTGCGGTGTGCTGAGACTTACAGTAGTTTGAATTGAGAATCTCCGCAGTGGATTCTCACATCCCACAGCGAGAGTTTACCCAGCTGAGCCGCTCCTAGGAGAGTTCACCTCGCTGGATGAACACATAAGGTTTACTATCACTGTTAATGAGCTCCTGGCGTGATTCTCACCAGAGCTTTCTCCAGCCGTGAACATGTTAGAGAGCTGCTTATGTCACCTTTGATTCTTTTATCATTGCACCGCTTATTTTTCCAGACAACGTCCATACAGGTGTGTGATAATTCAAAACCTTACTCATTCATTAAGTCATTGTATAATATGTCTCAATCCCGCCTCATGTAAACCAATGCTACAAGAAGTACACAACCAAGTCACAGACATGCAAATGCTAACTTTTTCTTGGGCATGTAATAAATGGAACACATTTAATAATAAATGTTATATTATTTTTATTTAATAAAAAATGTGTCTTATAACCGTATATACAATAAAATATTAGATTATTGTATGTATTATTATTAAATAATTACTCTACCTTAAAGGGTTAGTTCACCCAAAAAAGGTAGCAAAGACAAAAAAGGTAGTAAAGACATTGTTATAGTCCACGTGGCTACAGTGGTTCAACCTTAATTTTATGAAGCAAGGACAATACTTTTTGTGTGCAAACCCCCCCCACAAATAACAACTTTATTCAACAATTTCTTCTTTTATGTGTCAGTCTCCGACATTGTTCACATGAACACAGGGCTTGACTTTAACTATTTTTCTCACCAGCCACTGTGGCAAATGGTTTAGTTACTAGCCACTCAGCATTTTCACTGGGCACAATTTTGACACCGAGAACCACGACATATGCATGTGGTGCAGACACATGAGCCGGCCAATAGTGAGCCGGCGTTCTGACATGTATCCCAGATACGCTGCATTTTTTTCCGGACACAAAAATTATTCTCGTCACGTCATAAAGTTAAGGTTGAACCACTGTAGTCACATGGACTATTTGAATGATGTATTTACTATCTTTGGGCCTTAAGTGGTAGTGTCATCAAAAATATCTTAATTTGTGTTCCAAAGATAAACAGGTTTTACGGGTTTTGAACGACATGAGAGTGAGTAAATAATTACAGAATTTTAATTTTGGGGTGAACTAACCCTTTAAGTATTGCCAATCCCTAATAAACTGCTTTAAATCTTCCCCTTGCTTTGAATAAAAGCATTTGCTGAATTATTAAATGTAGTTCATTGCAAAAACACATTTCCATTACTTGTCTATTTAAAGTACGCCATAGCCATATATCTCAAAGCTAACACCCTCTGATCCCACACAATGGTTAAATACACAGTCAACCGACAGTAAATCAATAGGACAAAACTCGGAGTCAATCTGTAACTTGACTCTGTGTAATGTTTGGTTATATTAAACTCACTGATCCCTCTAAGGCAAACAAGGGTAAATCAGAACTGTAAAATTCATCACTTAAGAATTCTGAGATTTAAATATTAGATTTAGACACCTTGTAATATCACATTTTTAGGGCAGTGCTGACATTGGTAAAGCTCAGATGCTCTTTGTAAGAAGGAAATGTTATGTTTCCCATGCACATAGCAAACTCGTGAACGTTTTTTTAGTGATTATATAGTTTTTTTTTTTAATCCTATTTGTGACTGCAATCAATCAATCAATCAATCAATCAATCAATCAATCAATCAATCAATCAATCAATCAATCAATCAATCAATCAATCAATCAATCTATATATATATATATATATATATATATATATATATATATATATATATATATATATATATATATATATATATATATATATATATAAAATGTATTCTCCCACTTGGAAATCATGGAGGGATCTGAAATTGTCATCGTAGGTGCATGTCCACTGTGAGAGACATAATCTAAAAAAGAATATTCAGAAATCACAATATATGATGTTTTAACTATTTATTTGTATGATCCAGCTGCAAATAAGTATTTGAACACCTGTCTATCAGCTAGAATTCTGACCCTCAAAGACCTGTTAGTCTGCCCTAATAAATGTCCACCTCCACTCCATTTATTATCCTAAATTAGATGCACCTGTTTGAGGTCGTTAGCTGCATAAAGACACCTTTCCACCCCATACAATCAGTAAGAATCCAACTACTAACATGGCCAAGACCAAAGAGCTGTCCAAAGACACTAGAGACAAAATTGTACACCTCCACAAGGCTGGAAAGGGCTACGGGGAAATTGCCAAGCAGGTAAAAAAGGTCCACTGTTGGAGCAATCATTAGAAAATGGAAGAAGCTAAACATGACTGTCAATCTCCCTCGGACTGGGGCTCCATGCAAGATCTCACCTCGTGGGGTCTCAATGATCCTAAGAAAGGTGAGAAATCAGCCCAGAACTACACGGGAGGAGCTGGTCAATGACCTGAAAAGAGCTGGGACCACCGTTTCCAAGGTTACTGTTGGTAATACACTAAAGGCCAATTTATACTTCTGCGTCGAGTGTACGCCGTAGTGTACGCCGTAGGCTACGCGCGTAGCCGACGCCGTCGTGAGCATTTATACTTCTGCGCTGTTGTCTGCGTCAATGTGCAGTTACACATGCAGACGCTAGTAGGCAGTGTCCTCGGGCATGTTGGTGTAATCAAGAGAACAGCCGAAGAAGAAGCTGCTTGTTGTGTAGCATCTGTACATTCATGTCGGAGTATCAGCAGCAGTGAGAGAGCGGCTTTTCTTGCAGCTTGAGTTGTTGTATCTAATACAAATTAAGCATCTCTAGTTGATTAGTAAAGTTAAATAAGGCGATCTGGCGCTGGAATGTGTTTGTGAAATCATGCGGAGCTCGTGGCGCTGTTTTCAGCAGCGGTAGCTCGAGCAATCGATTGCTGTTGCGGAGACTTCATTCACGAAATATACCCTAATGTGTCCCTGTTCTTGATATACAATTACTGATTAACATCTTCGGTTTTAATGAGAAAATAAATAAACTATACTCAGCGGATCTATGTATTTATTTACTACCATTAAGAATCGCTGGACTGCAAAATATTGTGTTATAGCAGACGTAAGGAACTATCATCCAATTTCTGGACACACACACACACTCCTATCGCAGATTTTTTATTTATTTATTGACCTGAGGGAAGGGTTCTGGCAGACCAATCACAGCGCTTGCGGTCCGCGTAGAATTGACGCGTTGTTACATTTTTGGAGAGGTGCGCGTCAGGCTACGGCGTAGGGTACGGCGTAACCAACGCGTCTATGCGTAGGGTACGCCGTACCCTCTGCGTGCACTCGACGCAGAAGTATAAATTGGCCTTAAGACGTCATGGTTTGAAATCATGCATGGCACGGAAGGTTCCCCTGCTTAAACCAGCACATGTCAAGGCCCGTCTTAAGTTTGCCAATGACCATTTGGATGATCCAGAGGAGTCATGGGAGAAAGTCTTGTGGTCAGATGAGACCAAAATAGAACTTTTTGGTCATAATTCCACTAAACGTGTTTGGAGGAAGAAGAATGATGAGTACCATCCCAAGAACACCATCCCTACTGTGAAACATGTGGGTGGTAGCATCATGCTTTGGGGGTGTTTTTCTGCACATGGGACAGGGGGACTGCACTGTATTAAGGAGAGGATGACCGGGGCCATGTATTGCGAGATTTTGGGGAACAACCTCCTTCCCTCAGTTAGAGCATTGAAGATGGGTCGAGGCTGGGTCTTCCAACATGACAATGACCCGAAGCACACAGCCAGGATAACCAAGGAGTGGCTCTGTAAGAAGCATATCAAGGTTCTGGCGTGGCCTAGCCAGTCTCCAGACCTAAAACCAATAGAGAATCTTTGGAGGGAGCTCAAACTCCGTGTTCCTCAGCGACAGGCCAGAAACCTGACTGATCTAGAGAAGATCTGTGTGGAGCAGTGGGCCAAAATCCCTCCTGCAGTGTGTGAAAACCTGGTGAAAAACTACAGGAAACGTTTGACCTCTGTAATTGCAAACAAAGGCTACTGTACCAAATATTAACATTGATTTTATCAGGTGTTCAAATACTTATTTGCAGCTGTATCATACAAATAAATAGTTAAAAAATCATACATTGTGATTTCTGGATTTTTTTTTTTTAGATTATGTCTCTCACAGTGGACATGCACCTACGATGACAATTTCAGACCCCTCCATGATTTCTGGAGTGGGAGAACTTGCAAAATAGTTCAAATACTTATTTTCCTCACTGTATATATATATATATATATATATATATATATATATATATATATATATATATATATATATATATATATATATATACACTCACCTAAAGGATTATTAGGAACACCTGTTCAATTTATCATTAATGCAATTATCTAATCAACCAATCACATGGCAGTTGCTTCAATGCATTTAGGGGTGTGGTCCTGGTCAAGACAATCTCCTGAACTCCAAACTGAATGTCAGAATGGGAAAGAAAGGTGATTTAATCAATTTTGAGCGTGGCATGGTTGTTGGTGCCAGACGGGCCGGTCTGAGTATTTCACAATCTGCTCAGTTACTTGGATTTTCACGCACAACCATTTCTAGGGTTTACAAAGAATGGTGTGAAAAGGGAAAAACATCCAGTATGCGGCAGTCCTGTGGGCGAAAATGCCGTTGATGCTAGAGGTCAGAGGAGAATGGGCCGACAAGCTGATAGAAGAGCAACTTTGACTGAAATAACCACTCGTTACAACCGAGGTATGCAGCAAAGCATTTGTGAAGCCACAACACGCACAACCTTGAGGCGGATGGGCTATAACAGCAGAAGACCCCACCGGGTACCACTCATCTCCACTACAAATAGTAAAAAGAGGCTATAATTTGCACAAGCTCACCAAAATTGGACAGTTGAAGACTGGAAAAATGTTGCCTGGTCTGATGAGTCTCGATTTCTGTTGAGACATTCAGATGGTAGAGTCAGAATTTGGCGTAACCCATCCTCTGATGGGTACTTCCAGCAGGATAATGCACCATGTCACAAAGCTCGAATCATTTCAAATTGGTTTCTTCAACATGACAATGAGTTCACTGTACTAAAATGGCCCCCACAGTCACCAGATCTCAACCCAATAGAGCATCTTTGGGATGTGGTGGAACGGAAGCTTCGTGCCCTGGATGTGCATCCCACAAATCTCCACCAACTGCAAGATGCTATCCTATCAATATGGGCCAACATTTCTAAAGAATGCTTTCAGCACCTTGTTGAATCAATGCCACATAGAATTAAGGCAGTTCTGAAGGCGAAAGGGGGTCAAACACAGTATTAGTATGGTGTTTCTAATAATCCTTTAGGTGAGTGTATATATATATATATATATATATATATATATATATATATATATATATATATATATATATATATATATATATATATATATATATATATATATATATATATATATATATATATATATATATAAAAAATCTCAAATGACTGCAAGACAAAAGATGACTGGGGTGGAAACACTGAATATAAAAAGTCTTTGAAAAATCTTCACAAAACTCTACCATCTGTATTAATTCTTATCTTTACTGTACATACTGTGTATAGCATAGAAACAAGCTTTACCGGTGCCCTTTAGAGATTAAACACAGACCTATAGAAACTGATAAGAATGTTTGTTTCTGCATCCACCTCAGATACATCCCTAGTAACAAACTCTGTGAGAAAGTCAGGGCAGGTTAAACCTTTGAATACAATAGCCTTTGTCATCCGTATCTTTTGTTTTGTTTCTAATTTCCACAGTAAACACTTGCTAAGATATAGATATCAGCTATCTGGTGCTGAAACCATGCAAGGAATTGTCTCTCCAGTCTTACTGTGAAAAAGAGAGAAAAAAGTCTAAGCGTCTCGGTTACGTATGTAACTCTCGTTCCCTGAAGGAGGGAACGGAGACGTACGTCGGAACTGACTGACGAATTGGGATCTATTTTCAGAGACCAATCTACTTCGAGTGTATAGAAACGAGGCAATAAACATTGGCATGCGGTTCACGCACCGCCCCGCAGTGCGGGTATAAAACACGGAAGTGAACAACGCATACCGCTTTTACAACTGAGGAGCCGAGATGTGACTCGGGCCTGCAGCTGAAGCGCAGCACCTGGCGACGGGACGTACGTCTCCGTTCCCTCCTTCAGGGAATGAGGGTTACATACGTAAACGAGACGTTCCCTTTCAGTCGGTCACGTTCGATGTACTTCGGAACTGACCGATGAATTGGGATCCCTAGAAAAACACCAGGGTGCTGGCCCTTCCAGCGCCCTGCTAAAGCTATTGAGTGCTCCCACTTGGAGCAGCAGACAGGGCTTAAGCAGGGAGGTCCGACACTGCTGTTTCTGCAAGACCCACTCAGTGTGACTATTGGATAACTCTGGGAAAGCGTGCCCGTCTCGGGAGATGTTACGCTGCGGAACCACGTCCTCCGGAGGAGGAGAGGTGGAGAATACTCATACGGACTAACCTATCTGGGTAGTAACAACATATGGCAGTCTCTGGGGTGGATCCAACCTGGTCCCAGGGGGGAAAGAACACACCCAGAGACGACAGAGCGGGCTCTGTCAAGGGAAAGACACGGGGCTAGCCGAGTAGGGTAGCTGGTACCGTGGAGAATACACATATGGGGTCGCCGTGAGGGAACCGCTACATATGGACCCAGCCTAACACACACGTTCCACAAGCATACGGGTGCAGGCCTGGCGTCAGGCGGCCGCAACGTCTGACACCGCAGGGGTGTCGGAGGAGCTCGACAGGGTTCACCATTTCTGGGGGACACAACTGGAGAAAATAAACGCACGTATCCGGCCATAGGCGGGAGTGGCGTAGCAAGCCGACACAGGAACGGGTACTTCACGTCTACCGGCCGTTGGAGGCGAGTACACGGGAAGAAACCGGTTCCACACGAAGGCTATAAAATCTAGCGAACGTGTTAGGTGTCGCCCAGCCCGCAGCTCTACAGATGTCTGTCAGCGAGGCGCCTTGAGCCAGCGCCCAGGAGGAAGCAACACTTCTTGTGGAGTGCGCTCGCAACCCGAACGGGCAAGGCACGTCTTGCGATTGGTACGCTAAGACGATAGCATCCACTATCGAGTGGGCTAACCACTGCTTGGAGACAGCCTGGACACCTGTCTCAAGGGCACTCCGGCCCGTAAGAACGAGGGGTCAGATCAAGGGTTGAAGGTTTGGCGACAGTACGGAGTAACTGGGACCCGATACTGGCCGCTCTGCCACGCCCACCTCGGGGCTCGGTCGTGTAGCCAGTGTTGAAGAGGTCTCATATGAAGCAATCTGAGCGACGTTGCCGCGGCTGCAGATGCCATATGCCCCAGGAGCCTCTGAAAAAATTTCAGTGGGACCGCCGTCCTGCTCTTGAATGTATTCAAGCAGTTCAACACTGACTGGACTCGTTCCTCTGTGAGGCGCGCAGTCCGGTTGACCGAATCCAGCTCCATACCGAGATAAGAGATCCTCTGTGTGGGACAGAGTTTGCTCTTCTCTCGGTTGACCCGAAGGCCCAACAGGCTGAGGTGGCTGAGCACAAGGTCCCTGTGTTCGCACAACTGCTCTCGAGACTGGGCGAGAATAAACCAGTCGTCGAGATAGTTGAGAATACGAACGCCGTGTTCTCGGAATGGAACAATGGCTGCCTCCGCGACTTTCGTGAAGACGCGGGGCGACAGGGACAGCCCGAAGGGCAGGACTTTGTACTGATATGCCTTCCCCTCAAACGCAAAGTGTAGGAACGGTCTGTGTCGAGGAAGGATAGAGACATGAAAGTACGCGTCCTTCAGGTCGATCGCTGCAAACCAATCTGGTGCGGACACCATCTCCCTTCGAGCAGATCCATCCGTCCCTGGGCTGCCCGTCTCAGGGCCGCTTACCCTTACGCTTTCCTCCAGACTTAGTGGGGCCCTGAGCGGGTTGGGCGGCCCCCTTGCGTCCGGCGCCCTGCTTCCCGGGTGGAGGCTGCTGCTTGGGTTTAGCAGGGGCGGAGGCAGACGCAGGAGGTCGCCCTCGGCGACGAGCAGGAGGAGGCGCTGCAACCGGCGGCTGGATGAAGGCAGCAGCGGTCCACCGGGGCAGGATGTTCTTTTTTTGTGTGATTCTTTATTTATTAAACATTTTGTGTATATAACTATTTACAACAAAGCCCAAGATCGCCCATAACCATAAGACTAAATATACAAACATAAAATAAAATGACAGGAAAGTAAAATAAAATTGACAGCAATTTAGAAGGATCTCACAAATTTCTTGATAGACTCAATAAGGTCCAACCAAAATAGTTTTGTCTTTCTATTGGCTCAGAGCACTTTAGCTGTGGTACTCTCCAGAAGAGCAATGTCCATTAGATATGACATCAAGATAGACATAGCTGGGGTAGTTGGTTCCAACCACAGTTTTAGGATAACCTTTTTAGCAGCAGTAAGGACAACGGATAGAATCTTGCTTTGATTAACAGACAGTGACAACGACGAATCATCCAGCAAAAGGAAAATCAGAGGGTCCTTTTGGATCGGAATCTTCAGAATATCTGTCAGTAAGTCCTGGACTGAAGACCAAACTGACACAATTTGAGGACAGTCCCAGAATATATGCATATATGTACCTATATTTCCACTATTACACAAGTGACAAAAATGATCAGATTTTCTTCTCATTTTATATAGTAAAGAGGGTGTGGCATATGCCTTATAAATTAACTTATAATGTATCATTTGGTGAGCCGGATTTTTTGAGGTAGTAAAACAATTCCCCCAGACAGTGTCCCAGTCAATCACTGTGTTAAGTTGCCTCTCCCAGAAGTCCTCAGTCGGAATGTTTGAGTACTGTCGTATCACGAGTGATTTATATATTATGCCAACAATACCCCTAGAAGCCATACTGGAATCTATCCAGTCTATCATAGGATGAGAAGATATTTTATTCGACCAGGGTACTCCATATGCTTTTAGCGCAGATCTCAATCTTAGATATAGAAAGAATGAAAATCCTGGAAGAGAGAATTCATCCCTTAGAATCTGAAAGGACTTAAGTCCATAATCACTATACTAAAGTCTTTCAGGGTATAAACCCCACACTTAACCCAGCATTTGGAAACAAAGGGTTTATTACCCGTACAAAGATTACTATTATGCCAGATGGGGGTAGAGTCACAGTAGGAATCTGAAGCACCCATGATCTTTTCTGAGACTCTCCATGTTTTGATAGAATGGCATATAATTGGACCAAACTTTTCCAGAGCTTTCTTATGTATTCCAGTAAAAGGTAAATCCTGTAGACGTAATGGGTAAATAATATTAGTCTCTAAGGCCCGCCATGGCACAGGAGAGTCAACATCCATCCATGTCCTAAATGGTCTAATTTGGTATGCTAGATAATAGGACCAAAAATCCGGTAGCGATAAGCCTCCATGAGGTTTTAGCCTTTGCATCGATTTGAGTCGAATTCTAGGCCGTTTGTAATTCCATAAAAATTTTGTTACTGCTGTACGAAGCTCTTTAAAATAACCAGTAGGTGGTGCCAGAGGTAATGTTGAAAATAAAAAGCTCAGCCTCGGAAGTGTATTCATCTTGATAGTGGCCATCCTACCATGAAGAGCTAAGCAGAGTGGAGACCAACACTTAAGATTGCTTGAAATCTTATCCAGAAGACACTGGTAGTTCCACTTAGAAATGCGAGATAATGAACAAAATACTCTAATCCCAAGATAATTAAACTGGTCGCTGACTGGAACCATAGAGGGTAAGGCCTGAATCTCTGATTTAGCTGCTAAGTTAAGGGGTAAAAGTATGGATTTGCTCCAGTTAATTTTATAACCGGACAATTTACCAAATGTATCAAATAATTTTAAGCATTCTTTAACCGAATCTGTGATATTTGATAGATACAACAGAATGTCGTCAGCATAGAGTGAAATCTTATGAGACGTATTCATACAGTTTATAGGGACTATTGCAGAGCATTGTCTAATCGCTTGGGCCAAAGACTCTAATGATAAATTAAAAAGCAAAGTTGACAGGGGACATCCTTGACGAGTGCCCCTGCCAAGATGGAAGGAAGGCGAAATATGAGGGCCAGTAAGAACTCTGGCTGAACAATCAAAATAGATAGTCTTGACAGCTCGCATGAAAAAAGAACCAAACCCAAAACGCTCCAAGACAGACCACAAAAATGTCCACTCAATTCTATCGAATGCTTTCTCTGCATCCAAAGAAAGGACTGCAGAGGAAGCTGTATATGTGTCTGCTAGTTGAATAATATGAAGAAGTCTACGTATATTGTCCGCAGCAAATCTCCCCCTTAAAAAACCTGACTGATCATACTTGATCAGGTCTCCAACACATTGATCCAATCTTAAGGTCAAGACTTTTGCTAATAGCTTTGAATCTGTGGATAGAAGGCTAATCGGTCTACCCATACGAAAATAAACCATGGTTTTACTACAAATAAAAACAAAAAACCATGGTTATTGTAGTAAAACCATGGTAACCGCAAATTAACCATGGTTTTGCTTCTCTAACCATAGTTTAACCATGGTATTTGTGGTAAAACTGTAGTTATATAAATGGTATTCAATTAGCCAAAAAACCATGGTTACTACATTTTTACTACAATAAAACCATGGTTAATTTTCGTAAGGGTATAGCTAGAACACTCAAGTGGATCCTTCCCTTTCTTCAAAAGCAAAGTTATTAAAGCTGTGTTTTGGTCCCTGTGCAGAGCCCCTTTTTCTAGAGCAAAATTAAAAGAGTTAAGTATCAAGGGAGCAACTATGTCCCATAATGCCTTCAATAGCTCTGGGGGAATCCCATCTAACCCAGGGGCTTTATTACTGCTCATGTAGTCCAGGGCAGACTTCAATTCTTCACTTGTCAAAGGGCTGTCCAATATATCGTGCTGAGAATCATTTAGTTTGGGAAGATCTAAATGTTTAAGGAATAAATCTAAATTTGTCGGGTCAGTGTTGGATTCTGACGTGTACAGATGTTTATAATAGGATTCAAATATTCTATTTACATCCTTAGGTTGAGTATACACTGAGCCCTCGTGCCTAATAGCAGATATGCTGGCCTTAGATTCATTGTCCTTCAACCTTAAAGCCAAAAGCTTAGATGGACGTTCTCCATTGAAATAATAAAACTGTCTAGTACGGTGTATGAAAAATTCAGCTCTATGCAAATATATTGATTTTAATTCTGATTTAAGGACGTTAACTTCTTTGGCTTTGGTCTCACAGAACGTACCCTTTAGTTCCTTCTCTAGTAGATCAATTTGTTTTTCTAATTCAATTTTACGACTCTCTCTACGCTTTTTACTGAAAGATGAATAACTTATACATTTACCCCTAACAAAACATTTAGTGGTTTCCCACAATACTTGGGGGTTAGAGGCTGAATCAAAGCTCATTCAAAGAATTGCGTAATTCAGCCACAAATGTACAGTCCTTTAACAAGGAAGCATTAAACCTCCAGCGATTGTGTCTGGAGCCCAATGATACAGGAGTTAAAGTAGAAATTATTGGGGAATGATCAGATAATAGAAGTGGCAGAATATCCACTTTACTAATATAGGGAATTAGAGAAGGAGACACGAGTAAATAGTCAATCCTTGAGTAGCTCTTGTGACGAGCTGAGAAGAATGTATAGTCCCTGGAACCATCATTTTGTAAACGCCAAACATCACATATGTTAGAGTGACGCAAAAATGAGTTAAAACAACCAGAAATCCTTGCATCAGCTTTAGAAGCATGAGATCTATCTAGCTGAGGATCTAACACAGAATTAAAATCGCCCCCTAGCACCACGAGACAGTCCTCCAAACTCACAACTAAACATAGTAATTCTTGAAAAAAGATAATCTAAGCATTTGGTCCGCTTGATGGGGATATTTAACCCATTAACGTTCCATGTCAATATATGTATAGCCATAATTTAATGAGTAATAACTATGCAGACCAAACAGAACGAGGCGATGAGGACCAAAAAGTAGTCCCCAGCAAAGATAGTGGGTGGCAATCAGAAAATATGCAATATACATACATGAATGCATATAAACACTACGCATATAAATGTGTGCATAATACAAATTAAACTTACGTGGGCGGACTTGGGCATGGAACAACAAAACAAGAACAGTAAAAGAACGGGCAGCAAGCAAAGAGTTAAAACACACTCTTCTACCTGCCCTTAACGTAACAGTCTTTGGATACACGGCCAACTAGCAGTCCGGCTCGTCTGTCGACACCTGACCTGACCCGGTCATTTTCCGGATGCACAAAAAGAAAAATCAATCTGTCTCAGTCATTCATGGGAACTGCCGATTCATGCTCCTCTTCGGATTCTTGTGACACAACCGCCTCTGCTCCCTTCCGGGAAGATTTTGCGATGGGATTCATATTGAGGATGAACTTTTCCCCCTCCGCCGGTGTCTCAAGCAGTGAAATCTGCCCTCGGTGAGTAACTTTAACTACCGCGGGATAAAGCAAAAAGGACGTAATTCCCGACTGGGTTAGCTTCTTCCTCGCCAATGCCATCGCTTTCCTCTTAGATGCAGTGTGAGTGCTGTAGTCTGGGAAGAAAAGTAGAGGCGATCCATTATGAAGAATTTGTCCAGCGGCACGGGCTCCATTCAGGATCGCATTCCGATCTTGATACCGCAGCATCTTGAAGATGAACGTACGAGGGGTGGATTTTGCGCGCTCACCGCTGTATATACGATGAGCTCTTTCAACCTCCAGTACTTTGCCAGCAAGAGAGGGGATCCATTTAGGAAGATTACTCTGTATAAATCGCAGAGGGTCATCTCCTTCTGTACCCTCTTTTAGTCCCACTAGACGGACATTGGACTGACGGCTTTTGTCTTCGATTCTCGCCAACTTTTCCTGAAGGGAGTCCACTGCTAGCTTTACTTCCACAGTGTCTTTCTTTGCGTTGCGAAGAGCTGCCTGCATGTTGTCAAAGTTGTTTCTTATCAGTCGAACGTCCTCTTCCAGGACTCCAAGTCTATCCGCGATTGGGGCAAATTCTTCCCTAAACATTTCCCTGACAAAACTAAGTTGCATCTTTAACTCGTCAGCAACAATGGCGCGAATTTCCCCCTCAGGAGCACAATTAGGGTCTTTGACTCGTTTTTTCTCCGGGGAAGCCAACGCTAATTGACGTTTTGCCATCTTCATTTGTTGCAACGTTATCAAAGCAGCCAAGACTAACCAAGCGTTGATAATTTTACTGAGAACAGGTAGATTAAGGATATCGAGTCAGGGAGCAGTCGAACTACACAGCCATTGCTACCGGAGGGTCACGTGATCTCCTACCGGGCAGGATGTTCTTAATCGCCTCCGTCTGCTTCTGTGCCACCGAGAACTGTTGGGCGAAGCTCTCGATGGCGTCGCCGAAGAGGCCGGCCTGACTGACAGGGGCGTCGAAGAACCGCACTTTGTCGGTTTCGCGCATATTAGTAGGGCTGGGACGGTTGTCATGACCACCGCACCACCGCGGTGGTGCAAAGCCACCGCGGTGGTGAAGTGCCACCGGCGGTTGTGTGACGTCACATACCAGGTGAATGAATACACAAAATAAGTAAAAAGTGCAGTTTTTTGTACACGTGAAACAATAATAACAAAAGTTGTGACAGTAATTTATAGCCTAACATACAAATGTATAACATTGTTTTATGTTAATACACAAATCTCCGCTACATTACCATGTATGGCGTTTCCGCTAGACTGGCGGATTTCAGCATAACTCAGCACGTTGGAGTTTAGCCATGGCGCTTGTTGGAAAACAAAATGTTACGTCGCCGATCTGGGAATATTTTGGATTCGTGCCGAATGAAAAAGGTGAACCAAATAATTTGGATGAAGCCATTTGTAGGCTTTGTGATAAAAAAATAAGTGTTAAATGGGCAAACACTTCGAATCTCCACAGTCATCTCCGGACATGTCATCCAGCCGCGTATACCCAACTTGTGTCTTCTGAACGCAAACGCCCAGCTAGTCAGTTGGGTATTGCAGAGGCTTTCTCAAAAATGGCCAAATACAAAAGAGAAAGTGAGAAATGGAAGACATTAACGAGAAATGTGGCAACATTTTTGGTAGTCGAGAACGCGCCGCTCCACACTGTAGATAAACCTGCTTTCAGAGAAATGCTTCAGTCGTTTGATAAACAATACGAACTTCCGAGCAAAAAATACTTTTCAAAAACTGTAATTCCTCAGCTATTCAACGAAACCAAGGAGAAAATCATCGCGGAACTACACGACCTTGATTTCTTTTCCGTCACGACCGATATGTGGTCCAGCGTTAACATGACTCCGTTTATGAGTCTGACTGTACACTTCATTAACAAAAATTGGGAGCTGAAGAGCAGGTGCTTGCAGACTGCATTCACACCAGAAAGTCATACGGCGGATAATTTAGCAGAATCTCTCCGCAGCGCATTCAAAGAATGGGGATTAAATGAAAAAAATCTCGCATGCATCACGACAGATAACGGGGTCGTTAATTGCCATATTTGTTAAAGTAATTCAAAAATTATTTGCGGAAAGGATGCATTAAAGGAAAAGCATAATCATCTTCATTTTTCATAATCTAATTCATACATGCAACAAACTTTCGCCGACCAGAACATACGCTCTAAAATGGTATAAATAAAGAGGATTCATGAATATGATCATGAACACGTTTGCGCTTGTATGATATTATTATGATCAAACGCCGTCACTGTGTTGTGCGTCTGCGTTTGTTTCTTTTGGTCCACAGGGACAGTGAAATACATACACGCGCATCAGGAAGCGCATTCAGTGAGGAGCGCTATATTCTTTCAACCTCCACAGTTGCATCACCACAGCGCGCTCGACCGGAGGTATCCCCACGTAGCCCTTAGCCGCACCACCGTCGAGGGTAGTGAGGATGGAGGAGTCAGTCGATCGATGGCGGGCACTGTAGGGTGCCGACCACGACTTTGTGAGCTCCTGATGCACCTCCGGGAAGAATGGCACTGGGGTGGGGCGCTGAGAACCAGCACGGGCCGGCCCGAGATACCAGTCATCCAACCGCGAGGGTTCGGGACACGGTGGAGGGTTCCACTCGAGCCCGACACTCGCAGCGGCCCGGGAGAGCATAGCCGTAAGCTCTGGATCCGGCTCGGACAACGCTACCACACCCAAAGGGTCGTCATCTCCAGAACCCATTAGCTCATCCTCCGATGCAACCAACGAAATCATGTCCTCAGCCGGAGCCCCAAAGGAAACGGCTAGCCCCCCATGGGAAGGACCAGCGCGCTCCTCCGGAAGCTCCACTGGCGCAGCGGAGGGTGGGAGGGGCCCAAGGGGCTTTTGGCCCGTCGGGGAAGCCCTGACCGTCACCCTCAGATCTCCACCAAAGGCATCAGCCAAAGTAGCTGCCCTCTGCTTTGCAGCGGGAGGACCACTAGATCGGGGGATGCTCAATGGGACTCCACCCCTTTTGAGGTATTCAAGCCTAGACCTAAGCACTGCGAAGGTCATGTTCCCGCAGTGGGAACATGAGTCATTCACGAACGCTGCCTCAGCGTGCTGAACGGCCAAACACGTGAGGCAACGATCATGACCGTCAACTGGGGACAGAAAATGCCGGCATCCAGAAACACACGGTTTGAATGACATCTTGAAAAAGACGCAGGGTCAAACCGTGTATGCTCTTTTAGGAGTGGAAAAACTGCTCTTTTATAGTGCTGAAGCACTCAGGGAGATGGCCGCGGCTCCCCGCGGTCCGATAGTGCAAGCCCGCGGGTGAGCACTCAAAAGGAAACGCTCAACGAACCAAAACCAGGAACTCTTTTGTTTCTGCAGCCACTCGCTGATTCGCGCTGTCACGCCAACACCAGAAGAACAGCTTCTCCAGACTCGTCTCACAAACACTCTTCTTAGCAGAAAACAGTCTTGTGTACTAAACAACAAAACCATCGGCTCCGAAGTTGAAAGCGGTATGCGTTGTTCACCGCATGCCAATGTTTATTGGCTCGTTTCTATACACTCAAAGTAGATTGGTCTCTTAAAATAGATCCCAATTCGTCGGTCAGTTCCGATGTACGTCGAACATGACCGACTGAAAGGGAACTTCATAGAATTATTGTTACACCATATAACTTGTTTGTTGTGACATTGTCTGTCATCATCCCGTCTCTCTGTCTCCGTCAGGTATTTTCTTTGGAAGTTGATGACAGTGTTGTTGATGGATGATGCGTGGTATGATGCGCACACTTGGCCTCTGCTGGTCTTCTTGTTCTCCTGCTGTGTGTATCCATTGGCCTCCAGCTGTGCCCACACCTTCAGTACCATGTCTACCCGCTCTCGCCATATCTGTTACTTCTTTGACTATGGGGCACTCAGCCTGTACAGTCTCGGTAAGAGAGGAACACACAGACACGTTCACTACCACACTATTAGTTCCTTGGCTTGTTACAGAAAATAATTGCCATAAAGACACAGTTCAAGCTTCAAGGCTCTGTTCAGCAATATGTAAAAGACAAATGGGTTTCTGACACAATTTACGCAAATACAGTTTACAAAGTACATTACAATACTGTACATTGATTTATGACCCGATAATAAAATTCCATCCAACATAAACAAATAATTATTTAAATGTTTATTAACTAATAAATGTCCAAAATGAAAATATGTTTTGTGTAAATAAAAAAAATAAAAAAATGCTAGAAACTAAAATAAACCATTTTAAATGTTTAAAAATGAATTTGGGCATCACAACATTATAATGTACAGTATGGAAAAATAGATGTTTATTTTGAGATTTACTTAATATTACATTTAACAGCGTTATTAAATGATTCATTTTTAAAGTTTAAATTTAAGTGAGCTTTAGATGATGGCAAATGCAATCTAAATGATCAAATGAGAATGCACAATTAAATATACAGATACATTTAAAAATCTCTAATATAAGCCAAATCTGGTATGGTACCATGGTATATATTTAGTTGTTCTCTAATAATTTTTTTTTTACAGAGTAATACATATACATAATAAAATACATAAGTACAATACATACAACATGTAATGGTATATATACTCGCATCAAATTCAAGACACTGGTGCTCGCCTTTAAAGGAACCACTGGCTCTGCACCAATATACCTAAACTCGCTTGTCCAGACTTACACACCTTCCAGGAGCTTACGTTCTGCCAGTGAACGACGCCTTGTGGTGCCATACCAAAGAGGCATGAAATCGCTCTCACGGACCTTTTCCTGGACCGCCCCCACCTGGTGGAATGACCTGCCTATCTCAATTCGAACAGCCGAGTCTGTAGCCATTTTCAAAAAACAGCTAAAGACACGTCTCTTCCAGCAGCACCTGACCAATCAAGAATAGCACTTATCCTTCTATTCATTTTCTGTCTGTCTAATTTATTTAAAAAAAAAAAAAATAATAATTGTCCTGTTTGTTCTGTGTTAGATTAACTGAGACTTGTTACAGCACTTGCATACTGTAGCCTTTGACTGTTCTACTTGCTTCTATTGCTCTCATTTGTAAGTCACTTTGGATAAAAGCGTCTGCTAAATGACTAAATGTAAATGTATACTGTATTTGGAAGTTATTAACTAATAAGGAGTATTTATTTATGTGTATTAGTAAACAAGAAAGATCTTACACAATCACACTACAAATGGACACACTTTCACACATCATTACCAGAGCATCCGTTGTATTTATGTGTCTTGATTGCATGTTGATGCGCAGGTTCAGCGATCAGCTACTCTGCATATGTTTTTCCTGATGCATGGGTGAACAGCACGTTTCATTCATACTACATTCCTGTAGCTGTACTAAACACCCTCCTCTCAACCAGCCTGGCCTGTTACTCGAGGTAAGGCTGCATTTCATTCCATGTATCCTCGTCATTGCTAACACACCAACATACTGATCACAGAAATGCAGTTTACACAGTTCTGATGAGAACTATGCGTGTATGTGGAACCAGCTCTGATAATCATCAATTAGGGTGACTATCAAATTTGAACAGGCACATTTATGCAAAATACTACAAAAACACAATTTATACACAAAAGTAAAAAACTTAGTATATAATGCAGGGACTAGGAAATATAATAATGTCAATCTGTTTATTTAATTGAGTTGTCCATACCATCCGATTCACTAGAAATATTCATTTTCGAGCGCAATGGCTGCGTCCGAAATAGTGTTCACTCTCTGAGCAGGTACTTTCGTAAGTACGTTCTGTATAGTATGAATGTGTAAAACATTCATTGTCATTGTCATGTGACCTACTACCAGCATCAGTTGTGTTCACAATTCCTCTCCCATGGCCTCATGGGATAGTAAAGTGTCCATCGCATGCACACTTCAGAATCGTGCTGGAAATAGTGGGTCATCCAGGTATACTGTTTGTTTACTGTTTAAAGAATGTGAATTTATTTAGACATATAGTTATACCCTTTCCACATATTTTTCACCTACTAAAGTATGCATATTTGGATGCAGCCTATATATTAAAGAGGACTATTAGGGATGAACTGATTCCCTAAAATGAATCGATCTGAGACAGAGGACTGTTTCCTCAGATTAGATATTAGCAATGTAGTGTTGGATAAAGTAGGTTGTTAATGGAAAAAGTTAAGCGACTATGAAAATAGCTTAATCATGCTACTAAAAATGTGAATTAAGTTGGTGTACCCTACTTTTTAGTAGTAACTCCCCAATGCTGATGCATAGAAAATGCTCTACATTTTAAATAATGACGTAATATTTCTGTGCTACAGTAAGTGTGTGAATAGCATGCTTGTTATAAACATGATACAGCATGGCTGTGTAATTGATCAATATTATTTTTATCTCCACTTTTTTGCTAAGGCTTGGCCTACCATTCCTACACTATAACACAGACACTGATGAAAGGTAACAGTTTAAAAACATAATGTGTCAGAATTCTCTAATGCTCACTAATACGTTTTCTAAATCTGGCTCTTTCTTTAAATGCCACCTAACCCAATAAACAAATGCTCTATAATATTATTAATGGAAAACACTTCCACCACATTGGGTTAATAATATGTTATCCTGACTATGAAAAATCAACCACTTCTGTTTGTTACTGACAATTACATAACACCCCACCAGCAACATAAAACCTGTCTTTCTTACCTGACTTTAGATTCTTTGAGAGAACGAGCCAGAAGCTGAGTAAGGTGCTGCGAATTCTTGCCTTTGCCTACCCTTACATGTTTGACAACATTCCTCTCTTCTACAGGGTAAGTTTCAGCATACTGTAGGCCTACATCAACACAAATGCACAGTCTGTTGAGACAAAGATCAATCAAGTTAAATAACATAATATCCAAATTATTTTTTTCTAAAGTTTCTAGAGATGTTTATGCATGTTAATTACAGTTTAAAGTGAAGTGTGACCCGTAATTATTTTTTAAATAATTTTTGTGTTGCCTCTTTCTAGTTGTTTCTGTGTGTAGGTGAGGGTTGCACTGATAATGAGGCAAACTCCATTCATGTTCACCATACATTGCTTGCATTTCTTACTGGCTTCCTGTTTGCAACCCACTTACCCGAGAGACTGGCACCTGGACGCTTTGACTTCATAGGTAAGTAATGACAACATAAATATTATGTACAGTGTACAGGGAGTGCAGAATTATTAGGCAAGTTGTATTTTTGAGGATTGATTTTACAACATTAATAATTAAACAACAACCTTGTTGTCAATGAACACAAAAAACTCATTAATATCAAAGCTGAATATTTTTGGAAGTGGTTTTTAGTTTTAGCTATTTTAGGGGGATATCTGTGTGTGCAGGTGACTATTACTGTGCATAATTATTAGGCAACTTAACAAAAAACAAATTTATACCCATTTCAATTATTTATTTTTACCAGTGAAACCAATATAACATCTCAACATTCACAAATATACATTTCTGACATTCAAAAACCAAACAAAAACAAATCAGTGCCCAATATAGCCACCTTTCTTTGCAAGGACACTCAAAAGCCTGCCATCCATGGATTCTGTCAGTGTTTTGATCTGTTCACCATCAACATTGCGTGCAGCAGCAACCACAGCCTCCCAGACACTGTTCAGAGAGGTGTACTGTTTTCCCTCCTTGTAAATCGCACATTTGATGATGGACCACAGGTTCTCAATGGGGTTCAGATCAGGTGAACAAGGAGGCCATATCATTAGATTTTCTTCTTTTATACCCTTTCTTGCCAGCCACGCTGTGGAGTACTTGGACGCGTGTGATGGAGCATTGTCCTGCATGAAAATCATGTTTTTCTTGAAGGATGTAGACTTCTTCCTGTACCACTGCTTGAAGAAGGTGTCTTCCAGAAACTGGCAGTAGGACTGGGAGTTGAGCTTGACTCCATCCTCAACCCGAAAAGGCCCCACAAGCTCATCTTTGATGATACCAGCCCAAACCAGTACTCCACCTCCACCTTGCTGGCGTCTGAGTCGGACTGGAGCTCTCTGCCCTTTACCAATCCAGCCACGGACCCATCCATCTGGCCCATCAAGACTCACTCTCATTTCATCAGTCCATAAAACCTTTGAAAAATCAGTCTTGAGATATTTCTTGGCCCAGTCTTGACGTTTCAGCTTGTGTGTCTTGTTCAGTGGTGGTCGACTTTCTGCCTTTCTTACCTTGGCCATGTCTCTGAGTATTGCACACCTTGTGCTTTTGGGCACTCCAGTGATGTTGCAGCTCTGAAATATGGCCAAACTGGTGGCAAGTGGCATCTTGGCAGCTGCACGCTTGACTTTTCTCAGTTCACGGGCAGTTATTTTGCGCCTTGGTTTTTCCACACGCTTCTTGCGACCCTGTTGACTATTTTGAATGAAACGCTTGATTGTTCGATGATCACGCTTCAGAAGCTTGGCTATTTTAAGACTGCTGCATCCCTCTGCAATATATCTCACTATTTTTGACTTTTCTGAGCCTGTCAAGTCCTTCTTTTGACCCATTTTGCCAAAGGAAAGGAAGTTGCCTAATAATTATGCACACCTGATATAGGGTGTTGATGTCATTAGACCACACCCCTTCTCATTACAGGGATGCACATCACCTAATATGCTTAATTGGTAGTAGGCTTTCCAGCCTATACAGCTTGGAGTAAGACAACATGCATAACGAGGATGATGTGGTCAAAATACTCATTTGCCTAATAATTCTGCACTCCCTGTATGTCTGTGCTGTGTATTTTTTATACACAGAAAGACCCTATGGGTGTGAATTAGTTTTTTTTGCAGAGGGTTTTTAGAATACAGACAGTATCTGAATTATAGTTCAATGATCAAATTTAAGTATCAAAGCTGAAGTATGGAACTTTTAGCTGTCTATCGCCATCTCTGTTTTATAAGTTGAAATTGCAAGTTGTCAGAATGATCAGCCCTGGTTGTCACAATCCTGCCAAAACCATGCTGGTATTTACCCTCATTTTAGTATGGGCTTCGTCGCTTTCCTTTTTTGACTGCAGGCTCTCCGCAGTACTTGGTTTCTTGGTTTTGACAACAGGTGAATCCCCAGATGTCAACAATGATTGTCGTTTAGACATTTCTAGATTAAAAGCAGCCATCTAGAATGACAAGTTTAAATTCAAGCAGCTGCATCCTCAGCACATGTCATATAGTAGTCAGGTCTTCTTTCTGTAAACGGATGTGATGTATGCAAAAGTGAACGACCTCAAACTAACATTTCCTGCGAAATCAGACCCAACAGCTCAAATTATAAATCATTTGTATAAGCTTATCATGAATCAAGGTAAGCTAGGGAGAAACTTTTGTTCACTTATGTACTTACTCAATAACTGATTTTTGTTATTTTTAACCCAAAAAAAGTTACATACTGCAGCTTTAAGAAAATTACTCTGTAACACAGGTCCACGTTTGTGGCTAGAAAGGACACAGCTACGGTCAGAAGTGATGCAAAATCTCGCCATAAAATAACAATAAATGAAATGTGCTACTTATCAGCTTGTTTTATTATGCGTGCATGCCCAGTAAACCCTGTTAGGACAATCTGGTCGTGGCTGTATACCTTCAAGCCCCAGGGGTGCTTCTCAATTCTTTTTTGTGCCATCCTCGTTTCCTTTCCTTCCGAGGACGGAGAAATTGAATCAAGTGAAATTATATATTACAGTTTGTTTAAAGGTCCCATGGCATGGCATTTTTCTATTATTTTATAATGTTTCCTGAGGTGTCCTTATATTGTTAGTATGATTTTTACATCATAAAATGTCATAATTTAGAAATCAAAGCATTTTTTCTATACTGATGTTTGCCTTGTGGCTACATGCACTGTTTTAACCACTCTAACTCTGCGGCTTCCTGCGGACCCACCGGTGGGTCCAATTTTGCATCATCATAATCATTTAAAAAAATCTCTAAGTTGTGCATCACAAACATAAATATATATGGTATTGTTTGAAAGCTTAGAACCTCAGCTTTCAGGAAAAACCCATCACTTTTGCATTTTACATAGAAGAAGATAATAAGGTCTAACTTCAGTAAAAATGCCCACTGTTGTGATTGGCTGACATCTATGCATTTGAAATGAGTATCAGATCTTGTAGCGGAGGGGGCGTGGTTTAACGAGGTCTACGGCACGAGCCTACTGCCAGAGAGACGGATGGACCTGAGTTCACTTCTCATCAGTTCTCTCAGCACGTCTCAGTTCAGTGAACTGTTGTAGTTACTATATACTTCAGGTTATTCGTTTATTTCTAGTCGGAGGGACTGTCACTCATGTCAGAAAGTTAGTAACTTTAGTAAATTATGGATCAGCGCTGACTCGAGACGCAAACCGTTTAGAATGATTCAGTCCGATTTGGTGAACTGGTTCGACCGGTTCACTAAAAAGAACCGGTTCAAAAGAATGATTCGTTCGCGAACCTGACATCATGGACCACAGACGGAGCGATTGCTAACAAAGTTATTTATAGTAACTATACTGAGTTGTGAGAGCGCTGTCAGCGCGAGTTTCTTTTGTTTGTATCTGAGAGTTCTGAATAAACACGAGTCCCAGTCATGCCGAGTTCGTCTTCATCATTATTCTACTAACTTTGTAACACATGTAATGTACCATTAAAGATGTCAAGATGAATGAGTTACGAGTAAGTGTTGATTATAGCATTATTTTATAGATATTTTCCTATCATATGAAAAGCGCCAGTGACGCGCATTGAGTACACAGCGCAAACAAATACACAACAGCAGTAATCGAATGTAATCCAGTGTATTGTGGGAATAGCTGGCTAGCTGGATACCCTCACGCTTTCCCCCCTTCTGCTTAATCTCGCGCCGCGTAAGGCGCCTCCACTGTGGGCGAGATGCAGTAATGGGGGTCATGATGTTGATGGCCGACCGGTCAGTGCAGCCCGAGCTTCGGCATGCGTGAGGTTTATCTCTAAAGATGTGGCTTTGCTGATGTTGAGCAGAAACTCACGATTGTATACACATTTTAGAACAGATAGACACGACGAGGACGTACAAAAACACTGACTCACAAGATAGAAAACACGAAAACAGCGTTCTGCCGGGAGAGAGAGAAGCCGCAGCGTGTGCACAAATAATACAGTTCTGTGTGAACTTGAATAATTAGCTACACATCAGAAATCACTGATCACAGATCAGAAGGAACTGAAAAAAGACTTCTGTTTTCATTTGTACATCCAAACACTGAGAAACTGCCAGCATTCACTCGTTCACAAGTCATGATCTCTCGAGGACAAATATAACGCAAATATAGGTAACCGTTCCTGTTATGACGTCATAACAGGAAAATTCAAGATCAGCTCGTCTGGGCTGTCATTTTCTCACAGGCAGAGAAAGACAGTCAGAACTCAGTTTACACTGATCAAAATTTCTATCCACTTGGGAACAATATTCAGGCTAGGGGAACTCATATTAATGTTGAAAACCTCATAAAATGAAAATTTCATGCCATGGGACCTTTAATTTTTTTTTAATGTATTTTGATATAATTCTGCATCTGTTCTACTACAATTGTTGTAATTTGACATACATTTATGTCTTGTACATGTAAACAATACTGATAATAATAATAATTAATAAACTGTGGCAAGATGTGAAGGGGAGGAGAATTTATATGCGTCCCGTTTAGTCAATAAAACACTTTCGCAAAGGATAAACCTGTGTATCCTCGCTCATGACTTGTCTCAGGAAGCCTCCTCATTCCACTCCTCCTCGCAGTGCAATTAGAGAGTTGAGATGTCCTACGAGATGGCTGAGCTCGATCAGTTTCCAGGTTATAGGATGGAGGAGGAAACAAGGAGGGATATTGAGAAGCACCCATGGTCCACAGGTATTTCTTCAGCATACCTTCATTCAGTGGTTCTCATTCGAATGGCTCTCTTCTGACCCCTACAGGCCACAGTCATCAGCTGTTCCACGTGTGTGCAATAATCGGAACACACTTCCAGATGAAGGCCATTGAAACTGACATGATGCTTAGACAGTCACAGCTGCTGGTCACTGCTCCACCCATCACCTTTAACAACTCAATTGGAGCAGGTCTGGTCTGTGTCTGCATCAGTCTGGGGATCATATGTCTTTATATTATACCTCTTCTGTACAGCCACCCAGAGACACCCAACACAGACCGAAAGAAGGAAATGCAAGCACTAAAAGCTCCTTAAAACAAGGAGTCTCTGAAATATTGATTGCAGTCTTGCACAAGTTACCAAAGTTATTATAAAAAATATCAAGGACACTCTTACTAGATAGGCTTATTACATTATAAAAAATCCCCAAGAGGGGTTTGTTTCTGAAGCTATGCAACCTGAGATTGCAAAGAGTAATGAATGTGTTAACTGCATGAACAAGAAAAGGCATTGAATCTCAGGACAATATAGATGTCATAGTGACCTCATTTTTTTTATGGTATATAGAAACACACTCACTGAATGAATGAACAATCATTATTAGTTTTTCAAACCTGAAAAGGTAAATGTAGACTAGATACAACAGACACATTCAAATTTATGTACACGATTCAAAAATCTACTGGAATAGATGGACTCAAACTGGTGACTTTTTTGTGAATCAGGTCATTTAAATGAATTGTCCATCCGACTAAGCTGCATATGAAAGAGAGGATGATGAAACAAAATTTCCCATGATACACAGGAGAGAGGACCATTTGAAATGAAGCGATTTTCACTAGAATGAATCAGACTTTGGTATGAGAGAGAAGGAAACATTTAGGTGGGTGTGTTTTACTTTTTTTAGACAACTTTTTTAGTTTTTTGTAAAAAAAAAAAAAAACAGCAATGTATGGTTAGGTTGTAATCTCAGGGCATATATTAAGTGTGTTCAACCTGGTCCCAATTATTTTATGATGCACAGACAAACACTTGTATACTCAGATCACAGATCACAGATCACAGATCACAATGGACTAGCACTGGTTTTACTGTCGTGTAAAAAAATAAAATACATTTTTTTAACTGTGTGCAGAGTCTGCCAAAGTCCACAGTGACAACCCTGATTTGTCATACTTTAATAATTAAAATTTAAATACATAATTATTAAACTAAATTAACTATATAATCTAAATTACTGATCTAATTACTGATCTAAAGTCCACACTGTCACTGTATGATAATTGAAATGTACTGATGACGTCACCGTTTTCTCCAGAATGGCTATACGGCTGAATAAAATTGTTGCATTATTTTCTTGTTTAACAATGTAAAGCTGCTTTGAAACAATCTGCATTGTTAAAAGCGCTATATAAATAAGGTTGACTTGACTTGTTTATCATGTCATATTTTCTTATCAATGGGGACACATTTGACAATTAACATCCCATCTCTCAGGATATGCACAATATTTACTAGGTTAAAATCCATAATTTGCCTTTCTTTTTTTCTCAGAAAGTTCTGTGTTCTCAACAAATGGACTGTATACAAATAACTGTGTGCAGAGTCTGCCAAAGTCCACAGTGACAACCCTGATTTGTCATACTTAATTATTTTCTGTGAAACTGCAGAATACTTGATGTGGTATTAACAGAAGAGTGTGGGTGGGATTACATATTTTTATAACATCAGGCCTTGTGTAACCAAAACAAAACTATTTATTGTTTCCAGGAATCTTTATAATAAAATATTTATTTCTTAACAGCCTAGCCCTGTTTTTATTCCTTACTGAGACCTATCTTTATCAATGTGATGCAAAGAGAAGATTGAATTGTTGTTTCATATACACTGCCCTCTACAGCCTGCAAGCAGCAATATAAAAGTTAAAGGTCCCGTTCTTCGTGATCCCATTGTTCTAACTTTAGTTAGTGTGTAATGTTGCTGTTAGAGCATAAATAATACCTGTAAAATTATAAAGCTCAAAGTTCAATGCCAAGTGAGATATTTTATTTAACAGAAGTTCCCTTTCAAAGCCTACAGCGAACGGCCGGCTTGGACTACATCCTGGTACTTCCTTCATAAATGACGTCAGTAGAACAGTAGAACAGACTAACCTCCGCCCACAAGAATACACGAAAAAGGGGGCGTGGTCTTGTTGTTGTCCCACGTGGAGAAGAGGAAGTGTCGCGTGGAGAAAAGGAATTGTTGCGTTTGACTGTGTTTGTCGCCATGTCGTCGAGACGCTGTTATTTTCATCCCGGAGTCAAATCACCTTTGTTTGGCTTTCCTAGGGACGCTGTAGAGATCATTAAGCGCATACATCTCCCGTTAAGAGGCGTGACCTTTCCGCGCTAAACTGCTGTCGAATCACAACACAGGAACCGTGCCACGTTCGCTAAGCTGCGGTCAAATCACAACACGGGAACCGCTGACACAATCAGAACTCGTTACGTATTTCTGAAGGAGGGACTTCATAGAACAAGGAACTCATCAGCCCATTTTTAGGACAGTGAAAACAGCGGTGTACAGATATAAGTAAATTGTGTGAAAAATACTGTTTTTTTACACGCAAAACATGAACACGTTATATTGCACACTGTAAACACAATCAAAGCTTCAAAAAAACACGAAGAACGGGACCTTTAAGTTCAAGTTATAGTTCAGATATATGACAGAAATTGTGACAGTCTTGTCAGGGTAAGTTTCTGTATGCATCTACTCAAAGCCCGAAATGCCCCATTATCCGTTGGAGGAGTGGTGGTGGCAGTAAAGTATTTGTACTGGAATTAACAAAGGCCTATTTGTTTCACTAAATTTTTCAACTAAATATCCAAATAAATCGAATTATTAAACTAAATTAACCATATAATCTAAATTACTGATCTAATTACTGATCAAAAGTCCACACTGTCACTGTATGATAATTGAAATGTACTGATGACATCACCGTTTTCTCCAGAATGGCTATACGGCTGAATAAAATTGTTGCATTATTTTCTTGTTTAACAATGTAAAGCTGCTTTGAAACAATCTGCATTGTTAAAAGCGCTATATAAATAAGGTTGACTTGACTTGTTTATCATGTCATATTTTCTTATCAATGGGGACACATTTGACAATTGACATCCCATCTCTCAGGATATGCACAAGATTTACTAGGTTAAAATCCATAATTTGCCTTTCTTTTTTTCTCAGAAAGTTCTGTGTTTTAATAATAATGAACTTTATTTTGTATAGCTTCCCAAAGCACTTAGAATAGACACAATAGATAAACTGAATACAAAAAAGTTCAAACAATCAAGTAAAAGCTGAGCTAAAAAGTTTGTTTTTAAAAAGATTTAAAAATGCATAAATTCTTTGATTCTGTATTATGAGAAGAGTCAAGGAGCATAAGATGAGAAAGCCCTGTCCCCTACAGATCGCAAGTGCATGTGGGACAGCCAAAATACCAGCTTGGGAGGAGCGCAAATTGGCGCTTGGTGTTATGAACTGCTCCGAGACTCGAAGGTGGATCCAAATGGAGCTTTTATTTGAGGGCAATCCAGAAGCGTAATCCAAGGTACAGGCAAGGGTCATACACAGTCAGGCAGTCCAAACAAAGAAACAAAGAAACAAACAAAACAGGCAGGGACCAGAGGCAAGAGAGTAATCCAGGGAACAGGGCAAGATATCCAAAAACAAGAAACAAGAAAACCGGGAGAGTGCTCAGAATTGCAGTTTAACATTGAACAAACAAACAAACAAACAAACAAACAAAACAGGCAGGGACCAGAGGCAAGAGAGTAATCCAGGGAACAGGGCAAGATATCCAAAAACAAGAAATAAGAAAACCGGGAGAGTGCTCAGAATTGCAGTTTAACATTGAACAAGACTTAGCGGTGAGTAAATGAATGACCAAGGTATAAATAGACAGGAAATAACAGGATGGTGAGACACAGGTGAAATGCAATCAGTAAATGAGGTACAGGTGAATGTGATCAGTGATAAGTGATGATGAGTCCGGGCAGTGAGTTATGGGAAATATAGTTAGTGAGTGAATATAGTCTTATGTGTGGAGTGCCCTCTGGTGGCTCTCAAGGGCACTCCAGCTGGTAATCGTTACACTTGGGAGTGAATAAAGTTAAAAGGGCAGACAGATACAGAGGGACCAAACCGTGCAATACCTTATATGCAAGTATAAAGATTTTAAAATCAATACAGAATCTGACCAGGAGCCAGTGCAAGGGCTTAAAAATTGGAGTGATGTGCTCATTTGTCCTGACTCCAGTCAGGATCCTAGCTGCTGAATTTTGCACACATAGCAATTTGTTACGTGTAGTTTTAGGAACCCCTGTAGTTTGCATTGCAGTAGTCAATGCGAGAAAAAAAAAGTATTGATAAGCTTTTCAGACACTGTACAAACTCAAGTCAAGTATAACTCTAAAAACTACAAAACAGTGGCCTGACAAGCCAGATCCACATCAAGATGTTGGGTCTGGGAACTCACCATTGGCAGGGCTCAATCCGAGGGCCAGGATAAACGGTTGTCTTTCAAATTCCCTCTGCACGCAATAGGATAGCGCTACAACCAACCTGAGCAACGAAGAAGGTGAAGCAGGCCCGGTTCTGTGGGGGTGCTAGAGGGTGCTAAGCACCCTCAGTTGATACTGTAATAATATTGTCGAAACAGATTTGGCAGATTTGCAAATTTGTGTCCGAGCTCTGGAGAGCGTCACATGCATCTATTTACAGCGTGTTTTTGCAGCAAGGAGTAACCTAGCCAATGACAGACAGTTGTTACCCTCTCGAACGCGATCAGAATTTCACAGCTCAAAACGCCAGTTTCTGCGAAACCACTCATTAACAAAGTCAAGACATGATGTAAGAAAGAGATTTATTGTTGACAACTTAATTTTTATAACAGAACTTTGTGAGATCGCTGTTGGAGAGGAAAGGAGACTGCTAGGCTCTGGGTCTACTTGTGAGCAGTATACAACCGTGTGTGTCGGTCAGGACACAAATAATGAGGAGACTGGTGCTTCTTTCCAAAGTGTATTGAAGATTAAGTTTTATGGTCATTTACTAACACTTTGGACACCAAAACGCCAACGAACATCCAACTAACAGGCAGGAAGAAACTTCTAAGTGCACAGCTGCCGTTCTCTCAGTCATAATACAAAGACGCAGCAGGCAGCGAACGATAACAATAATGCTTACTCTACAGTACCTATCAAAATAGAAGTCCCACAATAAAATCCCTTTTCTCCAGGAGCCTTTTATATAATCGCAATGAACTGACAAAGCAACAGCATTTTAGTGATCGTAGAGATGTTGGCTCACTTTCGAGGCTACAGTCTATAACATGCATTGAATAAAACGTCTCGGTTATGTATGGTAACCCTCGTTCCCTGAAGGAGGGAACGGAGACGTACGTCGGACGTCACCGACGAATTGGGATTACTTCAGGGAGCCCCGATCAGCTTTGAGATATAGAGAACAGGCCAATGGGCCATTGGTGTGTGAGATTTGCATCTCGCGCTCCGCCCCGCACCTCGGGTATAAACAGGAAGTGAGAGCAGCGCACTATTGTATTTGACTGAGGAGCCGAACTAGCGACTCGGCCATGCAGTGATGGTACAGCAACTGTGACAGGACGTTCCCTCCTTCAGGGAATGAGGGTTACCACACGTAACCGAGACGTTCCCTTTCAGTCTGTCACGTTCGACATACGTCACCGATGAATTGGGATCCCTTTGGAAAATGCCACAGTTACTACCACTTCCAGCGCCCAGCGAAGAGCCCCTCAGACCCCGTCCGTCTGTTCTGGGCGGGAAAACTGAGTGGGTCTTGCGGAACAAGACTATTGCGCTGGGAAAGCATGCCCAGAGGGGCCGCTGCGGAAGCCACATCATGCCCAGAGGGAGTTACCATGTGGAGAATACACGTATGGACTGGCCTTGGGCAGTACAACATACGGAAGTCCCAGGGATGGCCCTGGCCTTGTAGGCAGGGGAACAAAACCGCACTGAGACGGCAGAGCTTGGATAGACACAGGCTCGCCGTAAGGAGCTGTACCGTGGAAGAATATACATGGGACCGCCGTGGGGGTCACAACATATGGAACCCAGCCTAACACAAGTTCCACCAATGCATACGAATGTTAGACCTGGTGTCGGACGCTCCGCCACGTCCGACTGCCACGGGTTGCGGAGTACTCGTCAGGGTTCGCCGTTCTGGGGAACTCGACTGGAGCAAATAAGCGCACGTATCCGTTCCAAGGGGAAGGGAATGGCCAGCTTTCCCTTCTGCTGGCCTCCGTAACAGACGAAGAGCTGCTCTGAGGTCCTGAAGCTTTGCGTTCTATCCACCTAAGTCCGCGGGCGCGGACAGGGCAGAGAAAAGCTAGGGATGGGTCTGCCTCCTCCGAAGGCAGTGCTTGCATGCTCATCACCTGGTCACGGAAGGGAGTGGTGGGAACCTTGGGTACATATCCAGGCCGGGGTCTCAGGATTACATGAGAATTACCAAGCCCGAATTCCAGGCACGATTCGTCGACCGAAAATGATAGAGGCCAATGCAGTCACGAGTACTGCCTTCAGAGACAGAATTTTTAACTCCACTGACTGTAAAGGCTCAAAGGGCGCTCTCTGTAGTGCAGTTAGTACCAGAGTTAAGTCCCAAGAGGGTATAGAGGGAGGGCGAGGCGGATTTAGTCTCCTCACCCCCCTCAGGAACCTGACAATCAGAATGTGCTTACCTAAGAACATCTACCATGTCATGATTAGCGGTGATAGCGGCAACATAAACTTTGAGGGAGGAGGGAGACAGCCTTCGCTGCAACCCGTCTTGTAGGAAGGAATGCACAGAACTGATCGAACATCTTCGGGGGTCTTCTCGGCGAGAAGAGCACCAATCATCAAACAGGTTCCATTTCAATGCATAGAGGCGCCTCGTAGAGGGAGCACTAGCGGAAGTGATGGTGTCTACCACCTAGAACCTCCGCGTCCCGTCAGGGACCAGACATGGAGTCTCCAGATGCAGGTGCCAGAGGGTGCCCCGTTTCTGAATCAGGAGGTCCTTCCTTAGAGGAATGGGCCAAGGAGGTGCTGTCGCGAGGAGCACTAGTTCCAGGTGCAGACTGAAAGGGAACGTCTCGGTTACGTGTGGTAACCCTCGTTCCCTGAAGGAGGGAACGTCCTGTCACCACAGTTGCTGTACCATCACTGCATGGCCGAGTCGCTAGTTTGGCTCCTCAGTCAAAAACAATAGTGCGCTGCTCTCACTTCCTGTTTATACCCGAGGTGCGGGGCGGAGCGCGAGATGCAAATCTCGCACACCAATGGCCCATTGGCCTGTTCTCTATATCTCAAAGCTGGAATAATAATAATACGCTGTTTGTTAATTGGCCAGAGGAGAACTGGCACCCCGACTGAGCCTGGTTTCTCCCAAGGTTTATTTTTCTCCATTAGGTCACCTAATGGGGTTTTGGTTTCCTTGCCACTGTTGCCTCTGGCTTGGCGTGCTCAGTTGGGGACACTATATTTTTCAACTAACATCGTAAGAAATCTAATTAATAAACTAAATTAACCATATAAACCAAATTACTGATCTAATTAGGGTTCTAAAGCCCACACTGTCACCGTATGGAAATTGAAATGAACTGATGACATCAAATGGCTATACAGCTTAATAAAATTATGCTGCATTATTTTCCTGTTTAACACTGTAAAGCTGCTTTGAAACAATCTACATTGTTAAAAGCGCTATATAAATAAAGTTGACTTGACTTGACTAGTTCCAGGAACCAAGTCCGGTTGGGCCAATACAGATCAACCAACAGGACTTGCTCCTCGTCCTCAGTGTCTGTGCAAGAATGCTCACTGGGGGAAACGCATATCTGCGTAGCTCCCAGGGCCAGCTGTGTGCCAGAGTATCCGAGCCGATGGTCCCCCCGGTCAGGGAATAAAACAACTGGCAATGGGTCGTGTCCGGGGCGGCAAACAGGTCTACCTGTGCGGTCCCGAAGCGACTCCAGATCAGCTAGACCACCTGGGGATGGAGTCTCCACTCTCCCGGGAGCACTGGCTGTCGTGAGAGCTTGTCGGCTGCACAATTGATCAGGCCCGGAATGTGAATGGAAAGAAGCGACCTCAGATGCTTCTGATTCCAGAGGAGGAGATGGCGGGCAAGTTGTAACATGCGACGGAAGCGTAGTCCACCCTGTTTTTTTGACAGACGCAACAGCCGCAGTGTTGTCCGTACGGACCAGAACGTGCTTGCCTAGTAGCGGCTTTTAAAAGCATCCCAGCGCAAGACAAACTGCTAACAACTCCAGGCAATGATATGCCATTGCAGTTGAGGCCCCGTCCACAGACCGAGACTGCAAGTTGGTGGATGAGGCATCCGCGGAGACAACAGCATGCCTGGACACTTGATCTAGAGGCACTCCTGCCCGTAGAAATGAAGGGTCCGACCACAGGCTGAAGATTTGGCAGCATCTCGGCGTCACTTGGACACGGAGGGATCCGCTGTGCCACGCCCATCTTCGGTCATGTAGCCAGCGTTGAAGCGGTCTCATATGAAGCAATCCCAGCAGCGTTACTGCGGATGCCATATGCCCCAGGAGCCTCTGAAAATGTTTCAGTGGTACCGCTGTCATGCGTTTGAATGAATTCAAGCAGTTCAACACCGACTGGACGTGCTCCTCGATGAGGTGTGCTGTCAGACCGACCGAGTCCAGCTCCGTACAGAGAAAAGAGATCCTCTGCGTGCAGCCTAGTTTGCTCTTTTCTCCATTGATCTGAAACCCCAACTGGCTGAGGTGCCCCATGCTCTCTCATGGGAGCAATGGCCGCCTCTGCGACTTTTGTGTAGACACGGGGCGACAAGGACAGCCCGAAGGGTAAGACTCTGTACTGATATGCCCGTCCTTCGAACGCAACACAAAGAAACGGTCTGCATCGAGAGAGAATCGAGACATGAAAGTACGCGTCCTTCAGGTCAATTGCTGCTAACCAATCTTGGGGACGGATGCACCTGAAGATGCATTTCTGCCTTAGCATTCTGAACGGCAGCCTGTGAAGGGACCGGTTCAGAAATCGCAGATCCAAGATCGGCCATAACCCGCCGCCTTTCTTGGGTACAATGAAGTACGGGCTGTAGAACCCAGACTTCATATCGGCTGGATATATCGCGTCCTTCGCCAGTAGGACTGCAATCTCCGCCTGGAGCACAGGGGCGTCCTCCTTCAACACGGAGGTGAAGTGAATGCCCCTGAACTTGGGGGAGCGCCGGGCGAACTGAATCACATAGCAGAGTCTAATGGTACGGATGAGCCGGTGAGACGGGCTGGGAAGCACTAACCAGGCTCCCAGAGACCGGGCAAGCGGGACCAACGGCACCGCAGACGTACCCTCAGCGGGGCACCGTAGAGGCGTGCAGGGACCCGACTCAGACGGCATGGTAGTGGCCCGCAGTGGGGTCTGAGTGTGCTGTGCAACACTACCTGCTTCCGCTGAGGGGGTGTGCGTTCCCACAGCCGGCACCCCCTGCTGGCTATTTGGAGAGGCACCAGAGGCTGACAAGGTATGGGAGTGTTGTACACCGCCAAGCACACTCTCAAATTGAAGGAGGGGCTGAGCATGGCAAGGCTTTGTGGTGTCGCACACGGCCTGCTTCACCTCCTTCCTCAGTGGGGAACAAGAGCGGCGAGGCATAGCGTCGCACAATGTCGTCCTCACACCGCTGAGAAGAGGGGAATGAGAGTGGCAAGGCTTTGTAGCATCACACACTGCCATTCTCGCCCTCTTGTGGGGAGGGGAATGAGAGCGACGAGGCTTTGTAGCGTCACATGCTGCCATTCCTGAACTCCTGAGACCCAGAGGTATTGGAACTGCTCTTGAGAATTTCGGTATCACTGGCTGTTTTTAACACCAGTGGCAGAACAGAATTACCAATGGTTTTCCACCCGGCCCTCATCCTGGGGAAGAGCAGCTCCTGACCAAATCTGGGTCAATGGTGTTTCTGGACCAGGGTGGACATCGTCTGGCCAAGGGCCAGCGCTGTGCGCAGCTCAATCTCGGCTCAGAACTACCCTCGTGCACTAAGCAGGGCTGAGGTGGCCTGCCAGTGGCACTGCCCCCCCACCGATGAGGGTAGTGAGAGAGAGGAAAACTTTATACAGATTATGGTCCTTTTGGTGTTCCATGTTTTGGCACCAAATAGTTCCTCAATGCCAAAGCCTTCCAATGCACATCCGGGAAAAGGCAAGGGGCGGGCAAGGCGATTTACGCCTCAGCCACCCGGGAAAGCATGGCTGTCAAGTATGAATCTGATCAGCATGAGCGCCCACTATTGTAGTGGGAATCTCAGCATCATCTTCATTTTCAACACATAACAGCCCTCTCTCCAATGCAGCGATTGACATCTGTCCTCTGCTAGCGCCCCAAATGAAACGCTAGGTCCCCCCCTTTTTTTTTTAAGGATAAGCAAATCCCATCTGTAAGCTACCAGCAGGCATGTGAGATAGTGAGCGTGGCCGTGAGACGACACACGGTGCGCTGAACACTCAAGCCCTTATGAAAAAGGCAAGATGAACAACACGCCGACGTGGTTATGCTCTCATGAAAAAACTCCCATATATCGCAAAAAAGTTTTTACGCTCGCATGAGGTGGTTTTTCAGGCAATTCAAAAAAGGAAATTTTCGCAAAACTGCAATGGAAACAGTTTTTCCGCATTTACAGGTCACCTGGTACGGTCATGCATTGCTCTCATAGGGCCTACATATTTTTTTCCACTCAAGTATGTCTAATAACGAGATCTTATGTCGTTAAAATGACATATATTTTCTCCTAATAAGGAAAGTGGCGTAACTTTATAATGACGGACCCCGGTGCAACCACAAATATCATAACTATCTAGGCCTACTGTAATTAAGACATATATTCAAGAAATGTATTAAAACAGAAAGACGCTATAGTTTCAGCCTTGCTCAAAGACTGAGGAAACAGGCCAGCATGTCAATCCATTCCCGACGATCTTGGTTTGTTTCTTATTTATTAAATATACAGCCAAATAGTTGATTAAACATTGATCAAAATTAAAATACAATTTATACAAAACTAAATAAATTTTAAAGAAAGACTTTCTAGAAAACACAATTCAATGAAATGCTCAAAATCCATGTCCCCAGACATATGCACATCTGATTATGTGCCTTACTCATGCTGCTCACTTTTCATAATCAACATATGAGATTAAAAGATTATAATATTTAGACAGCCTAACTATATGAAACTAAATAGGCTACGTTTTCTTTAACCCTCTGTCCAAAAGTCGTTGGCACCTTTTGATGGATTTTTCCCTTATTCCAGCGGAAACTCACAATACTCTGTCATTTTGTCAAGTGCAAGACATAATTATAAACAGTAAACTGTCTACTTTTATTTGTGTACACTCAATAACAGCAAAGGCCGTGGACTCAGGGAACGGATTATTTTGCACTACACTCCAAACGCTGTCTTCATTTCAAACGAAATTCCAAGCCAAAATAACGAAGAGTTACCACCATGCAAATTCAAACTTTTCGCTCGTCTCTATATGTGGCAATGCGTCACAATAATCTGGTGTATGTAAATGTCGATCATTCTTTATAGATGATGGTATGTTTGGACATAAGACGAGTTCTTTATTAAACTCATAAAAAACAATAGAATAAAAAATGCCACAATTTATCATAACACCTCATGTGTGCCGTTCAAGTATAAGGTGCTTTCCTTGCCATCAATGTTTGGATAACACAAGTCTCTTTCCATTAAAAATAATGGCGTGCGGTGGCTGGGATATACATAAACCTAACAACATATGATTTTTGGAATGATTTATCACAAGAGGAAAGAGGAAAATGGTTTTAGTCGCATAACATCAGTTAATGGAAACGCCGTCATTTCGCAATATTTTTTTTATCGACTTTTAGAAAATATCGCAAAAGTTTTGCACAAATCTGTAATGGAAACGTGGCTACTGTCTTGATAGCCAATCTGAAGCGCCGAGTGACGCGCGCTGGATTGCCGTGGCAACCCGCACTGTCGGCCTGCAGCTAGACGGCACACGGAGCGCTGAACACTCAAACCCTCACGAGGAAGGTGAGACGAACAGCGCGTCGACATTATCCTGTTCCCCTGAGAGAACATGGATCACCCATGAACGTAGTCTCAACATGTTTATGCGAGAGAGATCGTGGCCGTCAGGACAGGAAACAACCGCATCCAGAAACGCACGGGTGGAATGGCGTCTTGAAAAAGACGCAGTGTCACACCCGTGTTGCTCTTTTGTGAGGAAACACTCTTTTAACGGTGCTGAAGCACCCAGGGGAAGACCGCAGCAGCACACAGGAGATAGTGCAGTCCTGTGTCTGCACTCACTGAGACAAACGCCCTCACCGAACCGACAGTTGCTGTGAGAACAGCAGTTTGTTATGCTGATGCAGCGGTGAGCACGCAGTCGTGCTGATTGTAACTTTTCGCCAACACAAAGCGTCCCTCTCATTCTCTGCAGTTTCTCTCTTGTAGATAGGCTCTCTTTTAGAAAAGCAGTCTTGCTTCATCAACGCCGTTCGGCTCCGAAGTGAATGACAATAGTGTGCTGCTCTCGCTTCCTGTTTATACCTGCGGTGCGGGGCGGAGTGCGAGATGCAAATTGATGATGCTCCCTGAAGTGATCCCAATTCGTCGGTGACGTCCGACGTACGTCGAACATGACCGACTGAAAGGGAACTATTATTGCTAAGAGGACCGACGGCCAATTGCATGCAGCATAGTTTCTGAAGTGACATCTAAATATAAATGCCACTCTGCAGGAGACAGAAATATCCTCCTGAGACCCAGAATAGAGGTTTTGCCTCTGTAGAGGACATTATATTTTAGCGAATTTCTCTGACAAAATACACAGTTTTAAATCTGGATATTCTTATGAAATATAAGACATTCTTATGAAAATATTATTACCCATTAATAAAGTATTATTAGGCAAGGCAAGGCAAGTTTATTTGTATAGCACATTTCATACACAGTGGCAATTCAAAGTGCTTTACACAGAAAAGAAGTTAAAATTTTTGTAAGTGAATAAAATAAAATAAAAATAAAAATATATATAGTATAACAGTTATACTAGGAATTCAAAGAAAGAAAAAAAATAAAGAAAAAAAATAAAAATAATAATACAAAATGTATAATTACAACTAAAAATAAAACATGGTTAAATTGAAACACATAATTAAAGTGCAAGCAGTTCGGACAAAGCACAGAGCTCATTCAGTAAATGCATAAGATAAGGTGCAATCAGTCGGACGTACAGTAGCACAGTGCTCATTCAGTAAATGCACAGCTAAACAGATGTGTTTTGAGTCTGGATTTGAAAGTGGCTACTGTTGGAGCACATCTGATCTGTTCAGGAAGCTGGTTCCAGCTACGGCTGGCATAATAGCTAAACGTAGATTCTCCTTGCTTTGAGTGAACCCTTGGTATTTCTAATTGACTTGATCCTGATGATCTGAGTGATCTGTTGGGTATGTACTTAATCAGCATATCTGCAATGTATTTAGGTCCTAGGTCATTGAGTGATTTATATACAAGTAACAGTACTTTAAAATCGATCCTAAATGTAACTGGAAGCCAGTGTAAAGACCAGAGGACTAGGCTGGTGTGATATCAATCAATCAATCAATCAATCAATTAAATCAAATCACTTTATTGTCACTCAACCATATACACAAGTGCAACAGTAGGTGAAATTCTTAGGTGCAGTTACGAGCAACATAGTAGTCATGACATGACATGTACAACATTTAAAGCAACATCAGATTACATCATCTGATGCGCCCACAATTACTCACAGCACAGTTTACTCTACAATAAACAATAAATAATTTACACAATGTGAGTGTAGTTCTCACAGCTTTAAACAATATACACATACTTACAATATACATATACTTTAAACAATATACACTAAACATGCATTACAATATACATTACCCTATAATAATAATAATATACAATGTACAGTATACAATATTATTAACAATAGAAATCCAATGTACAGTAGATGCTATATGATAAATAAATGTGTATATAATGTGTGTGTATCTACAGTAGGTTGTGCTGAGTGATATTCTGTCCAGTGTGTGTTATGATCCTGATGGATCAGGAGTTAAGGAGTCTAATTGTTTGTGGGAAGAAGCTGTTCTGGAGTCGGCTGGTGCGTGTTCTGATGCTACGGTACCGCCTGCCTGATGGCAGCAGGGAGAGCAGCCCATGGCTCGGGTGGCTAGAGTCTCTGATGATCCTCTGAGCTCCCTTTACACACCGCCTGGCATAAATGTCCTGGAGGGAGGGAAGCTCACCTCCGATGATGCAGCTGGCCGTGCTCACACCCTTTGCAGGGCTTTGCGGCTGCGGGCGGTACTGTTGCTGTACCAAGTGGTGATGCAGCCAGTCAGCAGGCTCTCTATGGTGCTGGTGTAGAAGCGTGTGAGGATGTGGCGGTTCATTCCAAACCTCCTCAGCCGTCGCAGGAAGAAAAGGCGCTGATGAGCCTTCTTCACAACGGCCTCTGTGTGGACGGACCATGAGAGTTCCTCTGTGATGTGGACACCGAGGAACTTGAAGCTGCTGACTCTCTCCACCGGTGCTCCATTGATGGTGATGGGGCGGTGTTCTCTCTCCTTCCTCCTGAAGTCGACCACCAGCTCCTTGGTCTTGCTGACGTTGAGGGAGAGGTTGTGCTCCTGACACCACCGTGTCAGAGTGTGCACCTCCTCTCTGTAGGCCGTTTCATCATTGTCAGCGATGAGACCTACCACCGTCGTATCGTCAGCAAACTTGATGATGGTATTGGAGCTGTGGGTTGCCACACAGTCATGTGTGTACAAGGAGTACAGGAGTGGGCTGAGAACACAGCCCTGAGGGGCTCCAGTGTTGAGAGTCAGTGATGAGGAGATGTTACTGCCCATTCTGACCACCTGGCGTCTGTTTGACAGGAAGTCCAGGATCCAGCTGCATAGCAAGCTGTTTAAGCCTAGACCCCGGAGTTTCATGTCAAATATAGAGGGCACAATGGTGTTGAATGCTGAGCTGTAGTCAAGTCAAGTCAAGTCAACTTTATTTATATAGCGCTTTTAACAATGTAGATTGTTTCAAAGCAGCTTTACAGTGTTAAACAGCAAAATAATGCAGCCTAATTTTATTCAGCTGTATAGCCATTTGATGTCATCAGTTCATTTCAATTTCCATACGGTGACAGTGTGGGCTTTAGATCAATAATTAGATCAGTAATTTAGTTTACATGGTTAAATTAGTTTATTAATTAGATTTATTTTGATGTTTAGTTGAAAAATATAGTGTCCCCAACTGAGCACGCCAAGCCAGAGGCAACAGTGGCAAGGAAACCAAAACCCCATCAGGTGACCTAATGGAGAAAAATAAACCTTGGGAGAAACCAGGCTCAGTCGGGGTGCCAGTTCTCCTCTGGCCAATTTACAAACAACGTATTATTATTATTATTCTGGCTGCTTTACAGGTCAGAGGTCATAATAGATCGGAATATTCAAAGGACCGGAGGCAACACGCTGGAGACGGGTTTATTGAGGATGATGTTGATTAAATAATTATTAAAGTGCAATATTCGAATGATCGGAGGCAACACGCTGGAGACGGGTTTATTGCGGATGACATATCGATATAAGTATTATTTAATGATAATATTCGAACAATCGGAGTCATCACGCTGGTGACGGGTTTATTTAGATGCCGTGTCGATGAGGCAGTTGCAGGGGGAGGATAATTGACACGGTCTCTGCAGACACTTCGGGGTCCTGTGTTGGTCTTCTCTGGTCCACCATCTGATTAGGATACGGCCCAGATCTGGCTGACTGCAGTAAACCTCGGGATAAAACAGAGAGAATATCATTAGCGTAGATGCCATTCTTCTGATGATGTAACGAGTACATCAGGTGTTATGGGAAGTGTTCCCGGTTCCGGCTGACCTAGTTAATGCAGCCTAACAATCAATTAATTGATAAAGTGTTTTATGTGTATGCCACAGTAAAGAGATGTGTTTTTAGTCTAGATTTAAACTGACAGAGTGTGTCTGCTTCCCGAACAGTGCTAGGAAGACTGTTCCAGAGTTTAGGAGCTAAATAGGAAAAGGATCGACCGCCTGCAGTTGATTTGGATATTCTCGGTATTAACAACTGGCCAGAATTTAGAGATCGCAGTAGACGTGATGGAGTATAATATGTTAAGAGCTCGCTCAAGTATTGGGGAGCTAAACCATTTAGTGCTTTGTAAGTAATAAGCAAGATTTTAAAATGTATGCGATGTTTAATAGGTAGCCAGTGCAATGTTGACAGAACTGGGCTAATATGGTCATACTTCCTGGTTCTAGTAAGTACTCGAGCTGCTGCGTTTTGGACCAGCTGGAGTTTATTTATTAAGCGAGCAGGGCAACCACCCAATAGAGCATTACAATAATCTAGCCTTGAGGTCATGAACGCATGAACTAACTGTTCAGCATTTTGCATTGAGAGCATGTGCCGTAATTTTGATATATTTTTAAGATGGTAGAAAGCAGTTTTACAGATGCTAGAAACGTGGCTTTCAAACGAAAGATTGGTATCAAAGAGCACACCCAGGTTCCTCACTGACGACGAAGACTTGACAGAGCAGCCATCAAGTGTTAGACAGTATTCTAGGTTACTACTTGTGGAGCTTTTTTGTCCAATAATTAAAAATTCAGTTTTTTCTGAATTGAGTTGCAGGAAATTACCAGTCATCCAATGTTTTATGGCGGCTATGCATTCCGTTAATCTTGTGAATTGGTAAATTTCTTCAGGGCGTGAAGAAATATAGAGCTGAGTATCGTCAGCATAACAATGAAAACTAATGCCATGCTTCCTAATAATATCTCCCAGTGGTAGCATGTACAGGGTGAAGAGTAGCGGTCCTAGCACTGAGCCTTGTGGTACTCCATACTGAACTTGCGATCGGTGTGACATCTCTTCATTTACTGCTACAAACTGATAACGGTCGCATAGGTATGATTTAAACCATGATAAAGCAATTCCACTAATACCTACATAATTTTCGAGTCTATTCAAAAGAATGTTGTGGTCGATGGTATCAAATGCAGCGCTAAGATCGAGTAACACTAATAGAGAGATACAGCCACGATTGGATGATAAGAGTAAATCATTTGTAACTCTGATGAGAGCAGTCTCAGTACTATGATACGGTCTAAATCCTGACTGGAAATCCTCACAGATACCATTTCTTTCTAAAAAGGAACATAATTGTGAAGACACTGCCTTTTCAAGTATTTTTGACAGAAAGGGTAGATTTGAGATTGGTCTATAATTGACTAATTCTGTAGGATCAAGTTGCGGTTTTTTAATAAGTGGTTTAATAATAGCCAACTTAAAAGTTTTCGGTACATATCCTAATGACAAAGATGAATTAATGATATTAAGAAGAGGATCTATGACCTCTGGTAGCATCTCTTTTAATAGCCTAGTCGGTACAGGGTCAAGCATACATGTTGTTGATTTTGATGATTTAACGAGTTTAGCCAATTCTTCTTCTCCTATAGCAGTGAATGATTGTAATTTTTCCTCAGTGACACTACAATGCTCTGTCTGATGTGATACTGTAGTAGACGGCTGCATGGTTAAAATTTTCTTCCTAATATTATCAATTTTACATGTGAAGAAGTTCATAAAGTCATTACTGCTGTGCTGTTTACAAACATCAGAAGTTGAAGCTTTATTTTTGGTTAATTTAGCCACTGTATCGAATAAATACCTTGGGTTGTGTTTGTTTTCTTCCAAGAGAGTTGAGAAATAAGCGGATCTAGCAGTTTTTACGGCCTTTCTGTATGCGATCATGTGCTCTTTCCACGAATTTCGAAAGACCTCTAGTTTTGTTTTCTTCCAGCTGCGCTCCATTTTTCTGGCTGCTGTTTTAAGGGCCCGGGTGTGCTCGTTGTACCACGGCGTTGGACTATTTTCTTTAATCTTCTTTAAGCGCAGAGGAGCAACTGTGTCTAAAGTACTGGAAAAGAGAGAGTCAATAGTTTCTGTTGCAACATCGAGTTCTTCTATGCTATCTGGGTTGCTGAGGAGATGATACTGATGAGGAAGAGTATTTAAAAAGCAATCTTTAGTAGCGGCAGTGATTGTCCTGCCATTTTTGAAACGAGGGGGCGGCTTTGCAACTTTAGCTAAATTAAGTATACAAGATACTAAGTAATGATCTGAGATGTCATCGCTCTGCTGCAGAATTTCAATGGTATCAACATTAATTCCATGTGACAATATTAGGTCTAAAGTATGATTATGGCGATGAGTGGGTCCTGACACGTGTTGCCTAACTCCAATAGAGTTTAGTGTATCTTTAAATGCTAATCCTAATACGTCTTTTTCGTTGTCTACATGGATATTAAAATCACCAACAATTAGTACTTTATCTACGGCCAGTACTAATTCTGATAGAAAGTCAGCAAATTCTTTGATAAAGTCTGTATTATGCCCTGGTGGCCTGTATACAGTAGCTAACACCAATGTTGAACGGGTTTTGTCATGTACACTACATAGCGTTACATAAAGCACCAAAACTTCGAAGGAATTATATTTGAAACTAGACTTCTGAGTAATACTGAAGATATCATTATAAATTACAGCAACCCCTCCCCCTTTACCTTTCAGACGCGGCTCATGTTTATAACAATAATCTTGGGGGGTGGACTCAGTAGTCTACAAACAGCATTCTCACATATGTGTTCCTCTTTTCCAGGTGGGAGAGAGCAGTGTGTATTGTTGATGAAATGGCATCATCAGTGGAGCGGTTTGTGCGGTATGCAAACTGCAGTGGGTCCAGTGAGGGAGGGAGAACAGAGCAGATGTGGTTTCTGATTATTCTCTCAAAGCATTTGCTGATGATGGGGGTCAGAGCAACAGGACGCCAGTCGTTTAAGCAGATGATTTTTGACTGCTTCGGTACAGGCACAATGGTGGACGTCTTGAAGCATGTGGGGACCACGGACAGGGAGAGGGACAGGTTAAAGATGTCCGTGAAAACTCCAGCCAGTTGGTTCGCGCACGCTCTGATGACGCGGCCCGGAATGCCGTCTGGACCTGCGGCTTTACGGATGTTCACCCGCCGGAAGGATCGGGTTACATCCGTTACAGATACAGAGAGTGAACTAACCTCTGCATCTTCAGCCACGAGCTCTCTCTCCGCGAGGGTGGTGTTAGTTCCCTCAAAGCGAGCATAAAAGGTGTTTAGCTCGTCCGGGAGAGAGGCAGCGGTGTTCACGGTGGAGTTTGTGTTCCCTTTATAGTCCGTGATGGTGTTAATTCCCTGCCACATGCTTCTAGAGTTGGTGGTGTTGAACTGTCCTTCAATCTTGTCCCTGTACTGGCGTTTTGCTGCTCTGATGGTTTTCCGGAGGGCATAACTTGCTTGTTTATGCTCCTCCGCATTACCGGAGTTAGATTAGATTCGATTAGATTCAACTTTATTGTCATTACACAAGTACAAGTACAAGGCAACGAAATGCAGTTTAGGTCTAACAAGAAGTGCAATAGCAGCAAGTGCAGGATATATACAGTGGTTGCGTAAGTGCAGGACATGGAAATATACTGAATATATATAAATATGTATAAATAGAGAGATGGTTATTACTATAAACAGAACTGAATTTACAGGTGAATATGTACAGTGAATAAATATACAGATGGCTATTACTATAAACAGAATTTACAAGTGAATATGTCCTATGAATATAATATACAGATGGCTAGTACTATAAACAGAATTTTACAGATAGAGGTATACAATAATATGTTAGGCTAATATGAGGAATATAGCAGTGGATTAAGGTAGTGCAATAAATTATGGACAGAGCTATCCGAAAGAACGTGTAAAAGTGCAGTGGAAAGTGGTTGCATATTGCAGTTAGAAGTACGAAGCAAAATGCAAATGTAAACATTGGTACTATAATTACAGTCGGCAGTGAAAATGAGCAAAATCCAGTTAAGATATGGTGGTGCAAAAAGCATAAGTAAAAGTGAAGGTCCGCGCATTGAGTGCCGCGCGAACATCCCCATTTAGCCACGGCTTCTGGTTTGGGTACAGCCGAATTGTTTTGGTCGGAACAACGTCTTCTACGCACTTCCTGATGAAACACGTTACACTATCAGCGTAGACCTCGATGTCGCCATCAGAGGCCGACCGGAACATCTCCCAGTCCGCGTGATCAAAACAGTCTTGTAGCATAGAGTCTGATTGGTCCCACCAGCACTGGATGGTTCTGAGGGCGGGTGCTTCCTGTTTCAGTCTCTGCCTGTAAGCGGGCAGAAGGAGAACGGAAGAGTGGTCCGATTTGCCAAATGGTGGGCGCGGGAGGGACTTGTAGCCATCCCGGAAGGGAGAGTAACAGTGATCCAAAACACGGTTCGCTCTCGTGTTGAAGCTAACATGTTGGTGGTATTTAGGTGCAATGCGTTTGAAGTTGGCTTTGTTAAAGTCCCCAGTCACAATAAACGCAGCCTCAGGATGCGCGGTTTCCTGCTCACTCACTGTCCTATACAGTTCCTTTAGTGCCCGGTCTGTGTCGGCTTGTGGGGGAATATACACAGCTGTGATGATGACCGCTGTGAATTCCCTCGGTAGCCAGAATGGTCGACACAGAACCATGAGAAATTCCAGATCAGGAGAACAGAAAGACTTGATAGAATGTACGTTCCTCTGATCACACCAGGATCTGTTGATCATAAAACACACACCCCCGCCTTTGCTTTTCCCTGAGAGATCTTTTTCTCTGTCCATTCGGTGCACGGAGAACCCCGTGGTTTCGATGGCCGAATCTGGAATCTCAGCAGACATCCAAGTTTCTGTAAGGCAGATAATGCAGCTATGCAGCTATGATATGCAGCTATGATATGCAGCTATGATATGGTCATATTTTATGGTTCTGCTCAGAATCCTGGCAGCAGCGTTCTGCTGCAGCTGTCTAATGGTCTTTTTGGAAGGCCAGTGAGAAGACCATTACAATAGTCCACCCTACTGGTGATAAAAGCATGAACAAGTTTCTCTAAGTCTTGCCTGGAAACAAAGCATCTAATTCTTGCAATATTTTTGAGATGATAGTAGGCTGATTTAGTTATTGCTTTGACATGACGACTGAAACTCCAAAATCACACCAAGATTCCTGACTTGATTTTTTGTTATTAGACCTTTAGCCTCAAGATATGCGTTCACCTTGAGAATTTCATCTTTGTTTCCAAATGTAGTGATTTCAGTTTTGTCTTTGTTTAACTGAAGAAAGTTTTGGCACATCCAATTGTTAACTTCATCAATGCATTTACATAGATAGTCAATGGGGCTGTAGTCATTAGGTGATAGGGCTAAGTAGATCTGGGTGTCGTCAACATAGCTGTGGTAACCAGATTGAAAATTGTCAAAGTATCCGTTTGAGCTCAAGGATTTGTCAAGGAGATTGATATATCAAAGAAAATACAGAAATGATCAGACAGTGCCACATCTTTAATAACTACCGATGAAATGTTTAGCCCCTTACTGATAAGTAAATCTAGAGTGTGTCCACGATCATGTGTGGGTCCGTGTACATGTTGTGTCAAATCAAAAGATTTGATTAAGAGCAGTTGTTAAGAACAGTCATGAGATCTTTTGTTGTACTCATACTCAGACGCGATTGCTGATAACAGAGACAAATAGTCACCAAATGATACTTGCTTACATTGATAGACATCTTTAAATAGAGCAGCTAAACCTCCACCCCTCCTGACTGCTCTGCAGACACTCATATGTAAAGTTAGGAGGGGCTGTTTCATTGAGGACTGTTGCACTACAGCTGTCTTCTAGCCACGTTTCATTTAGAAGCAAAAAATCTAGGTTGTTTGTGGCTAGGTTGTAAATCTAGGTTGTATCACATGAATGATAAGGCGATTTGCAGTCTTATGTTTCATCAGAATGTTCTTAAGTTCCCTGTTTACATCAGAAACTGTTGCTTGTGGAAGGCAGCATGTAGTTGCATCCCTGCTGCTAATGTTTCTGACTGTTGAGTCCCCCACTATCAGAGTCCTCCAAGATTAGGGCTGCTGTCTGCTTGACCTTGAGCGCCTGTTAGCATCAGTGTTAGCTACGGGCTGATTCAATCTGTGTTCGGTCACATTCATCACGTTTGGGGATTCCTCACCCACATTCATTAATACTTCAAATCTGTTTTCAAGATGTATATTTGGTGGTAGGAAACTAGAGTTTGCAATCCTTGTGTCTGGGGTAGAGCATGCTACTGCGGCAATATGTGATGCTCGTGACAATCCTTTGGGTCTTGCTCCCTGTTTGTGCCATCGATTAGTTAGTTGATCAGTTACTTGTTTCTCTACCTGTTGAGTAGCACTACATGTATGGGACTCACCGGCAGTGTGCAGATGCCGTTCATGATGAAGCTCTGCTGTGTGATTCGTCTGGTTGGATGGTTCCGCAAATAACTTTGTTTCAAGAATTGCAATCCTTTGTAAAAGTCTGTGGCAGTTTGTGCAGCAAGTAGATTCTAAAAGAGGCATTTTCTTATCCTTTTGAATGTAGGCAGCTGTGTTTTCCCTTCTCCGTAATGTAAGCTGAAGGCAGTGGGAGGCTGGTCGGTTGAAATATGCCGCTTTTTGTTTAGTAATCCAGTCACCAGAGTTTCTAATTTTATCATTGGAGTCAAGCTTTGTCGTTTGAGGACAAGAGCATCTGAACAGTAGCGAAGCCGGAAGCTTGCAAACAGCAGTCAACAGATTTGTATTTCCCAAAAATCCCAATGTTTGTCTATGCATGTTGTTTAATTTTCTTAATAAATGGGTTCTGGTGTCCTCTACAGAGCAGAGGATATAGCATATAACATAGGAATTAAAAAAAAATGTGTGACCTTATATTTTTTATACTATTTTTCATATTTTTATTCTTAGAATTTGCATTACTATGTTCTTGTTGTGTTTGTATTGTATATGTGCACTGGAAGCTTCAGCACCAAGAAAAAATCCTTGTCTGTGCAAGCACACTTGGCAATAAAGCTCTTTCTGATTCTGATATATACAGTGAGGAAAATAAGTATTTGAACACCCTGCTATTTTGCAAGTTCTCCCTCTTGGGAATCATGGAGGGGTCTGAAATTGTCATCATAGGTGCATGTCCACTGTGAGAGACATAATCTAAAAAAAAAAAAATCCAGAAATCACAATATATGATTTTTTAACTATTTATTTGTATGATACAGTTGCAAATAAGTATTTGAACACCTGAGAAAATCAATGTTAATATTTGGTACAGTAGCCTTTGTTTGCAATTACAGAGGTCAAACGTTTCCTGTAGTTTTTCACTAGGTTTGCACACACAGCAGGAGGGATTTTAGTCTGCCAGTAACACTTGCAATGTAAAGCAATGTAAAGCCAGTCTAATTTAATAAATAATAAATAGATTAATAGACAATTTGTAGCAAAATATTTTTGGAATTCCAATTATTGGTAAATAAATAATCATAAATTTCTCGCTCTACACTGCTATGGTCGGCCCGTTACTTAGCCTATCTGCACTTTACTAGAGCACCCTCAGTAATTTCAGAAGCACCCTCAGTGATTTGATTCTGGAACCGGGCCTGAGGTGAAGTGAAGCTGATAGATTACATTTTTGCCATATCCAGTCGGCAAAACTCCGAACACATCTTCCTTTTTTGATCTTTTCTCAAAGAAAAGCTTAACCTCAAGTGTTCCAGAATCGCGGCCAAAGCCGATTCGAAAGACTGCTGTTTGCAAGCTTCTTTGTTTTCAAGTAGCACGCGGAACCGTCTCAACTCTGCCGTCATTATGTTAAGCCCGCCCACCGACTCTATACACGATGTGATTGGCCTGACCAGAGTTTGGTTTTTCATGCTCATAAGCCACCGGAGAGTTCTAGATTTTCTAGATCTAGATTTCTAGGCTAACAAAACAGAGCCATCCACGTTTAATATTAGTGAATAAGCACTACAAAGCTGTTGAGTAAAAGGTTGTGATTGACAGTATCGAAAGCAACACTAAGATCAAGAAGGATAAGGATGGAGAGAGAAACGAAATCTGAAGCTATTAAACAGATCATTGGTGACCTTGACCAAATATGTTTCTGTCAGGACCACTATCGTCAAAGATGATGGACAATTAGCATATAGTTTGGATTGGTGGTAGGCCTATGGTTCTGTTCTGGGCAAGAACTCTCTGCGCATCCATGCAGCCTAGCATGGAGATCTGTAATAATCCCCCCCCAAAAAAACAATGCTGATATCCCCAAACACAAACTAATGCGAAAATCTGAATGACTTTACGAAAATGATTATGGTCCTGTTGGGGTGATTCCTTCGGCTGGAGGAGAAGACGACGACCCCCACGACTCGGCACTCCCTCACGGGATCATCAAGATACGATGTTGTTAGTGTTGAAAAAGAGACCTCTGCGGTGAAACGTACCTGCTGTGTGTATTTAAGCACAACATGTTATTGATACTCTAGATAAGCTTAAGCCACAAGCATGTTGCTAACATTAACACAGCACAGCAGAACACGCGTGCTTCCAATAGCAACTAGCGTTAAGAATACACCTGCTTCATAATCAACTATAGCTTTAAGAACACACGTGTTTCCAATGGCAACTAGTGTTAAGAACACACCTGCTTCAATAGCAACTGTATAATGTTAAGAACACACCTGCTTCAATATCAACTATAGCTTTAAGAACACGCGTGTTTCCAATAGCAACTAGCGTTAAGAATATACCTGCTTAAATAGCAACTATATAATGTTAAGAACACACCTGCTTCAATATCAACTATAGCTTTAAGAACACACGTGTTTCCAATAGCAACTAGCGTTAAGAATACACCTGCTTCAATAGCAACTATATAATGTTAAGAACACACCTGCATCAATAACAACTATAGCTTTAAGAACATGTGTGTTTCCAATAGCAATTAGCCACCTGCTTCAATAGCAACTATATAATGTTAAGAACACACCTGCTTCAATATCAAATATAGCTTTAAGAACACGCGTGTTTCCAAGAGCAACTAGCGTTAACAATACACATGCTTCAATGTCAACTATATAATGTTAAGAACACACGTTTCCAATAGCAACTAGCTTTAAGAACACGCATGTTTCCAATAGCAACTAGCTTTAAGAACACACGTTTCCAATAGCAACTAGCTTTAAGAACACGCACGTTTCCAATAGCAACTATAGCTTTAAGAACACACGTTTCCAATAGCAACTAGCTTTAAGAACACGCATGTTTCCAATAGCATCTAGCTTTAAGAACACACGTTTCCAATAGCAACTATAGCTTTAAGAACACACATTTCCAATAGCAACTATAGCTTTAAGAACACATGTTTCCAATAGCAACTATAGCTTTAAGAACACACGTTTCCAATAGCAACTATAGCTTTAAGAACACACATTTCCAATAGCAACTATAGCTTTAAGAACACACGTTTCCAATAGCAACTATAGCTTTAAGAACACACGTTTCCAATAGCAACTATAGCTTTAAGAACACAAGTTTCCAATAGCAACTATAGCTTTAAGAACACACATTTCCAATAGCAACTATAGCTTTAAGAACACACGTTTCCAATAGCAACTATAGCTTTAAGAACACACATTTCCAATAGCAACTATAGCTTTAAGAACACACGTTTCCAATAGCAACTATAGCTTTAAGAACACACGTTTCCAATAGCAACTATAGCTTTAAGAACACAAGTTTCCAAAAGCAACTATAGCTTTAAGAACACACATTTCCAATAGCAACTATAGCTTTAAGAACACACGTTTCCAATAGCAACTAGCTTTAAGTACACACGTTTCCAATAGCAACTAGCTTTAAGAACACACATTTCCAATAGCAATTATAGCTTTAAGAACACACGTTTCCAATAGCAACTATAGCTTTAAGAACATACATTTTCCAATAGCAACTATAGCTTTAACAACACGCATGTTTCCAATAGCATCTAGCTTTAAGAACACACGTTTCCAATAGCAACTATAGCTTTAAGAACACACGTTTCCAATAGCAACTATAGCTTTAAGAACACACGTTTCCAATAGCAACTATAGCTTTAAGAACACACATTTCCAATAGCAAATAGCTTTAAGAACACACGTTTCCAATAGCAACTATAGCTTTAAGAACACACATTTCCAATAGCAACTATAGCTTTAAGAACACACGTTTCCAATAGCAACTAGCTTTAAGTACACACGTTTCCAATAGCAACTAGCTTTAAGAACACACATTTCCAATAGCATTTATAGCTTTAAGAACACACGTTTCCAATAGCAACTATAGCTTTAAGAACACATTTCCAATAGCAACTAGCTTTAAGAACACACATTTCCAATAGCAACTATAGCTTTAAGAACACGCATGTTTCCAATAGCAACTCGCTTTAATAACACACATTTCCAATAGCAACTATAGCTTTAAGAACACACGTTTCCAATAGCAACTATAGCTTTAAGAACACACATTTCCAATAGCAACTATAGCTTTAAGAACACGCATGTTTCCAATAGCAACTAGCTTTAAGAACACACGTTTCCAATAGCAACTATAGCTTTAAGAACACGCATGTTTCCAATAGCAACTAGCTTTAAGAACACACGTTTCCAATAGCAACTATAGCTTTAAGAACACACATTTCCAATAGCAACTATAGCTTTAAGAACACACGTTTCCAATAGCAACTAGCTTTAAGTACACACGTTTCCAATAGCAACTAGCTTTAAGAACACACATTTCCAATAGCATTTATAGCTTTAAGAACACACGTTTCCAATAGCAACTATAGCTTTAAGAACACATTTCCAATAGCAACTAGCTTTAAGAACACACATTTCCAATAGCAACTATAGCTTTAAGAACACGCATGTTTCCAATAGCAACTCGCTTTAAGAACACACGTTTCCAATAGCAACTATAGCTTTAAGAACACACATTTCCAATAGCAACTATAGCTTTAAGAACACACGTTTCCAATAGCAACTATAGCTTTAAGAACACACGTTTCCAATATCAAATATAGCTGCAAGCAGCCATACCGGGGCCAAGCGCAAAGAAGAAGACAAGACATGCCAAAATGGCTGGCAATGTCAGATCAACTGCAGCAATGAGCAATTAAAGACCTATTAAGGTGATTTTAGGCAAAATAGCTGTAAAATGATACATACAGTCAATAACAAGCGCAAAGAAGAAGACAAGACGTGCCAAAATGGCTGGCAGTGTCAGATCAACTGCAGCAATGAGCAATTAAAGACCTATTAAGGTGATTTTAGGCAAAATAGCTGTAAAATTATAAATACAGTCAATAATAATGATTTAATGATTTATCACTTTCAACCAATAGGTGGCACAGTTACAAAATTGATGTGGTGTGGTCAGAATAAGGGAACAATGACACATGCAAAGATTGGTGTCAATATATCAAAGCAGGGTGTCAATATAGTGTCAATATGTCATTGCAAAGATTTAGCCTCAAGAGGTCTTTTCATTATAAGTATGGACCACATGGCGGTGCTGTTTTGAAACCTTTTAAGTACCTTAAAGGCATGGTGCTGATGGCACATACCAAGTTTCGTAATGATACACCAATTCATTTGTAAAGCATAGCCTTTTATATCATAATACTGCATTGTTTTTACATGAAAAAAACACATGAAAAATGACTGACACCTGATTTTGATTGGACTTTACACCCGCTTACTATCAATATTTGGGTATTAACATACAGCTATCGACCTATGTTTCCGAACTTCTGACGCTGGTTTCGTCTCGATCGGATTAGCGGTTTCGAAGATATCAGCTAATGTTTTTAAAGCGCTAAATTACAACGTTGCACAAACCATATGCAGAAAACTAGCAAGTCTGGTATTGTTGGACTTGGCGAGGATTCAGGAGACAAAAAAAGTTACTCCCATGAAAATAAGTCAAGCTCACCCAAAGTTATAAGCATTTGGAAAAGAAAATTCTCTATTGCGACAATCACCCGAGTCAGTGCGATAGCACGGCCGTCTACACAGTACTCCTTTCCTTATCTCAGGGAACCGAGGTTATGTCAAGTAACCGAGTACGTTCCCTTTCGAACGGTCAGTTCGTACTGTGTCGAAGACGCTATATGGGAACCTGTAAAATCCCACCGTGCTATGATAAGCGCAGTGACATGTACTCCCTCAAGTTTGAACACTTATTAGAAAGGGCTCAAGACTAGAGTTATTGACACATCATTTATATATATATATATATATATATATATATATATATATATATATATATATATATATATATATATATATATATATATATATATATATAAATAAGACTTATACTACTGGGCTCGTAGAGGCCGGTAACTATAAGGAATGTGTAAGCATTGAAGCATATGAAGGCCCCAAATGCCAACTTATGACAGGGACGGGCTTACAAGGCCGTCAAATATTTGTTTAGCTTAGTATTTTTCTATACAGCGAGGACTTGTATACAGGGACATCCAGACTATAGAATCTGGTAAAAGTAGATGGTGAGGACCAACCTGCCGATCTACAAATGTCACCCATAGAAGCTCCACTAGACCACGCCCAGGAGGAGGCCATACCTCTGGTGGAGTGAGCTTTGACACCTATGGGGCATTGGAGGCCCATAGTATCATATGCTAACGCTATCGCGTCCACTAGTCATCTGGCTAGGCTTTGTTTGGTGACCGGAAGTCCCTTAGTTCGGCCACCAAAACTTACAAAGAGCTGCTCCGACTGTCTAAAGTGGGAGGACCACTCAATATATGCTCTAAGCGCCCTAACAGGGCAGAGCAGGTGTAACTGTCTCTTATCCTCCGAAGTGGGGAGGGCAGAGAGAGTGATTACCTGTGCTTTGAACGATGTTGAAGCACTTTAGGTACATAACCATGCCCTGGTTTGAGGATGACTTTAGAATTGCCTGGGCCAATTCTAAACATGATGCATTCACAGATAATGCTTGAATGTCACCGACATGCTGAACAGATGCCAGTGCTAATAGTAGGGCAGTTTTCAGCGAAAGCGTCTTTAATTCAGCCGTCTGCAACGGCTCGAAGGGAGGTCTTTTTAGTGCTCTCAGGACCAATGAAGGTCCCAGGATGGCACCGTAGGAGGGCGAGGAGGGTTAAGCCTCCTGGCTCCTTTTAAGAATTTTATGACCATGTAATGTCTGCCTACTGATTGGCCAGCTATAGGCGTATGAGATGCAGCGATAGTTGCCGTGTAGACTTTGAGTGTGGATGGAGTGTGTCCTGCATCCAACATCTCTTGTAGAAAAACGAGAATCTGTAATATCTCGCATGACACTGGGTTAAAGTTCCTGACTGAACACCAGTCAGAGGACACTGACCATTTAAGGGCATAGAGATGTCTAGTAGACGGAGCTCTAGCTTCACTGATGGTGCTCAAGACACTCACTGAGAGATTCTCGAGCCCCCCTTGAGTGGCCAACATGCAACGCCCACGATTTTAGGGTGGGGGTGCCAGATTGTCCCGTTTGCCTGAGAAAGGAGATCTTTCCTCAGGGAAACTGGCCATGGGGGTTGCTGATAGTAACTGAATCAACTCGGGAAACCTGATGTGAGTTCGCCAGAGTGGAGCCACTAACAGGACTGTGTGCTTGCATTTCCTGATCCTTTTTAAGACCTGGGGAATGAGCGGTACTGGTGTAAAAGCATAAAGTATGCAGCTGGGCCATTCGTGGGCCAGCGCATCCTTGCTCTTTGAAAAATAGATTGGGCAATGACAGTTGTCTTTGGAGGCGAAGAGGTCGACCTCTGCCCTCCCAAAAACACTCCATATCATTTGAACCGTTTAGGAATGGAGGGCTCATTCCCCCAGGGACACGAGGCCCCTGGAGAGCATGTCTGCTCCCTGGTTCAGTCTGCCTGGCACATGCACTGCTTTCAGTGAATGTAATTTGCCTTTTGCCCATTGGAGATGTCTGACCTGTTGGTTGAGCCATCTCGACCTGAGCCCGCCTTGGCGGTTTATATAGGAGACCACAGTCATGTTATCCGTGCAGACTAGAACATGGTGACCTGAGAGACGTGGTAAAAAAGTCTTGAGGGCTAGCACTACTGCCAGCATTTCTAGGCAGTTTATGTGCAACCATGACTCCGTGCTCGATCGTGAGCCGAAGGCCGGTTCGCCCTCGTACAGAGCGCCCCAACCCGAGTTGGAGGCGTCCGTGGTGACCACCATCCATCTGGAAACTGTTCCCAAGTGACCACGGGGCCAGGGCTTTGACACAGCCGTGGCCCACTTTGATCCAAAGCTGGCCTGGATGCTACACTTGGGAAGGAACCCGTGATTTCAGCCAGTACTGCCGAGGGCGCATGTGCATCATACCCAGTGGAAGTACTGGAGAAGCTGATACCATTAGGCCTAGCATTCTCTGAAATGTATTTTTTATTTTTATTTATTTTATTTATTAGGGGTCTGTTGGTTCCCATTTTGAATGAACGTGCAAGCTGCTATGTAGTCAGAGCGCGTTCATCCGATTGCCATGCCCTCATTTGGGCGGAGTCTAAAATTGTTCCCAGGAAGGAGGTTCTCTGCCTGGGAAGCAATTAGTGATGGGAAGTTCGGTTCTTTTCCGCGAACCGGTTCTTTCGGACAGTTCGTTTCAATGAACAGGATCAAAAAAATGGTTCACCAGTTATTTTGCGCTCAAACGTAATGACGTCATTTCGCGATGACGTAATTATGTCAAGTCTATTTTGGGTGCTGGATAAACACACTTTACACATTAAAATATATAAAGTCAGTAATCATAACATCAGTCAGATAAAATATCATCATAATCTGATAGTTTATTACAAAGTTTTACAACTAAAGCATCCAAACACATGCAGTGATGCAAACGATCTTTACAGTTATAAAATCAATAAATCAGCCTTCATCAGTGCAGAAACCATGATCCACTTACTATGTTTTTGTAATTAAATAAATACGGTTCGTCAGATTTTCCCCTCATTCATGTCGGAGTCGTTTCACAGACATGCACTCATATCAGCTGTTGTTCGTTCGATTCAGAGCGACTCGCCGTGCAGTCTGTCAGTCGCTCGACGCATGCTCAGTATCATCAGCTCATCGGTTCTAAATCGGACATGTCCGAAATAAACAGTTCTCGGTTCAGTGTACTGCTGATCCGAAAACCGCTGCAACCGGTTGCAACCGATTCTTGACTCGAGAACGAGAACGAAATTGAGATTCGAGAACCGCCAGAGCGATTCAAAAGGAGTCGCTTGCTTCACCTTCACTGTAGTTTGATTAGGCTATGTCATTTTTATCTTTATATCACCTTGTTTACAAATTAAATACAATGGATTCCTAACAAAGTTAGGCAGTGTCACGGAGCGCGCGTCTTCACCTCCCTCCGGTCTCACACGCTCCTTGTCACCGGAGTTCTAGAACTGCAATTCCCATCATTCCCCTCTGCTGTCATTAGTTCCCAGGCCTGTCTGGTTGTCTACTCATTATCCTCACATCCACCTGTTTATCATTATCCACCCTTTATCTGGACTGCCTTGTTCTTTGTTCTTTGTGAAGTGTTGTTTCGCCACGCTGCATGTTTCTACGTGGTTCATATCAGTGATTCCTTGTTTGAGTTAATAAAGTTCTGCAGATGGATCCGCCTGCCTCTACCTCGTCATTACAGAACACTTCACCACCACAGGATCCAGCAGACTTCCAGAGTCTTGTTTCTGAGGTTCGTGCCCAGGCATCTGTGTTAGTCACACACCAACAACAGCTGGTCAAGCTAACTAATCTCACCGAGGAACTTGTGAAATCAGTTCATGCTCTCACCCTCCGGAGCGCGGACGCTCACTCAGTTCAAGCTCCCGCTGCACCTGCGTCCCTCCCATCAAGCGTGAGTACAGCTTCAAGCAATCCCAGATTATCTCTACCTGAGAAGTTTAATGGTTCACCGGCTGCCTGTAAAGGATTTCTGTTGCAGTGTGAATTATTCATCAGCCAGCAACCCCAGCTGTACCCCAATGACGCGTCTCGCGTTTCATTCATCTGCTCTTTACTCACCGGGAGGGCGTTGGAGTGGGCAACGGCTCTCTGGTCAGGTGGTCATCATACATTTCCCTCCTTTGACGTGTTTATGTCTCAATTCAGAGAGGTGTTTGAACATCCCGCGGGCGGCAAGGAACCTGGGGAAATGCTTCTCGCATTAAGTCAAGGAGATTCCACCGCGGCTGATTACACACTTTCCTTCCGCACCCTGGCAGCACAGACGGGGTGGACCGAGGAACCTCTTAAACTGCTGTATCGAAGGGGGCTAAAGACTAATCTGCAGGGGGAACTGGCTTGTCGTGACGAGGGGATGTCTCTTGGAGAACTAATGGAGCTGGCCATTCGTCTCGATAACCTCATTCGCTCTCGACGCACGCCTCTCTCATCCAGTCTGCTCGCCTATCCTTCCTCGGGCACGGAGTACGAGCCCATGCAGGTCGGCTTCACACATCTCACTACGGAGGAACGTGAGAGAAGGATGCGGAATAAATTATGCCTGTACTGTGGCCAGGCCGGTCATCAGAGAGCTTCATGTCCTGTGAGATCCCGATCCCGTGATACTTCTGCGGTGAGTCCTTTGATTAAGTCTCCCAACTCTCTAACCCTCGAAGTTTCATTTTATTTTAATGGAAATAATTGTGAAACAAGTGCTTTAATTGACTCTGGTGCCGCTGGTAATTTTATTGATTTGGAGTTTGCCTTGTCTAAAAATATCTCTCTCATTCCTTGTGAGTCTCATGTGGCAGTGGCCGCTCTGGATGGACGCCCCCTGGGGACAGGGGAGGTACAATACATCACGCAGCCTCTCACGTTCAACTCCGGATCTCGTCACACGGAGAGAATTCAGTTGTACACGATCAACTCACCCCTTCATCCAGTGATTTTGGGATGGCCATGGCTGGAGAAACACAACCCTCTAATTTCCTGGAGCGACAGGAGGATCACTGAATGGTCCCCTTTCTGTCATGACCATTGTCTGCCTGCTCTCCATGGTCCTGAATCTAGCCACAGTTCGCATGAGAGAGTGAATCTGCAAGGTATTCCTGCTGTATATCACGATCTAGCCCAGGCATTCAGCGAGAGAGAGGCTTCACTTTTACCTCCGCACCGGTCCAGCGACTGCGCTATTGAACTTCTTCCTGGAGCCGTTCCCCCGCACGGCCGTGTGTACCCACTTTCACGACCGGAGACAGAGGCTATGAGAGTGTATATCGAGGAACAGCTAGCTAAGGGATTTATCACCTCCTCCACATCTCCAGCATCCGCGGGGTTTTTCTTCGTCAAAAAGAAGGACGGGAGTCTCCGGCCCTGCATCGATTTCCGTGGTCTCAATGAGGTAACTGTGAAGTATCGTTATCCCCTGCCTTTAGTCCCTGCAGCTCTGGAGATGCTTCGCTCGGCTCGTTACTTCACCAAGCTGGATCTGAGGAACGCCTATAACCTCATTCGCATACGGAGGGGTGACGAGTGGAAGACGGCCTTTTCTACGACCACAGGCCACTATGAATATCAAGTTATGCCATTCGGGTTGTCTAATAGTCCTTCTGTATTCCAGTCTTTCGTTAATGAGGTCTTCCGTGACATGCTGAATCAGAATGTGATTGTTTATATTGATGATATTCTGATTTTTTCAGAGACCCTCGACGATCATGTACGGGAAGTGCGTGCAGTTCTCAAGCGCTTGATTGAGAATCAGCTATACGCCAAAACTCAGAAATGCGAGCTTCATCAGACTCGGATCACCTTCCTGGGATATGTCATCAGCGCTGAGGGGGTTCTCATGGACGACAGCAAGGTCAAAGCCGTGGTGGACTGGTCTCAACCTTCTTCTGTGAAAGAACTACAGCGATTCCTAGGGTTTGCAAACTTTTATCGTAGATTTATCCGTAACTTCAGTCTCATTGTGTCTCCTCTCACATCTCTTCTCCGGGGAGGGGGAAAGCGCTTCCGGTGGTCTCCTGAGTGCACTGCAGCGTTTAATCAGCTGAAGGAGAGATTCACTGCCGCACCCATCCTTCATCATCCAGACCCGGAGAGGGAGTTCATCGTGGAAGTAGACGCCTCGAACACTGGAGTGGGTGCGATTCTGTCCCAACGTCAGGGTAATCCAGCGAGAATGTTTCCCTGTGCTTTTTACTCCCGCAAGTTAACCTCGGCGGAGCGCAATTATGATGTGGGGGACCGGGAGCTTCTAGCCATGAAGGCTGCTCTGGAGGAGTGGAGGCATTGGCTGGAGGGCGCACGTCAACCTTTCACCGTCCTCACAGACCACCGAAACCTCGAATACATCAGGTCCGCCAAGCGTTTGAATGCTCGTCAGGCTCGCTGGTCACTATTTTTCTCTCGTTTCAATTTCAGGATCACTTACAGACCTGGGTCCAAGAACGGGAAAGCTGATGCTCTGTCTCGTCAGTTTGAGGATTCCAACGAAATCAGCCAACCAGAGACCATCTTACCACTCACTCTGATCGTGGCACCTGTGCAGTGGGATATCATCTCGGAGGTCACTGAGGCTCAACAAGCTCTTCCTGTACCGCCCGAGTGTCCTGTGGATCGCCTGTTCGTGCCACTCGAGCTCCGTGGGCGGGTACTTCAATGGGTTCACTGCACTCCCAGCGCCGGACATCCAGGTATCTCGGCTACAGTACAGTTAGTCTCCAACCGCTTCTGGTGGTCCACACTCCGGGCTGATGTTATCAAATTTATCCATCAATGTCCCATCTGTAACACAGTTAAATCTTCCCACCTTAAACCTGCCGGTCTCTTACAGCCACTTCCAGTTCCTCAACGCCCGTGGTCGCACATCGCTGTGGATTTCGTAACGGATTTACCTCAGTCTCAGGGATTTACCACAGTTCTGTCTGTCGTGGATCGCTTCTCCAAGTCCTGTCGGTTCATCCCCCTTAAGGGGCTACCTACTGCCATGCAGACTGCGGAGGAGCTTCTCAATCATGTGTTTCGTCTTTTCGGCATCCCCGAGGACATCGTCTCCGACCGTGGTCCTCAGTTCACCTCACGTGTTTGGAGTGGGCTCTGCTCCAAGCTCAATATCAACGTCAGCCTCACCTCCGGATACCACCCACAGTCTAACGGTCAGGTTGAAAGGTTGAACCAGGACCTCATTCGCTTTCTGCGGACATACTGTCATGATAACCAACAGGACTGGAGCCGATTTCTGGTTTGGGCAGAGTATGCCCAGAATTCCTTGGTAAAGCCAGCCACAGGTCTAACCCCTTTCCAATGTGTCCTAGGTTTTCAACCCCCTCTCTTTCCGTGGGCGGGAGAGCCGTCAGACCTCCCCGCGGTGGATACATGGTTGCAACGCAGTGAGGCCACTTGGAATACCGCTCATGTCCATCTGCAACGTGCCATCCGCCGCTTTCGTCTTCATGCAGATCAAAGGAGACGTGAGGGTCCTAGGTACCGGTCCGGACAGTGGGTGTGGCTTTCCTCCCGTGATTTACGTTTAAAGCTCCCAAGCAAGAAACTCTCCCCTCGCTTCATTGGGCCCTTCAAGATCCTTCGGCAGATCACTCCGGTCTCGTTTCGTCTGGCTCTCCCAGCACATTATAAAATCTCACCCACTTTTCATATGTCTCTTCTCAGACCCGCTGCCGCTCCCAGGAGAGAGGAGGTCCAAGAGGGGGTCGGTTCCGTGCAGGCTCCCCCAATTGAAGTCGGAGGCGAGGAGGTGTACCGGATCCGAGACATCCTGGACTCCAGACGCCGCGGCAGGGTACTGCAATATCTGATTGACTGGGAGGGCTGCGGTCCTGAGGAACGTTCTTGGGTCAGATCTCAGGATGTCCTGGACCCTGCTGTTCTTACCACTTACCATCACACTCACCCAGATCGTCCTGCTCCCAGACCCCGTGGTAGACCCCGTCGTCGTCCAGGTCCTCGCTTCCGGAGCCGCTCGCAGGGAGGGGGCTCTGTCACGGAGCGCGCGTCTTCACCTCCCTCCGGTCTCACACGCTCCTTGTCACCGGAGTTCTAGAACTGCAATTCCCATCATTCCCCTCTGCTGTCATTAGTTCCCAGGCCTGTCTGGTTGTCTACTCATTATCCTCACATCCACCTGTTTATCATTATCCACCCTTTATCTGGACTGCCTTGTTCTTTGTTCTTTGTGAAGTGTTGTTTCGCCACGCTGCATGTTTCTACGTGGTTCATATCAGTGATTCCTTGTTTGAGTTAATAAAGTTCTGCAGATGGATCCGCCTGCCTCTACCTCGTCATTACAGGCAGATTGTTTTTCTGAATTCAAACCTATTATAAGAGACAGTCAAGCTGCATATGGTAACTTAACCTCTGTTTAAAACTGCCTTTGCACTTTGTTTTTGCTATTATTATTATTGAATTATTTTTGATTAAGCACAATAACTTTTTTCATTTACAAACAACAGGTAATACCTGTTAAATATAGTGTATAAGACAATTACAGTGTGTAAGTGCACTTTTCCAGCAATTGTTCTTTTTAAAATGTGTGTATTATTTGAACACTTTAATATTTTTTTATTAAAACATTGTTTATTTAATACTAACCCAATTTGTGAATGTGTCCTCATTAACTATAATTACACGTAAACATTAATATTTTAAATAAATAAATACTTCAATCATAAATAGTCAATCACATGCACATACAGTAATGAACTTGAAATGATGAAAACATATTTCCACGATGTTTTATATTATAACACGTCTCGATGTTCAACAAAACTTGCTTTTCGTTTTTTTCGAAAGCGTGAATTTCGAGATAAAATGGACTGAATACTTAATATGTTCGTGTGGGAACTCAGATTGAAGTGTGTTCCGCGCTTAAAGGGATAGTTCACCCAAAAATTAAAATTAGCCCATAATGTACTCACCCTCAAGTCATCCTAGGTGTATATGACATTCTTCTTTCAGACGAATACAGTCTGAGGTATATTACAAAAGTCCAGGCTAATCCAAGAATTTGAATTTGATTCATAGTTGTTCTGTTTTTGAAGTCCATTAAAAATGCATCTGTCCACCAAATAACAAATAACAATAGCAAACTCTGCTATTGTTGGGAGTCATTGTTCAGCTAACCTTGAGTTTCTCATGGTTAAATGTAGACAGTTTTATCTCCCGCGGGAGTTCACTTCAACCAGTATCACTGCTGCTTATATTCCACCGGATGCTGATGCTAAGCTTGCTATGAAAGAACTTCACGGAGCCATCAGTAAGCAACAGACTGATCACCCAGAAGCTGCGTTTATTGTTGCAGGTGACTTTAATCACTCAAACTTAAAGTCAGTGTTACCCAAGTTTCACCAGCATGTTTCCTGCCACACCAGAGGAAACAAAACCTTAGACCATGTTTACACAAACATGGCCGGAGCTTACATTGCAACACCCCTCCCCCACCTGGGACAGTCAGACCACATCTCTTTGTTCCTCACATCAAAATATGCACCGCTCATCAACCGTGTGAAGCCATCAGTGAAGACCATCAAGGTGTGGCCTGCGGGGGCAGATTCCACACTCCAGGAAAGGTTTCTAAACACAGACTGGAGTATGTTTGCTTCTCAAGCCACCAGTGGCGCTCACACGGACATTGACTCCTACACCTCCTCAGTATTGGATCATATCAATACCACCATTGACAGTGTTACAACCCAGAAACAGATCACCACATACCCAAATCAGAAGCCTTGGATGAACAGGGAAGTACGACTCCTGCTGAAGTCACGCAATACTGCCTTCAGATCAGGAGATGCACAAGCCTACAGCACATCCAGAACAAACCTGAAGAGGGGCATCAAAAAGGCCAAGCACTGCTACAAGCTAAAGATAGAGGGACACTTTTCCAACTCTGACCCTCGACGCATGTGGCAGGGCATTCAGGCCATCAGTGATTACAAACCCACCCACTCCACCCCCGCAGCCACTGATGTCAACTTCCTGAACGAGCTAAATTACTTTTATGCTCGTTTTGAAAGAGACAACAGAGAAACTGCCACCAAGCTCAAACCCTCAGATGACCACCCACCAATCACACTCTGGCACTGAGCCGGATCAGCGTGCACAAGGCTGCTGGACCAGACAACATCCCTGGTCGTGTTCTCAGGGCATGTGCGGAGCAGCTCACTGGGGGTTTTACAGACATTTTCAACCTATCTCTTGCCCAAGCAGCTGTACCATCATGCTTTAAACGCACTTCCATTGTGCCAGTGCCGAAACACTCCAGCCCGAGGTGCCCTAATGACTACCGCCCTGTAGCACTGACACCCATCGTTATGAAGTGCTTTGAGCGGCTGGTCCTGGAACACCTAAAAGACTCTATACCATCCACATTGGACTCACACCAGTTTGCCTATCGCAGTAATAGGAGCACAGAGGATGCAGTTTCCATGGCACTGCACTCTGTGCTCACCCATCTGGACAGTAAAAACACTTATGCACGCATGCTGTTTGTTGACTTCAGCTCAGCATTCAACACTGTCATCCCATACAAGTTAATTGCCAAACTTGGAGACCTGGGCATCAACACTTCAATGTGTAACTGGATTTTGGACTTCCTAACTGACAGACCACAGAATGTTCGATCAGGATCCACCTGCTCCACGTCCATCACACTCAACACTGGTGTACCACAGGGCTGTGTGCTAAGTCCGTTTCTCTACTCCCTCTTCACCTCCGACTGCAAGCCTGTGTATTAATCTAATTCCATCGTCAAGTTTGCGGACGACACTACGGTGATTGGTCTCATCAGCAACAACGATGAGACTGCCTACAGGGAGGAGATCCAGCACCTGGCCACATGGTGCACTGATAATAACCTGCTCCTCAACACCACCAAAACGAAGGAGCTCATCGTGGACTTCAGGGAGGAGTCAAGAGGCACACACGACACCATCCACATCAATGGAATGGCCGTTGAGTGTGTCTCCAGTTTCAAGTTCCTGGGGATCCACTTCTCGGCGGAAATGTCGTGGACGACCAACACCTCCAGCCTGGTCAAGAAGGCTCACCAGCGCCTCTTCTTCCTGAGGACACTGAGGAAGAATCAGCTCTCCTCGGCTATCCTGGTGAACTTCTACCGCTGCGCAATAGAAAGCATCCTGACCAACTGTGTTGCAGTATGGTATGGGAGCTGCTCTGTTGCGGAGCGCAAGGCACTGCAGCGGGTGGTGAAAACTGCCCAGCGCATCACAGGGACTCCACTACCTGCCATCGAGCACATCCAGAGGAAACGCTGTCTGCATCGAGCTCGCAGCATCCTCAAGGACTCCTCTCACCCAGCCCACAGACTGTTTTCTCTCCTGCCCTCCGGCAGGCGTTTCAGGATTCTCCGGACCAGGACCAGCAGACTTAAGAACAGTTTTTTCCCCAGAGCTGTCTCTTTACTGAACTCAAACCCCCGTTGATCCACTTCCCTCATAAACTGAAAACTCTCCGACCTCACATCTACATTCACTTTGTTATTTGCACTACCGACTGTTTATTACAGTAACAACTGTTTACTTATGCATTTTGCACCACCATATCTTAACTGGATTATGCTCATTTGCACTGCCGACTGTATTTACAGTACCAATGTTTACATTTGCATTTTGCACCGTACTTCTAACTGCAATATGCAACCAATTTCCACTGCACTTTTACACTTTCTTTCGGATAGCTCTGTCCATAATTTATTGCACTAACTTAATCCACTGCTATATTCCTCATCTTGCCTAACATATTATTGTATACCTCTATCTGTAAAATTCTGTTCAAAGTAATAGCCATTTGTATATTATATTCATTGTACATATTCACCTGTAAATTCTGTTTATAGTAATAGCCATCTGTATATTATATTCATAGTACATATTCACCTGTAAATTCTGTTTATAGCAATAGCCATCTGTATATTTATTCACTGTACATATTCACCTGTAAATTCAGTTCTGTTTATAGTAATAACCATCTCTCTATTTATACATTTTTATATATATTCAGTACATTTTTATGTCCTGCACTTTCGCAACCATTGTATATATCCTGCACTTGCTGCTATTGCACTTCTGGTTAGACCTAAACTGCATTTCGTTGCCTTGTACTTGTACTTGTGTAATGACAATAAAGTTGAATCTAATCTAATCTAATCTAAACATGTTCCACGCGGCTCCGGGGTGTTAATAAGGCCTTCTGAAGCGAATTGACGCGTTTGTGTAAGAAAAATATTCATATTTAAAACTTTATCGAGTAAACTTTCGGCCGACGCCTTCCCTGTTCAATTTATGGAAAAATTGTTGAAAGTTACCCTGCCGATCGAAAGACTAATGCTGCGTCCCAATTCGCATACTATCCGTACTAAATAGTATTCGAAACAGAAATAGTATGTCCCAAATCGTAATATGTTGAAAAGAGTATTCCAAAGATTCCCGGAGGTCTACTATTTCCGGTCAGAATTCAAAGTGCAGATTGATGCACACTCTAAAAGCCTCCGCGAGCACCAGAGAAAACCAACGCATGCAAAATCTGAGGTAAAATTAAATGATTTTGTTTTGCTGCAGATATACACTTTTCAAAATAATAAATTAATTTCAAGATATAACATTAACACAACAGTAATAAAAAAAATAAATAAATAAAAATAAATTAATAATATATATATATAATATATATATATATTTAAAGCAATGTGCCAAAAAAATGTAAGCGACTAGTATATTCCAAATCGTCTTGCAGCAGCACTAAACATTTAATCGACTAGTCTCGCATATCCCTAAGTTAGCTCAGTGTCACACATTGTAAATGAAAACAGAAACAGGCTCATATCTGATAATACAGAGAAGCTTCTTTTCATCAAAAAGAACCTGCCACTCACTTTTCCGAAAAGGGCTGTATGGCTATGATAACATATAATAATTTAATTCAGTTGTTCTGCTAACGTTACTATGTTGTGTGGTAGTGGAATCCACAAGTGTAGGTGCCAGCAATGGTGCGATGTCTCTTGTTTTGAAATTGTCTTTTATTTTGAAATTGTTCTTTTCTGTTTGGGTAACTTCACTTGGGGTGTAAGTGCTTATATTACCTGTTCATTGTGAATGGCGGACAGGGAGGGGGTGAGTAGCTGGGATGCTCACTTTCTGTTGACCGTTTTCGTACCATATATTTTTGTATTGTTATTTTGTTTATTTTATGTTTTCTGCTTTATTATCATTATACAACACTTGTCTGTTCCTTGAATTAAACTATCTTAATCTGAAACGAAACGCGTCAGAGATGTTAATCCCACTGCTTAGCCTCTCAGCGGCAACAGGCGGCCTCTATATTTAGTCAACAGAAAACCGCTACTGTTGGATTGGAGCCAGTGGATCATCGGAAAGGATTCCATTGCCGCATGTGAAACACAGCCACGCACACTGAAGAGAAACAACACGCTTCTGTATCCCGACGACAGAAGAGGTATGTGAAGCGGTTTGCTATGTTTGGATACAGCACTGCTGTTTGTTGAGTGAGATGGCGAATGGAACGCAGTTGTGGATTGAAGTACAAGTTGGCGTGCTTGGTATCGCTCGATGGTGCTGCGCTCATTCGTGAATTGGTGGCGTGATTAATGCACGTTGAGTACGGCGTTGGAGTACTGGGCTCGCGCTGTGTGTGAAATGGACGACGATGATTCTGAGCGTGCTGCTGAGAGCAGTAAAAGAGAGCCTAAGCTTACGGCAAAGGCATTGGCACTGAAAATTGAAACGCTGCAAAAGGATCGTAAAGCTAAAGTGAATCACATGAAGAGCTTGATTTTATCCATGAAAGATCTCATGAAATGTGATGAGAATGATTTAAAGGTGTCTTCAATGTTGGGATCTTTGAAGTGTTTGAAAGATGATGCATCTGGGTTGCACAAAGAATTACTTCCTTTCTTACCTCCGGATGAACAAAACAAACAAAATGAGTGGTTTGGTTCGATTTCTAAGCACAATGATGGGTTCATGGAAGATGTCGCTCAATGGTTGAATGAAGCTGAGAGTCTGAGGCAAAATGCTCAAATAACAGAATCTACGCAAGGTTATGGAAATGTACCATCACTCTCTGGTGTTCATGATGCAATGACAATGGATAACTCTGTGGAACCTCGGTTGACTTGTGATTCAAAAGTTCCATCGTCTGCTGGACCAGTTTCATCTTCTCGTAACATGAATGTTCCAAGTGAATGTCAAAACAGCGACTATGGTGATGTGCAAAGTCAAGTACAACCAACAGACAGTATTTCTAATGTGAGCAGGAAAACTCATGGATCTCGATCAAGTCGATCTTCTATTGTATCTGCTCATCTCAAGATCAAGGCCGAAATGGCTGCTTTGTTGACACATCAAAAAATGTTACAACGCAAACATGCATTACAGCAAGAAGAGGATGATCTGAAGAGGAAAAAGGAACAAATGGAGCTTGATTCTAAAATTGCTGTGTCTATGGCCAAGATGAAAGTATATAGTGATGCAAGATCAGAGGCAAGTGAGTTTACTAATCGTCCTGATACCAATGCATTGAGGATGAAACCTACTGAAACCCGTTCTCTTAACCCTAATGTGAGTTCATTTGTACCTTCAAGTTCACATTCAATATCACAACAACCATCTGTATCTTATTCAACAACTCGAGCAACACAAGATCCAAGGCGTCTTCCAACTCAGTCAACTCAACAACAACAACAGCAACCAATTGTAAGACCTAAAACAAGTTTGACACCCTCTGCTTTGCCCAGTATCAGTCATGATGGTGTATATGGACCTGGATTGCAAGGTGCACATGGATCAAGTGTACAGGATGGTTTGGAAGAAGGAAGTATTCTTAAGCTGATTGACAAGCAAAATGAAATTGCTGCTTTGTTAGTTCAACAACAGAATTTGTCTTCACTTCCACCAAGGGACGTCCCATTCTTTGATGGAGATCCATTGCGTTATCACGACTTTATGAGAACGTTTGAAGAGGTTGTAGAAAAGAAAACAAGTGGCGGTGCAGATTCATTGCATTTCCTTGAACAGTACACCAGAGGGCAACCTAAGGAGCTGGTTAGGAGCTGTCAGCACATGATCCCATCGCAAGGGTACATAAGGGCTAAAGCTTTGCTCAAGGAACACTTCGGCAATGAGGTGAGGATAGGCTCTGCTTACATGGAAAAGGCGCTGTCATGGAGAACAATAAAGTCTGAGGATGCTAAGGCTCTGCAGGACTACAGCTTATTTCTCCGGAGTTGTTGCAATGCTATGCAGAATATTTGTTACATGAATGAGTTAAACCTTGCTTCTAATATGCAAATTGTTCTTGCAAAACTTCCTTATAAGCTCAGAGAAAGATGGAGAGGAGTAGCTTATGATCTACAGGAAAGACGTAACCATCCAGCTTGCTTTTCTGATATTGTGAACTTCATAGAAAGACAAGTGAAAATAGTCACTGATCCGGTATTTGGAAACATTCAAGATGTTCTTCCTAGTGGAGGTAGAAACTTGAATATCAAACCACCTCATTCAAAACCCAGAAGCAGTTTTGCCACTACAGTCAGTGCAACTGGTGCAAATGGGTATAGTGGGAAGATTGTGAACAACATCTGTCTTTTCTGTGAAGGAGAACATGCTTTGGATTCCTGTAAAAGGATTGCTGAAAAACCTCATGGCGAAAAGATGAATTTCTTGAAGAAGAAGGGGATTTGTTTCGGTTGTTTATGTACAGGACATATCAGTCGTGATTGTAAGGAGAGAAGCATGTGTAAGATATGCCACCTCAAACACCCTAGCATTCTTCATATTCTATCATCAGAGAAAAGGGGGATTCAGTACAAAAGGGATGAGTCAAAAACTACAGTGGGAAGTGCTTTGGTCTCACTCCAGTCCAGTGCTCTTACTGGGGCTGGTAAAGATAATTGTGCATTGTCCATTGTTCCTGTATGTGTGAAATCGCAGAAAGGAAGTGAAGTTGTGACCACCTATGCTTTCCTGGACTCTGGGAGCTCAGCATCTTTCTGCACCGAGAGTTTGATGTCCAAGCTTAATCTCTCTGCAAAGAAAATCAACATTCTAATGAGAACCATGAGTCAGGACAAATCAGTTTTCTGTTATGTTCTAAAGGATTTGGAAGTGTCTGGACTGAATCAAGAGCATTACTGTGCTTTACCAGAAGTATACACGCAGAAGAATATGCCTGTAAGTAAAACTAACATCGCTACACAAAACGATCTTGCATTGTGGCCTCATTTAAGTCATCTATGTTTGCCTTCAATTGATGCTGATGTTGAGTTGTTGATTGGTGCTAATGTTCCAGAGGCATTGGAGCCGTGGCAGATTATTCGCAGTCAAGACAATGGCCCATATGCTATTAAGACCATGTTTGGGTGGGCAGTTAATGGACCAATTAAGCATCAGGAAGAGGATGCTGTTGAGGACCATCCTCACATGACTGTTAACAGGATAACAGTTATGAAACTTGATGATTTGTGGGAGCAACAGTTTAGGGTTGACTTTCCTGAGTGTGTTCAGGAGGAACAGCAAGGATTGTCAAAGGATGATCATCAATTCTTGGATTTTGTTTCAGGCTCAGCAAGACTGATCAACGGACATTACTACATTGGTCTTCCACTTAAAACTGAAAAGGTAGTCATGCCAAAGAATAGATCACTTGTGGAACAACGTGCTCTGAATCTCCAACGAAGGTTTCAAAGAAACACTGCTTTTCATGCTGATTATACTACCTTTATGGAGAGTGTCATTGCTAAAGGCCATGCTGAAAGGGTTCCCACAGCTGAATTGGAAAGACTGGATGGACGCTTATGGTACATACCGCACCACGGTGTGTATCATCCTAAGAAACAAAAGATTAGAGTTGTGTTTGATTGCGGAGCATCCTACCAAGGAACATCATTGAATGAACATCTTTTACAAGGTCCAGATTTAACAAGTTCATTGGTGAGTGTTCTGGTGAGATTCAGAATGGAGTATGTTGCCATGATGGCTGACATAGAGTCAATGTTTCATCAAGTCAAGGTGCATCCTGATGATTGCGATCTTTTGAGGTTTCTCTGGTGGCCAGGAGGAAAGCTTGATGGCAGTCTGCAAGAATACAGAATGGCTGTACATTTGTTTGGAGCGACATCATCTCCAAGTTGCTCTAGCTATGCACTGAGAAAGTGTGCAGAGGACCACAAGGATCTGTATGATGCTAAGACTGTAGACATTGTCTTTAAAAACTTCTATGTAGACGACTGTCTTGTATCTGTGTCTACAGATTCAGATGCTGTACTATTGTACAAAAGGCTCACGGAGTTGTGCGCCAAAGGTGGATTCCGATTAACAAAATGGATAACTAACAGCTGCACTGTGTTAAGTGCTATCCCTGAGGAAGACAAAGACACGAAAGTAAAGAGCTTAGACTTGGAACATGACACGCTACCTTTGGAAAGAGCATTGGGTGTTCAATGGTGTGCGGAGTCGGATGTTTTCAAGTTCAAGGTGACCATCAAGGATAGACCTCTTACCAGAAGAGGTATTCTTTCTATCATTAGTTCTATATATGACCCTCTTGGCTTTCTGTCTCCTGTGACTCTACGTGCCAAAATTATACTTCAGGATCTGTGTAGGGAGAAAATTGGATGGGACAGCACGATTCCTACAGTGTACATTCAGCGATGGACGAGTTGGTTGGAGGAACTTCATGAATTGGAGAAATTTGAGGTTCGCAGATGTCTGAAACCTGAAAACTTTGGTGAAGCTCTGTCTGCCCAATTGCATCACTTTTCAGACGCCAGTGAGAAGGGTTATGGCATGGTGTCCTATTTACTACTTCAAAATGATCAACGACTTGCCCATTCCTTTCTTCTAATGAGTAAAGCAAGAGTGACGCCTTTAAGATCTATTACTAGCCCTCGTCTGGAGCTCACAGCTGCCACACTGGCTAGTCGCATGGACATGCTGTGGAAAAAGGAGCTGAACATACAATGTCAGGATTCTGTTTTTTGGACAGATAGCACCTCAGTGCTTAAGTACATTCGAAATGAGACTTCAAGATTCAAATGCTTTGTAGCAAACAGAGTTGCTGAAATTCAAAGGGTTTCTGAAGTCACACAATGGAGGTATGTGAATTCATCCAACAATCCAGCTGACCTAGCATCCAGAGGTTTGAATGTAAATTCATTCTTGAAAAACCAGATATGGATTTCTGGTCCTCCATTTCTTATTCAACCACAAGAGTTGTGGCCCATGGATCCTACTGATGTAGTTGTGATGTCCTCTTGTGACCCAGAAGTGAAAGGGAGTGTTCTGGTAAATGTGGTACAGGTTCATCAAGAGTATGATTTTATGCCATTCTTTAAGTATTACTCTTCATGGATGGGATTGAAAAGGGGTGTGGCTTGGATCCTTCGATTCAGAAACATTCTGATAGATCTCAGCAAGAAAAGAAAAGGGTTGATGACTACTTACTCTGACATAGACAAGTTCCAACAAGAGATTGTTGTCAATCAAGAGATGCAAAAATTCAGATCCAATATGCCTTCGAATTTGTTGTCTTCAGAGGAGCTGGAAAGGGCTGAATTGAAGATTATCCGTCTTTGCCAAAGGAAAAGGTATTCTGAGGAACTGACTAGTCTTCGGAAAGATGGATTGGTAAAACGGAGTAGTGAACTCTATAGACTGAACCCTGTGCTTCACTCAGATATCATCAGAGTGGGTGGACGTTTGGACAAGGCTATGATGCCTGAGGAAGTGAAACATCCAGTAATACTAGCCAAGGATCTACACATTTCAGATTTGATTCTGTTGCAAATTCATCATGACATTGGACATTGTGGACGGAATTATATGCTGGCTAAACTGAGGCAGAGATATTGGATCCCTGGTGCTAGCACGGCTATAAGAAGAATTTTGTCTAAATGTGTAGTCTGTAGACGTCTTCACGGAGCTACAGGTCATCAGCAGATGGCAGATTTGCCACAAGACAGAATTACACCTGACAAACCACCATTCACGTATGTTGGAGTAGACTACTTTGGTCCCTTTGAAGTAAAACGGGGAAGGAGCGTTGTAAAACGTTATGGAGTAATCTTCACATGTTTGACTATGAGAGCTGTTCACCTTGAAATAGCTGCTTCACTTGATACGGACTCTTTCATCCATGCATTAAGGCGATTTATTGCACGTAGAGGACAAGTAGTCGAGATCCGTTCAGACAATGGAACTAACTTTGTTGGTGCCCAACGTGAACTGCAGGAGGCTATAAAAAACTGGAATCATAATCAGATCAATTCAGTTCTGCTGCAGAAAGGAATTAAGTGGAACTTTAATCCCCCGGCTGGTTCGCACTTTGGCGGAATCTGGGAAAGGCTGATAAGATCAGTAAGGAAGATTCTAAATTCTATCCTTAGAGGACAAAGTTTGGACGAGGAGGGTCTCTACACACTCTTTTGTGAAGTTGAATCCATCCTAAACAATCGTCCTATATCTAGAGCATCTATGGATGTTAATGATTTAGAAGCACTTACTCCTAACCATCTCATCCTGCTGAAAACACAGCCATCTTTACCATCTGGACTGTTTAATAAGGACGATCTGTATTCACGACGAAGGTGGCGTCAGGTCCAATATATGGCGGATTTATTTTGGAAGAGATGGATCGGGGAGTACCTACTTCAACTACAAGAACGTCAGAAGTGGCTGGTGAAGAAACGCAATTTTCAATTGGGTGATATTGTGCTTGTAGTGGATGAGACTGCCCCAAGGAGCTCATGGATTATGGGCAAAATCATTGAAATCATACAGGATAAAAGAGGATTGACACGTCAAGTAAGAATCAAGACAAAGAGCACCTGCTTGACCCGACCCATTACTAAGATTTGTCTTCTCCTTGAAACAGAAGACTTCTAACTGTTCTACGACCGACCGACCGACCGACTGACTGACCGATTGACCGACTTATGAGAGCTCTCAAATGACTTACTGGATACTTTGACTATAGACTGTTTGATGGACTTATTGACTTTGATTGATTTGCAGGACATTGTTCACACATTGAAGAACTGGACATTTGCGCACACACACTTTGTATACACTGTTTATTTGTAAAATTCATGATTTACATGCTTGCAGGTAAATATTTGTGATGTATATGTACTTTGATTGTATTGTATTGTGATTATTACTATTTTGGGGTGTAATAATCAGGGGCTGGAATGTAGGTGCCAGCAATGGTGCGATGTCTCTTGTTTTGAAATTGTCTTTTATTTTGAAATTGTTCTTTTCTGTTTGGGTAACTTCACTTGGGGTGTAAGTGCTTATATTACCTGTTCATTGTGAATGGCGGACAGGGAGGGGGTGAGTAGCTGGGACGCTCACTTTCTGTTGACCGTTTTCGTATCATATATTTTTGTATTGTTATTTTGTTTATTTTATGTTTTCTGCTTTATTATCATTATACAACACTTGTCTGTTCCTTGAATTAAACTATCTTAATCTGAAACGAAACGCGTCAGAGATGTTAATCCCACTGCTTAGCCTCTCAGCGGCAACAGGCGGCCGCTATAACAAGAATGTTACAGGTTACATTCATGTGAAATGGGCAGCAGTGCCATGTTTGTTTAGGGAAACACCAAGTTGAATATTAAAATGTCAGAAACAGCATCAATTTGTGTATTTAGTTAGTCAAGTCAAGTCAACTTTATTTATATAGCGCTTTTAACAATGTAGATTGTTTCAAAGCAGCTTTACAGTGTTAAACAGGAAAATAATGCAGCATAATTTTATTAAGCTGTATAGCCATTTGATGTCATCAGTTCATTTCAATTTCCATACGGTGACAGTGTGGGCTTTAGATCAATAATTAGATCAGTAATTTAGTTTATATGGTTAATTTAGTTTATTAATTAGATTTATTTAGATGTTTAGTTGAAAAATGTAGTGTCCCCAACTGAGCACGCCAAGCCAGAGGCAACAGTGGCAAGGAAACCAAAACCCCATTAGGTGACCTAATGGAGAAAAATAAACCTTGAAATAAAAAAAATGAAAATAAAACATTGCTATAAGAAATGTAATGGTATTATTTATACTCGTATCAGTACTCGGTATCGGCAAGTACCCAAATGTAAGTACTTGTACTTGGTCTGAAAAAAGTGGTATCGGTGCATCCCTATACAAAATCCATCTCACTCCAGGTGTTCTACAATAACTTTAGGTCTCTGACGTGAACTCACGAAGCACCACAACGCATGCACGAGAATAGAGCCGGAGTTCTGAGGAAGATGCGCCATATCGAAGCAGTTGAATTCTACATTGATCATGCTTTAGGTCTTGGCGTAGTGATAAAAATGGGGCTAAAGTGTGCGTTTCTTGGATGCCCGAACGCCAGCTCTATGTCATATTCTCGCGCATGCGTCGTGGTGCTTCGTGAGTTCACATCAGAGGCCTAGACGGAAGACAAGCACCTGTTGAATAAAGGCGTTATTTAAAAAAAAAAATTGAGCACAAAAACTATTCTCGTCGCTTCATAAAATTATTGTAGAGCCACTGTAGTGAGATGGACTTTGTAACGACGTCTTTAGTACCTTTTATGGGTCTTGTGAGTGCAAATTACATTGCTGCCAATGGAGACCTTTCTGAGCCATCGAATTTCAACAAAAATATCTTAATTTGTGTTCCGAAGATGAACAAAGGTCTTACGGGTGTCGAACAACATGAGGGTAAGTAATTAATGACAGAATTTTCATTTTTGGGTGAACTAACCCTTTAAGTTTAATGCACAGCATGTTGCAGCGACAAGCAATGCACTGCACATTTGCCAAAATGGTCGCATAGCACAAGGGTTTTCAAACTTTATGATGCCAAGGACCCCCAAATATGATGAACATTTTATGAGGGACCCCCTTCCTAAAATCCATTTGTAATTGTTAAATTGTTAGATAAATAGTTAAGTTGGATAAATTGCCAACTTAAATTGGCTATACTTAATGCTGGATGTATAAACCTGAAGAAGAACATTTTCAATTAAAAATGATTTGTATAAGCAACTTTCACAATAAATGAATGTAAGCGGCGCACATACTGTATTAAGAAAATTGCCTTACAACCCCAGTGAGCAAGATAAATGGGACTAAAGTGAGAAAAACTCACTAAAGATACAAAGCAAACATAAACAATTCTAGAAAGTGTACAGCAAGAGAGGGAGATACACATTTAGAACTGAAACGGGTTCTTTATCCATTTTTGCTTTGCCTTTTTATTCTCTGAAATGTTCTGGGGACCCCATAGAACCTTCTGGAGGACCCCTGGAGGCTACATTAGTATAACTTCAGTTATACTACATAAGAGTCCATGTCAACAATGCAGCTGTGTGAGAAGCAATGCCAGCTCAGTCACTTCCAATCAGGCAGCTTACAATCAATGCAGCGAATCACGTGTTCAAGTTTGCGAACGTGAATGAATCTGAGGTCAAATCCATGTGAGGAATGAATTCCTCTTGCTAAATCCCAATTGCACAATTCCTAGTAAGATGATGCAGTGTCTCCCTCTGAATTTGACATTAAATGAGCTCTGGAGAACGTGAATCGTGATAGCTGCTGATAGTACTGAAGGAACTTGTTAGGCCTATGTATGCTGTTAGACATCGTATTCCTATAGGTAGACGTGATCAGCTGACAGTCAGCTGATGCGAGCTTGACTAACATGGGCGGAGCTAGGGCGGGGATGGCATGGGTTTTCAGCACCCCCAAGAAAGACCAAAGCACCCCCAAACATTTTAGCTGGAAGCAATTATATACAGGCTGTATTATAATTAATACATAAGTAAATAATTTAAAACAACCAATGAAAATAATTTTTTTTTTTACTTATTAAGCGTGCGTAACATATGTGATGTGTCATGTCTATTGTAGCTACGCTGTTGCGCTTAATAATGTAGCATTTCATTTTTTTTTTAAATGGAGCGGTTCCTTCTGCCAAGCGATCTCGTGATTCTAATTTAGTTCTTAGCAGTGTTGGGCAACAGCGACGTTACTAGCTTAACTACATTTTTCAGTAGCCTGTCAGTAGCTCAGTTACTTTTAAAACAGTGTAGCTTTTCCAGTAGCTAACTACTTTATCCAGCAAGTAGCGGTGTAGCGTGACCAAAAGCTACATTCTGTTTTGGATTCTGATGAGAATGAGCCTGTAATGAGCGACGCGGAGCGCTGTGAGCTCAGCTCAATATTCTGCTCAGACGCGCTCCACTCATGAACCTTCACCGGTAAAAAGACGTTCGCTCAAATTACGCTCAGACATGACATTTCTCTGTACTGTAGCCTACTATACTTGTTGTAGCCATTAAACAATGCATTTTGGTTCATATTTATGTTTAAATATTATAATGTTATTTTTAAATTTCATCTTCTATATTGATTATGAAAAGTGCAAAGATGCGTAATATATGTCAAAGACAGAGTGGGTCAGAAATGATTTTGACCACTTCATTAAGTTTTGTTTTGTAGAAAGCTTTTATTTAAAGTGAATTTTGTTTTGTATAAATTGTATCTTAATTTGAATCAAGGTTTCATCAGCCAATTGCCTGGATTTAATAAATAAGAAGTAAATAGACTATAGCAGACAATAATCGTGACATGGATGTGCCAGAGCGATCACTTGCATTGCACATGAACTGGAGTGCGTCTTATAAATAAACCGAATCTCAGCAGGCTACTTGCCTCACAGACATGAGAAATATGTGTATAGAAAGCTTGAAATGTCCACTTTTAAACAAAACAATTTGAAAAGAAAATAAATAGTCAAGCAATGCGCATTGTTCACGCAAGCAGCTCATGACTGGCGTCTCAGAGCAGTTCTGTTCAGAATTCTGCGCTCCATCACTGCATGTGCTGTGAATTTAACCTGCATTTTTAGACTAATCCTGACTCCAGGGTATTTCATTTAAGTTGCATATATTTTGTTCTTGCACTGATGTTAAATTTGTAGCCATTTTGCACTTTGACAGCCAGTTTGAGATATAGGCTATATTTGAGTATTGTGTGTATCGGATAGTTTACAAAATTAACTGATTCTGACCGTTTTTGCCATTAAAATGACTGGGGGAAGAAATCAACCTGAATTCACCCTATACTCTTTGAAATCACAATTGCATTGCATTTAGGTAGCTTGAAACCTCAAATATTATAACATTCTTCATTAACAATTATTCAGTTATTTGTAACAATGTCATTGTAAAAAAAGAACAGAAAAATAGTTTCAATGTAGCTAGCTACTTTTAGTAGCTAACTTGTTGCTAACTACTTTTCAAAAGGAATTTTGATGTTCCCCACGCAAATTATTGTCCCATATGTGATTTTTTTTTTGTACCATCTTTTGTGTCAGTGCTTGATTTCTCGGCTGTGAAAAATGAAAACTTAAAAAAAAACTTAAATCTACATGTGAACAATACATCCTCCAGACACAATCCACCCCATTTTCTCTTCGTCTTTGCATGAATTAGATGATGTATGGTGCATTAAAACTCAAATAAACGCAAAAAAAAAAAAAAAAAAAAAAATCTGTGACATTGGATCACTGGAACTCCTATTATATGGACTCTATTGATATATGTTTTAAAATTTTTGTATTTTTACAGTCTTTAAGATGTCTAAGAAGCAAATGTTGATGATCCCCACCTGAAATATTGTCACATGTTGGTCCAAATGAACATCTCCCATAATAAGGAGTTACTATTCAAACCATTATATTGGTATTATATTTATTGAAACAAAACAGAAAACCACTCATATAGTCAAATATGTGTAGAGGGTATAACGAATCCCCATTAGAATAAACTGAAATAGAAAAAAGTGATTCTAATCAAAGGTCAAAAGGTCAAGGACAATGATGTCTTCATCATACAGCAGGTCTTCATAATCGATCTCTTGCTCCTCGTCTTCTTCACCATCTCCATCAATCTCCTTGACTGTTTCTTCCAGCAAGTCAGTGAGTGAAGTGGGGAGGATAGGTCCACAAGACCACACTGGTTCCAGGGCACCCTCTTCAGTCTTTTCCCAGCCTTGGCCAGGATCATGGGGCTTGGGACACCAGAATATCGGTGTGGCTGCTCTCTTGTAGATGGCCAGATGGTGGTTGACACGGTTGATGTGTGGGACCAAGTTGTCTCTGCAGGGCGAGAGCTGGGACAGATCCACCTTGGATCTGGTGGTAAGCGTCTCATCCTCTCCAATCATTTTTTTCAGCATGATGCTGCGCACGTTGTTCACAGATTTTTCTATGGCTTCACTGACTGTTTTGAGACAGAACAGCGCTTTTGCATATGCCTTCCCCTTCAGGACACCTTCAATACAGCCACTAGTGACAAGTTCAGACTCGGTGAGGATTTCAGCGTTGCCTGAGCCCTTGCATTTGTGGGCTGTCACCATGCCCATGTAGTTCATACCAGTGTGGAAGGGCCCACATGCTTTTCATACTCATCTGGAAATTTCCAAATGAGAGGCAGGGCCTTGATGCAACCACCAAGGTCAAAGGTGTTGAGGACGTACTCCTGACCCACCTCCATGTTGGCCTCCTCAGACTGTTTTAGCAGCTCCTATATGACTGAGTACTCTGTAAAAGGTTGTTTGATTGGGGTGAAGTAGTCGATGGTAGATCTTCGAGGGGGCTTGTAACCAATGGCTGATACAAAGCCAGCAAACCCTGCAACAAGTTGCTTTGATCCACTGCTTCCCACCACTTGGACAAGTAGCCAGACACGATACTCTTGGATGCAGTTTGAGTAAACTTTGTTGTTGGGGCGGCAGTGGCTCAGTGGTTCATGTAGGTTGTCTACAAACCGGAAGGTTGGTGGTTCAATCCCCGGTTCCACCTGACCAAGTGTCGAGGTGTCCATGAGCAAGACACCTAACCCCAGCTGCTCCCGACGAGCTGGATGGCGCCTTGCGTGGATGGCGCCTTGCGTTGCTGACACCGCCGTCGGTGTGTGAATAAGTGTATGAATGGGTGAATGTGAGGCAAGATGTAAAGCGCTTTGGATTGCCATGGGTCTGTTAAAAGCGCTATATAAATGCAGTCCATTTACCATTTGTTTGCTGTGGGTGGAGTAAAAACTGCTCCCTCAGGATATTTGAGGCCGACTTGGCTATAGATATGGACAGTGTTTAGGGTCTCAGGTATGTCTACCTTAATTTGTCTTGTTCCGCTCGTAGAGTGGGAGCATTCGTTGAATTTCCAGAGAGTTGGGGGCATCAAATCCAGGTTTCACCTCCTGTATCATGATCCCGCCGGTCCAGTTCACCACATTTGAGCCATGAATGTCGTTATTTTGTTCAGATTGTCCCACTCGAGATGAAACAAATAGTTTCCCTCACCAGTAATAATTTGTGGACCTAGAGAAATGGAAACTTCATTGAGGGCCTTGGTTAGCGCGGTCTCAAGTTCCAAGCCAAAGTCGTAAGTTTCACAGTGATCTAGCCTACTGAGAATAGTAGTCAGTAGTTTACTGCGATAAAGGTGACAGAGGAGGATATGCAACTTCCACTCTCTCTTTGTCACAGCAAGGCAGATGTCCATAAATAATAAAGCAATTAACATTGAAGTGTTCAAGCAACTATAGTGTACAAAAAATAAAACGTATGCAATATTTAAAGGTAAAACATATATAAAAATGTAGAGTTGTCATACCTGACTTATAGACAGCACAAGGCGTCTTGTCTTCTCACTCTTCTCCAAGTCAGCATCACCAGAAATCATGAAAGTCAGGAACCTCATGAGATTAGATGGGAGGAGGTCATCCAAGGACATGACCAGATCATCAGATCATCATGGGAGGCCAAGGAAGAGAATTTGACTCTCTGTATGTGTTCTTGATTGTACCACGAAGAAGAAGGAACACATCTTCATACTTGTCCATGCTCCCCATCTTATATGCATTTCTCACTGCATCTGAGATGGATAAGCTAGCACTGAATATCAAGCTATGGGTGATACAACCCTTCAAATCTGCTGTGACCATAGAAATGCCAATCCCTCATGCTTCTCAAGTTTTCTCTTCAGTTTCTCACTTTTGTACTCGGGATTGGGGAAGCCATTTCTCTCCAACTCTTGGGTGTAGACAAGCCGCAGTGATGCAAGCCGCACAATCTTTTTCTGTAAATCTTTATCATTTGATCTTGAATGACATCAAGTACAGCATTAAATTACATCTGATGTGCAGCAGATATGGTAGTCTGCTCTGTTTCACTGACAGGGTTGGTAGCAAGGGCTTTACCTCAGAATGTGATTTGCTTTGCATATTTCAGGTTGAATGACTTGCTACATGACTGATGGTAATTTGCTTCTCTCGCAAAAAGGTCCTCACCTTGCACCATGCGATGTAGATGGTGAAGTCCAAGTTCAAAGGCTTGAGGCATAATCTGTTTCCATGTAGGCTCCTTCAATGCTCTGTCCTTAGCCTTATATACTGGGAACTTGATGCATTGTTCGGTCTTTCCCAATACAGAAGATACACTCTGGGGGGAACAGCTGCTTAGCTGAGGAGGACCCACATTTATGTGGTGAGCATGATGTTGAAGCTTGCTGAGATGTCACAGTAGGTCTTTCCTGTAAGCGTCCCTGGTTCTTTGTAAACTTTTGGTAGCAGGCTCGATGATTGCCAGTTTTTTCTAAATTGGCACCTACAAGACTCTCTGGAATGAGATTACAGACATCATCCATGAGAAACGGTGAATCAAGAGCTTCTTGGAGACGTCTATCACGAATGCTGTGTAGCAGAGCCATCTTGTCAGTAGCAGACCCTTTAATTTTACTATGTGGTGTGTGAAATCTGCATGCTCAAAGTCATGTACATGTAAAATTTTCAGGATTCTTTTTGGATTCATTTGGATTCATAGGATTAATTTCTTTTGATTTGACACCATCATCTCTCTTGGATTTCTTTGTAGCAGGATTGAACTCTTAAGACTTACTATAATTTATTCTAGCCAATTAGATATTATAGTATAACAGTGTTGACTTTCTTTTTCCCTAATGTCTTCAACGCAGCTTCAAACTTGGTAGAGGAGTATATTTTTCAGGCTCACCGTCGATATCTCCCTTCTCTTTTTTGAGGATGATTAGCATGCATCAGTTTTAATTTCTCAGATTATCGTCAATCATTTTCCGTTTCCCTGATTGTCATCAATTTTGGCTGTTAGTAGAGAAAGTAGGAAGATGGGCCGTCACTGATACAGTGTGGCACTGGATTTCTCCAAACAGCTTTTTTTCAATTTTGGGCTTGCTAAGTCTGGACTTTCTGATGGCCTTCAGTGTTATTGACTTTCGACCACACTTATTGTTCCAAGTTTCAAATTGATTCAAATCTAAATTAAAAACTTGGCACAATATTTTAAAGTGGGGAATATGTTTATCAGACACCTAAAGCATTACAATTATATAACAGTTTGAAAAAGACATTTGTCATTACATAATGTACAGTTAAGACATTCTGTAATTGTTCTTTTTTGGAAATCCAGGGTGGCAACCAATATAGCAAGAAAATACATACATGTGACAATATTTCATTACATGTATTTAACCATAGCAAAAGTAAATTTCTTACTTAAGTTTAGTTTCCATTTCTGTTTTTTGTGTTTATTTAAAACAAGACAAATCCGATATTATTGTAATTGTATTGTTATATCTGTTATTTAACAGTTGAGATCGTTCTTTAATGCTGATCTAACCAGCAGAAGACACGAGCCGTGGTTTACATCCCAGTTGCGCAGATGGGGTGCGTTGTAGCACTGCGTTACAATGAGCCCCTATTAGAAATATGCCATTATATTCTATACTTTTATGAATTCTTTTGAGAAACCATGAGAAAAAGGTGAATAATGACAGAGTTAATGTTCAGATATTATTAATTATTATTATGTTTTGAACTATGCTGTATAGCTGTATTTAGCGATGTGTTTGTAGTTCCACTCAAAAATGCTTATATTTTTAATTATTAAACAATGCCATTATTTTATTTTAAAAATTTAATAATTGTATTTTGTTTACAAAATATTTTAGTTTGTCTTGGATATTTTTTTGATTATATCAGAGAACATTTTAATCTGTTATTTGGTCATGTTACATTGTGCCCCACCACATGTTACAATGTACCCCACCCACGGGGCATGTTGTCACATTTCACTTCCATTCTTTCGGGGTAAATCAAGAAAAAAGTATACACTGTATTAATGAAACAAAACCACATAATTGTACTAGACATGTGTGCAATTAATGTGGGAAAAAAGAAATACTCTGAACTCCAAGTGGATTTACACAAACTGAGCAAGTCAAAAAGCGTTAGGTTGTGCCCCGCTCTCCCCTATTTATTATTTGGTTTAAAGGCTCAGTTTAGCTTCACGCTTTGGGTACTTGATTTGAGATGTGTTTATAATTTGACAGATTGCTTTTGAATATGAAACACGATTAAGGGGAATCTACCCTTTCCTCTGTGTATGTGCCTCACCTCCTCCCCCACCCTCTTTTTTGTCACGTGGTTTTCTGTGCACACACTCTGACTGATGCTGTTTGCTCAGCATTCTGCTTTGTTGGCAGAAGATGAAAAATGTCAAAACAAATTGTGAATCGCAAACAAACAGGCTGACAAAAGCACACACAAACACTTGACAGTATATTTTAGTGCTCCACTAAGAACGGCTTGTTGGTGGAGATTTAACTGCTGTTCTCACTTTCACACTTTCAAAGAGGCTTGATTAAATGAGAGCTTGAGATCTGTTCATTGCATTTGTATTTGTTTGTTTTGTTCAAGCACACAATGGTGTGAATGATTTGCTGGTGATAGTGTAAGAAATCCATCACAGTTGATTATTATAATACAAAACAAAAAAATGATCCAATTTTCTTTGACAGTGAATATTTATAGTTTATAAACTAACCAAGGCAATTTCCTTAAGGATCCAGGGGTTAATCTGACTTCAGGGGCTTTGTAATTAGGAATCCCATCAGCAGGGGGCAGCATAGGACAACGTTTGTCCTCTTGTAGACAGCACCATTCATTTTTGTAAATTATTAGTGTAATTATTTTAGCATTGATAATCTCTAACACTTCACTAGCATTAAAAGTAAAAAAAAAAAGAAAAAAAAAAGAAATTGTCGATGATATAAGATATCCTTTACTCCAGTTTTAATAGGTGTTAAACATCCTAATTCATCTTCAAAGTCCTTATTCGTGACATGTAGGAACTGACATCCTGTCATGTTTGATCAGGGAACAGGGAAACAGCTGTCAGTTCTTCCTCTGCTCCATAGTCCCACTGTTCCAAGACCTCCTTGTAATAATATTGACCTTCCCTGTACTGTTTACTCAGGCTGCCTTTAAACACAGCACCAGCAAATATCACATAGGGCTGCCGCTGTCTGCAGCACCATTTCACTCTCGCACTCACTAATTACTGCCTAAATAGCCTCTTATCTCCCTGTGCTGCCTGTTTGTGTTAGCACACGGCACACACATTTGGCCACTTAAACATCGACTGAAGCATTGTGATAAATATGACTGATTGACTCTTCTGTGTCTGCCAGCTGGGTGTTTAATTTATTTAATTTCTCATGTATTTGAGGGGTTTAGGAACTGAATTCAGAGACGACAGATAAATCATGTGGTGGATGAAATTTCAAAACAACAACGGTAACTGCTTATAATAAGCCTACATCATGCCCTGCCTCACCAATTGTTGATGAGTTAGCATATTTTCTTACTCGTTGAAAGTACTTTGAGTGACCCATTTGATCGGCATCAGCCAGGTCATTTGCATTCCAGTAGACTATATGTTGGATTGGCTCCAGAAAGCCACGCTGCTGGTCCTGGCGCTCTGTGTTTGTGTGCGTTGATAGATTCATTTGGCTGTGTTTGTTTAGCCCTACAGATCACTACTTATATGAAAGCCTACGACTCAACGGTGATAGAAAATATATCCCCATCCTTTCCCTTCCCTCTTTCTGTTTTTCCTAATTACACAGTGTGTGTTTGTACAGTCAGCATGATGTTTTGAAAGTACACAAGCAGGTTTTGAAGCTTTAGTTTAGTTCCTGTCTTCTCATTCAGAGGCTGCTTTCACCTGTTAAATGGAACACATCTCATGAGTGATTGGTGCAATGTTTCACTCTCAGGCTCCGTCAGGATAACTGTCACAGCTGTGGGCCAGCACAAGAAAGAGAACAGGTGTGTGTATGTGTGGAACAACAGTTATGAAAATTACTGCAGAGTACCATTTTTATTTGACTATATTGTCCACAACGATATTCAAAAGCCCCATGACTTTTCCAGTCATTCGTGATATACTGGATAAGAATTAAGGATATGATTTTTTTCCCCCCTCATGTACTGTCTAGTTGGTTTTTTCTATACCCTGAGAACAAGCGCATTTAGCCCAACACACTGTATGTTCAGTAAGTTCTGATGCAAAATTTTCTGTTGTAATTTTTTGTTGTTGTTGTTGTTGTTGTTGTATCTTTAGGTTCGGTCTTAAAAACGACAGAGCGCCAAGCGAAATATGACTTGTTTTATTTCTTAATTTTTTTGTTTGTTTTTGGTTTGGAGTGGAGTGGAGTGGACCAAAAGAAGCAAGAGAACCAAACGGCAAGTATGAACACACCCTTATTTTAAGTCATCTTGAGGCCCCGGTAGTGTTGTGTAGTTCCTGTAGCTTAAATAGTAGAGCATGGTGTTTGCATCAGAAAGGGGTTGATTCCCATGAAGAATTTAAAATGCTGTTAAATGTAATCTTTAGCAAAGCTCACAATGAATATCACTGTAAGTGTGTGTTTATGTATCATACAAATAAATAGTTAAAAAATCATATATTGTGATTTCTGGATTTTTTTTTTTAGATTATGTCTCTCACAGTGGACATGCACCTACGATGATAATTTCAGACCCCTCCATGATTTCTAAGTGGGAGAACTTGCAAAATAGCAGGGTGTTCAAATACTTATTTTCTATACTGTATATATAGTGAGTATATATATATATAATTAAAATATTTATACCGAATAATATAGATTTTTAACATCTGTCATCTATTGGTTATTAGCAAATAAAACATATATAATAAAATTGGTTACATGTATAATAAAATATAATTTAATATAATATAATAAATATATTGTTTTAATTAATATAATGACAGAATTGTATTATACCTAATCATTCAAATTTACTTTACTTTTGCAAGTTTTTGCACGCATATTTTCAAAGTACATTTCACATATAGAATTAAGTAAAACCTACTTAACTAAGTTAAATAAAATTAAATAAGTAAAAAAGAAAATAACTTTAACTTGGCCATTTAAAGTTTGTTGAATAATTTCTTAGTTGAAGCTTACTTTGCAATACTCTGTTTCAAATACATTTTACTCAAACAATATAAATATTTATATATACTATATAGATATATATTTAAAACATCTAAGTAAATAATATTGTGTGGACAACATAGAAGTAATGTGGGACCCACCCGGACACAGAGAACTCAATACTTGGTACACAGTACACAATAACGGTAACGTTTGTTGGATAATTTTTGAGTATGAATGTCTCATTTTGAGCAGAAAATTAACTTCAGATGTCACAGCAAGTTACTAAACATAACATGATAAAACAGTAAATACAGCTGGAAAGCAGTGGAACAATGCAACTTTATTAATTATTCATGACCAGTGCTTTAACTTCTAACAGCTTAAATTGAGTACTAATATACACTATATTGGCAAAAGTTTTGGGACGCCTGCCTTTACATGCACATGAACTTTAATGACATCCCATTCTTAATCCGCAGGGTTTAATATGGTGTTGGCCCACCCTTTGCAGCTATAACAGCTCAAAACTCCTCTGGGAAGGCTTTCCACAAGGTTTAGGAGTGTGTTTATGGGCATTTTTTTAATCATTCTTCTAGAAGCACATTTGTGAGGACAGGCACTGATGTTGGACAAGAAGGCCTGGCTCACAGTCTCCACTCTAATTCATCCCAAAGGTGTTCTATCAGGTCAGTCAAGTTCCTCCACACCAAACTCGCTCATCCTTGATATAGACCTTGATTTGTGCACTGGTGTGCAGTCATGTTGGAACAGGAAGAGGCCATCCCCAAACTGTTCACACAAAGTTGGGAGCATGAAATTGTCCAAAATGTCTTGGTATGCTGAAACATTAAGAGTTCCTTTCACTGGAACTAAGTGGCCAAGCCCAAACCCTGAAAAACAACCTCACACCATAACCCCTCCCTCCACCAAACTTTACACTTGGCACGATGCAGTCAGGCAAGTACCGTTCTCTTAGCAACCGCCAAACTGAGACTCATCCATCGGATTGCCAGATAAAGAAGCGTGATTCATCACTCCAGAGAACACGTCTCCACTGCTCTAGAGTCCAGTGGCGGCGTGCTTTACAACACTGCATCCGATGCTTTGCATTGCATTTGGTGATGTAAGGCTTGGATGCAGCTGCACAGCCATGGAAACCCATTCCATAAAGCTCTCTATGCACTGTTCTTGAGCTACACAAAGCTGGTAGGTCTGAAGGTCTGAAGCTATTGACTCTGAACTCACACTGTGCACTTCAGCATGCGCTGTGCCTGCTCTGTGATTTTACGTGGCCTACCACTTTGTGGCTGAGTTGCTGTTGTTCCCAATTGTTCCCTAACACTTTGTTAACAGTTGACTGTGGAATACTTAGTAGTGAGGAAATTTCACGAATGGACTTATTGCACAGTTAGCAACCTTTCATGGTACCACGCTTGTATTCACTGAGCTCCTGAGAGTGACCCATTCTTTCACAAATGTTTGTAGAAGCGTCTGCATGCCTAGGTGCTTGATTTCATACACCTGTGGCCCTGGAAGTGATTGGAACACCTGAATGCAATGATTTGGAGGGGTGGCCCAATACTTTTGGCAATATAATGTATATTTTACTTTGTTTTGTTTTTTAAATTATTGCCAGAACTAACTTATTCAGGAAGAAATACATTTTTTTCCCCCTGTAGTATTTATTGACCACAGAACCATTTTTATCAGTGTACATGGAGATCTAGAAATGTGTAGAATGAAGTTTGTGAGATACAGCAAATAACTGTGTGCATTAATTATGTGTTTGTTAGTGCCATACAGAGGCTCTGCATGTATGTCTATGCATTGAGCATAGTACCTTGGCAGTATTATCACACATCATCATGAATTTTGAGCAAACCCCAGAACTTTTTTTAATTTCTGGGCTACAGATATCTGACTGGCTGCCTGTTCTGAACTCCGCTGTGTATCTTTACCCCAATCACAGGCAGCTGTGACTATTTAGTGGGCAGGAAACCACCAAAAGCAGATAATTCTCCATTTATAACTTCTGGTTCACTCTGTTTATTTTCTTGTTGAGTGAGCCAATGCTGGCTGTTCCGTTAGCTGGCATGCGTTGACCAAGAGCCGTTGTGTGCTGTTCTCTGTGTTGATTGCTGGATATTGAATATCCTTGAGGTAATATCAGGCAGGCCTAGCTTTCTTTCCATGGTCATTTGTCTAGTGAGGCAAACCACAAGCCTTTTTTTAACCACCTCTGAAAGGGTTTGCTTTAAGTGGCTCGTAAAAAAAGGGAAAAGGAAAAGCATGAAAACTTTGGGGTTTTCGAGGCAAACCATAATAGGGCAAACCACCAAGTATAGCAATTAGCCTGCAACGCTACTGTCAGAGTGACATGGGGACAGAGCTGTGAGAGAGAATGACACAGAAACCAGACACAGACCACACAGAGAAGCAAAGCACTGTGGGACATTCACAGGAAAGCCCAAATTAGATGAAAAACATTATTCTGAAATATGTTTTAAACATAACAGCACATATCCAAGCTGCCTAGCATGACAGTTAAAAGACAAATGAATGAGAGGTTAATATAGCACAGGAAACAATACTGCGAGACTGCATGTTTAAGTGTCACCTCAGTGACAGAAGAATAATTTTTTGGCCAAAACTGGAACCACTGAACAGAACACACATGTGATTATATCATTTTTAATGTGTAGTCCCAGTAGTATTCTCCTATTAAGCGAAAGAACCATATGCAGTGGACTCAGAGGTTCCCTACTCTGTGGAGAATATTAAATGGTTATTAAATTAATCTTTGATTAGTGGCGCATGTTATTGTGGAGGACAGATTTGCGGTGAATGAAGCTGTTAGGCTGTCGCTAAGCCGATTTATTAAGGTCACCTAGAGTCTCAAAATAAACCTTACAAGCTGTTTTTATTTTACACAATTAAAGTGAAATGTACTTTACATGAAATCTGACTCCTTTTTATTGTCATATTTTGAACAAAGTCAGTGTAAACTATTAATGAAGTCTTTATACAACAGGCAGTGAAAGCTAACCTAACCTTGAGTAAAGTAATTAACATACCTATTTTACTTTCAAAGTAATTAAACATTTTGTCGGAATAGAAAAATTTGCAACAAATGACATTTTTGAGTGGATGAATGAGTCAATTGGGGAAAAAAATGGAGATTAATACCACAGAGTTTGAAGTTCATTTCAATTTAATATAAAACTGAACACTGCATAATAACACTAAGTCTTTACAATAACATTCAATTTTTTTTTTTACATTTGTCTAAACATATAAACTCTAAACATATAAACCTATAATTTATATATACTATCATTGTTAATTTCACAATACATTAATCCTTATCTATGCAACTTAAAATGTTAAAAATGTATGTGTAGAAATTAACCTATAGCTTATTAAATCTGTATTTGTCACTTCTTCACAAATAATAAATAAAAAATAGCCAGATCTAAATCTGGAGGATTGTTTATATTATTGGCTTGCTGTGATAGTCTGTGTTACCAGTGTTTAGTTTTTTTGGTTTCAAAGTGAAATGTATAAGTGCCTATTTGCCAATATTTTGGATTTAAACCCAATGCTAATAGAGAACCATGAATAGCATGGTGTATGTCATGCTTATTTATTTATTTATTTTTTATTTCATTTAGTTAATAAAAGTTATATGTTTAATATAAGCAAGTTTGTCATTGTACTGTATAGTTGTTGTGTTTTTCATTAAGAATAAAAATGAACCCACCATTCAAACAATTGGCTCCCCTGAATTGCCACTAATTCGGCTGCACGGCCATTTATAAGCGATTTAAAAGCGAGGTGGGAAAGAGGGGAAAAACTCCAACGTCCACCCCTACCCTGGTATTACCAGTGTTGTCACACAATTTCCTCACTGTCTCATCCCTATTGAACATTTGTAGTTCATTTCCAGGGTTCTTACACATTTCTACCAAGACATTTCCATTACTTTTTCCTGACTTATATAATATTCATGCCCTAAGGTTCCATGAAACGTCTGTGTATACATGTCAAATATTTAAATCACAACATATCTTAACTAATTAATGACAAGCTGTGGTTTAATATAAGATATGTGGTTTAATATAAAGTAAACATTTATTTAAATAACGCTGACACACAAGTAAGATGGTTAGATAAAATACTGTCTGACCCTCAGAACTCCACTTTCTAATTTATGTCGGTGCAAAATTATATTTAATCTTCTTTTCATCCTTTTTCTTTACACTGAACAAAATTATAAACGCAACACTTGTTTTTGCCCTCATTTGTCATGAGCTGAACTAATCTAATACTTTTTCTATGTACACAAAAGGCCTATTTTTCTCAAATTTTGATCACAAATCTGTCTAAATCTGTGTTAGTGAGCACTTCTCCTTTGCCGAGATAATCCATCCACCTCACAGGTGTGGCATATCAAGATGCTGATTAGACAGCATGATTATTGCACAGGTGTGCCTTAGGCTGACCACAATAAAAGGCCACTCTAAAATCAAACAAACATTTTTAAAGGTTTGTTTTTGGTTATCTAAAGTTTTCTTAACAAAAATAGAATGTTAGTTTTTGGTTTGTAGAATGTTATTGTAACATTCAATATTATCCTATAACGTTCCCCAAATGTTATAATCTAACATTCCCCTAACGTTATCCTCTAACATTCCCCCGAACATTATAATCTAACATTCCCCTAACGTTATATACTATTGGTCCCCTAAAACCTTCTAACCTTCTAACGTTCCCTTAATATTATTTTCTAACATTCCCCTAATGTTATAATCCAACGTTCCCTTAATGTTATCCTATAACGTTCCCCTAACATTATAATCTAACATTAATATTATTCTCTAACATTCCCCTAATGTTATAATCCAATGTTCCCTTAATGTTATCCTATAAAGTTCCCCTAATGTTATAATCTAATGGTCCCTTAATGTTATCCTCTAACGTTCTCCTAACGTTATATTCTATCCAGGGTTCATACACATTTCTACCAATAAATTTCCCTGACTTTTGAGGCAAATATCCACGTTCCATCTGTGTATACATGTAAATATAAATATGTAAGAATAAAAATCCATGTTCAAATTAATGAATATCTTAACTAATTAATGGCAAGCTTTGTGGTTTAATACAAAATAAACATTTATTTAAATAACACAGATGCACCAGTAAGATAAAATACTGTCTGACTCTCAGAACTCCACTGTGTAGCAACGGATAAACATACATTAATGGGAGGCAACAATGTTAAATAAGTAAATAAAAGTGTCCAGTGACACTGACAGTAACTTTACAAGGCGGCAGTGCCAAACAGAGACAAACTTGTGGAATACAAAATTTGGTAACTAAGAAGATTTTTTAAACAGCTTTGCATTAATCTCATTGGATAACCATCATTCATCAACAAGATAACGTCCCTCGCTATTTGAATTCCCCAAAAACTGTCAAGTTTATTTTTTCATTTCTGAAATTTACACCTAAGTACAAACTGCAACTGTCCAGATGTTACCCCATGCCAGGGTCAGAAATTAACTTTTCCATTAAGGGGCCCCTTGCAATTGATTGCCAGGGGCATTTTTTAACCTTCTTAAGTGCAATTTTTATGATTACCTGTGTTGTATTTTATTTCAAATACTTAAATTTAACAAATAACTTAAATCAAACAGAATATTATATAGACTGCTACCAATAAAATGTTATCATTAACAAAAGCCATCTTTACACTGTTTAATGTTACTCATAAATTATAAAATGAACAGGAACTCATTACAGGATCATTATTGTCAATTAATGCTCATATTAACTGGAATAAATTGTATACAGACAGGGAGCAGAGAATGTGACCGATTGTGAATCTGTCCATAATTTGGGTCTAGCACTCTCACAAACACTCCCGTTAATATCACAGAGGACATGCACTTAGTTGTTTATGATTGGAGAACTCATGAGTTTCAGTCAGCACTCTTCATTTTAGCGATGACTAATCTGAACACCTTTGATTGGCCATCACATTCATAAGCTCAACAGAAACGTGTGTAATTGGTTCTAATGCTCAACGCTGCCAAACGAATCTGGCAAATTAATGACTGTAATATGTATACTAGGTATGCAGAGTGAGAAGGGGGTATCCAGATTGAGCCTGTGGACTCGACTGATCCTGCACAGGGCCTGCTGCCCGAGTCAGGAGGATGGCGCTGCTGGAAAGAGGGTGTCTTTGTTGTGGGAGCCCACAGTGACACAATCACTGGGGACAGAACTCACTGATCCAGGGCTGGAATTCAACCTCATTTAGCCAACAGTATAAACACTTAATCCAGCGTGAGATTTCCAGGCCCCGATGGGTCAACAGTTTAGCTCTTTATTTTTCCCCCACCATCTTGTTATAAACAAAGTCGGCTTTCAGTTACTGCTGTGAAATTGTTTTATAGGGTACATGCATGATTGAATATTCATTATGTTAAACTAGGCACTTTCTTTGTATATAAATCCATATTAGATTTCGCTGGCAGGCTGCCTAAACCACATGAGATGGATTCTTTTCGTAAAATGGCCCAAACTCCTTAGCAGCTCTTTTCTTCATGCTTTATTTGTTTTTGTACTGATGTAAATGACGACTTGTTGATATTTTCCTGCCCAACCTCTCGATCTCCCCCTGTTTTCTTCCTCCTCTTTCTATTTCTTGGCCTAGGAACACATGGATCCTTTCAGAGAGGGGAAATGTCGGAATTTGTGGTAGGCATGGGAAAAATAAACAATCGTGTCGGTCTGTTCGGCAGCAGAGGACCGGTGCTTCATGTCTGGGGGTGGTGTGGGGGAAAGGAGAGCCAACTATTTTTTTTTCAACCAGGGGCCAGCTTCCTTGAAAATATTTATACATTATTTTTCCTTGTCGGCAAGCAAAATTTACCTCGAGATTGAGGAGCTCACCTCTAATACCGCAGTGAAAATAAACCCCCTCCGCCTGAGGTGCAGTTTATTTGTTATCGCGTATTCATGCCCGTTTCCCCTCAAAAGACACTTTTAAAAAACGTGTTAAAAAATCATACAGATGCGTTTCTTAAAGCAGGTGGATATCACATTTTACAGTCAAAGCCACAACAACTTTGTTGTACTGCCAGGTTCAAATATTCTACATATGTTTTTTATTTAAAAAGGCTGCAAACACGTTCGTCAGTGTGGTGTTCCAGCACAGCATCCTAACATCTGTGTCTTGGCAGAACTGCAAGGTTAGACTGATTTCAAACCTGCTGTAGTGTGAGGAACACACCGGATTCCTCTCTGGACATAACAGAGAAGTAACACTTTGAGAGTGGAAAAACTGAATGAGAGCATTTCAGTGGTCCTGCAGGACTCATTTGAAAGAAGCACTGCTGTGGTTTCATTGTTGTTTTCCCCCAATTGTTTACAGATACCAAAAAATTCATTCTTAAAAAAAGATGAGATATAATCTTTTACAAGCTCTGAGTAAGGTTGAAGCTCTCAAGCAGGTCCTTGTAAAGTCTCTCAGAATCCAGTTATTCACATCAATGGTTTTGAGCTGGCATTTAGGGAGACCACACACTACGTCTGAGAGAGCGATCACATGACCCAGGGACCAACCGCAGTTAACACTCACAAACATGTGAAAGACGGAAAGGCAGAGAAAGGATAAAGAAAAGGCCAGTCATCAAAAAAAAAAAAAATTTTAAATAGCAGTTACCTTTATTTGTCCTTTACCACACCTTGCACAGTCCAAGGTCAGAATGAGATCAATTTGACAGAAAAAAATAATATACAAAATTAAACTTTAATCAATTAGTGTGTTAAATACTGATCAGCATGTGTGTGTGCTCTAAAACCTTTGAAGATGGACTAATATGCTCCCGTATAAGGTCAGGGACTTTGAAACTAATTTGATCTTTGTACCGTAATAACTTTTAGTTTTACCCTATATGACACATTTTCACTGGACCAAATAATGTTCATCATTCCATAATTGGATGTTTCAAAAAATGTTCTCAGGTGACCAAATTCAAATGAAACACTATCAAGTCCTCTTTCTCCCTCTTGAGCTGTTCTCCGTTTTATTGATAACAAACTGAATGCCTTTTTAGTTGCATTTATTCGTCAGTGATCTCCGTTTAGCTGTGTTTGTGTGTGGGTGCTTACGTGTGCATATGACTGAAGGTAAAATTAATTTGGTTCATTAAGTTTTCTTTTCTCAATTCACTGAGCACAAATCTGTTGAACAAGGTCGCAAGACTGTAGTAGGTTACATACAGTTTATTGCACTCATGCTCTCGTATAATAAAACTCTCATATAGACACATCTCAGTTCAATTATCTGGTAATTAATCTCAATCAATCAATGTATTAAAGTGCCCCTATTATGCTATTTTAAAGGCTACTAATTTAGTGTTGGAGGTCTCCTAGAGCAAGTTTTAAAAAAAAATGATCATAATATATATTGCACATCACCGCAATGTTCAATGATTCTCAAACGACTCAACGGACGAATCATTCTTTCTAAATCCTGGCTTTCCGTGAGCCTACTCTGCTCTGATTGGCCAGATGGCCCAGTCTGCTGTGATTGGTCTACAGTATACAGCATGTGTTTCAGAAGTTAAATAGCCATTACCATAACTGAACTTCAGCTCCGTCTGGAGGCTTCCTAAAGCTCAGCAATTGTACACACTGTAAAGACTAACAATGATGATCAATTCGAGCGCGCGTCCGATGATGAAACATTGAAAGAACTAGATATTCGACCCGAACCTCCATCGCAAGGACAACTTGAGCAGGATGTTTCTCAGTGATACACTACTCACTCATGAGGTACATTATGAGATGTATGCATCTGTAATTAACCATTAGCATTAACAAGTGTACGTCCATCAACAAACCATGTGTATATAACTGTAACCGTGCATACGTTAGCCGAGCACTAACGTGAATGACTGATCTTGCTCCATCCTTTATCTTTACTCAAAGTAGTAAGAATGACAGACAATTTGCATTAATAGACACAGTTGGTAATAGTGGCTCACAGCTGCTTAGCAGAAGTATTTCAGTAAGACAGTAAAAACGTGAGTTAGCTGGTTAGCCAGAAACTTACACAATATAAAGCACAAAACTACATATTTTGAACACCTGGTAGAAAATATATACATCAACAATGATTCATACTTACAGGTTGTGATTCTATGGACTAAGCTGGTCCAAATAAACTGGGTACTGACCCATCTTTCAAGAGCAAGCGTTTTGCAAATCCGTATTGAACTGAGCAGTCGTCAGTAAAATGACGTGTTGAAGGCAGGTTCAAGTTGTTTGCAGGTGGACAACGTACAACATAGGCAGGCATTATGCAAATATATTTTCTAGTGAAGTATAACCGTCACGCAGTGGGATTTGAAACACAAATGACTCATATAGGTGGTTCAGAGTCAATTCTTTCTTTTTGGAGAAAATAACTTTGTTTATCGTGCAACTTTGCAGAATGTTTACATTCACAAACAGCGATATTACACACTGCATGAACGGGAATATACGAAAAACTATGCATTCCCATGCATCTCAGTGGCATGTTCCTCCAATATCCCATTTGACACTGCCATCTTTGCTTCAAGAGGTTACATTTTTTGAGCCACTTACTTGGCAATTTACCTTTCCATTTGCCATGAAAAAAAGTCTATTTTAAAAACTGTGCACAAACTATTTTATATGTTGGGATTTATCTTTAGCAAACATTTGGTTTTGTCAGAATAAACAATGACTTGTGAAAAATATTTTTTGCCTGGAAAATAGTTGTTATAGTTATAGATAGTTAGGTTATGGTATCCACCAGTAGGGTTTTAGTGCCCAGGATATATCCAGTGTGTCAGACTTGGGGTCTGATACAATTTAGCTCCCTTGAATCGGACATTTTGACTATTTGAATTGTAAGCAATCATCACTTAAGATAATTAGCATAATTAGCTTTGGGAGCAAAAGCTATTCAAGCTTATTAAGTGATTAAATGAACTAAGGTAAAGCTCAACTTGTTTCCTCAGAACTAAATACAAGAGCACATGTCTTTATAGCAGACAAATTCTGGCAATTATTGGAGTTAAACCACGTTTCATTTGAAGCCATTAAATTACAGTGTGTGCAACACAATTAAACTCGCTGGCAAACCATCACCTTTCTGCTTGAATTCACAATGTTAATTAGCTAGTGCTTGGATTTTTAAAAATGAATTATTGCTCTGCTTTATCTAAGATGTGGGTGAGTGAGGATTATGGGAGGTTCGCACAATAAGAGGGGACTGGATTTGGCTAGAGAAAAACTGACACTAGAGTTTCTAATAAAACTGTGCACAATTTCCATCTGTTCTATAAAAATGGATTGTAAGTGATATCAACGTGTCTGCTACTGTGAACATTTAAAATCTCATCTGTCTTTCTGTGTGCTAATTTTCAAACTTCTGGCAAAAACAGAGACAAATGTTCAGTATGGAAAAAAATATGAACTACTGATTTCTTTTTTGATTGAGCAAAGGATTGATTAACTATTAGTGTTCTCACTGACTTGACATCTTATTTTAAACATACAGTATTCATAGGACAGAAGTATGGAATTTGGACAGACCTCTGTGCAGATGTGTGGGTGTATTTCTGAGGTTGCGTGAGTGCGTGTGGGTTCATGCGCATCAGGGAGGTTCACAGCAGGTCACCCGCTGTCAGGTCTGACCTTTTGAGCGGCCACCTATCATCTATCGGGATCTTAACTTTCACTGTGGACTCAAACACTCACAGGAGAGCAGTCGCTGACATTAAAACTCAATTAGGGTCCCACGCACTAAATAATGCAACAGGAAAGTGCATTACCCACACGCTCAATGCCCACAGCCCTACATCTCAATATGTCAAAAGCTCTCCCAAAGCCAGTGTATTTGCATATGTGTGAGTGAGTATATGAGCATGTGTAAAGGAAATACAGAGGATGTAGGGACTCTCATCACTACTCTCTACTCACAGTAAATGTAACGAATTACCACACTCTCTTACTGTAGGCTGTGTTTTTGGCCTTGTAATCTTATGCAGTATATGGTATGCATCCCTACACTAACATTAAACAAGTTTTAATTGGCATTGCCAAAGCATGTATAGGGGTTTGTATCAACTATTTGCATTTTACACATATACATATGACTATGGATATATTAAGGAAGGTACACTGTTCAAAAGTTATCAAATATGCAATAAAAAATTAATTTAAAATAACTACCTTATACTGTATATTATAAATAAATATAAATTGATTCATGTAATGGGAAAGCACATGACAAATAATGCATACCTGAGGTGGTAATGAGTAAGGGGCATTTATTTTGCATTATTTTTCAAAAAGTCAATGGCCTGGATATTGGCTTTGTCAATGGCCTTGATATTGCATATCAATTATCAATTATTGTTACCACACTGTTCATTTGATGTAGACATTGTTCAGATGATGTAGGCCTATTTCAAGATGTTTGTCAGGTTTTTATTCCTAAAACGATTTTGTGTTTAGAACTAATTTCTTACACATCTAATCCCAAACTTCTCCTGATAATTCAGGGAGACTTAAAACATAGGTTTAGAACTAGTAATGGAGGCTTGATCCACTGATAGCAAACTAATGCAGTTATGAGAGAGAGAGAGAGAGAGAGAGAGAGAGAGAGAGAGAGAGAGAGGAGAGAGAGAGAGAGAGAGAGAGAGAGAGAGAGAGAGAGAGAGAGAGAGAGAGAGAGAGAGAGAGAGAGAGAGAGAGAGAGAGAGAGAGAGAGAGAGAGAGAGAGAGAGAGAGAGAGAGAGAGAGAGAGAGAGATTTGTGTCTCTCAACAGTTTTCAGCACTAGTGTCTCTACTAGCGAAAATCAGCTTATCAGTTTATCAGCTCCAAGCTCCAGAGCCGTTATTACCTCGCTAGTGTGAAATGTCAAGTTGTTAAACTATTTTTATATGTCTGTCCGTACTGTATGTGCGCTTGTGTTTGAGTGGGAGAAAGAGAGTATGTGCTTTTCCATAATAACTAATAAATGTATAATACACAATAAAATGGCAAAAAACATGGAAATAATTTGTTGTTTTTAGCATTTTTGGTTCTTTTGCTGTTGTTATTTCAAAGGCTGTATAAAGACCTACAGCTGAAAATACTACTTTAGCGTTGCTTTTCCCTGATAATAATGCACATCTTAGAACGTTTGTCAACCAATCAGATTCAAGCATTCAACACCCCTATAGTATAAATACACACACTCACTCACTCACTCACTCACTCACTCACTCACTCACTCACTCACTCACTCACTCACTCACTCACTCACTCACTCTCACACTCTCACACTCTCACACACACACGTCTGGTTTGCTAGCTTGGGGACTCTCCATAGATGTAATGGTTTTTATACTTTACAAACTGTATATTCTATCCCCTTACACTAACACTTCCCATAACAGAAAACGTACTGCATTTTTACATTTTCCAAAAAAACAAAAAAACAAATTCTGTATGATTTATAAGCTTGTTTCCTCGTTGGGACATCAATTCAGGTCCCCGCGGTGACAAGTTCCCATGAGTCAGTGCGCATTCAGGTTGAAGTCCTCACCGCGATAGAAAAACATGTACACACGCACACACATACATAATGACTTTCCCAGTATTCAAGGAGGCCTCATATAATTTCCAAATTATTCTACAAATTTAAAACCCAGTAAACATCTTCCTGTTGTATTTAACATAACAACACTAAATAAAATGCTCTGCTGATTTTAATAACACCGGATGTATTTTGCCTGATGGCTTGTCAGAGCTCTGCCTCCACAATAACTTCTATTAGTGTAACTTTATTACAGATTAATGTAATATCACACAGCCCAAGCATTTAACATCATTATGCAAAATGTTCTGGTAAAATAAACAGCGTACGATGAAACATCTATTAAAAGATTTAACTGCACTGGGTAACATTTTATGGTGACTACTTATTGCAAATTAAAAGTCTACTGAATTTTTACACTACTATATAATATAATTAGGGCTGTCAAAACGTGCCAATATAATGATAATTTTTTTTCAGTTTAACAAGTTAAAAATATTGAACAATTAATGCAGCATCCATTTTTTTCTGCCTTTCTTTGGCTGTGCTACAGTGTATGATCACACTATCATTCATTCGTGATATTAAACCATTCAAGCGCAATACGATGCACAAAGAAAATACATTTACATTTATGCATTTGGCAGACGCTTTTATCCAAAGCGATTTACAGTACCCGTATTACAGGGACAATCCCCCTGGAGCAACATGGAGTAAAGTGCCTTGCTCAAGGACACACTGGTGGCGACTGCTGGGATCGAACCAGCAACCTTCTGCATATCAGTTCAGTGGTTTAACCCACTAGACCACCATCTTCACTTTAACAAATAACTCAAATCTGTACTGGCGCGCTGTCTGTGAAACATCTCTGTGAACAAACACAGACAGAGACGAACAAATGTCCGTTCTTTCATGCTTGAACAGACAAAAACATAAAATGTGTATTAAGGTTTTTGAAGGTAAAGAGTTGTGCTCAAAAAATATTCAATTAAAAATATTTATCTTTATTACAATATAAAAATAGGCCTTTATTAAAAACTCTGTTATGTGTGTGATTACTTAATTTCTATAATCAATTGACAGTACATATACATATGTACTGTCATATATATATACATATGTACTGTCATATATATATTTAATATATATATTAATATACATATATATAGTTTATTTATTTTTATGAAATTAACATACCAATATACCAAGCTATAATGTCTGTTAAGATGGCCGACTGGCATATTTTTTTGTTAAATCTTGTGAATTTAACATCCTCTCAAATTGTTCTTTGGGAATTGATGTCATTTCTAATTATCTGATGTAATAAACAAACTACTGTATAAAATGGCACCACTAAGCGAATATAACAGCCAACGACATATCCTGATGAATATCACTGTATTGCTTTATGAAGTAAAAAAAAATATTTTAATGCAATCTCTCATGGTCATTTTTTATCACCTTCTGCAGAATTTAAACACCCAATGAACTCTACATGTGAGTTCAACATGTTCATGTTTGGAGAAATAGAATACATCCACTGAAAAATCTCCTGGCATCTAACACAGATCACTTCAGAATTTGATAGGAGGCCTGGATACTGGCTAATGTCTTATGAAACAACATATGGCTTACAGTTGTGTCTGCACATTGAATTAGGACAGGAGAAAGTATTTTATTTTAAATCACAAAATTGACACATGTGAAGTGTTAACCTGAGCTTAGAAGGCACTCATGCAAAAAAGTCATTTTAGAAGAAAAGAAAAAGCATCTAGAGGCAGTGTTTTGAAAAATGGTGCAATAGTGTTTGCATGCATGATTTGAGAATAACAGTCTGTGGTTCGTTTAGCAGACATCCACGTCAGTGGTGTTACCTGTCTTTTGCCAGTTTGGTGCGGTAGTCCTGGGAATCGCATTAACCTGTTTACAACAGTAGACAGAGCACAACAATTCACAGCAAATAGATTAGAGCTGCTATCCGTCTTTCGCACAAAGCGCTGGCCATGTACAGCTTCAAAATGTGTTAATCTGTCTTTGTTTGCTAAGCTGTCCCGTCGTGCACCCCGCTCCATGCCAAAGAGTGTTCGGCTTACTTTAATACCCGTACAGCCATGAAACAAACGATTGTGTTTTTTTTTTTCTGGCATCAGGCTTTAGATGATTTCAGTGGATGAACAATCCTATAGTTGAGGGCTTGTAGTAATTCCCTGCACTTCAGATGAATGACGTCAGACTTCCTGACACAAAGAGTGATGCACCTCCATTGTGGTAATGCATTGTGAAAGATGAAGACATTTATGCCGAGTATATTTATGCAAGTTCCTTTTTGTCAAGGATGGCAGAGCTGCCAAAAACAATACAAATGAAGGGTACTTTTCACTACACATTGTTGGGAGGATAATCATTACAGCTCTCTCTCTTTGTCTCTTTTTTCTCTCACACATTTGTCATATAAAAATGATTTCTACATCTTTTTCTTTCCCTGGTTCTCTTCATATCTCTCCACGGAATTACATCACAAACACTGGAATGACAAAAGAAAGTCCAGAAAACAAACAAGTTTGTGTCCTTTTGTCCTTTTTCTTAATATCTTATTTAATTTGTTGTGGATTCTAGTTTAGTGCCTAATCCACTATATCCACAGAACGTTTTTATAAACGACTGCAATAATATAAGCCAGCTGGAAAACTTCCAGGGAAAAGTCTCTTGTTTGTGTGGCGGTATCTTCAATTTCCTGAGGTAGCTTAAAGGGGTCATGAGCTGCATTGTTTTAAAATGTTATTATTTTCATCCTACTAAGAGAAACAATGTGAAGCTGACCGTTTAGTCACTGGTTTGATTTACTGACACGGAGACAAAGAACATCTGACTGTACATGAATCATTGCATATCAGAGACTGGTCACAGATCAGGCATTAAAATTAACACGGTCCAGAGTGAAATGTACTGAATACAAATAAATAATGTTCAACTGAGACATTCACATTGTTGAAAATTAATAACCACATTCGCAGCATTAGGATCCTTTGGAAGGTAATGTTAATCCAGTGATCCTGTAGCCTATTGTTCTTCTCTCCTTGTCATCTCACTAACACACCAGTGGGCGGGGCCAAAGTTGCAATAATGTAGTAGGTGTTGATATTCATCTGCAGAGGTGGTCTTTCAAGGCACATTCCACAATGAGTTGTTCTCTGGGCTTGGTTACAATAAAAGCTGTTTTTGGACTAATAAATACGTTTTCAGTTCTGAAACATACAGGATATTCTTATAATATGATGACCTCTTATATGTTAAAAGCTCAAGGAAAATTGGGTTTCTCAGTTCATGACCCATTTAACAGCATCAATAGTGTAATACTTAGTCGATGACCAACAACGAAATAATAAATAAAATATATCACAATTAAAATGGATCATCCATTTCTACACAAGATATGTTGGTCTTTCTGTTTAAAAGTTGAGTCAACTCATAAGTCTGTATTGTTATTTGACATTGGTTTGTTTGCATATTAAAAAACGATTACCTATCTTCCCCATATCTCTTGTTGTTTCTTTATTGCTAGTTGCTTTGCAAAACTTGGCAGGCAGCTTACAGCTTTAATGAACATCAGACGCAGAAGTAAAGTTCAGCCTTTTAACACTGATTACATGAGACAAGATACTGAAAGTTTTCTTAAAGGGATAGTTAAACCAAAAATGACAATTCTGCAAACATTTGTTTTGAACACTACTGACTTTCACTATACTGATAAAAACATTCTTCAAAACTTTTTTCATGTTCCACCAAAGAGGGAAATACAGGTTTGGAATGACAAGAGGGTGAATAAACGATGGAAGAATGATCATTTAGGGTGAACTGTCCCTTTGCAACTGGGCACTGCTAAGCTTTGTTTTGTCTAATCCTGTTACTGGCTCTTCTAGCATTTCACAAATAACTATTATAGCCTACCAGAACATTTGGACAATGAAACTGAAGCGGTCCTGGAGTATTTGGGGAATGTGTTTGGCTCAAGTGCCTGCGCTGGGAGCTCACAGTGGAGCCTGTGCAGTGGATTAGTGTGTTCCTAGAAATCCCCTGCTGATTGTGTTTGGACTTTAATAGCTGAATATGTGACTCATTTATCTGTGAAAAAGAGCAAATCATCATATTTCCTTAGATGTTGTGGTACTAGAGGAAGATAAAAAGCTTTTGAAAAACAAAGAAACTTAAAGGGTTAGTTCACCCAAAAATGAAAATGTCATCATTACCTCATGTCTTTGCAAACAAATTAAGCTATGTTTGATGAATCCCAAAGATTTTTGACCCCCCTATAGACAGCAACGTTATTACCAAGGCTCTGAAAGGTAGTAAAGACATCGTTAAAATAGTCCATGTGACTAGTGGTCAGTCTCCTACGCTGTTGACGTAGTAAACACAGTGCAACGCTTCCGGGTTCTACATCACCAGAACCCACTGATTGGCCAGCTCCTGCATCAGCATTACACACATGCGTCGTTGTGCTCATGTGAACAGTGTCGGCCAATAGTGAGCCGGAGTTCTGACGTACTACGTGTTTACTACGTGAATAGCGTAGGACAGAAGTCTTCAACCCTGTTCCTGGGGACCCACTGTCCTGCAAAGTTTATTTCCAACCTGCTACAGCACATTGGCCTGTGTATTTTCAACAAGTGATCCTGAAGAGCTTGATTAGTTTCATCTGTCTTTGATTAGGGTTGGAGCTCAACTCTGCAGGACAGTGGGTCCCCAGGAGCAGGGTTGAAGACCTCTGGCGTAGGAGAATGACATGGAAGAGAAGAATTTGTTGAATAAATTAGTTATTTTTGGGGTTTTGTTGTGCACAAAAAGTATTCTCAATGCTTCTTAACATTATGGTTAAACCACTGTAGTGACATGGACTATTTTAATGATGTCTTTATTATCTTGCAGGGCCTTGGAAGTGGTAATAGCGTTGCAGTCTATCGGGGGTCAGAAAGCTCATGGATCTTAGTGCTCCGAAGATGTAGGTCTTACGGGTTTGGAACGACATGAGGGTGAGTAATTAATGACAGAAATTTTGGGTGAGCTAACCCTTTAAGTCAGCTTCATTTTACAGCTTGAGATAAGAATGTGTGTATGACTGGGAGGACGTGAGTGAGTGAACATGCACATGATAACAGTTCAATCCAAGTGAGCTTTAGTGCCTGGTAAACTTTCCTCTCAAATTATACGTTTAATAGGCGATACAAAGCTTGTACAAGATATGTTTATTGCTTTTCATACAATACATTTTATTGGCTTATTGTGCAATTAAAAAAGCAGTTTAGTAAAAATACTTAGTTTGTATTTTCTTTACATTACATGTATTTTCTTTAAATCTACAACACTATGAAACTGTTTCCAGCAGGTATATATTAGATTACAAACATTAATGTTTAACTAACAATATTTAAACCTCATCACAGACCTTATTATATACGGCAGGTAATGACTAACACATCTAGATGTGTCTGTGTGAATGAAAACACTGCTTAATATTTTAATATGATTCAGTAGAGACTTGTCAGAATTACATCTTCAGGGTCCAGAAATGTATTTATTTACACTACACATCTGCATACTTGTTGAATGTACTGTACTTCATCGAATTCAGTATATAGTCTTCCTGAAAGTTCAGAAATTTGCAGCAAACCTTTTGCAAAGGAAGAATCTGTGAATCTGTGGGGGGGGGGGGGGGGGGGGGGGATGGGCATTTGGCAAAGGGAGCTCAGGGTCTGTTTGATCACCAGCTGCTAGTAGAGTAGAGAAGTGAAAACCCTCGCTCTGAATCGCCAGTGCCTCTCATAGTCTCTCGCTCCCGTTCTCTAATATTCTACCTACCTCACCTCAATCGATACCTACATCAAAGGGCCAGGAGGTGGCCACATTCTTTGAAGTTGTTTGCACAGAGCTGGGTTTGCAGAGCTAACACCGGGCTGAGAAGACTCCTCCAATAACCCTGTTTGCACAGAGCTCCTCATGTTTGCCAAAACACCTAGTGGATTCTAATGGAGACCAGACTTCACTTTTAGCTCTCTGTTTTCCTCTCCATCATTTTTTCCCCCAAGAATCCATAAACCAATCAACGAGGCCTCTTATTGTGCTGCATCCTGCCAACTCTAATATTTATCCAGCATTTTATTGGCAGAAGCTTGTTGGAAACACTGAAAAGACACTAAGCTTTTCAATAAGGACACAATGGAGACTGTCCATTTGATCTCTACAATTGCAGCTGAATTGGATAATTACTGTAGTGGACTTACTTTACTACATACTATTCTTTAGATTTTTTTTCATATAATTTTGTAAGGATATAATGTGATGAATGCATGGTTGCAAGTCGCAGTTAGTTTGTTCAGATAAGAAAAAATTATGTGCAAACAATTCTGAAAATGTCAAACACATTTGAAATATCAAGGTAAAATGTATTAATTGTGATTTTTGTTATATATTCAGTTAAGATAAAGGGCATTCAATTCAACTCTCTCCAGGAGATGGCAGTACTGTCTATTAGAGTATTAGAGTATCTCTCTCTCACACAGACACGCACACCATCTACTGGTCTCAATCCTAGTATTTATGACCAGATAAAGCGGTTATATAGCTTTATTAACATTAAGAAACATCTCAGCTAGAACACACTATCCTTGTCATTGCTCTGCAGTAGCTGATAAGAGACTGATTGTAGTGTTTGCGCAAATGTATGGCAGTTTCAATAAAGAACGATGCTGGGCTGTACAGTTCCTCTTGTTAAGCATTAAAGGCCATAAACTGTTATCAAGTCTGTGGAAAATCATATCCAAACACTCACAAGGTTATTACCCATCCTTCTTCGAGGCATTCACAAGGTAAAGTGATAACCCAAGACTTTCTAGGTCATTTACTCTATAATATCAGTAACGATAGCAGTCATAAAAGACAGACAACTCAAAATTTCAAAAACACAGCTTAAGAAACTGGCCTGTTGACATTTAAATGCTAGCATCATACAGCAACACCTGCCCACTGTAACGTCACTTCCTGTTCTGCCTAGCCCAAGGCAGGGCTGTTATTCCACTGTATCTCTAATGCTCTTCAAATAGTTTTTTAAATGGCCAAACTCAATAGTGGCAGTGTTTGGCAGCAGAGTAAATATTGGCTGAGCACACAGACACAGAGGAGTTGCTATGTGTGTTACTGTGTGTTAAGTGTACGCTCCTTGCAAACCCGGCAACAACAACAAAGACGGGTAAAAAAAAAAAAGGGAAGGAACTCAAACATTCTGCTTGCTTCTTCATGATGTGATTCCTTGTTTGGCAAAGGACAAAGAAAGACATTCCCTCTTTTATACGACTTTCATTTGTGTGCATTGGATATTGTTAGCTTACATTCCTGCCATCTTTGTTGTGTCAACATGTCCCAGCTCATGTTCAGGCAATCTTCAATAGAGATTCCAGGCTTTTTGGGTCTGTGGTTTTGTGCTGTGAATGTGTTTTATTTATACACAAACACATTTGGAAAAGTCAATGAACAACTAAGGGCATGTCATTGTGCGTCCTTATCATACCTAAAATTCTAAGCAATAATCGTCTTTTCGTTGTAACTGTTTGATAAGAAAGACAACAAGATGCATGAAGACACTGGAAAAAAAAAATTGGACTAAACTGTACTTTGGTCCAGTCTGAGTAAAGAAAAAAAAAACTAGCATAAGACAAGATAGCAGTTGGGAAATGTTTGCGGAGATCTTAATCGCTTCTTGTCTAAGGCGCAAAAAAAACAAAGAGAAGACAGACAGCGTGTTTAACCCCTTGGTTAACTGACTCTTCAGTGACAATGTTTATCTAAGCCTCAGCTGCAGCTGTTGTGAATTTGTTCAGCTTTTTAGGAAAAGGCGGAGCGGGTGAGAGAGATAAAGAGCGAGAGAGAAAGAGGGAATCGATGAACTAAATGAACAATTAAAGGTAGGGTAGGCAATTCCGGAGAGGCTAGCAATAGCAAGCTAGCTTTAAAAGCATAGGTCACAGCCACTTGAAGCCAAGCCTGCAACCTTAGCCAAAAAAAGTGTAAAGCATGCTAATGCTGCGGTACGCAGGAAAGGGAGACAAGAGGCCATTTTTTAAAGGATGTTAATGAAGAACAGGCTTTATCACGATGAATAAATTGCTTTTGTGAGGAAATAACTTGTTTAATAAATCGACAGCCCATAGGCTAATGCGGTTTGCTCTCACACATTTGTTTTGGATTTAGAGTTTACACCGAAAAACTCATCACACACACACAAAAAAAAACTGTCACACAAAGCTATTATGTAACTTCAATACATGTGGAATATAGTACAGGAGCGTAAGGACCACGATTATGATAATTAATTTAACAGTGTGTGTTAGCATAATTTGTAATGTTTGAAAGCTCCAGTCCCACAGTTATCAGTAGGAACATAGGCTTCCCACAGCAGAAAGATGTTTTGTGTGTGTGAGTGGCAACTTTCAGAACAGCGAGCACAGTTCGAAGCTCTGTTTTTGTTGGCCTCATTCAGGATCGCTGTGTGTTTAAACACCAGCTATCCACATTTCCTCTTCCAGTGAGCAGAAGTAGTCATGAAAATGTCAGTGGTTTTGCGTGATTAATGAAGACCCAACCAGATTTGTGATATGGCGTTGACAGCATCAGCGGCCTAGCAAAGTTCTTTTCATCGGACCATATAATAACACTCTAAACCTCTAGCTGCCATTGGCCTGCTTGTTTAATTCCCGTTTGGAAGATTTTGACCCATTCTTGCATTTTTCATGCCACCAAGCTCTCCTAATAAAAAAACACTCAAAGTCAGGTGAGAGGGAACATGCCTGTCAGCTTGGTAAGAGTTGGCTAGCACTGATCAGTTCTGATGATGAAGCATAGGGGAATTGATATAATTTGAGGGGGAAATTGAAGCCCTGAGCGTGAAATTACCCCTCATTAATCATGGACGGCTTTTTAAGGAAGAAAATTGTAAATTAACTCTAATAACTCTGAGTCCACAGACACAAACTGCCAAAAGAAAATGCTCTGTAAATTTTCCATGTTCTCGTTGGTCATTTTAAAGGGATTATCCTCGCAAAAATGAAAATTTTGTTGTTTTGTTTTACTGACCCCCATTTTGTTCCAAATCTGTACAACTTTCTTTCTTCAATGAAAGAAAAAATAAATAAATTATATATGTGTGTGTATATATATATATAATATGTGTGTATATATATATATATATATATATATATATATATGTATATATATATATATATATATATATATATATATATATATATATATATATTTTTTTTTTTTTTTTTTTTTTTTTTTTTTTAAATAATGCTGGTACCCAAACAGTTTTTGACCATTTAGATTTTTGTGTGAACTATGCCTTTAATAAAGGTGTTGTCTAACCAGTCTTTTGGGAATAACTCATTTTTGCCCTAAGAGCTCATTTGGGCAAAACATTTGTAAATGCACAATGCATGCATGAATGGTCACACCTAGTTTATTGTTGAAAATAATTATGTGAAACTCTACTCTGTTCATGTAATTATCAGGGGAAGAAAAAAAGCATTTTCGATATAGGAACTTATATTTGTTTTAAGGGGAATTTGTTACTTCCTAATACATGCATGTGGGTCATAAAAAGCACTGAAGTGACACTGAAGACTGGAGTAATGATGCTGAAAAATTCAGCTTTGCCATCACAGGATTAAATAACATTTTAAAATATATTCATATAGAAAATATAAATAAATATGTCATTTTAAATTGTAATAATATTTCATAACATTATCATTTTGACTGTACAGTGGGGCAAAAAAGTATTTAGTCAGCCACCAATTGTGCAAGTTCTCCCACTTAAAAAGATGAGAGAGGCCTGTCAATTTTCATCATAGGTACACTTCAACTATGAGAGACAGAATGAGAGAAAAAAAAATCCAGAAAATCACATTGTCTGATTTTTAAAGAATTTATTTGCAAATTATGGTGGAAAATAAGTATTTGGTCACCTACAAAAAAAAATCTAGATTTCTGGCTCTCACAGACCTGTAACTTCTTCTTTAAGAGGCTCCTCTGTCCTCCACTCATTACCTGTATTAATGGCACCTGTTTGAACTCAGTACGTTATCAGTATAAAAGGCACCTGTCCACAACCTCAAACAGTCAGACTCCAAACTCCACTATGGCCAAGACCAAAGAGCTGTCAAAGGACACCAGAAACAAAATTGTAGACCTGCACCAGGCTGGGAAGACTGAATCTGCAATAGGTAAGCAGCTTGGTGTGAAGAAATCAACTGTGGGAGCAATTATTAGAAAATGGAAGACATACAAGACACAGATAATCTCCCTCGATCTGGGGCTCCATGCAAGATCTCACCCCTCGGGGTCAAAATTATCACAAGAACGGCGAGCAAAAATCCCAGAACCACACGGGGGGACCTAGTGAATGACCCATAGAATCTTTGGAGGGAGTTGAAAATCTGTGTTGCCCAGCGACAGCCCCAAAACCATCACTGCTCTAGAGGACATCTGCATGGAGGAATGGGTCAAATTACCAGCAACAGTGTGTAAAAACCTTGTAGAGACATACAGAAAACGTTTGACCTCTGTCATTGCCAACAAAGGGTATATAACAAAGTATTGAGATTAACTTTTGTTATTGACCAAATACTTATTTTCCACCATAATTTCCAAATAAATTCTTTAAAAATCAGACAATGTGATTTTCTGGATTCTCATTCTGTCTCTCATAGTTCAAGTGTACCTATGATGAAAATTACAGGCCTCTCTCATCTTTTTAAGTGGGAGAACTTGCACAATTGGTGGCTGACTAAATACGTTTTTGCCCCACTGTATCTCTCTAATATATATTGAGAACAGTAAGTTTTAAAATGTTTTTAAAGAAGTCTCTTCTGCTGACCAAGCCTGCATTTATTTGATCCAAAATACAGCAAAATCAAATATTTTTACAATTTAAAATATAAAATAACTTTTTCAATTTGAATATATTTTAAAATGCAATTTATTTATGTGATTCAAAGCTGAATTTTCAGCATCACTATTCCAGTCTTTAGAGTCACATGGTCCTTCAGAAATTATTCTAATATGCAGATTTGCTGCTCAAGAAACTATTATTATTATCAATATTGAACAGTATAATTGTGTACACATTTTTCAGGATTATTTAATGAATAGAAAGTTAACTTAAAGTTTAAAATTTCTTTAAGTTCTTACCCAAAAAAGAAAAAAGAAATTCTTACCAACCCAATACTTTTTAACGGTAGTACAATGTTACAAAAGTTGTGTGTGTGTGTGTGTGTGTGTGTGTGTGTGTGTGTGTATGTATGTATATATTTTTATATATATATATATAAAAGAGCAAAAGAAACAACACTGTGACCATTAATTATGTAACTGACATGCAATGAAAGTAGTGTGCAAAGTATTGCACTGTCAGGCTGACACCACACATAGGTTGAGAGTGTGTGTGTTTAGTTAAAGCATGCTGCTGGCCCAGACCATGCATTAGTGATGAGATTGTAGGCCTCAAAGACCTCACATCCCCTCGGCCAAACTGTCAATCAAAGCTCCCTTACAGCCTGCAGGAATTACACAAGCTACATATTCCAGTACTATCTACTGCATCTGCAAAGCTATTATGAATATATATTGACCTTATTATGACAGCATGATAGTGTGTGTGTGTGTGTGTGTGTGTCCAGAGGCAGTGAAGTATACTTTCCACAATTAAAGAGCAACTCTTGTGTAATTTATGGACTGTTGCACAGGCAAAAAGGACAAAAAGGAGTAAGGCTGTGTGATGAAACATTAATAGCATTTGTGTGTGTTTTCAAATGGGAGTGTGAATGATTGGCACAAAGTATTCTATTCTCATATTTTATCCACTCAATCATAGACAATTACTCCAAACTATTGCATTTTTAAAATTAACTTTAGAAATATTAGAAAATATATGTATATAAATACAATAAATAAATAAAGTTGTTATCTTTGGGGCCACCCAAGGACATCTTGACAAACAGGTTTTTGGAGATTTCTGTAGAATATTTTGTCTATGCAAATAAACCCACGTCTTGCTATTCAAATCGACACTTCAGTGGTTGCATTACATGTTAAGTTTCAAGGTGAACCTGAGACAGCGATGTGGTGATCATGTTCCTGAGCAGACGATAGAATAAGTACACACAAACACACACACCTCCACTCCAGCGCGCGTGCGTGTGTGTGTGTGTGTGTGTATGTCTGGGTATGTCTGTCAAGACAACTGAGCTGACACAACCTCAGGAGGTGGATGGTTTCACAGGGTAAGGGTGACAGTTTCTTGTTTCAGCCAAGTTAGATTGGTGTCACACTAAATTAAGTCTGGCAAAGCCTCACATGCCACGAAATCGGTATGTAGAATTCCTGAGTTGCCACATGTCTCTCCAACACCTCTTGAATGACATAATGTGATAGGTGGCCTACATATCTGCTCTTTTGAATTTGACTGGAGGGAGAATATAACGCAAAAAATAGGCTACACATAATTTGATACTGTGCAAGTCACTGTTTACAAGATTGACAAAGAATAAAAAGCGTTACGCTTAAACTGACACGTCAAAATGCTGTTAAACTATAGCGTTATTAAATCGAGAAGATTGTTCTCACTTTTTCAGCTTGTTCCTCTTCCTTTAGGACTTACAGCTTTGTTTGTTTTGTGGTGGTATGAGGTATTTTGATGTGAGATTACTGCCTCATCCCACACCTGTTCTTCTCTCTTGACCCCTATCTGACCTTTACACTTTCAACCGACTTCCCCTCGGCCAGCGAGAGCCTCAAATGCTCTTTCTAGCTCTTTAGCAGGTCTGCAGCTGCTCCAAAAACAAACACCGGGGGAGCAGGAGCAGGTGCTGAAGGTTATGAGGGCTAAAACTCCAAGATGAGTGAGAGGAAGCCCAGCACCGATTGAAAACGCACACCCACACGATGGGAATAAACAGCAGGTTAACAGTCACACAGGTTCACGGGTCAATGAGTACACGGTTCACAGCCTGTTAGTGTGTGTCTTCTCCGAAGTCCTCATGTAAATCACGCATAAAAACTGTTAGAATGCAGCTCTGTGGTGACTGACAGGAGTTTTGATTTGAAGTGAACCTTTTCAAGACTGTGTAGATGGGGGTGTGAGACTTTCCAAAGCAGACTGACCTTTATCATGAAAGATGAGATAACCATCTCTAACCCTTTCCTTCCCATCACAGTGTTTTGATTACGGTAGTTCAATTACAGTGTCTTTTGTGTGGGTTGAACACGGCTGCTAAAACACTACAGCATTATCCGAGCAACAATCAGAAAGCAGTCTGGGCTGGCGAGGGGGATATGGGGGTATAGCCACATGTCGCGTACAACAAACATACTGAGTTACAAAACATACTCACCAGGAAGTGAGTCATTTTCAGGAAAAAAAATTAAAATTCATTCCTGTGCAGATTTGGAGAATGTTAAGATTACACTGATGCAAAAATGCACTGGAGGAGTGCAAACATGCTGTGGATGAAAGCGAAATGTGAAAGTGGATTGCTCAGTTTGTTGGCAACGTTTGTGCTGCTTTCTTAGATCTAATCTTCTTTGATCAGTGAAACACTCCATAAGCACAAGAATGTTTCGACTGTCAGTCTCATTAACCTCCTATTGACAAAGACTGTACGGGCAGCCCGTACCAACCATCACATTCCACAAACGGTTTCTTTTCATCCGTGAGCTCTCTTTAACCTTGCTAAGATAATGCACCTGCATTGATGTTGCAAACACTTGAGTGGTTGGCCTCCGAGAAAGCAAAGCATCTCTTTGGGTTCCAGACAAAAACAGAGAGATAGAACAAGAAGCAGACAAATACAGTCAAATTATCATTCTTTCAAACCTTTGATATGATTTTTAAATTAAATGCATTCAGTCTATTACACAGAGTTATTAAAAAAAATTTACAAAGATGAAAAAATAACAGTTAGAATCTGGAGGGAGTTGACAGTTCACAATTAAAAACTATGGGGAAAATTAAATTTCAGAATAAATAGTATTCTCATGAATAATATATGCAGAGTAATACTAATAGCACTACATTAATATAAACAATAATTAATAGTAACACAATAAAAACAATATAAATGTAATGCATTGATATAATTTAATATTAAATAAATGTAATATTTTAAATTAAAAAAATATATATTTTATTTAATATAAATCTGAATTTAATATAAAAAATGTGAAAGAGTTAACCAGTTTTAACATTACAACAATGCAGAGCCCTCTGCAGTAATATTAATTCAAATAATTTAAATACATCACATTTCTAAGACAATAATTAGAATGTACAAGCAGTTCTGTTTTCTGACCTTAGGGAATGAATGTTTCAAGTTATAATAAGCATCTTTCAGTTGTTTATCATTACATTTATTCAGAGTATAGTCCCGGCAGAGACGTAAAGCATTTGCTAAATTTTTCATTTCCTGTTGGACAACTAAAACCCAAAAGTTTATAAACCCATTTCCTCCAGCCCTGGAGCAGTTGCAGTGCAGTATGTGTGTGTGAATAAATCTGCCACATGTCTCTGTAGTGTAAGTGTGAATGTTTTTGAGCGTGTGAGTATGAAGCTGCCTATGTGTTTCTCATTAATAACTGAGTGGCGAGTGCTGACACTTGCTGATTGGAACGGAGAGCCTGTTATTTACAGTAAGCTGCCAAACTACCGTAATAAGAGTAGTAGATGTACAAACACACACACAAAGAGTCTCTACATGTGTTCAGTATTTCATTAACTATATTACAATTTACAATCCTATTCAGATCCTTAAATTATGTTGCTGTAAATTGATACATAAAATCAGCCGACCACATTCTGGCCCTTTAACCATTATATCATGGTACACACACACACACACACACACACACGCACACGCACACGCACACGCACACGCACACGCACCCACACACACACACACCCCCACACACACACACACACACACACACACACACACACACACACACACACACACACACACACACACACACACACACACACACACACACACACACACACACACACACACACACACACACACACTCATAAATCATACAGTATAATTTTCTTCTGCTCTTTGCAGCTTTGTTCACTTTGATGAAACTGTCATTGTTGTTTATCACAAACATCCGCTCTCTGTGATCACATATCTAATGTTCTCCATCCTTTGAATCTTGAATAGTTCAAAAGGAAGTCTGTGTTATTTAGTTGCTAATGCATACAAGAAAAAGAGGATGTAATGTCTGTCAGTGCGAATGACTTAACAACACACTGCTGTATAAAGCAGTGACCATTGGCTGTCAAATCCCCAGCAAAAACAATGTAAGCACTTTCCCGCAGTCTTTTAGCTCTCCACACCTCTTCTGTATTTGAATTGCTAATGTGCTCTCACTCTTTTGAGCCAAGTCTCCCTCAGTATTACCTATTCTGTTGGAAGTGCTGCCAAGCTACATGGAAGCTAGCTTCCATCAAGACTCACATGCCGGATCTTTACTACAGCCTGAACATGCATGATGCACAGGATACTGCGAAATTCCCAGAGAAAAGATGAGGACTGTGATGGGATTCACCAAAAAGATTAAAAACAAAAAGTCCAAAAGGAAGTCCAGTTAAAGCATTTTAAAACTGCCATATCAGAATGTGTCACTATGGTTAGAATAAGCCCATAATTGCCATTATTGTTAGCCATATTTAGTACAGAGTTCACATGGTGTGGGGCTCAACAAATTCACAGTGTTTAAATGGTAGCGCTTTCAACACACCCATGGCCACCGAGGCACTTTACATATTGCCTCACATTCACCCATTCATTCACTCATTCATACACCGACGGTGGTGTCAGCTATGCAAGGCGCCATCCAGCTCATCGAGAGCAGCTGGAGTTAGGCGTCTTACTCGTGGACACCTCAACACTTGGTCAGGTGGAACCACTGAGCCACTGCCGCCCCTCTACATCCATCTGCCCATCTTATAAAGCCATAAACATTCCAACAAGTGAGTACTGGAGTACACTGTCAGAATAGCAGCGCTGACACTTCATCGCTGCAACAGCTGTTTATAACAAAGCAGAATACTTGAGTTTTATACACAGCATAAATAAACTACCGTTTAAAAGTTTTTGTTGTCATAAGATTTTTTTGTCATTCATTTGATCAAAAATACAGTAAAAACAGTAATACTGTAAAATATTATTACAATCAAAATTTACTCTTTTCTATTTTAATATATTTTAAAATATAATTTATTCCTGTGAATGCAAAGCTGATTACTCCAGTCTTCAGTGTCACAGGATCCTTCAGAAATCAATCTAATAATTTGGTGCTCAAAACACATTTCTATTATTATCTTGTTCTTGTTATTTTTGTGAAAGCTGTGATACATTTTAGTAAAAACAATTATTTTAAAATAAAGCTTACAGACCCCAAACTTTTGAAAGATGTGTACACACACACACACACACACACACACACACACACACACACACACACACACACTGTGCAAACTGTATATTCTATTCCATAACCATAAATCTACCCACCACAGAAAACTTTCTGCAGTTTTAGATTTTCAAAAAACATCACTGTATGATTTATAAGCTGTTTACCTCATGGGGACCAAAAATGTCCCCACAAGGACAAGGATTCCGGATCTTGCCATCTTTGTGGGGTCATTTTGTTCTCATAAATAATGTAGGGTGTACCAGAACCAGACACACACACACACCATACTTTATTGCAAACGCAACCTTCTAACATCAATCAACTACAATGTGACAAAGCATCACTCCAACTGAAAATTTACAAATTAAATATGTAAGGGATAATCCACAGCTAGCCATGCATTAAAGGATTTGGAATTACATTCCAAAATGTAATGTTTTTGAGGCACGAGAAGACAAACAAATACGCAGCAGCGAACTCCAACCCACGTTTCTCTATCATTGCTGCTTGTCCTGTCTTCAAATCACTTCCACGGTCTGCTTGTCATGCATTGCAACAATGCTCACTAATGACACACCAGGCCGATGACATGTCTTATCAGCTTTACCGGCATATGTAACAGGCCTCTGCGAGTAATAAGGGATAAGGGACATTTCTCTCTCTCTCCTTCATCAGACAGAGCGAGAGGCATTGCTGTCAACAAGACTGGAGAGCAAGAAAAAGACACGGACCCTCATCACTACTAAACTAGCATGAAACTGCCTTCCGTCACGGATTAGCCAGCCAACACTTTTCATTACCTGCCATTCAAAGAATGGTATTTATGGCGGCAGGGGGTGCAAGTGTGTAGGCTGTATGTATGATGAATACATGCCTTGCAAGCATTTTAGCTTGCTGGTTTCAGAAATCAAGCACACCTCTTTAATTCTGTAGCCAGGATTATGACAAAGACAATGACATTTAAAAAAACATCAGGATATATAACAGGGAGCTCTTATCAGAATTATTTTATCAGGTTCAGATGGTACATTGACAAGAAAGGCTGTTATCTAGAGTTTGACATGATTTAAATATCTAACAGATGCTAACAGGACAGATTACTCCAAACGACAGAAGAACATTTTAAATAATATCCCAAAAATTACACTTCACTCAATAAACCATAATTTCTGACCACTTCTAACATGTTCCTAATACTTATCTTATTGTACAATATTCTATTGACAACACTACAAATATATTGATGATGAGCTTTGCCTGGTAAATTGTATTTGTAGGTCATGTGAGGACATTTTTTCTTTATTTTTATTTTTATTTTTGTCAGATCAATCAGAAAAAAAATATTACAAATCCAATTCATATACAATGACTCGAATACATCTTTTCTATGAGGAACATTTCCTGAAGAAAACTTTTTTTGTAAGTAAAAGTTCTCAGGGTGATAACAGTCCTGATTTCGTAATTTAAAATGTTTACACTATGAGTAACACACACACATACAGATTGATATATTACATTGAAAATGTGGGTAATTGAGCAATGAAAGTTATTTTGTGTTTGTGTCACTCATGAAGCTTCCATCTTTCTATAATTTTATTCCCCACCCCCTTTTTATTCTTCTGCTGGCTCTATCACACATTCCCCTACATACATCATTGTTCATGTATTAATATTCTGTTCTGCGTGTCATTCATCTCTATTTCTTGTCATCTTTCTCTCATTTTGACGACAAATATTCAGATCTGTTGAATCTAAAGTTCCTCAACCAGACCTAGAGAAGAGGGCAGGAAATGTTAGGGTATGAGGGGGAAGTAGAGTGATGTTCACTACAGTTGTCTTTCATATCCCATAGCAGCAGCTGCCTGGATTTCTTAATGGTCTTTTCATGCTCTTGGACACTGGGTGTCTCTTTGTAGGCAGCTAGCTGTGGCCAGGGTATAATATTACTCCACTGTCTGCATACTCGGCACCAGGCGCACTCAGTCGGTGGCACTCAGTAAAGCATTACTGAAGGCCAATGATGCATGGTTGAATGCAGAGCTGCTTGATTCACTGGTGACCAGAGAATGTAGCATTTACCATGCTGGGGAAAAAAATATATATAGTATTTATTGATATTTTAAATGAGCTTTTATTTTTATATTTTACATTTTAATTGTTAAGGTTTTATGTTCTATGCAATTGTATGTAAATGTTTATTTTTAGCTTCTAATAATTTGTTTTAATTTCAGTTTTTAATTAAGTTTAAGTTTGTCAGTATTTCGGGTTTTTTTTTTTTTTCCAGATTCAATTTGATTAATGATTTTTTGTATTCTTAGTTTTAGTTAACAATAACAGTCTCAGCTATAGCTTTCACTTTCTTTGACTCTTGCAATTGGCTTTTTATTAAACTGTTTCAATATTTTGTCTCAAGGAGAAATACGACGCTGTGTTTCATAATGCTCTGAAGAGCAGAGAGCGACTATAACACACACACACACACACACAGTTGGCCCATCTGCCCGGTGACGCTTGGTCTCCTCAGCAATCATACCTCACCGTGGCTTGCCCAATCTGTCCCACCACAAGCAGAGTGGCAGCAAGCCACATACCACTAGCTTATTAACAAACTCAGCTAGCAGTAACTCTCCACAGCTCTCAACCAAATGCTAACATATAATACTTCCAGCCAATTTATATAAAAACTGTTCACAATGATTACATCGTCTTAAATTAACATATACAAACAAAAGATTCATACTGTCCGCATGACACAATGATACAAATGTGCGGGAATAAGTCACTGCTGTTATTTTGCTTTATTTTCTATTGTCACATTGCCCTTGACTGTGTGTCTGTACCTGTATGAGCAGGTGTGGCCCTCTCAATGGATGTTGTGCTAAATATGGTGACTCAGCAGGCATTAAAGAGTGCCAAGATATGCAAAAGGGGACCTTGGTGGTAGCACTGGCACCTAGTGTTAAATAGTTAGGGGAGTGGTCTGTGCTTTTTTAGCCAATCAGTAAACAGGCCAATCAGAAACATAATTTTGCATAATGATTGCTTTTTGTAGTTAGGAAAATGCTGAAATATATCAGTGTTTACCTCCTTGATATATATAATACAATGTTGGAGTTAATTATGCAGCTGTAAAGAAAAGCTAGTCTATATTCTAGCATGCATACAATACATATAAGGGCAGGTGTGTACTGGAAGATCCACTCATGGGTTTCAGTCTTGAACTAACAGATTGTTTATTTTCTTCTTTTCCCTTTAAACTCACAGATTAACACTGACACTAACCTACTCCTACATTCAAAGAAGATAAATATGTTTCTGATCCATAACATGAGCCATCAGACCACTGGGGAGTCTCAAGACACTTCCTCAGACATCAGTGCTTGGGCATTATAGCATGTTGAGGTTAAAATGCAATATCATATCATACAAAAGTCTTATTTAAATTGTTTAAATAAATTAATATTTTATTCGGCAAGGACCCATTGAATTGATCAAAAGTGACAAACTTTAAAGTAATTTATAATGTTACAAATTTTACTTCAAATCAATGCCTAGTTCTGTCATGACACTCTAGATGGCGCAGGATGATGGGTCCTTAATGCAAGCTGATGATATTTAGAAACGTTAACTACTTGGCACAGCTGATTGGTCCATGTTGCATCTGCATCCAATGAGCTTGCTGCTCAACATTTAAATCGCTGGTTACAATTCTCTATAGCATTTTGCAACACACTTTCAGAGTTTGTCTAAAACCCTCCACCTGTATAGATCTGCTATGGGATAATTGATATATGCTATTTGTGTATGAATATAAGAGATTCAAAATAAAAAATAAAAAATATTTTTTTTTATCTCACGACCACAAACTTTTGAATGGTAGCGTAACTGGTCTACACAACTCATCCATACAGAGATTAGAATTATTTACCTTGTTTCCACAGAATATGATAGGTTTTCAAGAACGAGTTGCTTATTCATAAAAAAAGTAAATAAAACACTTCATAGGTTCTTTTCCAAGAATATTTCCACACTACATGCCTGTGGACACTATGAATTTTCATGACAACACCATAAACAAGCAAAACAGTCATCAGCTCAGAAGGTGAGCCGTGTACTGAAACCACAACGTTTAAGAGGATTTCTGTGAATGCTGCTGGGGGAGCTTCTTAAGGCTTCAGAAATGCCCTCACTAAGCAAAGTTTGGATCCATTATCTAAAACCAAACAACAACAACAACAACAACAACACACCCTGGGATATAGACAGGAGAACATAAATATAGAGATGTTCTTTTTCCTGATGTTAAGACTGGGATTTTTTTCTTCATTCTGCTGGGTGTTTTTTTCTCTGACAGCTCCTGGCATGAAGCCCCAAACCTCAGCGCCTAACCACATTTTAACATTCTCAGTCACTGTCACGTCTCTTTTTCTTTTACTCTCTCACTTCACTGAATTGTTATGCATACTCTGAGCCAACTCAGAGCCAACTCATGGTCTGAGCCAAAAGAGCTTTATTCTGCAGAGTGAAACTGACACATAATAGTGTGTATATTATAATCATTGCTATTACACACGCACGCGCACACGCACACACACATACACACAAATCCACTGCCTGGTTCCTTACAGGGCAATATATTATTTCTATTTGGATTATTAGTGGGCAATTACAGAAACTCAAAGCGTTCAATTGGTGTGGGCAGCTCTCGTTGCTTTAATGACAACAGCATGAGCCTTTGTGGGTTTTACCGGATGTGTGTTTACTGGGTGAAAGATGCATATGGTTCTGATATCTCTGAAAATGACAAAAGACAGGGGAAAAGGATACACTAAAGCACAGGGAAATAGTACACAAACAAACTACATATCTGTGGTACATGCTTGCGATGAAAACCAGAAAACAACCACACTTAGATGACATCTCATGACTCACTGAGTGAGGAAAAACTGGTTTGTAATTACCATAATTTTGCTTTGAGAATGGTGTAAACATTTTACCACATCTGATTATGGCTGAAAACAGATGACTGTGGTAAAAAACTGCTTGTCCGGAATCAAGTATGAGGTGAGTGCGCTTTGAATCCCTTCTCCAGTCTGCTTCAGTTGATCACTTCACATGGAATAATGAGCCATTTTCATAAAAAGCTAGTGTCTATTGTCAAGAGACCATACTAACAAAAGAGGGAGTTAATTACAGGATCATCCCACCTGGAGCATTTTGAGGTTAAGAACACTTAACATGACTAAAACAAATAGGACACTTTCCTGGATTAGCATCCTTTTTTGTTCCTGGAATAACATTACTCTCATCCAATCATATTAAGGTTAGGGTTAGGGCTATGTTTGGATGCTTCCAGGAACAACAAAGGTTGTTGATCCATAAAACATATTCTACAAAACACTTTTTTAAAGGGACAGTTCGCCCAAAAATAAAATAAAAACTGTCATAATACGTTGATATTTTAGCATATTTTATAAATTATTTAAAAAAAAAGTATTTTGATTATATTTTTTCAATTATTTATAATATTTAAGCATTACTCAAGCGGATATTCATTAAATCTCCTTTTGTGTTCCGCATTAGAAAGAGGAAAAAAATCAAAAAGAATAGTCCACCACACAACAACATAGGAATGATATTGCTGGAATCACTTTTAGAATTTTTTCCCAGCTAATTCTAAAGTGCCAGGGATCAAACCTGCTTTGAATATTTACACAACCACCTTTAACCATAACACTAACCAGCATCTGTTTACAAATGCCACATACAACTTATGGGAAATTAATGTTATGGAATAACATCAGCTTAGATGACTCTCAGCAGAGTTCATCTCCTCAATGAGAGAAGCACATTAATGCGTAAGTACCTAAGAGAGCAGCCAAAAGCACCTCATTCAGCTCTTCCCCTCCCTTCATTAAACAGACAGGTGCTCGGGGCGACCGTAACACTAGCCCTGCAACCCAATCAGCTGCTAAGCTATTACCATGCCAGTGACTGTGACAAAGACACATCTGTTAATACCCTCTGAGTGTCATCAGAATGTCAGATGACGTCACAGCTCAGCAGGCCCAGCGTGTCAGAATGCCCTTCTCTCCCAGAAAGCATTAAAGAGGGGTGGGTCAAATGTGCTGCTCACACCTTGCAGTGAGATCAAGCACTGCGGGTTTCCAATAACCATTTACTACATGCTAACGGGCCTCGCTCTAGTTTAAGAGTCACAAGCTTAAAAGTGCATGCCATGCCAGATCAGGGGCGCCAGTCGCAGAAAAACATTGCATTTCAAGTATTCGTGACTATTTTGTGATTAAAATAGAGATGGTATTGAAACATCTCCAAAAGAAACATCTATTGGCCCCAAAGGATTTGTGTCTTGCATTTTCCTCTATAAAAACTGTGTTTTAAGATTAGGGATGAGAATGAGAAATTCATCAATTCCAGTTCCTTGTTGGACTTTGGCTTTGGACACAGGCTTTGGACATGTTTCTAGCCATCATTTTTTGATTGAATTGAGGCAGATCGGCTGAATGCGATCTTGAAGTAAAAAATAACTTTTTTAGGCAATGTTGCCGTCAATGGGCAACCAGGTAAGACACAGGGCCCATGACCGATGAATCCAGATTTTAAGTATCCAAATTTGCTGTCCATTCTCAATGGGAAAGTGGCCAAGCAACTGCCTCAGCAGCATTGCTCAAAAAGTTGCCCTGTGGATCATCACTTTACAATAATTATTCAATAACTTTAGTTACAAATACAATATAAACTATTAAAGTTTAGTTAATTAATATATCATTGTTCATTAATTATAGTTCATTATACCTCATTAAATGTTTTTCATGACACCTTATGCATTAACTAATGTTTAAAAAATGAATTTTACTGCAAAAAGGATTTCACATTGCACATTCAGTGAAAGATGACGTGTGTGCGGCCCTGCAGTTGCAGTAGCACTGTATCATAGCGGGAGGCTGCAGATTCTGGCAGTCTGTGTTCCTTTCCTCACAGCTGTAGTGGTGTAATTAAGACCTCTCTGGAAGTGACAGCATGAACTGGAGACATAAAACTCTCTCTTGCTCACTCTCTTCCCCACCCTCCCTCCGAGCTCAGCTGTTTCCTCCCTTTGCTGTCACAAACTGTGCGAGCATGAGAGAGAGTAAAGGAGGGTGGAGTGCAGGGAGGGCTGACAGGTGTATTTATAGCATGCCAACGCATTAAATTGATAGATGTCACCTTGCTGCTGTAGTCCTGAGGGCACTGCACCAACCCTCCTGCGCACTAACAAGCTGCAAAGCGCTTTCAGGGAACACCAAGCGAGAGAAAGAGAAAAACCGAGAGATGGTAAGATATATAAAGAGACAGAGGAGGGAAAAAAAACAACAAGCGCTGCCGGCAGTTAAATGAACAAACAGAGAGAAGAGGAGAAAACGAGTGCAGTTCTCAGTTTCACCTGCCTGACTGCATGTGCTGCTCACTAATTAAAACAAAACCGCAACTCCCAGAGCTCCTCTGTTTCCAGGAATAGCGTCAATCTAACGACCAGGCAATTAGCAGCGAGCCACTGAATGATGTGTCCCGTCTGGACCAGTGGACTGTGGGCTTGGCTACTGTGTATGTCTGTCAGTATGTTCAGCATCGAATGTTTTTAAAAGTTTGCTGTTCCAGATTCAATAATAAGGTTGTGTACCACAAAATAGCAGCAATAGAACACCCTTTCTTTCTGAGATGTCCTCACAGGTTGCATACATACAGTGTAGCCTGATTCACAAAAGAACTGGTTCAAAAGCATCAGCATAGCCAGTTTAAGTTGAACAAATGACTAGTTAGTCTAAGACATAATTACTTCCGGTTAAAGAAGTCTTTCGTTTTTTAAAATAAATCATTTTACTCAGCAAAGACTTATTCAATTAAATTAAAAGTGAAAGACATTTATAAAGTTACAATGGATTTCCATTTCAAATAAATGCTGTTCTTTTAAACGTGTACACTATGTACACTTTTGGTACACTTAGTGGTTAATAAACAAAACTGGCAGCGTTTTGCAGAAGAAGATTGTAGCCACTTCTCTCCGTTTATGGATATGACGAGTCACGCAGGTACTGGGCTACTGCACAGCAGTTGATGTCCCGCCGGTCTAAAAAAAGTCAGAAAATAAACACTTATTATAGGCCTGCCATTGTGATTCGGGATAAGTATAAAACACGGTTTGGAAGATGGATTCATGATGTACTCGCTCATTATTTTGTACATTTTGAACAAAAAAGTTACATAGTGTACCTTTAAAGACATGTTTCTTGAGCAACAATGTAAGCATATTAGAGTGATTTCTGAAGAATCATGTGACACTGAAATCGGATCAGATCGAGAGCTTGGAAAATTGCCATCGAACTAAACTGAAAACAGTGAATTAATTTAATCATATCCAAAAATGTGTGTTCCTAGCAGTCCCCATTATACCTCTACCTTGCCTTCGGTGTTTGCATTACATTTTTGAACTTTTATTGTTTTAGTCCAATTGAAATTCAAAGTGCATGTGTGTTTTATAGCTGAGCGAGATGTTACTAGTGAAGGTCATGAGTGTTCTCTTGTGTTACATCTCTCCAAAACATTACAGAACACATTATCCCGTAAACACATTAGACATTTTCAGATAAAGAGGGCCGTTGAGCCGGTGGTGTTGAAGCTGCTGAAATAAAAGGCTGTCAGAATGATTGTGTTGACATTGCTTAAAGTCAGCATGTCACCTGACCCCGCTCTCCTGAGGCCAACTCTGTCCAGTTGAGGTATTGGGTGTCAGTACCAACGAGCTCTCTTAAAATACACTTAGGCTAAATTAAAGGGTTTGGGAGGCCCGGCTGTATATGTCAAGACCCTGAACTGTCATTTCCACACTTCTAAAGCTCACTTGGCTCACACTTATAACTATATCTATAGCTGCCAGGAATATGCTGTCTAAATGAAACCGAGTAAGATCAGCACATATTAATGTTACTGGTAAGCCATTAGCTTCAATAACACTCATAATGCCACATTACAGTCGCTTCAACTGTTGGTGTGTCTAAACCTACATTGTTAAAGGCAATCTGAATGTGTCAGTGTGTGTTTGTGAGAATGGCCCAAGTATATCCCTAGATGGCATAGCAACATGGTTCTTATTATCCACTGGGCGGGAGGTGGAGAAAAAAGAGAGTGAAAGAGAGAGAGAGAGAGAGAAAGAGAGAGGGGGGTTGCAGACAGAGAGGATACACTATCTCTGGGCTGACATGTGTCACCAGCCTCAGCTGCTTCTGGTACTCCACTGTCAGAGACTGAGCGAAAAGAGCGATAGAAACAGAGATAAGCAGACAGACAGAAAAAGAAACAGTGAGTGCAGTGCGATATGAGGATATACCACAGCAATACAAATACCACCACCAACCTCTGATCCATCTGTTAGTCCATCTGTCTGTTTGTCCACTCTACCTAACCCATTTTTTGGGTCTGTCCTCTACTGCCCTTTTCTCTACTCCATGCTAACCAAAATGCCATGCTATTCCTGCTGGCTCCACCAGCTCACAGAAACGTGAGCCATCCAATATGTGTGCCATGCCCAAACAATGTGCCACATTAACGACTCCTGCACTCACATACAAGTAACATTTATAGAAGGGCATGTGCCACTGACTGAATATGCACTGAATGACTTTTCTCTTTAAGAACGCTGTATAAATGATATACTGCTTATCTGAGCATTGCTGTAGTTTGACTGAAAAATTTGCTTAAAAGATTCAATTATATTAGGCTGGAAATAACCATTGTATAAAGTGCATCATTCAGGGTGTTATTGTAAAACTAAAACTACTACAAATTGTTTTAGTAACAGAAATTATTCTAAGCTTAAAAACAAAGGAAAACGAGAAATGTTTCCTAGATTAAAATAAAAGGTAATTAAATTATTAATAAACACTATAGTAGTATACAATAATACTAAAATAACACTGAACAATATTAATATATTTAATAAATAATATTGTTTATATAAATAATATTTAATAATAAAATATTATTTATATGCATACATGTATAAATCACACATTTAGATTACCATTTGTTGCCATTATTTCAAGAGTTTGCATACAAATATTTTCAAAGCAACTTTTGCATTCACTTTACACTCAAAGATGTGGATTCAGACAGGAATTAAATGATAGAAAAACCTTGGTGTTTGCCCAACGAACAAAAAAAATCAGTCAGGAATATTCTCACTGGTAAACAAAAACCATTCTGCCAGCAATTATCAACCTAAACAATAATGTCCAAATGTGGATTTATTGTGTGTATATGGCTATAAATAGACACATGATTAAAGCTGAAAGTACTCAAATGAAGTGGTGAATGCAATGATTTTAAAAGTAAATTCATCTCATGAGGTTGGGGCGTCTCCTCTGTAATATAGTGTTAGTGTCACGCCACTCATGTGAGCTCAGGGTAGTGTTACTCTTTCGGCACAATGACCACATTACCATGATAGCGGAAGAATGCTAATGTACTGTTAATTATGACCCTGTGCAAATACCCTGCTCAAATGTTCTCCGTGTACCCCTACCTCACACACACAGTCATAAGCAAACATAGTGCAAATCACACCTGGCCAGTATCCTAGGTGCAGTGTGTAACTGGTGTTGGAGAGCGTGTCCTTCCCCTCTCCATCAGAGCCGCCAGTAGCATGCTGGGACTCCGCCAACGGCAATCATAGTTCCCAGAAATATGCTTACGTTGTAGCCCCTCACGAAAAAGCATCTGGCACACATACACACACACCCTCTCTCTCTCTCACTCTCACACTGAGGGTTGTGTTTGTCCCGGGTGTGAAAATAAGATCCCTTGCCTTGGTAAATGCCTTTTAGCAGCAGGGCAGTTTAAAGCTTTCCAGCTATGCTAGGACCTCTCAGCCTAAACCCCCTCATTAGCAACAGGGGACCTCATATTTGCAGCCCAGTTTAACACCAGCTAGATTTACACTTAGTAGGCTGCCACCTCGCCAATTCCTAGCTGGGTCACCTCTTCAGACCACTTTGTATGCTCCTTGTGTGCATTAAATGTAGACTACACTGTCTGCACATTACTTTTTCTACAGCGTGTGTGCTTCTAGAGTATGCAGATATAGAAAACGTTATTCGTTTTGCATGGAAAATAATTTTTGAGCTACACACTTTCAGAGACCAGGAATCAGATCAAAATCAGGTCAAGGGTATTATTGTAATCACATTTGTTATTGTTAATATTTGTTATTGTTATTTATAATTGATCATTAATGTCTCTTATTTTATTGCATAGTATTATTATTATTATTATTATTATTATTATTATTATCATCATTATTATTACTACTACAATCTTTTATTTTTTAATGTTTTTATACTGTATGTATACAATAATATTTTATCACAATATATCATGCCAATAAGGCATTTTGAAACTGAAATTACGAAAGACGCTTTGTTAAGAGTTTGTGAGATAAATGTAGAGTTGTCGCATGTATGCATTTAAGTGTGTGTGTGTGTGTGTGTGTGTGTGTGTGTGTGTGTGTGTGTGTGTGTGTGTGTGTGTGTAAGAGGAATAAAGATCTCAGTTTAAAGTCACACCACTGATGAGAGTCAGACATGCTGTGATAGTCTGATCCGCTTAAAGCCACTCATTCAATTTCATTCACTCAACCACTCATCAGCTCAGAAACCTAAAACCACACACGCACGCACGCACGCACGCACACACACACACACACACACACACACCTCTCTATCTAATGCATGTCTTCACTAATAACACATACGATCATACTATATTTACTTTTTCACATGACTGTATACAGGTGCTGGTCATATAATTAGAATATCATCAAAAAGTTGATTTATTTCAATTTTGCTGATTAGAGTGTGGCACCAGGTGTCTTCAATATTGAACCTTCTATGGATTATATATATATATATATATATATATATATATATATATATATATATATATATATATATATATATATATATATATATATTAGGGGTGGCATGGTTCACAAAACCCACGGTTCGGTTCGTATCACAGTTTTAGGGTCACGGTTTTCGGTTCTATACGGTTCTTGTTGTTGTTGTTTTTTTATCGTTAACACTCAAGAAATTTACTTCAGCATATGATATATAGCTTCATCATCCACAATTAGGATACAGTATTAAAAAATTGTTATATCATGTAGAAGTTGTTTCTTAACTGGCTGTCTACAGAGTCCGACACATTGGCGTAACATTTTTCATGTTAATCATGTCAATTTTGATCAGAACAATGCACTGTGGCTTTAATTCAGCTGACCTGATTAACAAATTTCCTTTTCAACCGAACGGTTCGGGTTTTTTTCATGTACCGTGCCACCCCATATATATATATATATATATATATATATATATATATATATATATATATATATATATATATATATATATATATTCTCTTGCATCATTCTGGAGGAATTTATCCTGGCTCATGGCTGTGGTTTATCATGTTCATGGCTGTGTGATGATGAACCTGGGAGGGGTTATCATCACAGGAACATCATTGCACAGTGTTGTATACAATGATTTATTGTTTAATGTGTTATGATTGTTTTCATATTGTTTATTTGATTGATGGTATCATTTCAATTGTTTTCTGTTTAAATGCATATGTAACAGCATAGACATTGAATGCATTTTGATTGTCATGGAAGTTTCCTGACCCCTACTGTTGGTATGGTCCGTTAGTGTTTGGCGGGAAGATTCCATGCACAAAGGGGAGAGGTTAGTTGAGCCTGGGGAAGAGATGGGCCAAGAGCCGAAGCTTGCACAGTCAAGCGCTGCAAGATGTGAGTCTTTACTGTGAGAGGCTTGTGCCTCAAGGCTAGATTTGATGCCATGTTTTGCTGCTTCTAGCATGTTTTCTTTATGAGTTATATTGTTTAGTTTTGTATTTTTAAAGGTCCAGTTCTTCGTGATCCCAATGTTCAAACTTTAGTTAGTGTGTAATGTTGCTGTTAGAGCATAAATAATACCTGTAAAATTATAAAGCTCAAAGTTCAATGCCAAGCGAGATATTTTATTTAACAGAAGTTCCCTTTCAAAGCCTACAGCGAACGGCTGGCTTGGACTACATCCTGGTACTTCCTTCATAAATGACGTCGATAGAACAGTAGAACAGACTAACCTCCGCCCACAAGAATTCGTGAAAAAGGGGGCGTGGTCTTGTTGCTGTCCCACGTGGAGAAGAGGACGTGTCGCGTGGAGAAAAGGAAGTGTTGCGTTTCAGTGTGTTTGTCGCCATGTCGTCGAGACGCTGTTATTTTCATCCCGGAGTCAAATCACCTTTGTTTGGCTTTCCCAGGGACGCTGTAGAGATCATTAAGCGCATATATCTCCCGTTAAGAGGCGTGACATTTCCACGTGCGCTAAGCTGCTGTCGAATCACAACACAGGAACCGGGCCACGTTCGCTAAGCTGCGGTCAAATCACAACACGGGAAGCGCTGGCACAATCAGAACTCGTTACGTTTTTCTGAAGGAGGGACTTCATAGAATAAAGGCAGTCATCAGCCGTTTTTAGGAGAGTGAAAACAGCGGTATACAGATAAGTACATTGTGTTAAAAATACTGTTTTTTTTTTTTTACACGCGAAACATGAACACATGTTATATTGCACACTGTAAACACAATCAAAGCTTCAAAAAGACACAAAGAACGGGACCTTTAATTATTTGTTTTGTTTATTTTGAACTTCCTTTGGAGAGCACGTGTGATGAGAGCACTGTCCTAATAAAACCACTTGGACGTTAATCTTTACCTACTGTGTACTCCACTCATTATCACTTTCCCAGGCCTCTCGGCAAACAATTTTGGGGCTGGTGGCTGTGGTCCTAACAGCTACCCGACAGGCTGTGGCTGCAAAACAAGCCAAAAATCATCAACTCTCCATAAGCGTAATGGGCAGTTGGTCTGAGGTGTTTTTGCTTATATGCTGTGTTTAGTTTTAGCCTAACTTGGAGTTGTGTATTATGGCCAAACATGCTTTAGAGAGAAGAAGCTTTCTCCTGGCAACCCTTCCAAACATGCCATACTTATCCCATCTTTTTCTAAATGTACTGCCATGAACTTTAACATTTGACATGTTAACCGAGTCATAGAAACGTGTAGCTCTTGGGTGTTTTGAGATTTCTCTGAGCATTGCACAGTCTGACGTTGGGGTGAATTTGCAGGGACGTCCACTCTTGGGAAGATTGGCAACTGTCTTAAATGTTTTCCACTTGTGAATAAATATTCCTTACTGTAGAATAATGGACTTAAAATTATTTGGAATTGACGGTATAACCCTTCCCAGATTGATGGCACCAACAATTGCTTCTCTAAAGGATACACGAGGCAATTTTTTTTTTAGCAATGTTGCCAAACGATGTTGCTTGTGCACTTTCCCATTGAAAATGGGCAACAAATTTCTATCTGGATACTTTAGATCCATTGTGTGTCTCAACTTGTTGCCCCGTCGAATGGCAACATTGCTCAAAAAGTTGTCCAGTGTATCATTACCTGATTTCTTTTCTCCTTGGCATTGTGTTAAAACACACCTGTACACTCCAGACCACACGGGCCAGCCTTCACTCCCCACGTGCATCAATGAGCCTTGGCCGCCCATGACCCTGTCGCCAGTTCACCACTGTTCCTTCCTTGGTCCACTTTTGATAGATACTGACCACTGCAGACCGGGTACACCCCACCAGAGGTGCAGTTTTGAAGATGCTCGGACCCAGTCGTCTAGCCATCACAATTTGGCCCTTGTCAAACAAAATTTGGTCCTTGCACTTGCCCATTTTTCCTGCTTCTAACATATAAACTTTGTGGACAAAATGTTCACTTTCTGCCTAATATAACCCACCCACTAGCCGTGATGAAGAGATAATCGGTGTTATTCAAGACATCAGACCAATTAAGAGTTTTAAGTAAGGACAAGAAGACTTGTGAAACAAATCTGTGAAAAAAAAAACAGGAAAGATATAAACACTGAATCAAGAGGGTGTTTCTTCAACACAGGATCTTATTAGAGATGCAAAAAAGGTGTAAAGAAAGATAAGAGGAAGCCATTCACACACACATACACTAGAGTTTGGAAAGAGAGTCAGCCTTTTGAGACTGTCCTTCCTCCTGCATCTCTTTATCCGTATGGCAGGATACTTTCAGACACAACGGGGGTGTGTTAGGGTTAAGGAGGTCTGTTGACAGCACAGATACACACTGATGTACAAATGCATGCACACACATACACACAATAATCCTCTGTCAGAACAAAACAATGCGCTAGTGAGTGGCTTGGCCCGGGCACCCTGGCATCCACTCTCCCACATCCTCAGTTCCTGGCCTGATTGGTGCCAGCTCTCCTGACTCTTTCTGCCAAACGCATAAAGAAAGACTGTGAAGAGGGGCCCTGTGGAAGAGACTGAGAGCGTCTTCAGATATTCCGGTAAACAGAGAAAACAATTCTTCCAGAGCAGAAAACAAGGGGAGGCCACGAGAACATTCCAGAGGAAAGATATTTCGCTCTGCCAGTCAGACCTGCTGCATTATAATTCATACAACAGCCGAAGATAAAAACCTGAAGACACTAAAGTGTCATCATTACATGCAGAGGGCTCTGAAATATTTAAAAGGGGTCTGATTGGCTGACAAATTATAAAACACTCAAACGTGTCTTAGCAAAGTTCAAACGCTAACACCAGCTTAATGGTGTGAGTTGAGATGAAAATCAGAATACTATAAAAGCCTCTGAGGTTTAATACTTCTACCCTTTATCTCTCTATCGCTCTCTCTTCTCTTCTTGCTTCGCTACTCCAGGCCCAAAGTGCTCATTTGTGATTAAATAAGTCATCGTCTAGCAATCATTTATTCTTAATGAATTCCAGTCTCTCTCCAGACCCTTCCGTCCTCAAACACTTTGCTCTCCCCTGTTCTTTCTCCTCATTCATGTATATAAAAGGGAGAGATATAAAACAATGAAATGGAGATGAATGAACAGTGTACATGCAGTGGATCCACAAAATACAACAATAAAGTTTCTGTTCTTTTGATCATTTAAATGAGCGAAAGAGGTACTGGGAAAATGTATGCATCAGAAAAAAAGAGAAGATAAGAAAGCATAAATATATAGTTATATAAAGAGACAGCGAGCCATCAGATTACAGATGTTGTGTTGTAAAATGCCTGTATCAAGTGTATTGTCTGTTTTCAATGACTGCCTGATGACCTCCTAGAAATCACTGCAAAGTCAGTACAAATCCCTTTGATTCTTCATTGCTTTTTGTTCTTAAACATCCTTGGCTGCATTACTGTTTCACTTCTGCCAGCAAATCATTGAAAAAACATTGATTGCAAAGGAATCAAGTCTGCATCTATTTTATTTTTCTAAACGTTTGCTCAAGGCTACAATAAAAAATATTTTTCAAGAATCATTGCAGGGTAGTGTAGTCAGTATAATCAGGCATCTGTAAATTGGCAATCATCGTCATAAAATCTATCAATGACCGGCAGGGATATTCTCACCCAGTGCTGTGGATTGATTTAATGCGGCACAGGGGTAAGTTTGTGTAGGTCCAAAATGACATTTCTGTGGTTTCTTATTGGTGTGGAAGAAAAAAGATATAGCATTAATGTAACAGAAGATAAATCATTTCCATTGTTTTAAACAAAAAAAATATTTTCACAATATAAAAAGTTATTCATAGAAGAAAATAATGTTTGTGTATTATAGGAAGAGGGTCCCTCACAAATGGGTAATGTTTTTAAGGATTCTGTAGCATCAAAAAGTTTGAAAACCCTTGAGTTTAAATGGTAATTCATATCAAGTGCATAACTTTGGTTATTTGCATCATTTGTTGCATACAAGAGGTTGCACTGAGTCTTGCATAACTAACAAATTCTTAAAGGGGTAGCTGCGCAACTCTTTAGCCCCGCCCCCACGATACGCCTCCAGTTTACGATACGCCTCCAGTTTTTTTTTTTTTGAAAGACTCTGTACAGCGTATCTTTCTTTTATAAATATAATAAAACAAAATACTTTTCGGAGATATGAAGGATGCAATACTACTCTATAGGTACTCAAGATTGACTGAAACTGAGTGTTTCACCCACCCTTTAAAACATTAAAGCTGTAGTCTACGATGTTGAAAATCAGTTGAGAAAGCCTGAATTTAAAAAAAAACTCATCCCGCCCCTCCACACGCACACCCCTCCCCTCTGTGCTACCTGATCCCTCCCACTGGGAAACGATCTGAACAACGTCACTCAGTCAAGCAGGAGTAAACATCGGAACAGAGATGTTGATAGCTCAAAGGCACACGTTTGAGTTCATGCCCACGCAAGATTAGCAACACATGCAATGTTCTATCGGCTCGAACAGAAAACCGCTAACGTTAGGCCTATTGAAATAGTCAAGCACTTCAAGAAATATAATTACTTTGACCCGTGATAGGCGATGCTAAACGGCTAACATTCCAATGCCGACCGGCAGCATGATCATGTTGTCAGACTGATAAAAAGCTATTTATGTAATACACCACACCATAAAAGTATAAATAAATGCTTACCTGCTCAACAAAAAGTCAGCGTCGGTTTTAAGTCCAAAGGTTTCTCTGAAGCTTCCTCCAACGGGCAATGGTGGACCCTATATTGATTCGGCTTTGAGTCCGGCATTCTTCACATTTTTTTTAATCTCTGCTATTTCCTCAATTGACTTTCTCTTTCTTCCAACCTTGACTGTTGGGGCGAGCAGGGGCCGCTTGCTGCTGTCTGTTTGTTGGTTTTTCTCCATTGCTGAGTTGATGCTGCCTACTTGCCCGCGAAATTTCATGTCGCAGGAGGGGGCGGGGTGGGGTGCGGTGGGTGGGTGGAGACGCAAGTGTAGCAGGGGATTGGATGAGAGCAATTAACCAATGTAAGCTGTCCGGCCGGACAGCTTACATTGGTCAATTTCTCTGCGGGTGTACACCCAATAGAGTGAATGGATTTTTTTCATTCTTTTTTCTCTTCATATTGTTAGGATTGTACTGTAGAACCATAACCAGCATCTAAACGAGGTTATTAATAATGAACAATCATTGAAATCGTAGACCATAGCTTTAAATTCCATCTGTTTGTCGGCAGATGTATATTTGTAACAACGTGGTTGGATTTTGAATGAAATAGAGAGTGTTCAAATGAGAGACAGAGAAATGAGGCTCATGTCTAAGAGTAAAACATAATGTAACTGGTAACGGACTTAGAGGGAAAAAAACTCTGCAGCTGCTTCAGCAAATGTAAAGAGAGATCACAATCACAAGTTTCTAAGGGCCAAAGCCCCCATAAATATGGCCTAGCAACACTTACAGTATGGTGTGACAGCTGCAGTCTTCCATAGAAACACTTGTCATTTCTACAATCTGTAAGCACACTCCACTTCACTTAAAAAAAACAAATGACTGGCTAGATATGTGATACATTCTTTACATGTCGCAGACACATTTATGCTCAAACATTTAGTCCTCACACCATGCCATGTAGAACCTGATTTTGCCAAGTAGATGTTCCTGGATCAACATCTTTGTTGATCCTGGAACAACATTCCATTCAACCAATCAGATTTGAGGGCCAATTTTACAGTTTATGTCAACTTTAGGCTTAGAGCTTGGTGCTTCTACATCAGCGTTATTCACCAATCATTTCCGTCTAATTTTAGGGATCACTTATGGGTAGGGTTAGGACTACATTTTCAGACAAGAATGTTGTTCCAGGATTAACAAAATGTTGACCCAGGAATGTGTCTAACTCTGCAAAATCAGGACATACATGCATGCTCACATGGACACCTGAGTAAGTCGATCAACAAATAAATCACATTTCTGACCTGCAGCCCGCTCTTCACCCCAGAACATGCCCTCACTGAGCAGATATTCTGCAGGAAGCATGAACGACCCTGCCGCCCTACATTAGTCCCCATTAGTTATGCTCACTGCATCATTAGCACTCAACAACCATTCATTAAGCAGGTGTGACACATCAATTATTGCTGATGACAGAGAGAGAGAGAGAGAGAGAGAGAGAGAGAGAGAGAGAGAGAGAGAATCTTTTTCCTAGGAAAGAGAAAGAGGAGATCCCACATAACTCCACTGGAGGCTGCAGTAAATGTCAGCCAGCGTCAGGGTGTGTTTGTCTCCCCCTCTGCTGATCAAGATGCCCTGGAGTAGCTATCTGTCACGACTGTCCTTTCTGTGTGTGTGTGTGTGTGTGTGTGTGTGTGTGTGTGTGTGTGTGTGTGTGTGTGTGTGTGTGTGTGTGTGTGTGTGTGTGTGTGTGTGTGTGTGTGTGTGTGTGTGTGTGTGTGTGTGTGTGTGTGTCTAAACATTTATTTACTCACACACACATTGGGAACATTAGGAGTAGAGGAGACAATCAGACAGGGGTTGTGTGTCTCTTCAGGAAAGGTGACAGGAAGTTGTATACTGTATGACTCAGTCTGACACTGTAGACAAATGTCCCTGAGACACATGCTCATATATACATACTCAAAAAGGAGGGAACATAGCTGTCAGACAGTTATCAGGGCTGTACAGTGCGACATATATGTTGCACATGCTACAAAAAAATCGGTCTGTGCGGTGAATATATTTACCCCAGTAGCACGCGTGAGATACAGTTTAGCATGTGAGACAGAGCTCGTTTGAGTGAAGGGAGAATTTGTTTTATGCTCGTGTGAGGTTAATCCAGGGCTGCACGATTGACTGTAATTAAACCAAAATCGAGATTTGTCTTTGTGTAATTGTGAAAATCGCTTCAATTTTTAAATAAATAAATATATGTGCAGATGAAGCGCAGCACTGTTCAGGGCGGATCGATCGGTTCGCAATAAATGCTGCTCTATCCCTGCATGCACTGTGAGATGGAGTCATTGGCATTTTAGTTCGAAAAGCGGCACGGTTTGCATGAAAAATTGCTAATAAAAGCGGTCAATCGTGGACTCTGAAGGAGGTGGCACTCGAATTGTCCCGCGATTCACGTGAAACAGACTCGGGTGCGCATTTGTTCAGGAAGAAACGTAAACTGCATTTGTGTTTTAGCGTATTACAATGTATTTAGTTCAATAAAACACAAGGGATGATGGTGTTGATGATTTCCCTTGGATACGAGTGTATTCGCGCATATGCATGCAATCAGGGCAACAAATGAACTTCATGCGACGCACATACAGTAAACCCAAGAGCCGTTTGCTCAGCTGCGCATAATAGCACCAAATTAATAAAAACAATATATTTACTGCAGTGTGTTTTCTATCATTTCTCAGTTACCCCTTTTCCACCAAGGCAGTGCTAGAGCTAGATCGGAGCCAGAGCTAGTCCCAGTTCATAGTTGGTTCAACTGAGGAGCCTGCTAAGAACCGTTTGCTTTTCCACAGGCTAGAGAGCCACAACAGAGCCAGGTCTTACGTCACTGTATACGTCTCATCTTTCTCAGCAACGCTAGCGGGAAACACAAACACACCAGGCTTGTTCGAGATGCATCGGCACTGCGCAGACCGATCCACGTATAATATTTTAAAAAACGCATGAGTGAATCGAAAGCATAAGGAGTCGTGTGCTCTCGCTGGACTCGTTATCATACGGCGATCGGTCTCTGCACAGCACCGCTGCCAACAAGCCTTCCGAATGTGCCACGTGCAACATGGATTCTGTCTTCTGACCTTTATATTTTGATTAATGTGTGAAATATGAGAGTGTTAAGACAGTGCTTATCGGTCTCTGCCCAGCACCGCTGCGAACAAGCCTTCCATCAACAATGCAAACGTTGTGTTACTGTTGATTCACATGGCTTTACGATCCTACATCGGCATCAAAACACAACGAAAACAGCGAATCCAACGCATTCGTGCAGTTTGCCGTAATTTGTATAGACGGAGATTACAAACGAGCAGCAGCTGTTAGCTCCATTAGCTGCTATTTCAACAATGTCGGATCTCAAGTCTGTGTTCGTCTTGTTGACCCCGCCCCCAGCGCCTGACGTAATCGGTTCTTACTTCTAGCCCCGTTCTAGCCCAGCAATGTTTTGGTGCTACTTAAGAACCACTTTTCCTGGCTCGGAGCTGGGGCTTTGGGTGTGGAAACACAAAGAACCGATTTGAAACTAGGCTCTGGCTCCGATCTAGCTCTAGCACTGCTTTGGTGGAAAAGGGGTAAGTGAGTACATAAGATAAAATAAGACACAAATTAAGACATTACAGTCAAATTTTTTTTTATCATAATTTAATATTTTATTAGACCTTTCTAATGATTTATGTTTTCTGTAAAATATAATAATAATAGTTATTATTATTTTTATTCTTAAATATTTGTATTGTATAGCACTTTTTGCATTTTTCAGACATGGTAACATACTCGGTTACTTGACGTAACCTCGGTTCCCTTAGATAAGGGAAGGAGTACTGCGTCGAAGACGCCATGGGGAATTCTCCTATTCTCGAATACACTGAAGTAATTGTAAAATCACGCAGTGCTACTGCCCAGTCAAAACAGTGTCGAGACATCTCACACACTATTGGCTGGCCAGTGGGAACTGCATGAACCAATGACAGAACAGCGTAATCTGAGCGAACCAATGGGCACATAGCCCATGAAGCTGAGTGCAGAAACCCGCGAAAGGGGCATATAAAATACGCTGTAAATGTCAAAAACGTCAGGTTAAATCGACTGAAGCGACGATCACCCGAGTCAGTGCCATAGCACGGCCGTCTACGCAGTACTCCTTCCCTTATCTCAGGGAACCGAGGTTACGTCAAGTAACCGAGTACGTTTCCTTTCGAACGGTCAGTTCGTACTGCGTCGAAGACGCCATGGGAACCTGTAAAATCCCGCCGTGCTATGATAAGCGCAGGGACTGTACTCCCTCAAGTTTAGGGAGAAAGGGCTCAAGACTAGAGTTATTGACACATCATTTATATATAATATATGTACACATTATATACACTTTATATATATAAGCCTTATACTGCTGGGCTCGTAGAGGCCGGTAAATGGAAGCTTTAGCATAAGTTCTGCCGGGAAGACTTAATTGTCATGTCACTTTAACTTTATCTATCCAATCACATTCTAATACCTGGGTATAAAAGATCGGTACTTACGCTTGTCTGAGTTCGAAGATGCTGACGCTCCAATTCAGTTGACGATCCGGGCGTTCCGTAGTGGTCGATCGTTGGTCCTATGATAACTAATAATTTGCATACAGTGGCGTTCTAAGTCCACGTCAGCCTATCATTCTGTTCAATGGGTTACCGCAGTAACAGACGCGAGTGCTTCACTAACAAGAGCAAGTCTCACATCAGACTCAGATCAATCGCTTTCATGAGGACTATCTGGGCATGTTATCAAAGACACGGCTGTGTTTTCATCACCATTCTGGCGACATCACTACATCAGCATTTATCACAGTGATAAGCATATGGTTATGCATTCCGATGCCGATTGGGTGTAGTATCTTACTCTTTTTCAACTTTGTCACAAGCATGTCTGTATAGAGCACACACATGCATCGTGTGAGACGCACACAGGTGTTTGCCGGTCTGCTTGTGCAACGTGATCGCTCGTTGTGACTCGCTTGTGTCCATAGTGCTCGTAAATGATTCGCATGACACCGGTTACCGTTATAGCTAGTATTTTGTTAGAAAAACTGAAACAGAACAGATATGCACAGCATATTTAGACTCTATCATTCTCCCTACGAACGCAAGGAAAACAACACGGGTTTTAAAGCAATATGCACCTATTTAATCGGGGCTTCATGTTGAACTGAAGTTAAGCTGAAATCGCGATTGGTTCAGTATTATCAGATCGCTGATATTCAATTAAAAAAACTATGCTGAGCAAATTAGCATATTTAGGTACAGGGTCGACATCAGTGCTTTCTGTTCTTATTCAATGGTGTTAGATTCATCTTCCAAGCGCTGTGAGTTCGTCACATATGCAATTTAACTGGCATAACATAGTTTCAAGCTTAGAAGTGTTTGGCCTGCATCCAGCAGAGTACATAGTTGCTCAAACATATGGGGCACCAAGTGTTGGAATGGCTTCCTTTCGTGATTCGATATGGCTTCCTTCCCTATGAGGAAGAACTGTAGCGTTCTGTGCTCACATTAAGGTGCTTTGCTTATTGTATTATAAAAATGTGCAACATATTATTAAATTGGTTAATCAAAACAAACACGTCATATATATATATTAGTAATTGTGTGCATTTGTCTTCGCTTTACTCCAGTTAATTTGACTCTATTAGTTTTTTATTTAGCTACTGATATCTGGATAGCTACTGATATCTGGATACCTCTTATATTTCGAGAAACTTAGATTTTAGCGTTACGTCTTACTTGGTCCTTCCGGCTAGAACGCCATGGCTTCATTATGATAAAACAAATGTGTATCTTGCTTGTACTCTCAGCACCATATGTCGGGTAAGGTTTGCATACAAAACAAGGTTTGACTTGAGATTCGATAGCAGCACTAATTTGATTCCGTACTCAATCTGACCCGGTTACATAAAGATTGCATCGTACAGCATCTAAATCACAAATATTGATTTGAAAACAATTATTCAAATCTTTAATGAATACAGTGAGCAGAGTGCACTCCCTTTATAAACGCATGAAACTGTCAAATGCTTCAGTCAGATAAACTCCAGTGGAAACTGCTGTGGTCAATCTGACTACACTGAATCATGAATCTATTGCATGTTCTACTATTCGTTGGTAAAGCGTATGCGCTGGAAGGCAGAGTTGGCAGTGATAAGCTCTGGGCCATTCAATCCTGATTGAGTGTTTCTGTGTTGTGTGGCGCTCCAATTGGGGATTGCATTCGAGTGCTCAACAGACTTTACATTACATTTGTGCATTTGGCGGACGCTTTTGTCCGGGGCACCTTGGGTTGCATTCGGGGTGCACATTTGGCGTTTTCCGGGTCTTGCTTTTCCTGGGAGTCGAGCCCGTGGCTCGGCGTTGCTGGTGCCGCGCTCTGCTGTTTGAGCTACTGAAAAGACATGTCTGTGATCAGCTACACTTGCATCGAATCCTATTGTGACAAACAAAATATACAAGGGAGTAAATAGTGTTGACTGTTGACACAGTCTGCACATGCATATTGATTCCTGGCTGCACCGCAAACGGCAAGGTCTCTCGCAGTAAGTTTTTTCTCTTCACTAAAGCTGGCACACGGTGCACTTATAGTCATTGTGATTTGTTGCTTTTCAGACTGCGATCCTGATGCTAACTGTGGGATCTCAGTGCATTACAGCAGGCCGTATGTTAATCAGACGCACAAGGACTTGTCCGGAGTTTTACATCAAACCATTCACTTAGCGAAATCATTCAGGCCAAAATTTCATCCTGGCGTTGGGGAACATGTCTAACTATTAAAGACATCAGATTTCATTCTAGGGTCAAAGGATTTTTTTAGGATTGCGATATTGTTCTCATATTGCCAAACGTGTCCAAAAAAATAAATAATTTCACACAGTATTATCCTGGCTTAGGTTATCAAATGATGAATCTCGTTTTGATCTCTTTCATAGGTTCGGTAGCTGTGTCGGGTCCTATATAGCTAGTTATGGTTTTATTAGCTAGTAAAGCTTAACCTTATAAAACATTATTTTTCTTTTGCAAGGGCATCGTCCGGTGTTCTCAATCACATGCACATGTTTTGTATTCGTCATGCTGTTCTGGTTTATTTTCTTTTGGGGGTTCTCTCAGCAGGTTGACGGTTAGATGGTGTTCTATCAAGATGTGAGCGGGAGCTACGCCCAGGGGTTTAGAATCCTCCTAACTGCCGATGGAAAGAAATGTGATCTCCAACTCACCTGTGCATGGGCCATTCTTTCAGATTGGTGTTGCTACGAACATAGCTCAACGCGCGGAGTTGGCATCCATGAATGTGGGATTCCATGATGGTCAATATGGTTTTCTTCAGCAATGCTCAAACCATCAAGCATGTTCAGTAAACTCTCCCATAATTCCAAAGGTAAAACTAAGACTACCTACTTGTCTTAACAAACATCAGGTAAATTCAAAGCTTTTAAGGTTGATCTTTCACTTACACCGATATTCTGCTAGAAGCCATGTTTATCAGCCTTTCGGCTTCATGTGTCCAGGGAAATTCACTTTAGAAACTAATCAGTTTGATTTACTGTCTTTCCTATTCTGATCTTCACTTCTCACTCAATTTCTTGACTCTTTTACTTAAGCATTCTAGAATGACTCTAAAGGTTCTGGTATCACATTAACAATTTCTAAGATGAAGAATAATCTCTGTCCCTTCACTTCCACAGTTAAATATCTTCACGTTCGTCCTAAGACTTCCGACCACTCCCCCCTATTTATTTTATCTATTGGAGCACCTCTCTCCAAGGACTGGTTTCAGACCCACTTTTATACTGACCTTAAAAGCTGCAGTCTACCTCCTTCTCTTCGTAATGGACTTTCCTACAGCTACGACCGTGGAACTTCTAGGCCAGCATTCAAGCTAAGGGGGAGACTGTGTTCTTCTGCATTCGAGTCTTGTATAAGACCTGATTCAAAAATCATCCTCGAAGCTCAGCAAGCTCTCCAGTAATGGTTCAGGTAAATCCACTAGCCATCTGGCTAGGCTTTGTTTGGGGACCGGAAGTCCCTTAGTTCGGCAACCAAAACTTACAAAGAGCTGCTCCGACTGTCTAAAGTGGGAGGGCCGCTCAATATATGCTCTAAGCGCCCTAACAGGGCAGAGCAGGTGTAACTGTCTCTTATCCTCCTAAGTGGGGAGGGCAGAGAGAGTGATTACCTGTGTTTTGAACGGTGTTGAAAACACTTAGGTACATAACCATGCCCTGGTTTGAGGATGACTTTAGAATCGCCTGGGCCAATTCTAAACATGATGCGTTCACAGATAACGCTTGAATGTCATCGACACGCTTACAGATGCCAGTGCTAATAGCAGGGCAGTTTTCAGCGAAAGCGGCGTTAATTCAGCCGTCTGCAACGGCTCGAAGGGAGGTCTTTTTAGTGCTCTCAGGACCAATGAAGGTCCCAGGATGGCACCGTAGGAGGGCGAGGAGGGTTAAGCCTCCTGGCTCCTTTTAAGAATCTTTATGACCATGTCGTGTCTGCTTACTGATTGGCCAGCTATAGGCATATGAGATGCGGCGATAGCTGCCGTGTAGACTTTGAGTGTGGATGGAGTGTGTCCTGCATCCAACATTTCTTGTAGAAAAAAACGAGAATCTGTGATATCTCGCATGACACTGGGTTATAGTTCCTGACTGAACACCAGCCAGAGAACACTGACCATTTAAGGGCATAGAGACGTCTAGTAGACGGAGCTCTAGCTTCACTGATGGTGCTCAAGACACTCACTGGGAGGTTCCCTTGAGTGGCGAACATATAACGGCCACGATTTTGGGGTGGGGGTGCCAGATTGTCCCGTTCGCCTGAGAAAGGAGATCTTTCCTCAGGGGAACTGGCCATGGGGATGCTGATAGTAACTGAATCAACTCGGGAAACCTGATGTGGGTTCGCCAGAGTGGAGCCACTAGCAGGACTGTGTGCTCGCATTCCCTGATCCTTTTTAAGACCTGGGGAATGAGCGGTACTGGTGGAAAAGCATAAAGTATGCAGCTGGGCCATTCGTGGGCCAGCGCATCCTTGCTCTTTGAAAAATAGATTGGGCAATGACAGTTGTCTTTGGAGGCGAAGAGGTCGACCTCTGCCCTCCCAAAAACACTCCATATCATTTGAACCGTTTAGGAATGGAGGGCTCATTCCCCCAGGGACACGAGGCCCCTGGAGAGCATGTCTGCTCCCTGGTTCAGTCTGCCTGGCACATGCACTGCTTTCAGTGAATGTTATTTGCCTTTTGCCCATAGGAGGAGATGTCTGACCTGTTGGTTTACATTTACATTTTACATTTATGCATTTGGCAGACGCTTTTATCCAAAGCGACTTACATAGCATTCAAGGTACACATTTTTACATTTTTGCAAGTTCTTTCTTTCCCTGGGTTTCGAACCCATGACCTTGGCGTTGCTAGCGCCATGCTCTACTGTTTGAGCTACAGGAAAGCTGTAGCTCAAATACGCCTCCATAATGGTTGAGCCATCTTGACCTTAGCCCGCCTTGGCGGTGTATATAGGAGACCACAGTCGTGTTGTCCGTGCAGACTAGAACATGGTGACCTGAGAGACGTGGTAAAAAAGTCCTGAGGGCTAACACTACTGCCAGCATTTCTAGGCAGTTTATGTGCAACCGTGACTCCGTGCTCGACCATGAGCCGAAGGCCGGTTCGCCCTCGTACAGAGCACCCCAACCCGAGTTGGAGGCGTCCGTGGTAACCACCATCTGTCTGGAAACTGTTCCCAAGTGGCCACGGGGCCAGGGCTTTGACACAGCCGTGGCCCACTTGATCCAAAGCTGGCCTGAATGCCACGATTGGGAAGGAAACCGAGATTTCAGCCAGTACTGCAGGAGGCGCATGTGCATCATACCCAGTGGAAGTACTGGAGAATCTGATGCCATTCGGCCTAGCATTCTCTTAAATCTGTTGGTTCCCATTTTGAATGAATGTGCAAGCTGCTATGTAGTCAGAGCGCGTTCGTCCGATAGCCACGCCCTCATTTGGGCTGAGTCTAAAATTGTTCCCAGGAAGGAGGTTCTCTGCCTGGGAAGCAATGAGCTCTTGGCTGTATTTATTCTGAGACCCAGGCATTCTAGATGGCTGAGTAGCACAGATTTTTGAGATTTTATTACTTCCTCTGACTGGGCCAGTCGTTGAGGTAGTTCAGAATGCGCATTCCCACTTGTCTAAAGGGGGAGAGAGCTGCATCCATGCACTTCGTGAAAGTGCGGGGGGGCCAGGAACAGGCCAAATGGCAGGACTGTGTACTGAAAAGCCTTCCCGTCTAACACGAATCTCAAAAACGGTCTGTGACATGGGATAATTTGGATATGAAATCAAGCATCTTTCAGATCCACAGAGAAACTCACTAGCCTCGGTATACGCAACCCTCTGGCTCCGCCGTTCTTTCCCGCTGAGGCTCGAACGGAAAGGGGAACGGGAGAGCGCGAGGGGCGGGGTCGCGCCCTGAAAAGAGCGCTATCCGCGAACGGGTTCTGTCATTGGTTATAGACGGGTTCTGTCATTAGTTCATGCAGTTCCCACTGACCAGCCAATAGCGTGCGAGATGTCTCGACACTGTTTTGACTGGGCAGTAGCACTGCGTGATTTTACAATTACTTCAGTGTATTCGAGAATAGGAGAATTCCCCATGGCGTCTTCGACGCAGTACGAACTGACCGTTCGAAAGGGAACAGATGTTTTATACATGTGCTACAATTTTGTGGGCTGTGCTACAAAACTTTCAGCCTCTGTAGCACCAGTGCTATGTGCAAAAAAAGTTAACGTACAGCCCTGGTTATAGAGCAGAGACTATGGGCCAGGATTTATGTAAACTCAAAAGGACTAAAGGAAGTGACTAATATTCATATGATATCATAATACTCAACCTTTTTTAACTCCAAGGCCTGTCATTGTCCTCAACAAAAGGCCTATAGGCACTCCTAGTTTCTGTAAAATTAAAATAAGTCACTAAATTATAATTATACACCTAATTATAATTACAATTAAAACGATTACATTTCAGGATATCAGAAGTTTTAAGAGCTGGATGTTCTTTAGGGATCCTGCTTTTTTAAGAAATGTACATTACTTTTTAAATTAGATTTAGTGTTTTTACTCACAATGTCTAGCCTGGATGCCAGACGAACTTAGCCCCGCCCACAAATTTTTTTGCACTGGCAGTTCGGTCTGGACTTGATCCATAGAGAAGTAATTATGCCTGAACAAAAACTGTTCGGACCAATGAAATTGTCAGGGCGGGCTTTAGACGATGATGGACAGATGATGAACAGTAACGTAATCATCCACGTCATCAAAGGCGCTTGGGTTAAATTTGTTCTAATCCTAAACGGAGAACTTGTTCGTATATGCATTCACCTTCACTATTTCTCTCAAAAATGATGATCGTGTTGGTAAGTACTCTGTGTATCCTTAAATTCTTTTTTTACAACACCGGCAAAGATCATTTACACTCATCTTCTTCTTCAAACGTAACTTATTCCAGCTTGCGTGCGGACAGGGTTGCCAAGTTTTTACAGCAAAACTCGCCCAACTGCTACTCAAAACTAGCTAAAAACAAGCCCAATAGCTTTCCGGGTGGGGGGGTTCTCCGGGAAAAATGGTATTTGGGGGGTAAAATATGTGTTATTTTGGCACGGCTGCTAAATTTCGCATTCCTGTCGCAGTTCTGTTGACATTTGACAACTAACGTTATGCGTCGCTCCGTTGCTCTGATTGGTTGTAGGTCTAACCAATTGAGGTCTTTCCTGGTTCAGTTGAAACACGCCCCATAATCACAGCCCAACGGAGCAGTATCAGACTCAAATTCTGACTAGAATTGAGTATGACGACGTCAGGATACACAATGTCTACACAGTACACAATAACACATTTTAGAGCTTGGCATAACTAGAACTGTTCTTTGTTAAAATGCACATGGTATTTTTAATACACAATTTTTCCAGGTCTAAACGTCACACTTTTAAAATTAGGCTGCCTCATAGCCTATATCCAGACCATGGGAAACCTGGTTCTTCGAAGAAGAAAAAAAAATGTATCTTAACTTTTTTTTTGTCTAATTTTAAACCAGGCCATCTAATAATAAAATACAATAGCTGCACAATTCCATTGTTATAACTTAAAGCACTGCATAAACAGCAAATTATCTAGTATATGGTTTCATTGTTCAAGATCAAATAACTTAAAAGGGCCATTCACTCCAAAAGTAACATTTTGTCATTATTCAGCCATGCTCTTTCCCATGCAATTACAATGAATGAGTATTGAACACAAACTCAGAAAAATGAACAGAAATGACAATAAATGCATCACAAAAGTATCAAACAATTGCCCATATGACTTGTGCACTATAATCCAAGTCTTCTGAGCTTTCTGTGAATAATTCTGTGATTTTGTGTGCACAACAGATAAAAATGTTTATTTGCTAATCTTTCCCTCTTTTTAATTGGGGTTGGGTGAACTATTCCTGCAATCCTCAATCTAGCCACTGTATTGTGGAAAAAAAACGGGTATCCAGCAGAGGGCACTCACTCTTACATGCACAAACAGTGTTTCTTTCTAGAACAGTCTCTTGGGGACAGCAGACTGATTTGACCTCTTATGCCCTTACGTCTGTTATTTCGGCAGTGACCTCACAGATGTCACTCAGTCTTCTGCTCGTGGGCCAACCTGCTGACAGGAGGTCACAATCAGTGCTGACCCCGTCACTATCACTTTGCGCACAAAGAGGACATGCACACAGACTCTCACATGCAGGTCTCAAGTCTTTTGTCACAGTGTGGTGTGTATAGTGGCGGTGTGTGTGACAGTGTGTACCCAATGCTTTCTGATGTTGGTGTGCGAGAGTGTGTTTGTGTGTGCAAGCATCAGTGAACAGCCTATTTTTTACATTTCTACATGCAGAGCTGCTTTGATTGCCATCTCACTGCCAATGTGTGAAAACTACTAATGAGAGACAGAGAAAGGAAGGAGGGAGAAAGAAAGGTGGCAAAACATAAACTGTTTACTTGCAAACCACCCACACATCACCAGTCTCCTGTCTCTTTACCTTCCTCTCTATCTTTGTTTGTCTCTTACACATGCATTTAGTAATTATTTGTTAGTGAGGAGAGACACAAGATAGTTTTAAAATATCCAAAAGCAATGAATTTAAAAATCTCCAAACAAAAAGTTAGTCAGCGTGTCTCTATAATTACATACTGTGGAACTCATTCATTAATTAGAGGATAGATGAAATTGCTCTGGGTACATTCAATAATGTATTATGCAGATAAATAGAGCAATTATAATAAGTCATTCTAATTATAGACAAACATTAGGAAACAGCAGTAACACACCATGCGTCTGTGTCCAATTATGTCTGGCTGCTACTGTCCTCCATTTTCAATGCTTGGGCAGCCATGCTAGCCAGACCATAATCACAGCTAAACATACATTAAAAAGAGGAAATGCGTGCACGTGCCCACACAGAGAAACACACATATACAGCCACAAATGACTGGATGATATATGATTGAATAACTAAGTTGAAAACACAGTGAGCGACTGAACAAGCAAACAAACAAATGATTAAAGGAATGAGTAAATGAAGTGAGTGAATGACCGAACGAATGAACGAACGAACGAACGAACAATAATGATTGGATAAGTAAGTTAATAAGTTAACAAAATTAATGAACAAATGAATGTGCAAGCAAACAATATATTTGCACGCAATATATTTTTAAGGGCCATGTTGCTCAGTGAAGCTTGTTCTAACTGCCTTTGTCATCACAGCTGAACCTGAATGATCCCCTGAAACAACTATATTCTCCCCTGTTCTCTCTGTACTCACTCTCTCTCTCGCTCAGTCCAGCTCTGCTTTAACCCTATGGGTCATTTATAGAGTAGCCTGTAATGGTGTTTAATATTAGGCTATTTGCTCCCTCCCATCAGCCCTCTATGATTTCGCTGATCCATTAGCCTTGGTTTTCAGGGCTCCTGCAGCTAAACACATTTTCTCCTCTCTCGCACTGGATCCCACATAAGGATTCATCCCTTTGCCCTGGAGCTAATGTATTTAATTCAATCACAGCAATCCATACCAGGGCCTTGTTCCTTTCAGCCTCTCTGGAGGGGGAAGAAAGAGATGAAGGTTAGAGAGAGAGAGAGAGAGATAGGTGAACGGGCAAATAAACAACCTGACCCCCCTACACACACACACACACACACACACACACACACACACACACACACACACACACCCCACTGATCTTCAGGGACAGGCCTGTCGAATCTCGATAAGAATAACCATGCAACCACCCACTCGCCAGAGCAACACACACACACACACACTCAATCACAGACTCTCAGACAGCCAGTAGTGACAAGTGTACGAAGCCTAATCTGTGAACCAATGAAATGTCAGACAGACAGCGAGAGAGAGCAAAAGGAAAAAGGAGTGAGTATAACTAGAGAGAGAGAAAACAAGAGTAGCAGCAGTCGTGTTGGCTGTCCTTCCTCTGTCAGCCGGAGGGAAACTGCAGTAGCAGCTATAAAAGTTTCACAACACGTCTGTGTCTGTGCCCTCTTTTTTTCAGGGCTCTTTTTTTTTCAAGGCCAGTTTGCCAGCGAGGGGGAGGTGAGAACGATCCGCCGTGCGCCGTGCTCCCCCATCACCCTCCACCCTCGACTACTGTTTTTGCTGCTACAGTGCTCATCAAACTCAGTCACTTGTGCAATGTGTTTTTATGAATTAATAAACGGCACTTTAGAGGCCCGGGGCGGGGGGAGCGCGGGGAGGCGGCGGTGGCAGGGAGGGGAGCAGGCAGTCGTTGGCAGCTTAATGAGCACCATGGGGACGTCTCTCTCTCTCTCCTGCTCCCTCTCGCTCGCCCGCTCACTAACACACGCACACACAATGCTCTACATCACTGTCACCGGCATGCAGAGCCTGGCCGCAGAGCGCCAGATGACTATCATTACCCAGATAAATACATCTGCCCTCAGCTATACCCCCTCTCACTAACACAGCCCTCTCCATCCATCTCTCTTTCCCATTCTCCCCCTACATTCCTATCTATCCCCTTCTCAATCACTCCCGTCCCACCATAGCTCTCTCTCTCTGTGTCAACCACACCTCTCCGCTCCATCCGTCTCTCTGTGGATTTGGCTTGGGCGTCCCCGAGGGCCGTCTCTTTCAAACAGGTTCATTGATTAACAGCCTGCCATGATCATTGATTGAGGCGGTTCAGGTCTCTGCTGCACGCAGAGTCATTTCAGCTCTCTGTGTAGCTAATGATGCTTGTGATGTATGAAACATCGTCATCCTCCGCAACGACACCTCTGTGACAGAAAAAGTCGTTGTAACAATTTTCATACATATTCGCTTGTGTTACGTGCTACTGTTGCTGGTATCAGCCTGCTACTGCTAATAAGGTTCTCTTCGGCTCATCATTGCAATAGCAGTCTGCACAGAATTATGACAGGCCAGCTGAAAAAAAAATACATTTCATTTGCCAAATTAGGCCTGAAACAGCCCTCCGTGTCAACTGAGAGGGGATGGTAAATGGTCTCATTAGAGTAGCATGGGCTTTCTCCAGACCATAATCACTGCCATGACAACCGTTTCCTTAGAAACTGGACCGGTCGCCAGGCAGCAGCACAGATTCCTTCTGTGGTGTCGACCTGGGTAAAAAGGCCTGGAGCCAGAGGGAGTTAGAGAAATGACACTGTGCAACAGGCATGAAATCATTAGAAACATTTGTGCAGCAAATAGTGAAGCACAAAGCACCGTTTATTATTTATTTGGGTTGTTGTTTTAGTTTACTTAATTACATTTACTAATTACATGTGTGTATGCACCAAGATCTGGTCAATAATGTCAAGCTATGCACGATCACCAATGGTGATATCAATGGTTGATATTAAAATTTTAAATGCATCTGAAGTGAATTTAAGCCCCACAACATCAATGTACAATACAAAAAAATGAAAAATAATTTAAAGATTCATTAAAGAAACATTTAACAGAGTTATTTATTAGTGTTTTTAAAGATTAAGTGAGTGTTGGATGACGGCAAAGGTAACCTAAAAGTAATTATATGAAGAAATGAGCGTGCACAAACTAACAATTTCTGCTCAAATATATCCAATATTGATAAATAATATCAGAACCAATCAATAATAAAAAGAACTCTGTTTTATTTCAATCTGATTCAAAAAGGGGGTGATATCAGGATATCAGATTTCATAGCTGAGGGTTTGACCTGTTTATTCCTTTCTTTCTATCTCCATCAGATACTCATTGTATGCTCTTTTTTCCCTCCCACTCTGCTCCTGCACCTCAGTCCTCTCAGACAATATGAAATTTCCAATTCTATATCTCCCTCACTTGCAGTGCGTTTGAGAGACTACATCTCACTAGTCCTCTCAAACTGAAGGATTACAATTTAGTGGTGTAATAAAGGATTGCCTTGATAGATGCTGGTATTCTAGACCCAATAAAAAAAGAGAGCGAGAGATAGACAGAGCGAGAAAAAAGCATAAAATCAAAAATACAATCCTTCTGAATGATGCATGAATGAAATCCAAACAATGTTCTACTAGATAATGCAATTCACTTTCATTACACCTAATATAGCAACCACAATAGAAAAACACATTACCCACCATTTCATAAAGTGGCGGAGGGAGAGATCGAGGGAGGGTGTGAATGAGGAGTTTATTTCGACTAGTGCGTGTTGAGAGTTGACCTAGCTGGCTCTGTAATGAGGGATGTGGGATAAAAATGTGCTAGCGTCTGTCTGAAGAGCTCCTGTGCTTATTCTAATGGAAGCTGTTGGCTGACAGCAGCACCACTTGACTGCTGCAATAGTCATTCTGTCATAATAAAACACTTAACATCAGACCTTGCATACTTGCTCCCTCGAGTGCCACCACTCCGTATCTCTCATCTCTCTCAGTGTCACTGTCATTCACTACTCCATTCTGACTCTCTCTCCTGCTTTAGTGTTCTCTTCCACAAAAATATTAAGCAGCACAACTGTAACAATGATTATATTAAAGGTGCTCCAAGCGATCCTGGGTGGAGTTACTTTTTGTTGACGTTTGAAGTGTTGTCAAACAAAACAGAGGTTAGCTAGACCCTCTCTCCTCCTCCTCCCCCTCCCCTCCGTGCTTCCTGATTAGAAACCCTTCTGCCGCCGGAGTTCTCGCCACCTTTCGAAGGCTTTTCCGATGTAAATTCGGAACTTTGCGCGTTCCTTCTTCTTTTCCCTTTCCGTTGCAAGTTGTTCATCAGAACGTCGTCTCTTTGGTCGTGTGTCGGCCATATCAAAATCATAAAATACGAACTTCCTTCTTTATGCTTCTCTCTTCTACACACACTTCATGTGCACGCGCACTAACCCCAAACCTCCACCCCCAAATCATTCTTGTCGGTTATTGGCTGGAGCACTGTTTATTATGTTTCGTTGTCCAGACTGCCCAAGTTTGTTTTTGTAGCCGTTTGTGGAGCATGTGCTGACTACAGAGACCGCGTTTTTTTACAGTGTTCAGGGGACAGGCAGCTAGTGGATAGTGAGGAGATGTTTGCTGTATGTGACAAAAAAAAATTTGGCCTAAAAAACACGTGACATCGCTTATAGCACCTTTAATAATAAATGTTTTTGAGCATCAAATCAGTATATTAGAATGATTTCTGAAGGATCATGTGACACTGAAGACTGGAGTAATGATGCCGAAAATTACATTTTAAAATTATTAAAATACTATTGTAAACCTCAATAAAGTTTCACAATATTACTTTTTGCTGCATTTGGTGGTCTAGTGGGTTAAACCACTGAACTGATACGCAGAAGGTTGCTGGTTCGATCCCAGCAGTCGCCACCACCACGTGTGTCCTTGAACAAGGCACTTTACTCCATGTTGCTCCAGGGGGATTGTCCCTGTAATAAGTCGCTTTGGATAAAAACATCTGCAAAATGTAAATGTAAACCTGTATCAAATAAATGCAGCCTTGGTGAGCATAACACATTTTTTTTAAAGTTTTTTTTTTCAAAAACTACATGTCTAGATGTCATAATTGTGAGACAGAAATGCATGCTCAAAAATATACAACAAAACATGAACATGAAATTGTCTTGAAGTATTAATCTGTATATCCCCGACTACAGGCAGTTATTTTGCGATTTCTGAACAACATAATCTCTTTCTTCTTTAGAATAGATTATACTGCTGCTAAATACATATAATCCATGTGATAAAGCTCTAATGTCAGAGAGAGAAGAATAAATATTGATTGTAGATATGTTTGTTTAACATTCTGAAGTGTTCTATCTTGATTCAAAGGCCTTTCTTTATGTATACATCACTGTTCACAAGTTCAGCTCTGTGTTCAGTATAATTTTTAATCGAAAGAGATATATAGCTACTTTTATTCAGCAAAGAGGCATTAAATTGTTTACATCGTTGCAAAAAAATATACTTTTTTAATTAATGCTGTTTTTTTTGTACTTTTTAATCATCAAAGAATACTGGAAAAAATATATCACGGTTTACACAAAAATATTAAGCAATACAACTGTTTTCAACATTGATAAAGAAATGTTATGCACCAAGTCAGCACATTAGAATGATTTCTGAAGACTGAAATAATGGCTAATTAAAATTCAGAGTTGACATCACAGGAATAAATTACATTTCAATATATAGAAACAGTTATTTTAAATTGAAAAATTATTTCACAATATTACAGTTTTGTGTTTTTAATCAAATAAATGCAGCCTTGATGAGGACAATAAACTTCTTTCAAAAACATTTAAAAAATAAGTTAGCAACCCAAAACTTAAATGTATAAAATTATGTGTTTTATCCTAGTCTCCTTTCTGGTATATATCTGATGAGCTCATGTGACCCTTTATTCTTTTTTCCGTCTGAGATCACCGTTCTCACTCCCAAGGCGTCAAATTCCGAAGCATGGTCAAGTGCTTTCCGCGTCACAATAAAGACGCTAAAGGCACCCCTAAGCGTCACTATATCGACGCGCTGAGTGCTCCATTCATTTCAATGAGAAACCTTCGGCGTCATATACAGATGCGTTGGGCATTGGGAAAGTTATCGTCATGCTGATCATATATTGGGTTATGATTTTGCCATTATGACATGTTGGACTGTGATTCTCAATTTAATCAGCCAGCATCACGAGTTGGGTTAGCTGCTCCAAAATATAAAAGTTACCTTTAAATATGAATAAAATATTAATAAAATCATGTATGCTTTTACAAATGCAAAGAATAAAATGCGTCTTGATCTGACGCACTCAGCGAGTCAAAATAGTGACGCCTAGGGGTGACTTTAGCGTCTTCGTTGTGGAAGACCTTGACCATGCTTCGGATTTTGACGCCTTGGGAGTGAGAATGGGTTGGAGATCATATTAAATGTGATGAGACAGACACTGCCCATGCAGCTTCCTATTCAGTGCTCTCTGCCCTGTTCTGCTCTGTGCTCGCTACTGTTGTATGGTGGTCCTCATTGGAATCTAATTGTTTGGCCATCCCAGCAGTGCATTTAAAATGCCCATACCTGGTGTATGTGTGTTTAGAGCAGTGGCTTTAAATATGTCTGTCTGACAGCAGCTGCTCCTGATTTAATAGTCTTGGCTGAGGTGGTGGGCATGGGATTCAGAGACCCATAGTAATCAGTGTCTCTGAAACTCGAACGGTTATTTAAAAATCAATGGCTCGTCATTAGACCTCAGCCCCCTCATTCCCCGCCTGCACATATATCGATCTGCTCGGTACGCTTACTGGTTATCGATCAGACCGGTAATTTGCAGATAAGTGTACATGAGGCATTGAGGGAGGGCCAGCCGGGTATAGTGCAGTACTATTAATATTGTAGCGCTTAGCCACTATGATCAAAAGGGGGACAAAGAGGACTGAGGGAAGGATGGTTTCAGGGATGTGTACTATAATGATTTTGTGATTAAGAAAAAAAATCATGAATTGGGAGTCACAAAAGCAACAGATTTCAGATAATTAGTCTCCTACTGCTAGTAGATGAAATCAGAAATATCAGGACTATGTATTAGAGCATCCATCTGACTTGCTGCTTTGTAGTGAAATCTCATTTCTAAAATAGCAAATAGCATTAATATAAAATGTTAGAGAATATATTACTTGTGTCAAAATAAGTAATGTAGATATGTGAGTTTACACGAATCACACAAAAACTTAGCTGCTAAATATAGATTAATCAATATAAATAAATAAATAAAGTGTATTATTGTTATTTATTAGGGGTGTAATGGTACACAAAACTGACTGTTCGGTATGTACCTCGGTTTTGAAATCACGGTTCGGTACGGTTTCGGTACAGCAGTTTTACAAAATTGATTTTTATTTATTTTTATTAAACAGTGGTTTACTTGGGTGGTGTCTGTCCTTAAATGAATTCAATTATAACTAAAAGTTTACTGAAGATATTGCTGTAAACTATATAGGGAGCACTAACTTGCTCATTAATATTAAAGGTTAACAACAGAGCCCAAACTATTTGCCTAAATTCAGTTTCTCTTTGTTTTTAGGTATAATAATCAACACTCAAATAAAACAGTACGCAAACATGTAAACTTCACATAAGGCAGGTTTTGCAATAACTTCTAAATCTAATTATGAAATTAGTTTTTTCTACAATTCGTTATTGAAATATAATCATTTACAGTGTCCGTCATTTTCATGACAGGTTTATTTAAACATACATGAAATAATCAGGACATCACTAACAGGTTAAGTAGAATATAATGAATATAACGGCTAATATAGTGCATTTATTTAGTGAAAGAGTTGATTTCTCTAGTGAATAAAATTCCGTGGACACTGAATGACTGCCTGAGGTAAATGTGATGCTTCATGACATTGTTTAGTTTACAAGCAGTTATTGAGGTCTTTCCGCCGTTGAAACACTGATTGAGCGATTACACCACATATATATGATATGTGACAGTAAGTTGTAATTTATCCTCGACATACCTTCAGATGTTCATTCATGTTTATTCTTTAGGAAGAGATGATTGATCGCGTTCACAGATGATCACATTCTCGCGTGGCCACTTAAACTGACGCGCCTGTACAGTGATCAGTCACGCCACATTAAAGAGCGTCGAAAGGGCATTTATTGTTTGAATTTTTAGATAAAATGGACTGAATATTTAATATGTTCGTGTGGGAACTAGGATTGAAGTATGCTCCGCACTTAAAACAAGCCGACTGTTAACTGTTAAAGATTGCATTCAGAACCGCTCCGTATACGCGTGCACCGAGCTGAAAGCACTGCACCGAAACGGTTCGGTGCGAATACGTGTACCGTTACACCCCTATTATTTATCGTTGTTATGAAGATGATGATGATGATGATGATGATGATGATGATCATGAAAATGATCATGATCATGTTGACGAGGAAGGGGAGGAGAAAGAAAGAGTTCAAAAGGCATATTTTGAATAAGTGATTGCCTTAATTGGTCAATCAAGGTCAGGCGTGATCCATCGTTCTCTTGATGATCAATAGAAAATGCTGTGAAAAAAAGGAGCAGGTGGTAAAGAGAATGAACATCGGCCCATAATGTATCCATTTCACACAGGAGCGTGAAGGGAATCAGAGTGTCAGACGCAAACACACTCACACTCATAACTCTCAACAACACGTCCTGGCCTGCACTCACAGAAATTTCCATTGTTAGCATTAGAACAATTAAAGCTTAAACTGCCTCTCCCTCCCCTGTTTCGCTGGAGGGCTTGTGTTTGAAGAGTGTCTCCTTTGTCCTGCACTGAAGCGGAGAAGGTTAAGTGCAGTATGCCACATCACTAAAAAAACAAGGAAAGAGGGCATTCGCTACCAGAGCCATTCACTCTGAACTACTGCCCCAGTTATGAAGAATAAATTCAGTGGTGGGAGGGATGGATGGTAAGAAGTGAGCAGAGAGACCATTGGAGAGCTCTACATAAAGAGCTTTTAGATATAATTGTTCCGTTTTGGGTGTCTGTAAAAGCTTAGCAACATAAGAACACTTGTTATGCTAATAAACTGTTTTAAATATAAGGCTGGGGTAAAAAGGGAGACAGAAACAGACAAAAGAGGAAAGCTACACTCCGTTATAACCAAACCACTCACAGAATAAACCTGTCCCCAGATCATCTTTCTCTCTCTACCGGAGTGTTGTTTCAGTCCTAAGGGGACACAACCAACACAGGTTTACATCAAAATCTCAGTTAACCCCTCCAAAAACACTATGGTCAACATTAGCATAATTTAAGTTTGTGTACAGTTGCTCTATGGTATTGATGTATCAGCCACATCTAATGTACGAATTCCAAAAATAGTGCTTCCTGGTGGTTTACATGCGCTGTGTGCACAGGAACGGCAAGCTCCATTTAGAATGTAAATAAAGAAGCGTCACGCATCTGACTATTACTTGCAAGAAAATTCAGCAGAAATGCTTAATCAATATCTGTGCAGCTCTGAGGTGGTTAAAATACTCCAGATTCATGCGAAGATAAAGATCCTGCCCAGGTTTTTCCAGAAACACTACAGGTCACCCCTCCTACCCCCTGCCTCCTCTTCTGCTTTGCACTGATTCAGTACCCATCCCATCACACCCCCATTAATGACAGGGACCCTGCTGGGCTTTTGTGGCTCCATCCACAGATTTTGCTCCAAACTGCCACCCCAGCTACTCAGACCCCCACAGGCAGCCCACCTAAACCCTCCGCCCTGACGCCAAGCCTCCCGGGACCCATTCAGCTGAGGGAGGAGTCCCACAGTGACCCTTTCTTAGGGGCCATTATCGGGACTCGTAATGGCTGCTGGGCACTGCTACACACTGCCTCAGAAATGCTATAGCTCTTTCACTACGCTGCTGGCTGGACGTGGCGTTTTGAATGTGGTGGGTAATGACGGAGAGAGAATGAAAGAGGAGGGAGGGATGCGTGAGTGGTGAGAGTCTGTTTACATGCATAGTTATAGACATGAGTGCACGTCTACATGCGAGACCGAGAGGAAGAGAGACTAATGCCCTTCCTAAGAGGACACGTGCTTTTATTAACAAATGAGGGTGGGTTCGCACACCTAACTGCCTAACCGATGGTCAGATTAGCCATCGTGAAAACTCACTCTCCTATTGGTCCGCTTTCAACCGACAGAATGGAGTTCCGCTTTTCCACAATGACCATAAATCATCACTCATGGCTATTACGGCAAACCCACATGCATTACTACTCAAACACAGGTAAATGTGGGCAGGCAAATCAGTGCGCAAGCCTGGGATTTGCATTAGTGTGTAGTGCGGCGAAAGAGAGTTACACTCGAACATGCTCCACACGGCCATAATGTGCAAATGAGGCGGCCCTGGCACCTGCTGCAGATTTGCATGGATTCAGGGAAAGCACAGGCTGTAAATAGGGAACCAGATAAGGGAATGGTGTTGACTTTATCATTTAAATATATGCCAACAATAAGGCTTTATTAAACATAAGGGTGGGGCTGTTGTGAGGAACTATGGGAATTTCTCTTCCCAAGTAAATGTACGAATAACAAATAAAAAACATAAAAAACACATTGCACTACATGCTTTATCGGTTCTTATCCAGCTAGTGCTCTGATGTAATCTAGCCTCATGCAAAATACTACTGAGCACAATCAAACTAAAATATTTTGCATATGTAAAATCAAATGCAAATACATAAACATTGCAGCAGCAGGGGGAAAAAAATTATTGATGTAAGACAAGAACACCTTTGAAAATAATATCAAACGCATTAGACATTTAAGATAAGAAACTGTCACTGGAAAAAATAATGGTGCTGATAAAGGTCATCTGGGTGGCTCAACGCTAAAAAAGATAAATAAAATAAAAAAATCTCTGAGATCAATGAGCTAACACCTCTTCATAATTCAGCTGCTTTGATCATCTTGTCAGTTGTTCTCATCAGAAAGTTCCAGAAATGCTTATCTGTCTACAGGTCTACAGCATTGGTTTTGCATAGTATTTTATTTTCAATGTTTTCAAAGAGAGTTTATGGAAAAATGTCCACCTCAGATTAAAAAGACCAAATTCAAAATAAGAAATAAAATCACATTGTGAGATATATAGACATATTGTGACAAATAACGTTGCGAAATACAGTAACATTTCAAAATGTACACGTACGCAATTAACATTTTATCTTGTTTACTCAAAAACAGACTTCCACACTAAAGTGAGTTGTGCATTGCAAAATACTGGAATTGGTTGTGCTGAATGCAAGACTAGTTCATATGATGCCAATGCTTACATCGCATACACAACAAGAAGCGAGAAAGAGTGAAAAAGAGAAGCGCACACACGTTCTCCCACATATTACACACACCACTGAAATTTGCAAAAACACAAAGCTAATACACAGAATGGGCTTGGGGGATAAGCAATTTCTGCTTTGCCCCGCAATGAGTTTGCATAATAAGTCATTAGTTAGAATAATACAGTGCATTCACAGAATAACACATTCTTTGTGTTGGGAGCTCTAAGAGAGTGCTAAAATATTTAAATAAGGGGAAAATGAATCTGTGAATATCCAGCCTCCAAAGCTGTGGGTGTTGAATGTTAATCTCTCGCTCTCTCTCCTGCAAGCAACGAGTTTAACCCATACCAATGTTTATTCCTCATAAAACTAGGCCACATTTTCCATGCATGGGAATTTACATATTATTTACATTTGCTGTAACCTGTCTCACTCTCCTGATTCTCTCATGCTGTCTAACAGACTGTGAGAGGTTGTTTTCATGCATTGTGCAGTATAATATAACTTGGCACTGCATGCAGATTGTGTAATGGATTTCCTCTGTATCATGTGTAGGAGCATACCAGAGCAGAGCAGACATGGTTAAACAAGACAGTTGTGTATATATTACTCTCCATTATTTATGATTTCACTTGCACGCTGTTGGTGTAAATATAACACTGTTCTCTCATACAGTGGGGCTAGTCAGCATGCTGCAGATGTACGGTTTGGACTGAGCTGTGAGTCATACAAATACCCAACATACACAAATCTCTCGCTCTCTCTATCAGTGTATGTGTGTTTCTCTTGTCCTGTACACCATCAGTCTTGGTTGGCTCGTTTATGGATTAGGGCTACATATCAGAGAGAAGGAATTTGTTTGTTTGTTTGTGCTGGAGGCTGGGAGAGGGTTTGAGATGAATAACTCTACAGGACTGCCATATGAGCCCAACAGAGCAGAGGCACTGCTGTAAAACCAGAAAAAGCTAGCAACTTAAAACCTCCACATCTCCATATCCATACAGATATAACAACACAGTGGGATACAGAGTATCCCAATAATGACATTACCAGTCCTACTAGTCCAGTGGATTGTTTTAAATGCTAGTGAATCCAATCATTTACAGTAAGAAATGGCTATTAATTTAGAATTTTTACGATTAGAAGTGTTGTTATTAAGTTAGAGTTTTTAAAGATTTAAAGGCTGTAAATTCAAAGGTAATCTAAACGTGCAGGCTCAATTCATCTATTTTTACAACTAATTATACTGTACTGGCTGAAATTATTCAAACAAATGATGGTAACACTTTACAATAATGGTCCACAATTAATTATGCAGGAATTAATGCAGGACAAATGAGTAGGACTACATTAACACTTCAGTTACTACTATTAACTGAAAACAAGATTAACTAATCAGTAAGTAAAATATAATTTAGGACTGAGATTTTTGTTAGGTAATCAATAATTACTGAATGAGATTGTCCTCATTAAGAACTAATAATGACAAATGATAAAGAATTAGCAATTAATATAGTCACAACATTAACATGTGTCTGAGATGTAAGCAATTTTTACTCTAAACATGTTCATAACATGCATTACAAATGACTCAAGTGTTACCTAGTGACTTACTTTTAAGTTAAAACTTTTCTTTTCACTTAAAAAAAAATGGTCCAGATCACTTGTTTTTTTTCTCTCTCACTCTGAACGTGGTTATAAAATGATTCATCATAATCACTCAAGTGTTATCTCTGCAGGAACTACTAGTGATCTAGACGATAATAAGGAACTATCTCAGTCCTAAATATTACTTACTGTTTATTTAAACTTGTTTCCATATTAGTTAGTATAGCTGAAGTGTTATTTGTCCTCCTGCATTACTTTCTGTATATTTACCTATTAATGACGGACCATTATTCTAAAGTGTTACCAAAAATATATTGGTCGGTAAACATTAGAGTGCTGATCCCTTACGCATCCCTATAAATGTTTATAATGATGCTATATATGATGACTACACTTCTCTGATTTATCGAAATACAAACTTTGCAGCAACCAAAAACTAAGCCAACATGGTACTGCCAAATGGAGTTGCCCACCCCAGAACTCAAATTCAGCATCACTCTGCTTCCATTTTCCACATAATCACAGTTTAGAGTATGATAAAGCTTTACTCCTATTCTGATAAGCTTGATGCCGTAAAACCTAGATGCACCTGCCATTTAGCCATGCCATCAACAGGGAAACAGACACACAGAATACTGCCAGTGCAGGAAGTGCCAGTTCTGGGCCCTTCACTGAGCCAGCGCTGGCTGCAGCATTTGGCTGAAGGTCTGATGCATGTGTCCTGCAGTCAGAGATGCTTTGGCCCAGAGATTCACGCTTACATGCACAAATGTGATACTATCAACACGGATATAATTAGTTCCAAAGACATATCCATGCCTCTTGGTAGTGGCTGGATTAAGGTTATTATACTTATCTAACACTAAAACCATTAAAAATAAAATAAAATACATAAAAACTATTTAATTACTGAAAGAATTTACACTCGAATATATATATATATAATTTATTTTTATTTTATAAACGAATAACTAATAAATTAAATAATTTTTTTATTTAGACCAGGCATCTAACAATTCAGAGGACAGATACAGTTGTAAACATTTGCATAATATACACACATGCCTAAAATGCTAATTGTGAGGAGTCTTGTATTAAAACTCCTTCTTATATTCCTTTTTCTTTCTTTCACTCTTTCTTTCTCACTCTCTGGCAAATGATTTACTTTTGCCCATCCTTAAGCATTTAACAGTGAATGATTTAATACTAGGTATCAAGCACGTCATTGTAAGCACTGCTCTAATTAAGCTTAATTAAAGCAATCTAATGGATGCATAATCATTCAGTGGATACGAGCCCGAAGAAAGGAGATGAAGCTTTCAGCTTGCACCCACACGCTCTAACAATCACTTGCTCTACGAGTGCACCCATACTATCAATCACAGTGCTTTCCAAAACCATGCCAATCCTTCATTAAGCTGAGGAAGAGCCTCATAATTACGATAATACAATAATCTAATAGAGTCATTGCCTCTGTCTGTCTCTGTTTAGCACACCTGGGAGGCACCACTCAATCTCCATAAAATGCAGACGATGGACAAATCAGTTTCTCCTAGCTGGTGTAATGCTTTTTGAATATTCATAGTTTTCAGAATTTTAATCAAAGTCAGTGATGGGCTCGAATATGAGCTGGGCTGAGCAGACACACACACACATAAAAACGCATGCAAGCGAATGCATAATTCATATTGCTTAGCACACGGTAGTTTGGCCACAGCTGGCTAAAGGAAATGTGTGAGTGTGAAATGTGTGTGTCCTGGCTTGAGGGTTTTGGCTGTGCCTGCTGGACACATGGCAGGTCCAGATGTTCTGGTTTCGTTTGTGCATAGCTCATCAAAAACTGCATGCCTGTGCCACCCTTGGGCCTCTGCCAACCCAGACACCAAGCGGGACTCACTCTGCCATCTGCCATGCACGTGTCCCAATGCATTATGGGCTTGCTGTGTGTGTTTTGTGATGTCACAATAAGATGTTACAAAGGACGACAGGCTGGTTACCTTCCAACTTAGTAAAGACCTTTTGGCCAACATTACGCGGCAATACAAGATTTTCCATACAGGTGTGATTTGTTGTTGCTATAGCTCTTTTAATATTTAGCAGATGTGCTACTGCTCCCCTGATTTTTATTTTTAGTCCTGTCCGGTTTTCAATCTGAAAAGCCCTGCAGGCTAGATCTAGGCAGCTTAAACACTAGATTTGAATCACTAAATTAAGTGCCTGTGTCAATACCACATTTACCAATTTGCACATATGCACACACACACAAGCACATACCCATGAGGCGCTAGGTGTCCAAACTGAAGCAGGTCTGGCACAGAGTGATGATGTGTCTCTAGTGACTGCCCGCCATTTTGTTTTGCTTCACTAAGCATGTCCCAAGTCTTCAGTCAGTCTCACTACCCAGCACTGGTCTATGGCAGCCTGTCAGAGATGCTAATACTCTCAGACTCTGTCTCTCTCGCTTGCTCACTCTTTCAAAATTCAGTGCAGCCCATTTGAAGCTAAATATGATCAATCAAAGGCACGTTCCTTTATTATGGTACTCTTTGTTGACATTTTAGAGGCTAATAAAATCGTACAATATATTGAATTGATATAAAATAATTCTAGTAATTCACTGTACTAAATTTAATTTCCAAAATACATTTGGCATGCATCAATGGGGTGCATGCATCAATGTCACCACATTATTTTGCCCTTTTACAATAAATGCAACTTCCTCAAAATTGTGACACTTCCAAAATAATAAATTAGACCAAGGATGGGCAGTTCTGGTCCTGGAGGGCCATTGTCCTGCACAGTTAGCTCCATCTCTAACCATACACACCTGAAAAATATAACCAAAGGCTGAATCCAAATATTCATACAATATATTAGCCAAAAAACAGTATGCAAAAAGAGCAGTATGTAGTATGTCACTATTCATAAAACAGTATAGGCAAAAAGTACCTGAATAACCTACTACTACTTCTGCAAGGGTCCGAAGTGCACGTCCAATGGTTTAATGTAAGGAAATATACGTTTATCAATTCAATACCTACCTACAAACCATACTAGTATGTATGGTCTAAAACTAGTAAGTCCCTACTGAGTGATAGCTTAATTTCAACCCTATATCACATTACATTTTTTAATATTCATTCTTTTTTATAATAAGGTTTTATAGTTTTTATCCAGTACATGACAATATCATACAAAACACAGATTACAGATATATACAAATGCTACATATAGGTAGCATCAACCTTCTGCGTATCAGTTCGGTGGTTTAACCCACTGGACCACCATCTCCAATTTTAATTATATTCACCTTCCCCCATACATTTAACATAATTTTCCCCCATTTGTCCAGGTTATTTCTTATGTTTTGTAAAAGTGTTGTCAAATGTAACATAGGAATCTCTTCTAACTCCCTGTTTATCTTGATACCCAAATATTTTATCCCTCTTGGGATCCATCTAAAGCCAAAGTTAGTTACCATATTTGCATTACATATTCCAGATATAGGCATAGCTTTAGACTTTGTCCAGTTAATCTTATATCCAGCCACCTTAGAATAGGATTGAACTGTCTCCATTAAATGAGGTAAGGACTTATCTGAATCTTTTACCAAGGCCAAAATGGCATCGGCATATAAAAACAATTTGTGTTCTTTGTCCCCTCCCTGTACACCTAGAATGTTTATTAGCCCTGATAGCAATGGCCAATAGTTCCAATGTGATGCTGAACAATAATGGCGACAGAGGGCATCCCTGTTGTGTCCCCCTGGCATGGTCAAAAAACGAGGAAACTTTACCGTTGGTAATCACGCATGCCTTAATGAGACATGGCCCAAACCCAAAATTTGACAACGTTGTGAATAAAATATCCCAATGAACCCGATCAAATGCCTTTGTTGTCCGTTGATGACCCATTCATCATAAATTATAATGTTGGATAATATTAATTCTTAAAAAAAAGTAGCATGAATCACAAATCAATTTGATTACATTTTACAAAGTACAAAACACACAAACAAATGCTGCTATTGTTAACTAAATCCATTACAAATAAAATAAAAGCTCACTCAAAATATTAATAAATACTATACTAAAATAACACTGCAACAGAGAGAGAGAGAGAGAGAGAGAGAGAGAGAGAGAGAGAGAGAGAGAGAGAGAGAGAGAGAGAGAGAGAGAGAGAGAGAGAGAGAGAGAGAGAGATGTGGAAATATTAGATTAGACTTTTTTATTTAATTTCTATTTTATTTATTTATTTATTTTTATCGTATAGTGTTATAAATGCTTCGGCAATGTAAAGATTTCTTTCACCATGCCAATAAAGCTATTTGAATCTTGAATCTTGAGAGAGCTTAGATCGGGCCCAAAAAACACGTTGCATGTTGTGTCCGAGCCCAGCCCGTTCTGACACATTAACTGTAATTATGAGCCGAGCCCAATTTAAACCTGACCATTTTTTAATACGTGGGTCGGTATAACTGATGTTCTCAACTACAATTCCAAGTTGTTTGAACTACAGAAATCTATTTAGAATGATCTCAATGGGATAGTTCACCCTGAAATGAAAATAAAGGCACCCTGCCTTTGTCCTTCTATATTTTTCGGACCTCAAAAGCATACATTTTTTTTAAAGTCCTGCACATGCTCCTCCATATAATGGCAGTGAATTGCGACCAGCTTAAAACTTTATGAAAAGGATACAAAGGTATCACGCAATGATACAGTGAGACGCGCGCCATATATGGAAAGTATTCAGGAGGCATACTATAAGGTTTTGCGAGAAAGAAACCTTATTATTCAGTCAAAATACTGAGCTTGGCCATTACTCTGTGCATGCGCGTTCCTGTGAGTGCGTGCGAGCCGTCAGCAGCCACTCATGCTTACTCTAACTTGTACAGTATCCAGGATAAGCTCACACGCGCACCATTTTGAGAACTCAGGCTCAATAGAAACAAACGCGACTCTCGTCGTTCTCTATAAGGTATATGATAAGAAATAATACAATAATACTAATAATAAGGTAAACCTCCTAAAGTGAATGTTGTGTACCGATTGTCATGACAACATTGCATGAGAGAATAGTGAGAGAAAAACACTATTCCTACTGCTAAGTTATTCCTAAATTTCTTGTGCCTGAAGCATTGAGGTGTGTGTGAGCGGAATACAGCTATACCTGACTGAATTGCCAAAGACTAACACACCCACTGTCTGCCTCCTCCTGAAGAGATCTGAACATCTGGACTGCAGAGGAGTTATTCTCAAGCTCCACATTTTCTTTCCACAAGAAACAAATACCTGATGAAATTAGCCATTAGTGAAAGTGAAATGGAGAACTCTCGGTCTCATCAGGTGTTATTTCCACCTGTGCACACACACACACACGTACACGCACACGCACACACACACACATCTTGTATCACAGCCACCCACAGCAAAGAGATTATTTACTGCTGTTGTACGCAAGCAAAGTTCCAATTCCACATATGAATGATTAATATGCCTATAAAATATAATCCCTCTGTAATCAGAACTCTCTTACTCTCCCTCACACACTTAATACATCTGGGTGATAGACACAGACACACACACACACACACACACACACACACACACACACACACACACACACTACATCCGAGTAACAGAGAGACAGACAAACACTATTAATTATTTATTCACTCATGAGTAGCATTAAAATGAATCTACCAGTCCAATATAAAAGAAGCCATTTATGTTTCTTCATCCTCAGTCAGAAAATCCAGGTAAGCTGAATCTCACCTGCACAAGTGATGGCCTCATAGTGTGGTGTTATTTTTGTGCCACAATACAGTGCTTGTGATATAGATTTCATCATTAGTAAAGTTGGGCGATAAAACGATAACGATAATTATAGCAAAATAATTTTCCTCGATAAAACGATAACAAGAGTTTGATAAATGCTCGATATAATGCTTACGCGGTGTTGTTGACAGGTTAAAAGGTTTGGAGGATTAGAGTGGAGTAGAGCGAGAAAAATGAGCGATAGTAAAGAAAATTCAGCACTCACGACCAGAGGTGAGGACCTGACAGATATCATTGACAAGAAAGATCACTCAACTTGGTTTAGAGATATTTTGGCTATTTGCAATCCGACATAAAACAGAGCGACTTGCATGCTCTGGATCACCACACGGTAATATAATTATTCAATTATCTTGCTTCTTCGAAGTTCTTCCATATAGCATTGAGCCCAACACTACCTCAAATCTAAATCTAAATCTACATCTACATCTACTAAATCTACATTAGCCTAATATCAGTTCACACATAGGCTTATCGCCTTGTTTGTTGTAGTGGGTGACGTACAACAAGCTAACGTTACCAAAATAAAATCATTAAACCTCGGACTTATGGAAAAATACATTGGTATCATCATTTTTTGTCTTTGGTGATTTATTAATAAGTCAGCATCGCCTGTATTAAAAGAGAAATAAAATCATTTTAAAGTGAATAAAATAGACTTGACAGGCCTTACTGGAGTTCCACAACTAATGAACTTTGTACTCTCTCCGAGTCCACCGCAGTTGTGTGTCGGTGAGGTGTGTGTGTGTGTTGGTGAGGTGCGCAGTGGACCAATCCACTGTAAGGCAAGAGAGGGGGGGACTCAAAATTTTTCTAAACTTAGAACGCAGTTTTTTGCCCGTTTGCGTTTTTATTGTTTTCCTACTTACACAATTATTTTAAATAAGTATATATCATTATATTATTGATATATAGACGGAAGAGTAAAAAAAATTCTGACCACATTTAAGATTTTTATTTAATTTATTTAATTTATATTGTCAATGTCCATCCATCCATCCATCCATCTTCCTCCGCTTTATCCGGGGCCGGGTCGCGGGGGCAGCAGTCTAAGCAGAGATGCCCAGACTTCCCTCTCCCTAGACACTTCCTCTAGCTCTTCCGGGGGGACACCGAGACGTTCCCAGGCCAGCCGGGAGACATAGTCCCTCCAGCGTGTCCTTGGTCTTCCCCGGGGCCTCCTCCCGGTTGGACATGCCCGAAACACCTTCCCGGGAAGGCGTTCAGGAGGCTTCGGGAACAGATGCCCGAGCCACCTCAGCTGTCCCCTCTCGATGTGGAGAAGAAGCGGCTCTACTCCGAGTTCCTCCCGAGTGACTGAGCTTCTCATCCTATCTCTAAGGGAGCGCCCAGCCACCCTGCGGAGAAAGCTCATTTCGGCCGCCTGTATCCGGGATCTTGTCCTTTCGGTCATGACCCAAAGCTCATGACCATAGGTGAGAGTAGGAACGTAGATTGACCGGTAAATCGAGAGCTTCGCCTTACGGCTTAGCTCTTTCTTCACCACGACAGACCGGTACATCGACCACATTACTGAAGAAGCTGCACCGTTCCATCCTCCCCTCACTCGTGAACAAGACCCATAGATACTTGAACTCCTCCACTTGAGGCAGGAACTCTCCACCAACCTGAAGTGGGCAAGCCACCCTTTTCTGACTGAGGACCATGGCCTCGGATTTGGAGGTGCTGATCCCCATCCCTGCCGCTTCACACTCGGCTGCAAACTGTCCCAGTGCATGCTGAAGGTCCTGGTTAGAAGGGGCCAACACAACAACGTCATCCGCAAAGAGCAGAGACGAAATCGTGTGGTCCCCAAACCTGACACCCTCCGGCACTTGGCTGCGCCTAGAAATTCTGTCCATAAAAATTAACTCCCATGAACCCTCCAGCACCCTGTAGAGGGTATAGAGCTGGTCCAGTGTTCCACAACCGGGACGAAAACCACACTGTTCCTCCTGAATCCGAGGTTCCACTATCGGCCGAATTCTCCTCTCCAGTACCCTGGCATAGACTTTCCCGGGGAGGCTGAGAAGTGTTATCCCCCTATATTTGGAACACACCCTCCGGTCCCCCTTCTTAAAAAGAGGGACCACCACCCCGGTCTGCCATCCCAGAGGCACTGTCCCCGACGCCACGCGATGCTGCAGAGGCGTGTCAGCCAAGACAGCTCCACAACATCCAGAGACTTGAGGTACTCAGGGCAGATCTCATCCACCCCCGGTGCCTTGCCACCGAGGAGTTTCTTGACCACCTCGGTGACTTCAGCTTGGGTGATGGACGAGTCCTCTTCTGAGCCCCCAGCCTCTGCTTCCTCAATGGAAGACGTGACGGCGGGATTGAGGAGATCCTCAAAGTATTCCTTCCACCGTCCGACAACATCCCCAGTTGAGGTCAACAGCCGCCCATCGCCACTGTAAACAGCGTTGGTAGGGCACTGCTTCCCCCTCCTGAGGCGCTGGACGGTTTGCCAGAATCTCTTCGAGGCCAGCCGAAAGTCCTTTTCCATGGCCTCACTGAACTCCTCCCAGGCCCTAGTTTTTGCCTCCACAACCACCCGGGCTGCAGTCTGTTTAGCCTGCCGGTACCTGTCAGCTGCCTCAGGAGTCCCACAAGCCAGCCAGGCCCGATAGGACTCTTTCTTCAGCTTTACGGCATCCCTTACTCATCCCTTATTGTCAATGTCATTTATTTAAAGGTTTGGCATGCTGACCAGAAAGATTGTTTTGTTTATTGACAAACATTATCTTTAAAGTACTTTAACTTTGCATTTGCAGTCAGCAGAGCCAAATGTTATATCATTACAGTTCTAGATTTTACTATAGATATTTATTTTATATATTCTAATTCTAATATATATTAATAATATTCTACTCTATTAATAACAGTTTCGATCAATTGTTCACCTATTTGGGAAGTGCTTGTCATGTTTTGACAATAAAGGATAGTTTAAAACCACAAATAACTGTCTGTTTTCTACATCTTTCTCTCAGGAGAAAAAACATGCCTTTAAACTTTAAAGAAATAAAGATTTAACAATTATTGTGCTAATTATCGTTATCGACTGATATGGAAAATTATATCGTGATACATTTTTTGGGCCATATCGCCCAGGCCTAATCATTAGCATAGTATGGCCAACTGTATGCGCGCTGATGGTAGCGTTGAGGAGCACTTGTGTTAGAGGGTTAAGACTTGAACTAGATGAACTATTTTAAACAAGTACAAATACATTTTTATAATTCATAACGTCTGGCGAGAAATGGTGCAGACACTGAACAAAGACTTTAGATATTAAAGACGGTGCATTCTTATTAATATCAATGGGAGAAAGTACAATGTGCAATATGGCAGAATAAGTCCCGCATTCCAAATAAAGTGTCCAGACGCACAATTAGAACTGCACATGTGCATTGGTTGGACCAACCTGAAATTAACGTTATCTATAAGTAACAACATTTATGGGACAGTTCATGTCAAATTGTGTGGCAAGCAGTTTTTGACATTTTAGAATTTCCCCAGTCAAATAGATATGACTTGTTATTGGACAATTATTGTTGTTATTGTTTGTTATTGTTACATTGACAAAGATTAAAACTTCTGCATGTGTTGAGTGTCTTCTACACTATCAAATGTAGTATACTAATTTCATTGCTATATATGCATTCGGCTGTACACATATGCTAGCATTCACATCAAAACTGAATTAAAATTTGGACTTAACTATGAACTACTAACTAGTGTGCAGAATAACTATAATGAATAACTAACTACCTATACCTAAAAAAACAAAAATAATGCCATATTATACACACTGACAGCACTCAACAGACACATGGACCAAAACACAGCAGTGGACAGGACATTCTCTGGATTGAAACATAACCCGCATAATTGTGCTGTTAAATTAGACATAACACATTCCTCTTAACAACCTGCCCCAAACAACCCATGACACAGTAAATGCCCAAACCACTGCTTTTCCATCTCATTTAACAATTCCTTGTCAAATGCACACACACACACACACACACACACACACACACACACACACACACACACACACACACACACACACACACATACACACACACACACACACACACAGTACAATGCTAAAACGCAAGATAGAAAAAATAAAGTGTCCTAGTGCAGTGGAGAATGAAGTGCATGCTGTTTTTAATGTGCTGTAAAATATTGATGAGGAAAGTGTGTGTATTTCTTTATGTATTTCTTTATTTTTTGGTATGCAGGGAAACACCAGTCAACCCAACATGAGATACTGAGCTACTATTTCATGCTGAACTGAAACCAGCGGCTCCATCTAAATTTGAGTCTTAATTGCAACATGGGAGACCACAGAGATGATCTCAGCTCAGGGTGAAAGGGGTTGTGGGTAAACAGAAGGGCCAAAGGGCAGCTAATTTCTTCATTAAAGCCACATAATTGATTGTGTCTGGTTACAGTTACGTGGGCTAACAGTGTCAGTAAGATATTTTATTCATGCTTTTTGCATATAAACTTTAACGTGGCTGCTTTTCCCTACAGAGTGTGTGTTAGTGTGTTTGATTGGACGGAGTGGACACCTGATAGGGGCTCTGAACATAAAAGTGGGCTTACCACTTTATCTTACTCATCCAAGAGTGGTTCTCAAACAGCAACTGATAAGAGGTCAAAGTTGATGCTGATCACAGAGGAGACATTAGAATGAAATTGGAGATGGCCTGAGCTTTTTGTGATCACAATCGTGCAACAAGAGATGCTTTCCTGAGCTTAAAAGCTTTGAACGTTATTTGTGCTTCATAAGCAGTGAAATACATCTCATTTATCTTCATTATCTATGATGTGCATGGACTTCAATGACATCTATCATTGTGCACACAGGTTTTCAGAGGGCACTAAATGTTATCTTTCTCTGCAGCCTGAGGCAGGGGCACAGGAGCCACACTCACATACACACACATAGATAAGCCCCGTCATTGACTACTATTAATCCTGGCTGATTTGCATTGTCAGAGTGCCTGTGTTTGAACAATGCTGTTGTTTCCTTGTTTGCTAATTTAGGAACAAACATTTGCCTGTGCAGCAAACAAGCTCTCCCAGGATGTGTTATTAATAGGCTAATTAAGCCAGCGGTAATGAGCAGGATTACAGCTAATTATGACAAGATTTGTTTTGGCGTTCCGTCTGGGAAGAAGCAGTGGAGTGTGCACATCTACCTGGGAGTTCATTACTGCCATCACCATGCACCTGAGTGCACAGAGTACACCGCTGGGGGAGCGCTGTTTGTATTTATGTAAAGGAGGACGAGGGGAAAGAAAGCATGAAGGTGTGAACGTCGGTTAGGGTGGCGGTGTCCTGGGCTATGATATTGATAGCTCATACACAATACACACCTAACAATACAATTGTGTTTCTCGGTATTGGGTTACTTAGCTGGTGAGCATTTCAGACATCTTTTTGTTGAGAGACTTCTGTTACCGTCGCTAAGTACGACTATATTACAGCAAACAGCGCAATTTTTCAAGTAGACCTGTTGAGGGCAGCGGCTGACTCCAAAGAGTCTGAGGAGCATCCACCAGGTGATCACAAGGGATTTGTTTGGTCACACCCTTTCTTCGACATATGGTTTCTTTTTGGGTAAAATGTGTTAATAAAGTGGTGAAATTATTTGATTATTGATATTGATTTTAACATTACGAATTATCAGATTTTATCTTATCAGATGTTCGAAATTCTTAAAGTCACCAAAATTGGAAACACTTATTTTTATTGCAGTGTTTATTGTACATTATTTATCCATGCACATCATTGAAAAAATAGCCTAATAATAATAAGCCCTCGTAATCTTTAATCAAAAACATTACGTTTCATGCTGATCGACAAGTAATACAAAATAGCATTCCAATTAACACACTTAATTGGAATGCTATTTTGTATTACTTGTCGATCAGCATGAAACGTAATGTACCGGTGGATGAGAGATAAATCATTGTGTTTGTTTGATAAAGACATTTTGCGAGCCCTGTGGGCGATTCATTCTGGTTGCCGCTTTCCCACACGCTTTCAAAACAATTCCTCACGTGTACTCACGGGGAGGCGAAGCTCTTTATAATATGCAAAACTGTTATCCAATCATAGCAGTGGGCTTTAACTTCCAAGTCTTCAGTACGGCCCATAAAAACAGAGCGTTCCATGAGAGAGGCTCAAAACCAGTGTACAAAATAGCCTATTACTTATTCATTATGATGTTTTTGAATGTAAAAACCGACACAAAATTCATAAGTTGACCTCAGACAAAAGTATAATTTTTAAAAAAAAAGCCAGTTCAGATGCCAGCTGATGTTACAGGACTTGTGAAAAAACATAGGACTCAGGGTTTAAATTAAAGGCTCACAAAAAAGGGAAAAAACTACATCCCAACATAGCCTACACATTTCTGTAGCTCAGGATAAGAAAGCTGAGGTTGGGATTTATAGCTAAGCTTCATATTTTCACCATCGTCTCTCTAAGAACAGCCAACACCAACACAAATCCCTGCATCTCACATGCACAGAGAGGGAGGGAGAGAGAGAAGGGGAAAAGAGAAATGAATATACTTCTTGTGAAATCTCGATTTGAACAGGTGGATTTATTTACCTGGATCAAAGATTAGGTCACACGTAGAACCTCAGAAATGATTGCTCACATTTTACCCAGCATTGAAAAAACATAAATCATGCACACGCCTCATAGACTTTCCATTAACCTCTATTGTTCTTAAATCAAGCAAATTATAATTACTTTAGTCCAATCCAAACACAACAATAAAAAAAATTCTAAAAGTGAATAAGAATTATTCCCTTTATAAGGCCTTTATATTTTCTTTTAAGGATGTCCTCAGGCTCACTGTTTTAAGGAGGTTTTTTTCCTCTTGTGGGGACATATGTCTCTAAAAATAGAGCTAGGCCAGAAATAGACCTGCACATCCACAAATGTAATTGTTCCATTTGATTCAAAAGAGAGAGGGGGGTATATTTGCATGCTAAACTTGGACAACAAATTCCCAACATAAAACTATTTTTATTCTTCTCAACATGTGTTCATGAAGATTAAACCTCTGTAATCTTACACGGTTTAATAATACAGAGAGAGAGAGAGAGAGATAGAGAGAGAGAGAGAGAGAGAGAGAGAGAGAGAGAGAGAGAGAGAGAGAGAGAGAGAGAGAGAGAGAGGGAGGAAGTTAAAACAGAAAAATGAAACAAGGCTACACTGCTTCAACAGATGACTTTAATCCTGTTTATTAAATTATAAAGAATCCGTGAGGATCAGGAATAGAGAGTCAAGGATTTAAGCGATTTGTGGATTTTTTTGCAGAGTTATTTGATGAAATGGGATTGTAGTGAAGTAGGGGAGCTTTGTGAGTGTGTGACAGCAGACGTGAACTGGGATAAATCGCTTGAGAAACAGAGCGCAAACGACAGGATCAGACGCAGACGTTTATTTGTTCCAAATGCATGAAGTATTAAAGAGAATAATTCACTCATTCTCACACAGAGAGAGGCAGATCCAAGAACAGCATGATTGATGGAGTACTGACGGCCTATAAAACAAACGGAACAAAAAAAAAAATCAATAATCAAATCAGAAATCTGTATTCATAATTGCACATAACACAGGAATCTGAGACTTATTAATGAAAGTCCATGCAAATAAACTCAGATTTCAAAGTGAAAGCACAGGGATGTGCTGAATTACAGAGACTCATTAAAATGGCTAATTTTCTCAGTTATTCTTTGAGACTTTATATCTCATTGACACGCATTAAGGAACAATAGCGGAGGCAATTTGTGACCCCAGAATAATCTTCAGAGCGCTCTTTGTGATGTCTTTTAAGAGATACTCTGAGGTTGCGATTTGGGAAGATTAGAGCGAATGAGAATTAGCTGGGTGGTTCTGCCTGGGTGGATTCGCCCGGCTCACGGGGACCTCTGTGTCACTGATAACTTCCACTGAGCTGTTTGCTAAGAGGATAGAACGTGCTAATCCAAGTCAAAAGACGTACCATGTGAATTACATCCCCAAACAGATTACTCCACACAGATTAGGATGAAAGCAATAAATCTTGTCATATCATTCTTCATTCTGATATATGCAGGAATGCAGATGAAGTTGAAATAAGTCAACATATTAAAATAAACACTAAGCAAAGAGCCAGGAGAAAATCATCACATGCAGGTGTGAAAATTTGATTAGTAATCTGAAGTGCAGGCTGGAGCAGCCGTCTCGAACACTCTTAAATGTGGTTTTAAGCAAGTATCAGCCTTTATTTTGCTAGATTTGCTACAAATCGGGACAGGTTTTTTTCTAGTCCACAATGTTTTTGTATTTGTATTGTATTTAGAGTGTGTTTGTGCTCCAGAAGAAAGAGCTGCTGCTGTAATTTTTGTTAGGAAACAACACATCCATGCGATGATGTAATAGGTGTGGCTCCGAGACTCTTTGATAGGCAAATCGTCTCTGGTTCATTTTTGTTCAGTTCAGTAGAAACTGAAGTTGTAATTCTAATTGAATGTGTGAACACTGTTTTTTTCATGTTTAATACTGTAAAGCTGCTTGCTTTAAAGCAATCTATAGTGCTATGTGAATCAACGTGACATGACTTTAATGTAGTACTGAATTGCTGAGCTGGTGCAAACATATGTACATCGCTATGATCAGATGCTTTCTTAACTGCTGTTTTCTCACCGCTGTCATTTTTGTTGTGTTTATTTTGTTGCTGAAAGGAAAGCGTGCAGCACATATATATATTCATAAACACCGCTCTCAGCGGGTGTGGATGTTTGCTAACAGTATATCGCTGGTCACATATTTCAAACTTCGGACCCAGTTTATATTAGGTGGTCTTAACTACTATGTACTAACATTTCAATGAATCATTCGATACAATGCACTTATTGTGTACATACTTGTTTTTACGTTTTACATGTTTTGCATCTGTAATTATTTCTATAATTACACTGTTGACACTTCTTACATTGTACTTATTTTTTGATGTAAGTATAGTAGTTAAAGCCACCTAATATGAAGCGGGACCCTAAACTTCTTTTTACCCCCTAAGAACAAAAAAAGAACTTGCAAGTGATTCTAAACCTGTATGTCTGTCTTTTGTGGAACACAGATACAATGAAACTGATCAGGGTGCAAAACAGTGTTGGGCCCCATTGACATTCATTGTATGGACAGAGAATACTTTTTTTATGTTCCGAATAAGAAATAAAGTCATAGAGGTTTGGAACGACATGAGGCTGAGCAAATGATTATAGTTTTACATTTTTTACCTTTAATATCTAGAGAAACTCTCTTTTGTGCTGTAAACAAGCAGTATCGTAAGCTTTGCTCAGAAAGACCAGACACACCATGAGTGTGGCATATTTTTTAATGCAGAGCAGTAGCATCAACAACAGAAATTAGAGTATAAATGGGGGACGGACTGTAATTATCTGTCGTCTCTTGTCATATCACACCTCCGCTCCCCTTGTACCTAAAGGGTGTGTTCGAATCAAGTGAGAAAGAAGAAAAAGGTGTAAGACAGGTGTGTGGTATTGTCTGTCTTGAGCGTTTAAAACAGTGGCACCCAGGGAGTTCCCAGTGTGCACACAGGCATAGACGAACATAACATACCCACAATGTATCTGGTCACCTAACACCCCACCCAAAAAATAGCTTCACTATTGGATAAACACTCTTTCGTTTTCACCTGTGAATGTGAGGAAGACAAAAGGGGAAGGACAAAGAGAAAGAGAAGAGTAAGAGGAGGTGTCAGATAGGTCATCAAAATTCTCAAAGGCATGACATCTGAGTCACACCTGGGTCGCACGCGCTGGCATTCTGGGACTGCGGGGAGCAGGTGTGTGCGTATGTGTGCTTTTATGCGTGTTTGTGCAACCACATTGAGCAGATGGCGAGAGCAATAACTGACAAACCCTAAGAGGGAACTGAAAGCACCTAATAATTATCCCTGTGTTTTCTGTCACAAACACACCAATTAGAATCCCAGCAACACCTTGCCAACACATACGTTTGTATGTCTGACACTGAAACCATGTGTACAAGGATATACTAACCACGCTATTCTGAACAAAGGGCCATTGTTTATACTCAGAGTGACTCATAATAGCATGTTCTTTCTTTCCTTTCTTTTCAGTCTCTCGGGTCTCTAGGGGGTAAAAGCAGAGATGTAGCTGTAGATCCCAACAGATGGAATGCTTGTTAGAACAAGAAGTGCACTTACAGGACCCACTGGGCTCCCTAGAGGTGCTGCTTCTCAGACTCAAGATACATTCAGATTCAGCTAACAGCAGAGTTCACACTGCTTTGTCGAATTTAAAGCTGTTAGTATGTTAACATGCACAATTGAAATTGGCTTTTTGTGCAGTCAAGCTACAGTACTGATGCATAATCAAAATATTTGAAGTTTTACTATTACTGTTTTAGTCCAGCTAAGATCAAATTTGTGCATGTAAATGTACCTAAAAGGATAGTACACTCAAAAATAATGTATTACCCACATGTTGTCCCTGCACATATGACTCACTTTCTTCTGTGGAATAAATCATATTTACGTATTCTATTTTAAGAAATGTTCTATATTATTTTGTGTTCTTGGTTTTGGAACGACATGTGTGAACTATACCTTTAACATTAAAGCTCTAAAATGGAGAAATTTGATGGCGTCTGTAATTCTGACTCTTTTTCAACGTTTTTTTAGTTTTTCACATTAAAAGTACAAAATTACAATTTGCAAATTACCACTCAAGTCCGATATGTGAAGCTCTTCCTTGACTTCATCCACTTAAGATTTGTTTTGCTTTCCTAGTTTCATGTACCTCTACGCGATATCAGAGACTGGAGCACTGGTAATCCAGGATTACAGGAAGAGCTTGGTTATGAATGCAGACAGCACCTGTAAAATGGTAAACTGATAATATATCTGTCTTGGTTGAGGAGGATATATATATATCAGTCTTGGTTGAGGAGTCTAGGATCAACCGAATACCCCCTAAGGTTCATCCTGATATAAGAATAGAGAGAGACACCAGGAACGATATCAGTTCCGCTCCTGTCTGGGAAGTATTGTTCTATGTGGGATTTGCTCAATTAACCCATCACATTTATATTCATATTTTTCAACCAAGATCCGACCACAGCATATGCAAAAGAAACCTCAGAAGAAATGTAATGCATTGAACATTTTTACATAAGCCATCATATGCTCTATTTCTTTCTGTCTCCACTCACTCTTCTTACTCATAGCAATGAAAAATGAATTCCCTGGAACGGTCTTATTGTAAACAGTGAATGTGAAATCAGTAGAGAGAGTTGCAGGTCTTGTAAGGATCCAGCTTAGTTTTTGAAAAAGTCATTTTAGACCAATGGGCCACTGAAGATAGAACAGTATGTTTACGTCTTTCTTTTCTGTAATAAATCACACATTCAGGCAAATTCAAAAACATTGAGATTATGTACTACTTGAGGTAATTTTAGAACAGACATTTTGATTGTGTAGCAAGCGACTGATCAATACTCAGTCAATTGAGACATATGGCAGGAAAAGGGCTTGGATAACAAGACTGGAAACAGCATTATGGAAAGGAAAACTGAATTATTAACAGACCAATATTGTGGGCACAGCGGTTAAAGATCTGGACTGGTAACATGAAGACTGAAACCCCAGAATGTGTGATACATGAACTGGAGCGTTAATCCATAAAATGGCCAAAAACAAGTCCACTTGTTGGCCAAGCAAATCAAATGATAAAAAAAATAATAATAAAATGAAATTATAAAATATATATATATATATATAATTGCTTCGAAAGTCTAAAGTCACTGCGTTATTTCTGCACACACACGTTCCTAACCACAACCTCTTAAAATCCCTCTAAATAATTTCATCTGCTCTCAGACATCCAGACACCCACTTAAACAGACACAATCAGATTAAATGACCTTTCAATATATATTTGGTTTACCCCTTATTAAACTGAGGCAGCTTAATTGTATAAAGACACACTAAAGAAGAAAAACGACATGCCTGTATCTACAGAAATTGTGGGAAAACATTTCCACAATTAAAAATGACCACTTTAAAAAAAAAAGAGTTTAAATCTTTGCCCTAAAAACCTCCATTCTCAGTAGATTTTACATGTACATGTCTTCTGAGAGGGATTGTTCGAGATTTAAGCTAGCATTAGACAAAATACTACTTGAGTCTGATCTGTAAGAATAGCTTCCCACCACCTAATCAACCCAAGGCCTGTGCTGTCTGTGAGCCTGGGTGCCTTGCCTTTGTTGCACCCTGAATAGATGCTAAATATCCTCCCAATCTCCTTCCTGGCTCTGACTGAGCTCTCAGGACCTGGTCTATTCACATGCTAATGCAGACAGGCTTGATTCCTTAATCACAATCCTGCTGAAATCCAGGAACAAGGAGATGTAATAGGGAACCATTTCCTCATTGTTATTTCATTTTTTTCCCACTCTGTAATTCTCTTACCTTCTCAGTTTTGCCATGAATTGCAAAGCAGGGCAATGAGAAAGGAAAAAGTTGGAGTCTAAGATGAGCCGCTCTTTATTTTAGCATTGGATTCTTAGTGGCAGCGACTCTCCGCATCAATTCAGTGGAGGATTTGATTTGTTTCTGTTGACGAGCTCTGTTAATTTCCTCTCTCGCCTCATTAAGCTCTAACTGCCAATTAATGTCTTTTGTTCTCGGTAATGGCTGCCTCCCAAACAGAGCTATACACACACACACACACACACACACACACACACACACGGACACAGGCTTACACAACAATAGGGGAAAAGTATCAGTAGTACACCCCTACAGACGAGAAAAGAGAGAGAGAGGGAGTCGTTGATTAATTGGGAGCTCAGTGGAACAGCAGGCAGACAGGATCTCTCATTAGCTCCTCTCCAAACTCCACCAGCACTCAGACACCACTCATAGCCCCTCAGGACATGAGGTCACGAACTCCCATGGCAACAGTTGGACAGACTAACAATGCCCTAATTGCGAAAATCTAAACAATGACACCATAACTTTTCAAGTTTGCACACATAGGCACATACTTTGGACTACAAAACAACATTTGGGGAACAACATTATACATAGACATAGTTAAAGACATCAAATAGACAGAGATTATTACATCTATGAGAATAATTGTTCACCGTACCACTCATCTCTGCTTTGAGAAATCCTCAACTACGGTCCCATTATTAGCAAAGAGTGGCTTTTTTTGAAACACAAGGCTCTTAGATTGAGTGTGGGGGAAAACCACACTTCACCCTTCGGTCCATTAAGAAAGAATGGTTGTTTTTGTTCCGGCCAGGCAATAGAGACAGATACTTTCTGCGAGCGCTCCTATCGGGGCTTTTACAGGAAAATATGATTATGTTGTGATTCGGTTTTCAAAGAGATCCATCTGAAAGGTTTTTGAACCTTGCATTTTCAAGATGACCTTAAATGAACTTTGGTCAGCCTAACTTCTGAAGTACTGAAAACAGTCATCAACTTTTCATTTGAGTCTGGAGAGAGAGCAGGAGAGAAAGAGAGAGAGAGAGAGATCAAAAGAGAGAGACATTTTTAGAGCATTTTTAGGGACCTCAAAGAACGAAGGAAGCGGTGAATGTATGCATGCGTGTGTAGACTGCAGATATTTTAGAGCTCTAATTCGTAACCTGCTCTCATCTAACACAACATTCCCAAACCATACTCTCACATGCATTTTATAGCTATATACATAATAGAAAGCACCAGTCAAAATGCCTGTATCAGTCTTTTCAGTATATTGACCACTTCGACACAGTCACGAGAAACCATAATCAAAATGGCCAGTCAGTTCAGAGCCAGTAAAATTGAGTTTATGTAGAATTGATATACTCTAGAACACATTAACTGGACCAGCTAACAAGAATACAGCTTTATATCACACCTATTATACCTCACCAACAGGTGGTAGTTGAGGAGAGACCCCGTGATGAGATTGTAAAGTGCTTTGGGTGTACAGTAGGACATAGTTAAGCGCTATATAAATGCCTCATTCATTCAATCTATTCTCAATACACCGATCAGGCATAACATTATAACCTAATATTGTGTTGGTCCCCCTTTTGCTGCCAAAACAGCCCTGACCCGTGGAGGCATGGACTCCGCTAGACCCCTGAAGTTGTGCTGGTATCTGGCACCAAGATATTAGCAGCAGATTCTTTAAGTCCTGTAAGTTGCGAGGTGGTGCCTCCATGGATTGGACTTGTTTGTTCAGCACATCCCGCAGATGCTCGATTGGATTGAGATCTGGGGAATTTGGAGGCCAAGTCAACACCTCAAACTCGTTGAGCTCCTCAAACCATTCCTGAACCATTTTTGCTTTGTGACAGGGTGCATTATCCTGTGGCTATGCAGCCCCATACACAATAAACTGTGATGCACTGTGTATTCTGACACCTTTCTATCAGAACCAGCATTAACTTTGTGAGCAATTTGAGCTACAGTAGCTCGTCTGTTTGATCGGACCACACAGGCCAGCCTTCACTCCCCACATGCATCAATGAGCCCATGACCCTGTAGCCGGTTCACTACTGTTCCATCCTTGGTTCACTTTTGGTAGATACTGACCACTGCAGACCGGGAACACCCCACAAGAGTTGCAGTTTTGGAGATGCTCTGACCCAGTCGTCTAGCCATCACAATTAGGCCCTTGTCAAACCCGGTCAAATCCTTACGCTTGCCCATTTTTCCTGCTTCTAACACATCAACTTCAAGGACAAAATGTTCACTTGCTGCCTAATATATCCCACCCACTAATACCCCTTTTCCACCAAGGCAGTGCTAGAGCTAGATCGGAGCCAGAGCTAGTCCCAGTTCATAGTTGGTTCAACTGAGGAGCCTTCTAAGAACCGTTTGCTTTTCCACAGGCTAGAGAGCCACAACAGAGCCAGGTCTTACGTCACTGTATACGTCTCATCTTTCTCAGAAACGCTAGCGGGAAACACAAATACACCAGGCTTGTTTGAGATGCATCGGTGCTGCGCAGACTGATTCACGTATAATATTTTTAAAAAACGCATGAGTGAATCAAAAGCATAAGGAGTCGTGTGCTCTCGCTGGACTCGTTATCATACGGCGATCAGTCTCTGCACAGCACCGCTGCCAACAAGCCTTCCATCAACAATGCAAACGTTGCGTTACTATTGATTCACATGGCTTTACGATCCTACATCAAAACACAACGAAAACACAGCGAATCCAACGCATTCGTGCAGTTCGCCGTAATTTGTATAGACGGAGATTACAAACGAGCAGCAGCTGTTAGCTCCATTAGCTGCTATTTCAACAATGGCGGATCTCAAGTCTGTGTTCGTCTTGTTGACCCCGCCCCCAGCACCTGACGTAATCGGTTCTTACTTCTAGCCCCGTTCTAGCCCAGCAATGTTTTGGTGCTACTTAAGAACCACTTTTCCTGGCTCGGAGCTGGGGCTTTGGGTGTGGAAACACAAAGAACCGATTTGAAACTAGGCTCTGGCTCCAATCTAGCTCTAGCACTGCTTTGGTGGAAAAGGGGTATAAAAGGTGCCGTGATGAAGAGATAATCAGTGTTATTCACTTCACTGGTCGTAATCTTATGCCTGATCGGTGTATATGCCAATAAAATATGTAAACTAAAAACATATGAAGTAAATCTGCTTTGATACCATACCACGTGTCAAGTATAGTGTCAATGTGTCTCCTCACTTGATACTATTGGAGACATTAGCAAGGCAGAAGTGAGTGAGGCTTCAGGTCACTAAGCAGCTGTTGCTGTGTTTACATATCAAACTGCTGTATCATTAAACCCCTCCAAAGCACTCCTCAGATAGACTTAATATGAGAGAGGAAGATTTAAAACAGAATCAAAACAAGCTTACACCAGTACAGAAGCTTGCATTGGAAATTAAATAAAGGATTTAAAGAAAGAGAGAGCAATGCAACGTTAATGAATGTGTTGGAAATGATTAAAGAGAGAACCTGTATGACTGACTTTTTCTGTGGAACCAAAAGATGATAGTTTGAAACATTTCAGTGTTTTTTGTTTGTACAATGTTAGGATCCAATATTGTTTTGGACACTCATTTATAAAAAAAAATAAATAAAAAAAAAAATCTTCTTTTGTGTTCTACAGAAGAAAGTCAGACAGATTTGGAACACATGAGGGTGAGAAAATGATTACAGAATGTTCTGCTTATGGGAGAAATAATCCTTTAAGAACGTAATATAAGGAAAATAGATTATTCATGGTGGATAGGCTAACATTTAAACTATGAGTCATGTTTATTTTTTTTGTAAAAGTTTCATGGAGTTTTAAAAGCAAAACAAAAACCTGCAACTAAATAATCTCCAGCACAAGCATTCTCACATCCAGACACCCGTCTCTCCCATTCTCTATCTCCACAACTGATCAGTGGATTACACTGATCAAATGAGACAGACAATATGCCCAACATGGTGGCAAAGCAGACATCCTGCTGTGCCAGGGACTGACAGAACCCACTCACACGCCTCTGCCAACCCATAGAGGACATGCAGTCTGGGGCTGGCACAGGTCCTGTGCTCTGACCACTGCAGCTTCACGCTCATTATCTCTTCCTGGAATTTCCTGTTAACACACATGCATGAAGCAAAAAGCACACTTACACACTGCTAACATTAGCAAGAAACTACTTCGGCCTGCTAACAGAGTGACAACAGACAACTTTTTTTAAGGGAGCATATTTAGTTTTTCTTAACATTTGGCTTGCCCTTTACTGTATACCATCATCATACATAGTATACACGTTTGCATAAAGCTGAAGTGCTGGACACACTGCCCTTGCAGCCAAATTTCAGATGTAAAACAGTAGTACTGAAGATAAACAATTATCCAACTATCAAGTCTCCATTTGCATCCTTACCTGACAGAGCAAAAGTTCAACCAGAACCCAATCAACAATCTCCTTTTCTCTACTCAGAAAAGAGGAGCACTTATCCCAGCGGGTTGCCAATGATCAGTTTCTTTCTAACACTTCCCTTTGCCTCGTTCACTCTTTCAATCTCTCCATTGCATTCATCTCTCTGCCATCTCCTCCCTCTCCTGTTGGTAATGATGTTAGGTAGGGATGGAAAGATGTCTACTGTGCAATAGGCACATCAAGTCTCAAATATCAATGGGATATTAAAGCTGAACATAATGCATGATTTCCTTGTATTGTCTTACTATGTGTTAGGTGCCGAAGGGAGGAATCTGCAAGGTGATAGATTTCTCTGAACACACAGGCTTAGTTAAACGGCGAAAAAAGGCACATACAGTGGAAAGAAAAAGTATGTGAACCACTTGCAGAATCTGTGAAAATGTGAATAATTTTAACTAAATAAAAGAGATACAAAATGTATGTTATTTTTTATTTAGTACTGTCCTGAAATAAAATATTTTACATCAAAATGCTTACATATAGTCCACAAAACAAAAAAAAATAGCTGAATTTATTAAAATAACCCCGTTCAAGTTTATGAACCATTGATTCTCAGTGCTGTGTGTCGTTCCCTGAATGATCCACAGCTGTTTTTTTGATGTGTGATTGTTGTTCATGAGCCCAATGTTCTTCAGAAACATCCTCCAGGTCCTGCACATTCTTCAGTTTTCCAGCATCTTTTGCATATTTGAACCCTCTCCAGCAATGACTGTATGATTTTGAGATCCATCTTTTCACACTGAGGACAACTGAGGGACTCGAACATAACTATTAAAAAAGTTGAAACGTTCACTGGTGCTCCAGAAGAAAACACGACGCAGTAAGAGCTGGGGGTGAAAACTTTTGAACAGGATGAAGATGTCCAAATGTTTCTTATTTTGTTTAAATAGCTTTTCTTTTTTTTTTTTCATTTAGTACTGCCCTTCAGAAGCTAAAGATACTTGCATGTTTCCCAGAAGACAAATTGATCTTTACCTTGATCTTCAAATTCAATAAGTTTTCACCACCCCCTGCTCTTAATGCGTTGTGTTTCCATCTGGAGCATCAGTGAATGTTTCAACCTTTTTTCGTAGTTGTGTTCGAGTCCCTCAATTGTCCTCAGTGTGAAAAGGTGGATCTCAAAATCATACAGTCATTGCTGGAGAGGGTTCAACTATGCAAAAGATGCTGGAAAACTGAAGAATGTGGAGGACCTAGAGGATGTTTCTGAAGAACATTGGACAGTTTAACTGCTCAGGACAAACAAGGGACTCATGAACAACCATCACACAACAACAACAAAAAACAGCTGTGGATCATCCAGGGAACGACACAGTATTGAGAATTAATGGTTCATAAACTTTTGGACAGGGATTATTTTAATAAATTCAGCTATTTTTTTGTCTTGTGGACTATATGTAAACATTTTATGTAAAATATCTTATTCAGGACAGTACTACATAAAAAATAACATGCATTTTGCATGATCTCTTATTTAGTTAAAAATTATTCACATTTTCTGCAAGTGGTTCACATACTTTTTCTTGCCACTGGTTCCATATAAAGGGGAGACTCTATATGTTAGAGATGTATTATGTAAGTATAATTACTGGATAGTCAAATCAGTAGAAGAGAAATGCACTTCTCTTTCATGGCTTTCATGGATAAGGTGACCAAGTCAAGGTCTGTCAAGGTCTTTGACAGAAGACGAATTATCTATTTTAGAATTCTATTCTAAAGACTGCATTCCACCTCGACATCATGGCATGTATATGCCAAATTTGAGGCCTTAATGCTTCTAGCCTCATAACCAACAACAACAAGCTCAATTTCCGTGTGCTTATTATCATGTGATTAGGGTGGATGCTGCACACTGGTGGTGGAGAGACCCCCTGATATGACTGTAAAGCTTTGGGTGTACAGCAGTACATTTCCTTGCTTTCTTATTATCATTTCCCTCTCTTCTCTGATCAAAGGGTTTTTACAAGTTTTTGATGCTAAGGACCCCCAGACCCCAGATATGACATTCCCATTGGGACGGTCCATCTTAAAAAAATATGTATATATTAATACATACAAAAATAAATCATATATACACTATATTGCCAAAAGTTTTGGGAAACCCCTCCAAATCATAGCATTCAGGTGTTCCAATCACTTGCATGGCCACAGGTGTATGAATTCAAGCACCTATAGTAAGGCATGCAGACGCTTCTACAAACATTTGTGAAAGAATGGGTCGCTCTCAGGAGCTCAGTGAATACAAGCGTGGCACCGTCAGTGTTGGGGAGTAAATAGTTAGTTACATGTAACTAGATTATATAATTTAATTTACAAAATAAATGTAACTAATCAGTTACAGTTACTGAGAAGAAAAAAGTTACTGAGAAAAAAAAATCCACATTGCTGCTGAAAGCTTCAAGGCCTGTTCACACCGGGATGATTTTCGTGCACGTTTAACGCCTCGTGACTAAACAATGGGCGCCAATGTGAATGTGCACACCGACGCACAAAACGTCACGCAAAAAAGCTTAATTTTTAAATAAAAAAAACCCACGTAAATACTGTCTCTCTTCTTCTTCTATGTGACAAGCAAGTGTCAGACGAATAACGTGGCACAGCACCACCTTGTTTACCAGGAGCGCCATCTACTGAATTTGCACGTTCACTCGGTGCATCGCCAGTGAAAATTGCTTGGGTGTGAACACAAAGACGCACCGAAAAATGCTGGCAATAAGCACGCGATAATTGTCCTGGTGTGCACAGTGCTTTAGGCTACAACCGGTTTGAGAGTTGCCACCATGGTGAGTGATAAAAATGCGTTCCAGTGCTGGAAATTAGAAAAGTAAACAAAAAGTAATCAAATGTAATTAATTAGTTACATTAATTTAATAAATTAATTGAAATAGTTGCATTACTTATCACATTTTAAATAGGGTAACTTTTAATCTGTAACCCATACATTTTAAAAGTAACCTTCCCAACACTGGGTACCGTGATAGGTTGCCACCTGTGCAATAAGTCCATTTGTGAAATTTCCTCACTACTAAATATTCCACAATCAACTGTTAGTGGTATTATAACAAAGTGGAAGCAATTGGGAACAACAGCAACTCAGCCACGAAGTGGTAGGCCACGTAAAAATCACAGAGCGGGGTCAGCACATGCTGAGGCACACAGTGCACAGAAGTCGCCAAGTTTCTGCAAAGCGTATAGCTACAGACCTCCAAACTTTGTGTGGCCTTCAGATTAACTCAAGAACAGTGCATAGAGAGCTTCATGGAATGGATTTCCATGGCCGAGCAGCTGCATCCAAGCCTTACATCACCAAGTGCAATGCAAAGCGTCGGATGCAGTGGTGTAAAGCACGCCGCCACTACTCTGGAGTAACGAATCACGCTTCTGTCTGGCAATCCAATGGATGAGTCTAGGTTTGGCGGTTTCCAGGAGAACGTTACTTGCCTGACTGCATTTTGCCAAGTGTAAAGTTTGGTGGAGGGGGGATTATGGTGTGGGTTGTTTTTCAGGGGTTGGGCTTGGCCCCTTAGTTCCAGTGAAAGGAACTCTTAATGCTTCAGCATACCAAGACATTTTGGACAGTTTGAGTTTGACCTCAACCTGATAGAACACTGTCCTCACAAATGCGCTTCTAGAAGAATGGTCAAAAATTCCCATAAACACACTCCGAAAACTTGTGGAAGAGTTGAAGCTGTTATAGCTGCAAAAAAAGGGGGGGGGGGGGGGGGGGGTAACTCCAGACTGAAGAAAAACATTTTCATTTAAATTCAAAATGATTTATATAGCACTTCTTAAAATAGATATGACCGATTTTACAGTTTCAGTTAACTTTGACAGTAGTGAAGTAGTTTTTTTTTTTTTTTTTTTACTATAATTTGAACTCTCTTGTGGCCCTTTGGGTACCCCGGACCCCAGTTTGAAAACCTTTCTATATAAAATATATATATGTATACATATCATAGATATAAAAATTTCTTTACAGTGTTGTTAGTGAAGCAGAATAATCCATTACTAAATTGTGCACGTTAAAACCAACTTTGCATTGTTAAACAAAACAAAATGCAATCGTCTGCCTGTAAACCTGGGGAATGAAAAGTAATACACAGCTGAGTTTATGAATGGTGTGAAGGTGGAGAGTATTTACTGACAGAAGCAGTTGTGCACCAACCACCAACTGTGTCTCACATACGCACACACAAACATCACCATCTGCTCCTGTGCGTGCTGTTAGCCCGATGTGAAAACATATTAGCATTGTGAAATGTGTGTGTAGGTGGGTCAGCTCAGTCACGGCAGAGATCAGGGACAGAGGCGGAAAAAATATCTCATCAGATTAGGAAGAAAAAGGCTTCTGGTGTCAAGAGGTATGAATTACAAACCAGACCCATCTGTTCTCACTCTCTCAATGTCATTATCATGAACTCTCTAATTATTCTCATTACGACTATTTATTTAGAGTCATAGTAGTCCCACATCATGGCAGTGCCATTCACAACATACTTCAAGAGCAAGACCACTGACCCCCCCGACGGCTCTGACGTTCATCAATCAGCTTTAGCATGAGACAAACAGGTCATTGTTTACTTGCACTACTGAGGCTGAGGTCTTCAAGAACAGCACTGCAACTGAAAATAATGAGAAGAAAAAAAAGATGCTCATGAATATAAAAACATCACTCTTTAAAGATTTAATGGCATTTTTGAGGCAGCACTGGCAACCGCCAGCACCAGTAACCACAAGAAATCATTAGCAGTAAGAGCTCATTTCACTCCTGCTCCGTCTGATTGAGGAGCTAAAGGAGAACTTCATAATCATGTTAAATTAAAGGTCCTTTAGATTTAATCTCACCCTTTCCAATCTCTTAATTACTTATTTGTCCCAATTATTTGCTTTGCTGAGCCCATTAACAGCCCTTTTCACCTCAGAATTAACCAGTAGCAGCGGCAATCATGCCAGTGTGAAGTCCTCTTCATTAGAGCGCACACACACATACAGGGGAACATGTCAGAGGAAGCGCACACTCTTCTGATTAAAACCAGCATTAAAGTCACTTCAGGTGGTGGTTCAGAGGAAGAACCCAACTGTGCCGAGATGATCTGTAGCTGTCACACTCTCCTACACAACACACACACACACTCATCGCAAAATATAAATCATCATCCAATGCTCATGTCCCACTCTTTGTGTGATGTATCACCGCATATGTAATGTAATTTATGTGCAAATAAAATATTTCCTCAAACAGTCACCTTCTCAGCATGGTGCAAATCTTTCATATCTGCTGTGAATCATTCTGAAGACGCCTGCCCCGCTCGCTCTGCCAAAACAGGATATTAACAATTAAAGTGGCACCGATACATCATAATTTTTCCAACTCCCTAAAATGTTGGTACATGATGGACATTTATCATTGTAAGAATGAATAAATGAACTGCATGTGCAGCAATGATAAATCCTTGGCAAAATGTGTGATGATAGCGCAAGCTCTGCAGTGTTAAAAACCAAAGAAAAGAAGATTAATGTCATAGCGTAGCACAAAACCGCTTGTCCGAAGAAGGATTAAAGGGAAACCTTCCCAACTTTATTGGCCCATCTGTGCAGAACAGCATGCACTTGCCTCCTGTGGTTATTACATCTGATTTTTTGTCACAGAGATGGGCCACAAAATTGTTCAGGGCAGGCCGTTCAAGAAATGAGCGGTTTGTTGGCGCTGCTGCTAAATGACCTTAGCAGAAAGATTGAGCTATTACACTTCTAATGACCACTGCAGGAAGCGTTCCCTTAATCCTGTCTGATTGCTAAGTTATAAATTTCCACTTCCAACAGGTTTACAGCTAATGACCATTTTGGACATACCTGATGATTAACTTCATAATAATCGCTTCCTGCTTCTGTAACCTCTTCTGTCCGGTCTGTCAGAGCTCCATGATGCATGTAACTGTAGGGTACAATAGGATTTACATGATCCATTGATGAAATGGGCAGAAACAAAATTGTAATGCGAAACGTTTTTTTGCCCTCTCCAATTTGACTGTTTTACAGCATTTTTTTAAAATAAAGGCAGCCATGGTGAACATAAAAGACTTCTTAAAAAAAAACAAAAAAATCTTGAAGTGGTCTGTTTCTGCTATAATGTCTCAGAATTAACAAACGTAACACTGAACTCAAAAGAGATCCCGCATTAAACTACCCCAGCCTTCAAATGCAGATGTCAGGAAGAAGCTCACATACATGAACATCGCATACACACTAAACTGCCCTCTCAGTGTCTAATCAGACGGATAAAACTAATCTTCTAGTTCTCTTCCAGTTCAGTAGGAGTCTCCTGAAGAGCCGTAGGAAAGATTCCTGAGCACGCTCGTCACGCAGGAGGAGAGAGACTGCAGCGGAGGATGAGTGAGGTTACCGTTTCATCTGGCTCAGTAAGCCTGGACTAATTTGAGGCCTGAGTGGAGAGGGCACTTGTGTGCAGGCCTGATGAAAGCTCTTCAGAGGAGAGAAAAGAGTGGAGGATTGTATCAAATCGCTGATCGCTCTTAGAGAAGCCCTTCTCTCTTCTCTCTCTCTCTCTCTCGACAGAGCCTCTTCAGCAGTGCCACTCAACAGGATAGCCCTTTAATCTGCACCTATTCAGCTGCTCCCTTATTAAGAGTGAAACTAGGAAGAAACAAAAAGAAAGAAGAAAATAAAAACACACCTTGTCTACGTACAGCTTTTTCACATCGGAGCAAAAGAAATGAAAGATGAGAGTGAGCGAGCGAGAGCCTGCAGGAAAATCAGTATGTTGGGATTTGGAGTGCTCCTCTCCTTCATCCTCTGAAGCACACTTTCTGAGGAGAACATCAAACTCAGGGCTGCCAGCTAAGAAAGGTAATGTTTAGAGAGACCCAAGGAGGAAAGCGAACAAAGCAACCAAAAGAGAGAAGAAAGGAACTGGCTTCACAAATGCTACTAAAATGCGCTCCGTCAGTCAAGTTTAAAGAGCATTTACAGAAACTGAATTAGCTCTGGGTTTGAAAATCTAAAAGGGCTTTTGGACAGGGCGGCTAATGCAGACGCCAGACCTGCCGACGAAGGAAATGGAGCAGGTCAGTCCGTCATCGTCTGAGGAAATCTGCAGAGATTAGTGCAAATCAATAACTCTCATTTGATCTACTGCCATAACGCACAAAGCCGGCGACTCATTTAACAGGCTGGTACATCAGTCCAGTGCTGAATCACAAAATCTGTTGCTGACACTCCTTTGCCAACAGCCAGTCCAAGTTCATCAACCAGTATCATGGATTCAGACAGAAGCTCATGCTGATGTGCAATGGAATCCAAAAGCTGCCTTTGAGGAAAGCGTAACGGGGGCCTTCTCTGACACCTTTGAATAATCAGAAGGTTGTGCCAAACTATGCATTACTAGACTTATTTTTCTCTTTTGATGGCGGGACACTAAAGGCCCATTCACATCGAGGACAATATCTATAATGATAATTCTATCGTTTTAACAATCTTCTAATATGAGAATTGTGTCCATACCACAGCTATAACAATGACACACTGGAATGATATCGTCACATTTAGAAAGATTTTTTCTTCTTCCAGATGAACAACAATACCATTAACAGCCAATCAAAATCCAGCTTGGGCATTTAAAGCAGCAGACCGAATGCATTACCATGCAATGTTTTGGAGCGCATGCATGGAACAACACACAGACCCACATGGATTGTGTGATAATAGAAAGCACCACACATTTCCACAGAATTACAACTTTCTATTTTATACTTGCAGGTCATTTTAATATACATTCTGCCTAATTTGGTGATTCTACCAGTTGGCAATAGGCAAATATGAAGTTAAAATTTTTTTTTAGCACATTTAAAATCCACAAAATTGATCACATTTGAATTTCCCACTAAAATAAGATCATCTGGGACTTTCCATCTCCACCACCAATCCTTTTATAAACAAACAAAAAAAAAAACATTTAGTTGAGTACATTCTCCCTGTCCTTCTACAAGGAAAGTTCAAGGCCAAACACAAACCAATCAGTTCATCACCCAAGCAGTGTTGCAGTATCACAGGCCCCACCAACAATACGTACCCGTCCTCTATGCCGCTGCCTCTAAGGTTGGCACTTTTAAAACACCCATCAGTGCTAAGTATAAATGGCTCCTATAGATTTTCACATACACTCAAGACATTCTAGCATTGTATGGGTGACTCCTCTAAAAAGCAAAGCAATAACATGACACATTTTCTAAAGAGCTACCATGAGCAGAGGAAGTTGAATTTCTCTAGGGTGGGGTCATCTTACTTCTAAAGCATCAGAGTGCAGGAGCAGGTGAGACAGCGACATATGCTGAAATCACACCCTTAATGAAACCAGTCCAAACCACTAGAATAAATCAATTGACATGAACACACTTCCTGGCCGATAATCAACTTAAGGTGAGGAAATCAAAAAGGTGCGTTGTGTGCCGTCACCAGCTGTGGTTGGGGGACCGCAGGGCATATTTGAGTCAGCTGGGTCTGTGGTTACAACAGATAGCCGACACACAGCTACATGTCTCAACTCTTCCATCAGCTTGACACCATGTGGGAACATCTACATGACATATCCAGTATTGCTGGCCTCTGTCATTAATCTCCATACTTAAAACAGCATGACACATACCCAGCCTGTAATTTAAACCTGACAATGGCACTCAAATAAACCAGCATTCTTGACACATTTTACAAAAAAAAAAAAATGTTTATTGAATTATTAACAACTGTACATGATCAGTGCTGACACAGTTTGCTACATACTTTGGTGTGAAGTTGAGAGGTTGTGAAAGGCAGGCGGGTCAGGGTTTGTATTGTACTAAAGACGAAGTTCGCCGTGACCGGTTCTGTTGCGGCCCCAGTTTCAACAGTTAAAACACATTTACACAAAAAGGTTTAAAAGAGCTGCTCTCTTTTCTCTCATGCGCACACACTTTCACACCAAGCTTCCACCAAAGTCAAGTGCAGGCAATGAATATATTCATTAGAAAACTGGCTCAACCGGTACTGAAGCGAATCCCCAATTGACTCTGATCACTCACAAAGAAGGTTTACATCAATCTGAGCAAAAACAGGGCTGCAGGCTCATTAGGGTGGGGCTCTCTACAGCAGAAGCAAGCTGTCAATCACTGGGGTGAGTCATATCCCGTTTCAACAACAGTGAACTATAGTGGGGCCGCTTATGGGATCAGTTGGCATGTTACTCATCACAGCGTGCAATTCATGCCGAGTCAGCATGTTACAATCACACTTCATTATCTGACTTCCTCTTCCCAACAAGACGCCACATAATGCAAAGGGCACAGAAAAGTAGTACAGTTAGTCATCCTCCAAGTTTAATATCGCTTTCAATTTACAAACGACTCTTCATTCTCCTCTGGGCTGTTTCTGTCATATTCCAACTTCTGCAGTATTCAAGTCTGATCCCGTTTCCACGAACAGCACAGGCTCAAAAAGCACAACAACAAAATTACTAAGATTATTCTGGAAGGGGTTTTCCATGTGAGCCTTTTAGCAAATGGCCAGCCCAGAGAATGTGCTTACAAAATCAAAATTAAAAAAGTGTGTCCTAATCTACATTCATCAAGCATTAAGGACATGAGGACAAAGAAACCCATCACAAGTATATCAGGACATGGAAATATATATAATTATATATATTTATAAAACGTCTTTATTACTCCATATATACACTTTTTAACAAATTGTCCAGAGAGCAGGAGGCTAAATTTGAAGCACTGCTTCATATTACATCACAGATCGTTCACTTTGTTTAAAGGAAGGAAGGCGAGGGGGAAAAAAATACTATGTAAGGAATAGGCACACAAAATCCCATGAGCAGACCGAAAGCAAAGGCAAGACGATATTTACTACATTAGTGCCGACAGGGAGTCCTTGGGACAGTTTAAAACGTTTCTGCTTGGATCTGTAAAGGGCCACTCCACTTCTGTAACAATCCAGGTGTTAAAAATGAAAACGTCTGAGAATCCGATCCCAGTGGACCAACCAATTCCTAACCTGGGTTCGTTCCTACTATAAAAGGAGGAAAAAGTGGAGGAGTAATCCCTTGAATCGATTCAAAATCAGGCCCAAAGCTCAATCCATAGGTCTTTACATCTGGTGAAGCAGTGAATTTAGTAGATCACTTCATACACAGTGGCCTTCTTGTCTCCAGATCCCGTCACGATGTACTTATCATCAGCCGAGATGTCACAGCTCAGGACAGAGGAAGACTCCTTGGACTGTGGAGGGAAGAGAGCAGAAAAACCATTAGCCTGACATAATCAAACAGACTCAGTGACATCATAAACCACAGAGAAGCATGTTGACATCACTCCCTTGAAAATATTAACTGAAGAATTTACGCCACTATAAGAGGCAAATGTGTGTTAAAAATAGACAATTAGCAACATATGAGCGGTGCAGAGTAGCGTGATTTTTGCCAGAAGCAGGGTGCCGTGAAACACTTTAACAGGCTATTATATTAATATTTTGAATTACCTTTTATTTTTTACATTTTGTATTAATTTAAAACAGTTTGTCACTTTTTTATTTATTTTTATTTGCATTTAGCGTTAATCTTATGTCATTTTAGTACTTCAACAAACTTCAGTTAGCTGCCAAGGCCTACATTGATTTTTCCATCTAATATTTATTTAAAAAAAAATTATGCTTTAACAACAACAACAACAAAATCGCTTAAAATTTTAGCTTACAATAGCAAGCTTTAGTTGAAAACAGTAGTTGCTCCACTGACATACTGAAGAGAGAATCAATCAAACTCGCACTACAACTCACACAAAACACATACTTCCAATGTAGTATGGACATTTGGAGCACCTCTGTAGCAAGGGGGAGGGAATGAGGTATTGACTGACATACCTGGAAAATGCTGGCACCATAGGGAGTCCTCCAGGCATTCAAGAGATTGTCCTTCCCAGTGCTCACAAACCATTTACCTTTAGGAAATAGAACAAACACGCATGCACTAATGGGTACAGAGTCAAGGTTGATCGAAATGACTTGATTCACTACAGCTCGACTTATTTGGAAGTAGAGTGGGCCATTAAAAGAGGGAGAGGGAGGGAGAGAGAGCAGGGAGTGGTACAAAGTGCAAACTGGCCCCGCTAAAATGGAAAAACACCACTGAATACTAAACTAAAGCTGAAGTGCAATTGTTTTCCCATGTCATGTCCCATGTTCTCATACTTTACATTAAGTCTAATCCCCCCCCCGCCCCCCCTACACCCAACCAATTAATTTTCAGGTGCAAGACATCTGCACTACATAAAAGGTAAAGTAACAGCGTCTTACCACAGTAGGCAAATTTGAGGGAGAGGACACAGCTCTCGTGCAGGTGCAGCTGGTACTTGTCAGGCTTGGTATGATGAAGCACCTCCACATTACTACTCTCCATTCCCACAGCCAGCCACTCGCCCGTCGGACAGTAGCCCAAAGAAAAGATCTGCATCAGAGGGCAAAGCACATAACACACTGATTTAAAAACATATAGAGCATTAAGCATACAGATCATGTGTCATAATCTTTAAAATAAGTCAAGAAAATAAATTTTTAAACGTTGTGACATGATGCAAGGGTGTTGGCGGGAGGGAGGGGGTGGACATGCAACATGAATCAGTCATTCTATGGTTCAAACCTACAATGTTTGAGTACTTGCCTAGTTTGTTTATTACATAAAAGAACTTGAGTAACATTTTACATTACATGTGCTCATGTATCACAGGGCAAAGTATTCACGTGAAAGTGTGTGTGAAGTTTACCTGTGAAGTGAAGTCATGCTGCTGGAGCTGTCTTCCCTCTCTTAAGTCCCAGGAACGTACGGTGTTGTCCAGTCCACCTGTCCACAGTTTGGTGCCATCATGGGAAATGTCTATACAACTTGCCCCATCTGTGTGGCCCTGGAACTGCCTACATACATAGACATATACACATTGTCTTTAAATGCATCAGGACACTGTATACATCTCTATCCACAAAGAGACACCAATTCATGTGGCATCCCCTGCCGTGCTTCCTACCTGACAAGGGTTTGGTTATGAAGGTCCCAGACAGCAATATTTCCGTCACTGCAGCAGGAGAAGCAGACCTTGGCGTCGGGGCTGATCGCCAGCGCATAGCAGGCTGGGGCAGAAGAGGTGAGCTCGGCTTTGATACGGGGCGTCTGAGAGGCTAAATCCCATATGGTGAGAGTGCTGGCTTCTCCTCCAACAATCAGAGTACGGCCATCCGGAAGCAGCTTACAGGAACGGATGTAGTTATCCCTGTTCTGAAGGGAGAGAGAAGAGGGGAACTCATGTTGACAGATATTTTTGAAATACTGCATTAAGAGTATTTTGAAAAAAATGCTACAAAAACAATCTTCAACTGCTTTTTTCACAAGAATATGTACAAATATCCCTCTCTAGGCTGAAGTGGTAAACCAATCAAAATGGCAGAGCTAAAAAGCAGTTGTACAGCTCCCTGTTATTTGCTCTGGCTCTCTAAATCTTGTCTAACCTGTGTTTATGAAGGTTAATAGAGGAGAAGAGGCGGCCGATAAGAGGGCACAGAACGGTAAGTGGGTAGGGAAAAGCTTTTAAGGGTTTTTAGTTGCAGCACCAGTATGAAGGACATTTTCAAATTAGCAGGAGAATTCTAGATCTGTTCCTGAGGGAGATCAATAACTACAGGCTTTCAGACAAATTAAATCACTTTATAATGGCCAAACAGCTCAAATACACTGCTTTCTGCACTATAGAGCAAGCACAGGGACGCACGCACGCACAAAGTTACTCTGACTGAGGGGGATAACGGAGAGCCATCATGGTATTTTCTCCTAAAATAACTATACATAGCCTACAGATTTGGTTCTTTATTTGGCAGGGGGATTAAAGGTAGGATAAAGATTAAAAATAGTAATGTTTAAAAAATTAAAGAGTGGATTCAAAAATAAGCCTGGTCATTTGTGTGGACTGATTAGACATCAATTTTTACCAGACAGTCGAGTTGCGAGACAGGGCTCTTGCTGCCAGGCTGACTGATGTCCCAGATCTTCACGCAGCCCTTGCCGCCAGTGTAGACGTGCCGCGTGGGGTTGCTAATAGTTACAGCGCACACCACTTCACCATGGCTGAGTGTGTTGATCTGTCGCGCGTGACGGGGAATGCCTGGTCCAATAAGAGCGTCTGGAGGAAAAGGTACTGGTTGCATCTGGCCATCCGCACTAACATGGAAGGAGTAGGCCCTATTTATCAGGACAAGAAAGAATGAGAAGAGAATAAGAATAAAGAAATAAGAAATTCTCTTACACTAACGTTCAAAAGTTAGTAAGATTTATAAAGTTTTTAAAAGTAGTCTATTAAACTCGGTCAGGCTGCATTCATTTGATCAAAAATACAGTATAACATTAATATTTTTTAATTAACAATTAAATATGTAACTAACCATCTTGAAACGTAATTTATTTCATTCAGAAATCATTCTAATATGCTGATCTGGTGTTCAAGAAAAAAAAATATTGTTATTAATGTTAATATGCTTAATATTTTTGTGGAAACTGATACTTTTTTCAGGATTCTCTGATGAATAGAAAGTTAAAGAAAATAATTTTAAATGCATTTTAAATGTAAATATTTTCTAACATTATACATGTCACGAGAAATGTAATGCATCCTTGCTGAATAAAAGTGCAACTTATAAAAACAAAAAAAACAAAAAAAAAAAACACGTATTGACCTCAAACTTTCTAACAGTAGTGTACTATACATGATTACCGATAGCTCAAAAACAGCACTTACGGTTTCCCTCCAGGTATAGAGGTCAGACTTGATGGCAGACCGGGAGCACGCATGTGCGGATGAGGATCAAAGCCGGCCTGCAACACAGACATCTTAGCATAAAAAAGTAAAATGTGAAAAATACATAAGATGCAAAACAAACTGAAACTGATTTGACAGTCTAATTTTTCCTGTTTCAGCTCTATTGTAATACATTTTTAATCTTCTAGTTGAGCACTTGTTTGCACTTTATCTCTCCCCTCAAGCCTTTATTAGAGACCCCCAGACAACTGTTTTACTTCCCATGCCATCAGCGCAAACAGAGATGCAGAACAAACGCATTTAAAATGCAAAAGGTAATATTTAACCGGAATGCTATGCTAACAGGTTATGCATGCCAAGTTAGCTAAGCTAACTCTAGATCCTGGGGAATGCACCTACCAGAATGTTTTAGATGTCTCACTAATTAAAACACCCGATTCAACATATCAGCTGTTTTGATTAGGGAGACATCTAAAACATACAGGGAGGTGGGTCCCAAGAACTGGAGTTGAGAAACACTGTCCTAGAACAGGAGATGGAGAAAGAAAAACGGGAACAGGACAACAAGCTTCTGCAACCATTTAGCAAAGTCTATGTAATCATAGAAAATAACAACATGGGAGTCTAACCATTGGTGAGCGTCCATAGGCAGCAGCTGCTGCGGCGCTCATCTGAGGAGAGATGTGAAGGCCAGGATAAACACCTGGACTAGTCAATGAGCCGTTCATCTCTGGGTGGTGTCCCATCATGGCGAACGGAGCCCCATATGGCGCCGCAATCGACAATGGTGTACGTAGGGCAGGTGCTGATGGGAACATGGAAAAATAAAAAGCCATAAAAAAAAAAGTTAAAAAGCCATAAAAATACCCTCACACTTACACGTTTGGTTGGTTAGCATAGATTAGCTCTTTTGGCTCAAAAAGTTGTGCCATAACTAAAAATATGGTCACAATCTTAAAGTTTAGACAATTGGGAAAGGTTGATGAATGGATAGCTTTATAACATGTGCATTTCCTACTTACCCAGCGCCTCCATGCCAGGCGGTTTTCCGGGAATGGGTCTGAGCCCAGGGGTGTTGCTGGTTCCTGGGGTGGGAGCGTCGTTGCGTGGGGTGGGGGTGTTGGACTTTAAACCTGGGGTGGAGGACTTGTCGTTCTGCAAGATGAAGGAACAGAGATGGTATTAACTAAGCTATAGCTACATACCACAAATGCTCAAATCCAGAGAGCTCTCTCGCACTAATCCAGTCAAACAGTGACAGCTCATTATTGCAGAGGAGGATAAAGCTAAACTTCAGACCGAACCCTTCCCCGAGACCTCATACTCTCACTCATTTTTAATCACTCTCTCTACTCTCTTTTCTCCTCTTCCCCTCTGAGGCTAGCTAAGCGCATTGAGATATTAGCCAAGGCTAGCAGCTAAGCCGCTGTTTGTCTGACAGTAGCTGATGTATTCATGTTACGCTTCAAACTGACATTTATGCTGCAGCTATAAAACTGCACATTTGCAAACCCTCTTTTTCCTCTTAGCAGAGACTTGACACCACAAATGCCCAACCCTGTAGCCCCTAACGCTTACATGTGGGTGGTCCTTCACTTTGGAAGAGGGGGTGCTCCCAGAGGAGGCCACAGAAGCTGGGCTGTTGGGGGCATCTTTCTTCAGTGCTCTGGGCTTATCAAGTCCATTCTCAGGAGGAGAGTGAGATGGGCTGACCCTTGGAGTGGCTGGATCCTACAGTGGGAAAAAGAAAAGTCAGTCACATAAGAAAGATGTTCTCCAAACAAAAATGGGAAAGTCAAGTTAGTTTTTACCTCATTAGACACATCCACGACAAGATCATCACTTTTGTCACCATCACTGTCCTATAGTGTATAAACAGCAGTGATTTAAGACAGTTATGAATCTTGTGGGGTTCAATAATATATTTACAGCAGGGTACAAGTAAAATTTATAAAAGTAAAATGTACACTACAGTTTAAAAGTTTCAGGTCAGGGGGAAATATTAAATGTTTTTGAAAGAAGTCTTTTATGCTCATCAAGGCTTAATTTATTTGATCAAAATACAGAAAACACAATAACATTCTGAAATATTATTGTAAATTAAAATAATCATTTTAAATTTGAATACATTTTAAAATGTAATTTATTCCTGCAAAAGCAAAGATGAATTTTCAGCAGTCATTACTCCAGTCTTCAGTTCAGAAATCCTTCTAATATACTGATTTGGTGCTCAAGAAACATGCATTGGAAAAACAGTGGTTGGAAAAGAACAGCATTAATGTTTTATAATAATGTAAATGTCTTTACTGACACTTTTGATCAATTGTCATCATATCGTTCTTCAGACAAATTATTGGTAGATTACATTTGCCATCAGGTAAAATTAATCTTTAAACACTAATTTAACACCGTATCAAAATGAATGCATTTCTCAAACTGTATAACTTACATATCGGCTCATGTTGTCCTTCTCCTCCACTCTGCGTTTCTTCGGGTCCAGACTGTATTCAGACGAGCCTCTGTGTTTCTCACTGGCTCTCAAACTGTCTGACGGTGATACTGAATTATTCTGCCAAGACAGAAAGAAAAAAAAAAAGTTGATCAGAAAATCACTAATAAATTCTTATCCCTGTGCACTTGCTGACAATACAAACTCTTAATGTTCCCTTGAAATAGCATTACATTTAAAGAACATGTACACTGCCCATTTGCGAATAATCAATATTTCAGGATCCTCCCTAAAAGGTGACACCTTGAGAAACTCAAATTGATAGAACACACATTTATTTTATATATTAATATTTATTGATTTATTTATAAGAACTTCTCCCTCAGTATAATATAAATTGCACTTTAGGCTCAGCTCATTAGCTGTAGACAGTCAGCTATGCTGAGGATGGCCCAGGCTCTCAGCAGCACAAATACAAATATCAGAGGCGTCATGGGGCCACCAGTGGCTTTGAGCGGGCCATGTGTGTAAATTCCTCCCTCGTACAAGGTAAACACGGAAAAGCGAGGGGGTTAAGCCCCAGGCCCTGTTAGATCACCCTGTACTCCCTGGCAATGAGGAAGGGAGAGAGCGTGGGGCCTGCCAAGCAAGCAAGCCCAGGCCCCATGAAGCAAAGCAGGCGGGACAGCTGAGCAAACTATCCCTGAAGAGTGAGGCCTCTAAACCAGCCTGACCACACCACACTTCAAACATTCTGGGCTAACCCCGCAGCCCTGGGCAACCTGCACCGAGCTTTACACAACGCGAATGCGCCAAACTGGACAGCAGGGTCAAGCGAAAACTGATCCCTGCGGCACGGAGAGGGGGAGAGAGAATAACACAGTGAAACGCAAACACCAGACCAGAATAAACGGACCCTCACCCTGAGAGTTAACCAGCCAGACGACAGCTTGTTTTCCTACCCTCCCACACATGCCCATCCTAACTAAAACACAGCAAACAGCCACCCTTTCAGCACAACTAGTGGGCCTTAACTTACGCCGTAGCAGAGAGAGCGAGTCCACGCATGGCCCTCTGCCAAGACCACTCACTACCTTTATTATAGGTGGCACAAAAACATAATATGCCTTAGTGCGATTATCAACATGCAAATGCTGAAATTTTATGAAATATATATATATATATATATATGCACTGTGTTTCTGTGTGAAGTGCGGCACATGATCTGGTGCTTTCGGTGCTTTTTTTTCAGCTCCTCACGAAACCCATCTCTGCACGAGCTGAGTTTGCGTATTTCAAAACAAAGCACGTCCACCTAAACTTGTAATAAGCACTTAAATCTATCAACAAAAGAGAATTAAGGGCTCCCTTCAGTTTTTCACTAAAATAAAAGCTTAATTGTTTAATATTTAAGAAATTTACAACCATAAATATTAGTATTGTAATTTTACAATGTTTACAAATGTTTTATTTGTTTTAAGCATTTTTAAATGGTAACAACAACAGATTAATAATATTCACAATATATTAATTACGTCATATTGATATACAAATCACAATTTTTGGCCAAATTGTGGAGTCCTCCAAATAAGAAAAAGTGAAAGTAGAAAGGACAGGAAAGGAGAAAGGAAGAGCAGCTGGAATTTCATTGCCCAGAATGCACAGAGAATGGCAGCGGCTGAGTGGCGCTCCCTCTGTGAGCACAGCTGGGCAGACGGGCACCATCTCTGGGCCAGAGAGTGTGGACCTGCCAGGGCATGATCTCAGTGCCAAGCCCACACTCTTAGTATGACTGGCAAACCTCTATTCATGCAGAGAGTGAAGAGGAGATAGATGAAAAGGAGGATGTGGCTGGGCCAAAGGAAGTGATCTCCAAGGCAGAAGGAACTCCATGCACTCCAGGAGATGACACAAAGGAATCCCAGGAGCTTAAACCCCACTCACAAACACTCGACAACATTCTCAGTGTTGCTTTTGTCAGCATTAAGCAGTCCATTTCTCTCCCCACCCCCTTCTTCTGCTAATCCAAAAGTAATAAATAGACCTAGACTGCTCTCTCAGCCTGACAGAAAGCGAGCGAGCAACTGAGCGTGTATGTGTGCATCTCAGCTGCGGGTTTAATAGGCTGACCTTTTAAGACAGGCTTAACGTGACTCAATAAGCAAAGTCAGAGCGGTGCTATCAGATGACCCGTGACAACAGGAAGTCCTGGCGGGCAGAGAGCAGGATGGTCGCTGCTGCACTAAGCGCTAATCAGCAGCAGAGTCTGATTTCTGCAGGCATGACTGCACCCATTCACACTGCTGCCCATTCAACACACACACACACACACACACACATATACATACACAAAACTCTATTGCCAAGTCAAACCTTTCTGCATATCCAGTTTAAGAGGTGAAATGGGGCAATCCAGCATTTGGGAGATAGGGAGAATTTAAGTGGTTATATGAAAACCTCAAATAAACACAGCAAGAAGTATGCACAGAGGGACAGAACCAGAGCTGTGGAGACAAAGAGCTAAAGGAACGAATGAAAGAGCAGTTAACAAAACTGAAGAAAAGAGGCACAAGAAGCAACAAAGGAGGAGGCTATGAGATATGGTTGAATGAGTAAGGTTTATCTGAGCCAAGAGCTGCAGACATGAAGAGTGCTCGAGGACAAATCCTTTAAGATAGAGAGTCAAAGTCTTTTTTAATTGTGATGAAATTATAGCGCTGCTAATCCCTGGCCTGTGCTTTTGCGCAATTTTTACCTGGATTAAAAGCAGGATTATACAACAGGCTCCCTTCTCTTTATTTTTTAAAAGCTTAGTGTGTGCCCTAATGCTGCCTGCTTGGCTTTCTACATGCTGCTTATGAACCACTGACTTCCCTCTTTATCAAATGTCAGGACTTAAAGGAACAGTTCAACGAAGAAAAATTTTTTTTTGCCATGACATACTTCATACTTATTCCAAACTAAATTATTTTAGTGGAACACAAAAGGAATAATGTTAAAGAATGTACTAGCCTTTCTTACACACAATACAAACAACGGGTTTTCCAGGTTTAGGTGGTTTGCTAATTTAAAAAAATATTTGCATATCAATTAATGAATCAATTAATTTGTAAAGAGTCATCTGAATGGTGTACACTGTACTCATAATTGTTTTCTATAAAAAGCATTTTAATTTTGTATTGTGCAGTAAACAGCGGGCAAATCACTACCTGTACGGTCGTAAACGTATCTACCGTAATTTACATAAAATTCAGAGATGATCATAACGATCAGCCTCGACAGATGGAGGTGCAGTGTCTAACACCATTGTGGCATCGGTACATGGTTAAATGTACATGAAGAACAGCAATGCGAACGCTAGCTAAAAATGCACATTTAAAATGGACACAAAGCTACCACAAAAGTTAAACTCCAAATTACACATTTGTAAAGCCTTCTGCACTATTCAGAGTTTACAATAGATTAGTAGATTACAATTGTTAGTTATGAAAAAAAGGAAAGTAGACAGAGAATCAGAAACTGACAGAACTCACCGTGCTAGACTCACGCTCTTTATCCAAGGGAGAACGATGAAGACGATAAAAGAAACAGAAAGAAAAACATCAAGTCAGCGTTTACATTTATTTTCCTACCAAAGCATGAACATGCTGCTTCAGGACATTTGTTTTTAGTTTTCTCAGCAGTGCATGCGCAAGTTACCTCTGTGCTCCAGGTCATGGTGGTTCTTCTCATCTTTGACTGGCAGGTGTGCTTGGCTACCCAGAGCCCCCAGCGCCAGCAGACCTGATCCTGAGCCTGTGACTGGAGGGATGCCTGGGGGCTGCAGCCCTGAGGGGTGAGGGGGCAGCTGGACTGGGGGTCCGTGGGCAGCATGAGAAAGGTGCTGTGCCTGGAGCTGCTGCTGCTGTCAACACACACATTTACATCAAGTGGGTCGGAGGGAAAGGGGAAATGGACAGCAAGCACTGACTAAAGGTGACAGGTTAAGCCCCTCTCTCACAGGATGCACGGAGAGGAACATTGGCACCCTAACACTTCCATTAGTGGCTGGATCAAAGCAGGACACTCTTCACAAGGACATGTCCTCCTTGAGCTCAGCGGGAACAGCTCACTCAAACACATACATATTTCTAAACTTATGCACTGCTCTTAAAAAAAAAAAAAAAAAAAAAAAAAATATTAAACACTACTTAACATGCATCTTTTTGCAGAAATCAAGATATGCACAAAACTTAAATTACATGAGATTCAAACTGGTTTGATTTATACACACTCCCATCTAACACAAGAGGCTAAAATAAAATGAGTGTGCATGACTTTCAGATATCTGTTCATTGAATCAATATGTACATACATTAACACACACACACACACACACACAGTCAAGTGAGTTTAGTGAAATGTTGGTAAACACTGCAGTCTCCTCACAGCATATAATATAGAGTTTACACAAGAGACCCATGGTTATTATCACTTAGGCTACGCCACACCTCCATGCCTCCTTAACAACAGCCAATGATATATGCCATTCTCTGTTTGTGTTAATTTAATAGTAAGAAACACGTGGTGTCAAAGCAGTGGCTGTTTACAGCCGAGAGAGGAAGATGTGATTATGCAACCGTTTAGGTAAACATAATGTTGTTCCTAGCTTAATGTCTGAAATAAATATGGAGAAAACTTGTGTTTTCATCTGATACAAATAAAGCTACACATCTCATTGCACGTAATTGTACACAGCGTTATAATTATAGAATTTAAAACCAAGATAATTTCGCTTTATTAACGGTTCTGTGACATACATACATTACACATGAGCTTCTCATATCTACAGTAGACAGACACACCCACATTAGTAATAACTGCAGAAAACCCAATTCAGTTTAAATCAGTACTTAACTAATAACTGTAAAATCAAACTAATTCAGTCCATATAGTGCTTAACACAATACTGACATTCATTGTCAGATAAAAAGCTGAAATACACTACCGTTCAAAACTGACAGAAAAGACATTTATAAATGTTAGGGAAAAAAAATAAACAAAAAATAAATGCTGGTAATCTTCAAATGTGATAAGAAATCATGTGACACTGAAGACTGGAGAAATAATGACTGACAAAACAGCTTTGCCATCACAATTTCAAATATATATATTTTTTAAAGTTACTTTTCACAATATTAGCATAGTTTTTCGATAAAATAAAATGCAGTCTTTGTGAGCATAAGAAACTTTTAAAACATTTTTTGAACAGTAGTGTATATGTATATTAGACCCGTGAATAGAAAACTGACAGTAATTTAACTGGATTTTTTTTTTCTCATGCAAAATGTAATGCATTTAAAGTTAATGCATTCAGTTCTTTTAAGCAAACAAAATATGTATCAAATACATTTTATTGATGTCTCAGCAGTCCTGCAGTCTCATTCATGTAAACAGCACTCAAATATATAATATATATTTATATTTATAAAACTGTGTGAGCAAGCGCTACTATTCTGACAGTAAAAAGCCATTGCTTTGACTAAAAAAGAAAAAGCAAAATGCAGAACATAAGCACACTAAATAACACAGAAGCGTTAGGATCTAAAGAATGTTGGGGTTTCAGCTTCTTTAGCACTGACCATCAGAGCAGGGTAGACAGCATGAGGCTGCTGCTGATGAGAGAAAAGAGACGAGCATGTCATTACACGCTCACATAGACGTTCACTCATGAATAACACATCACTACTTCACAAATCCACCCAGACACACCAAGCTGACCAACATTGTTTTTAGCAACAAAGGGTGCTTTTATTTAAATATGTTTTTCTAAACCTAGCACAGTGCTGAACACCCCTAACCTTCCTAGAAAGACACCCTGATCCCCATTAGTAATCTGCTAATAGTTTAAAGTGGCAAATAACTGGCTAAACATTCCTTTTTATTGTTATAAGCCATGTTTTGAGACACACTGAGGCTATTTATGCTGCTAGTGTGAAATCTGAAATGCAAATGAACAGAAACAGTATGCAAAGTGAATCTGGTGTTCTGTATCAAAACAAAGAGCAAACCAGCAGCAAACCTCAGAGTCAGCCACTAATGTTTTACATGAAAAGCATTAACATTCACATTGACATCTACATGAAAAATATTACAATTTATGAAATGAAGGTCCAGTTTAGCTTGATCACACCTGTATTAATATCAAATTTCAAGTGGTGATTAAGTTAATGAATTGCAATTGATACAAATTTTAAATATTGTAATAAAATAGCTCCAGATTTGCTTTGCTTGTCAGCAAAACTGCACAATTCGGTAAAATATTTTGAAATGAAAAATAAGAAATTACTACAGTGTTTTAGTCCTGAACCAAGCCACACTACAAACATTGAAAAAGAACAGTGCCATGATTCACTCTAACACAGCACATGGCATACATTTTATTATAAAATCGCAGTAATTTCATGTTTTCAATTATATTTTGAATAACTGTGCACCCCTAACATATGTAACGTAAGTCTGTGCGTGTGAGCGCGTGTTATTCATACCGTTTCTACAGCATCATTAACATAAGAACTCAATGGCAGTAACTTATTAGCTAAGCCACAGACATGTACAGCACTACCACTTTAACAGGTTAGTCATACCACAGACTAAAGCTTTCCTGGGCGTATCTATCCTCTTACTAACCCACTTATTTGACTCTGCCCCTCCCTGTGGATATCACTCCCTCTCACAATGTCTCTCTCTCTCTCTCGCCTTTCACAATCTTCCTTATCCTCTCTCTTTCGCTCTCTCCGTGCCAAACACTGCTGGCTCCTGATTAACAGTGAATCTTTAATGACCCCCACCCCCCTTCCCTCTCCACCAGGGCACACAGATTGATCTCCTGCCATCTTCACCAGCCAACAAATAAAAGCTTTTTTTTTTTCCAAGTCTGTGAGGATGCGTGTTAATTCCTGCAACAGTGAGGCAAGTGTCCGCCTGACTACATCTATTTATCCGCCATCATGATGACCATGTGACTGCTAAGTGTGTGTATGTGTTAGCAAAAGCAACAAGCCCTGCCCCCATGCCTCCCCCACCTCTTGCCAAGCTGCTCTGCTGAATGGCTAACTGTTAAATGATGGAGCCCCGTCGATAGTTGCATTCAGGCAGATTCGAGGAAGCAATTACCTTGAAAACAGGGGTCAGAGTCTTGGCTCATCTGCCTTAATTGAATTCCAATATCTGGCTCAGGCTGTCCTGACCCAGCTCAGGACCTCCTACCCACTAGCTCAGCCCAGGCTAATCAAAGCTGGGTAACCACACTCACCACAGAACTTTTACATGCACATTCAAGGTTTGATAAGTTGGATTAAAGCAATAATTTAAGGACTATAATTATCCAGCTTACACAAATAAATTATACAGTTTGAATTATTTTCACATTGTTTTTTTCCAGCTGAAAAGACAGTAAATCAGAATCCACCGGAATTGAAAGGGCTTGAGCATTTAAATCAGAAGACGGTTTAACTGTGTGCACTTTTATAATAAACAGACCATTATAATTAGTTAGTGTGGGCACAAATATTACATTATAGTTATCTTAATAGTTAATGTTTTTGATGTGAATGGACCTTTAGTCCGTCTGAAATCATAATGGTTTGGCTGGACCTAGAGGGTCAAGTATGTATACATTGGTCAAAATACAACTGACCGTATCGCTGTGCGCTTGCTCTGAACGACAAAGACAACATGCATCTTCAAATATTCAATTATGCATTTGAACATGTATATTTGGATGAAGATGAAGACTGCAGCTTGACTATGCAAAAACCTGCCATAGCTTGCTTAACTGAGCATGTAAGAGTACTTGTGTTTATAGTCAACTGACCTACAGAAATGTGTTTTTATTTTTTATTATTATTATTTCATAGTAATCTCAGGATTACAATCAAACGTATTGGCTGGCATACCGAAACCTGTTTACTTTCTCAAAAACCTAAGGCTGTAATTCAAGTAATGTTTGTGTTGCCCAAGCCAGTAGGAAGCTTCTCAATGCTCCTTAACACAAGCTCTTTAAAGTATTTAACATGGCTAATCACAGACAACCCAGACAGAATTAGACTTCTCCCTTTGTGTGATCAAAAGAAGAGCTTAATTACACAAGCCCAAACATGTCTCTCTCACACGTGCCTCTCAAACCTTGTGACAAACCGACACAGATTGGCACATATTGACAAGACAAAAACGATGGCATAAAAAGGCAAACAAAATGGTGTAAACATCACATTACAAACTAAAAGTAAAAACCAGACCATGAAGGGACTAAGGGACAAATCTGCAGCAGGAGACTGATGGGACTAAGACACATCAACAATCCTGATCTCCTCTCAGAACACAGGTATAAACGGCTCTAGCAATCACGGATTTGCCCTTGGACTGTTTAAGAGCTGCTGAGGTGATACGTGTTGAATTGAAGGTTTTACAGTGGAGGATTAAGACTGATTTATCACCTTTGACCCCACCTGTGGGAGTAGGCTAATTTAGCTGCTTTTTAAAGAGGAAATTTGATGTTTTTTACTACACACTATAAATCCAATTGTCATTTAGGAGCCAGGCATGAATGCATTAGTACACTGAGCTGCATGTGTGCAGGTTTGTCCCTGGCCCTGGTCAAATGAAGGAGAAAGAGGGGTATACACACGGTGAGAGGCAGATTGGGAAGTCCACGTACCCCGATGATGGCATTCAACTCGGTCATTGTCACTTGCTTAGCACGTTCAACAGCCTGTGCAACCTGCTGTTGGTGCTGGAGAAAAGAAAATCAATACACAGCAAATTAGCATGGGCTAATGGAGAAAATTGACACAACGATGGCAAACAGCTCATTTTATGAAAAGAGATGGAGAATATTTACCTCTTGTGACAAAAAAGGCATTATTTGAGCAAGAATTGCATTTAGCCGTTTGGCAATCTCAGTCTGAAACAGAAAGAAAAAAAAGACATACAAATGTTGTCAAATCTTCTCTAATCACTCAAATGTACTTAATTCCCGACAGCATGCGCTCCAACACCCTCACGTTACTTTCACATTGCTGAATGCTCTAAATCAAGCCTCCGTGGATCTAAATAAGGCATGATGGGATACATCCAGAACTCCTGATAAATGAAGTAAACTTCAGAAACGTCTGTTTTCGCTAATGTTGCCATGTGTCTGATTCAGCGCATAATGAACATGAGGTTCTTTGAGGGCTGATATGGTGTGTGCGGCTCACAAAGCCAAACGGCACTCCAGCACACTGCTACTGAAACAGAGCTGGCCAAATCCACAGCTCTGCCAGGCCAAGATGGGCAGAAGGCCTGCAGTGCCCATCTGGCCAAGCGATGGAGAGAGAGAAGGAGAGATAATGGAAGGGGGGAGGGGTCGTCTGGCCTCAACCCCCCACCACCCCCTCATTACCCAGACAGATTATTTCATTAAGATGCTGAAATATGCTAATGCCGATTTGGTGCTGGGAGATTAACGATGGCAATACTGAGCAATTACCATTTTTCCCCATGCTCCCATTCCAGCAGCGCAGGAGGTGAGGAACTGGAGCCCTACAGCAATATTCAAAATGACTTTTATTGATATGGAGAGACGGACAGGGTAATCAGCCAACATGCTCTGGTTCTCTTGCATTACTCACAGCTACCTGAAGTCCCCAAGAGCTATATTTCATCATGAGCAATGCTAACGCTTCAGGATGAAAGGGAGAGAAGGGAAAGGAGAGCATGAGTGAGGGGGGAGAGGAAGTATGGGGCGGTGAACAAATTGATTATAGGTTGGAGCAGATGGCCCAGCAGGTGAGGGAGAAGAGAAATTTCTCTTTCTTTCACTGCAAGCCACATTCCATTCATTTTTTGGCAGTGTGACCTCTGTGCCTGTGGGAGGGTGCTGACCCTGGCACTCTGATGGATTCGGTCTCTCTTTAGAGCGGGCGAGAGTGGATGTGTTCTGACCTGTGATGAACTGTCTCTAGGGACGTGAACAAAGGATCTAAGCCCTCTCCACACCCGTTCAGAGTCATTGAGCTATTAATGCTTTTTCAGCCCAGCTTTGCAACACAAACACACACTCCTTCACAAAACAAACGCATACAACAATCTGTTGGCATCTAACCAAAAAAAAGAAATATTTGAGCATAAGAACCTTGCCTGCCCTCATACACCAGCCATAAGCTGAGGTTCTTTTTCCTCGCTCACTATATCAGTTCACCCCCTCCCCTTGGCTTCCATTCCTGTATGCCACTCTGAGGTTGCCACAGCAACTGGCCCACCCCTATCTCTCCCTCAGATCATTATGTAAATTGGAGCTCTGCTTGACCATAACAGGCAGTAAAATCATATTATGCGCACAGGGGCAGGTCATTAAATTGAATTTTCGGCCTGTCGATCAGATCAACTCAGCAAATTAATGTGGGATGAAAGGGAGCAGATGGGGGAGGGGGGAGTAACGGCTTGTCTTTCATGGGAGGGGTGAAGAGTGTGAGGGGGTGTGTGTGTGAGAGAGAGTGTATGTGTTAAGAGAGGAAAGATTGAGAAACACAACCCCTATGCCTGTGCCAAAAAACCCTGGTGACTGTCCAAAGGAGAATATATTCCACAGTAATTATCAGAAGTGACTTTTCCACTGATAAACGGCATACAAGACTTGTTAGTACACAGCACACAATGTACCACAGCAGTGAGCACCTGCTTTAGCAAACAGCCTCCTGTTGTGATACCGGCTTGAATCAAAATTCGGATTGTGCTACAAATATCTACAATTAAAAAATAAAAACACTTTAGAAGAGACATGATACAAGGGTGAATCTCATGACAATAAAAATGACTATGCTTAAAGAATTAAGCATTTTTTTAAGATTTAAGATTGCATTGTGACATTGACAATTAAATCAGATTGTATACTCTAATCTCATGATACAAAAAACAAATACTGTACTGCTATTACAGTAAAACAAGTGTAAAAATAATAAAATAATGAAACAATTTAAGGGAAAAAAGAAAACAAGTGACCAAACACATATTACAGTAATGATAAAAAAACTAAAGGACAAACAAAAATATAGCCTGACAAGCCAGACCCACATCAAGAAGTTGAGTCTGGAAACTCACCATTGACAGGGCTCAATCCGAGAGGGGGGATAAACAGTTGTCTTTCAAATTCCCTCTGCACGCAATTGGATAGCCATGAGCGCCACAACCAACCAGAGCAAAGAAGGTGAAGCCGAGCTAACGTTAGTTGATAGACTTTGACTGTATCCAGTAGGCAAAACTTCAAACACATCTTAAGAATGACTTCAGTGCCGTTCTTTGTTCTTTTCTCAAAGAAAAGCTTAACTCCAAATCTTCCAGAGTCGCAGCCAAAGCCAATTCAAAAGACCGCTGTTCATCAGCTTCTATGTTTACGAGTAGCACGCAGAACCTCCGCAACTCTGCCGTGACGTGCCATCGTTGTGTTAAGCCCGCCCACTGACTCTACACGCGCTGTGATTGGCCTGACCAGAGTTTGGTTTTTCCAGCTCTCAGATCTACTGAGAGTTACTAGACTACACTCGCGGCAAAACACATTTTCTGCCGCTAGGGTGCGTCTAGATTTCTAGGCTAACAAAAATGCAACATTGCAAATAATCTGTTGGCAATTGATTCATGCTAAATATTTATTTTCTGAGGCAAAATGTGCGATTCGCCCTTGATAGTCCATAAAACAAGAATTTAATCCGAATCACTTCACACAAACTAAACTACTACATACATTAATCTCAGATTAAACCACTGAACCATGAAAAGAGAACAGGAAGTGTGGTGTTGCTGAATGCCGTAAACTACTAGAACGGCTTCCACACAGGCTGATAAGAAAATAGGGCACAGGGAGTGAAAACAAGGCCCTTCAGCAGAGAGAGGCTTTCTGCTCAGCTTCACAATCCCAGGTGCTCAGTGCTGTCAAGCAGCATGTGAAGAGCTCTCACGCACAGCACTGTCAATGGCACGCCAGAAGCCATTTACCTGTTGCTGTGGGTACGAGCTGAGTGCAGGGAGACACTGATGAGGATTAAATATGCTGCAAAACAACTGCACACTGAAGGAGAGCCACTCACTGACAAATGAGCACACACACAGCTGCACTGTGACTCAAAGAACAATTACAGACAAAAAAATGAGGAGACCATTTGGATGGTTGAACTTACATTTACATGCTCACTTAAACTTAAGCAGCCACATATACACATGCATTCTTCACAGAGAAGACAAGCTAACAAAAACAAAAGCACACATTTGAGTTTCTAATTCCTTCCCGCCTGATACAGACTCCTCTAACCCTCGGCTTCCCTCGGGCTGAAAGGCTGCATTGAGCAGCACAAATCGTCTGTACAGGGTGTCTCTGTCTTGCTCTCGCTGCATATGCAGCACAAATCCTGTTGGAACTGTTTAGTGATGTTTGTGTCTCTCTGTGCATTCATCTGCTGAAGCTGGACACAAAGGACACAGACACAACCACCTGGTACAGTGAACAGAGCTGAGAGACAGATGTGGCCTAAAATTACATACACAAACTACAGCATCTATATTCAACACTAAAGATGCAATGTGGCAAACAGCTTAAAATATCCCGCTTGTATCTGATTACAGATTGCAGTGTCCAATAACATGACACACATTTAGTGTAGCTATTTTGATATTAAAGACTTAATTTATCAGTTTGGGTCTACATTTAAAATGCATGTCGGCCAATATTGGATATTGCACCGTGAGTGATACAAAAAGTGCTCGTTTAAAGTTAGACCTTAAAGGCGTTAATTAATAAACATTTAATATTATTTAATATAAATGCCAATTCTGCACTGAAAGTTAATGTTGTTGTGACAACAATTTACTTGATTTGACTGTTTATTTTTATTTAGATAAAATATAAGTTGTGTCCCAAATGATGCACAATACATTATGTACTTATACTATATAATATGTAATCCACCCTTTAGTGTATAAACTTATTTTACCATCCAGCATAGGAATATGATAGCACTGTGGAATGTAATTAACAGCTGAGTGCATAATGTGTCCAACTGAACTTAGTATTTGGTATGTGAAGTGCACTTTTCTTCTTGGAATTTTTAGTGAACACGCTGCACACACTATTCATAATAAAAAATGGCATGGAACAGTGCTTAAGTATGCAAATTGGGACACACCAATAGAATATGTATGTAAAATTGTATGTATATTTGTGAAATTAATTGTTTATTAGATATTTAAGGAATTGTTTAAATTATATAAATGCGTATTTGCTGAATGCGGACCATAAATGAGCAAATGGTACAATAATTTTTCGTATACAGTTTACTTTCTTCATTTAACAGTTCTATCTAATAACTTAAACAGAGACCATAAACTAATGAAGACAGTGAACGGGAGCATTGATGGCACTGATGTGAGCTGTCAATAAAATTCCCGTTTCCGACACATTGGCCAAATAGAAAAATGTATTAGACGGTGCAGATATAAAAAATTAATTAAAAAAGTCAAATATTGGCAGACCACTAATTATAATATAACCCTGTCTGCACTTTTTGATTTAAGCCGATCATGCTTGCCTTTTAGGAATTCACTGGCCTGCCATGATAATGTGGGCGCACTTTGTCACCGCTAGACATCTCACTCACATGTACACAAACACTTCTGAAGAGAGACTGCAGTGTGCTCTGAGTCAGTTTGCTTTGGCTCAGAATCAAATCGACCATCATCACCTTGGCAAACAATTCCTGGAATCCTGAATAAATTATTCATCAGAACAAGTTCCCTCCCCGCTGCCTGTCTCAACCCCCCTCCTCGCTCTCTCTCACCCTCTAAGGCCACAGACTGAGCTTCACTTAATGAATCTGGCTTAGTGTGTGTGCACACAAAGAACTGACCAAATACAGCCACACCAATGATAACACACACACACACACACACACACACACACACACACACACTAGTTCTGCATTCATTCGGCAGTGAGTACTTCAGGACAAAATGAGGAAGAAAATGAAGACAGAGGGAACTGTGTTAAACACAGAGGGACAGCAGATCAGGGGCCTCTGAGGCTCAGTAATTAAAGGGCTACATTGACAAGCACAGGCGTCCAGTTCCTGCCCCCACATGGCCAGCCCTCCCCTCATGACCATACACTCACCATCCTGCCCCGAGGCTCTAACGTACCGCAAGATGTGAACCACTACAAACTCTCGAGCGTGATTGCATAAAACAGTTACTTAATAGTATTTTGAATCTGGTGGTTCCTGAAAGCACATGACAAATCTGGCACCTAGGTGTATTTTCCTTCCGATCTTTTCCAGCCAAAAGCACTACATGAAGGGCAGACTGTGTTATCAGACTGCTGTCATCACTAACTCCAGAGAGAGCAGGGAGTCCATGCTCTAATGAATAATTCATGCATTTGAGTCCACTCAGTCAGAGCTCTATTGATAAACAAAAGAGAGGCTCTGCAAAAAAAAAAGCAAGTCGATTAACCTGTTTGCGCAAAGCCCCTGCACCTACCCTTCTCTCCCTTTTCATTTTCTCTCCGTCTCTCTCACAGCTGGAGATAAGTGCCTGACAAAACCTTTCAGAAAATGCAGTGTCTGTGAGAGAGAGACATGTGGCCCAGACACACACACACACAAACACGGAGTAGCTGATGGATCGTGCATACTGTTCCAATTCACCACCCTCACACTGATACCATTAACCTTGTGAGGCCCCAGGGTGAGAATCATAAAGGGCCTCTTCAAACTGAGCCCTCCTCATATGACTATACATCATATCACTACTAATGACAGAGAGAAAGAGAAAGAGGAAATGGGGGTGTTGGCTGGTCTCTCTTTTAAAATGCATTTTTTACAAAACCAATCGATCAGTTGCAAGGGGAAAAAACAACAATAGCAACAACAACATACAGGCTGCCAGCAATTAGGACAGCTTGTGATGGCAACCAATCACATCTATTATTAAAACAGCCTAAATAACAATTCCTTCTGGACGCAGATGACCTAATGGCCTTTAAATGAGCTGGCCTCTGTCTGTGCCTCCATCTTTGTCTTGCTTTTCTTTTTAGTTTGGTTATGTGCAGACACCACTTATGGCTACTTTTATTTATAGGGGCAGCACAGGAAACAAAAAGAAGAAAGGGGAACAGATTCAGGAAACAAATTCAAACTTGCACAAGCCAGATTCAAACATGTGCACTAACCACTATGCCTCTGACCACTGTAATCAATTTAATCACTACTCAAAACGTATACTTGCATGTTTTTGTGCAAGCGCCTCTTGCAGACTCTTTGACAGATGAAAAAGTAGCCGCTACGCTGCAGTACATTTTTTCAAAACCCCTACACTGTCCAATAATGTCTGTAAAGACCCTGCTGTGTTATCATCGTCTCTTTGACCAAACAAATTTGTTTGCTGTCATGGCAGAGGACACGTGCAAAAAAAGAAGCATACACATAATGCACAACGAAAACAATATGGTGTCATTAGACCATACCTGTTTATGCATTTCAATGTTCAGCCCATAGGACATCTCATAGTACTGCAAGAGAAAATGGGAAATGCATTTAGTACACAAGTAATAGTACAATGCTATTGCCAACAGTAGCACCTATACACACACACACACACACACACACACACACACATCTCATGCACCCAATTTATTTCCTAGTTTAACAGACAAAAAAAAAAGTGTACACCAAGCTAAGACAATAGCTAATTGCCTGATTATACAAGTAGAGAGCAATGTTTACGAATCTCTCTGGTAACACTTATTTAGCGACCACTTACCATTTACTCACCACTAACATTCATGGAAGCATGGCTATCTCAAACCAGTTAAAAAACAACAGCACTTAAACATCAACAAACAAAGACTGACAAATAAGCATGTCATCCGCCATCCTTCACTCTCTCTACACCCTTTTCATCTCTAAGAGACATTTATTTTCAGTGAAGAGGCATCTCATAGGCATCCGTGTCATTTTAAGATAAAAGTCATTTTCTACACTCAAAATAGCCGGTCATCTGAACAACTAAGGCAAACATTTATTTTTCTCTGAGAATGTCTGTGCATTTCATTTCGTTTATCTGGTAGTGACCTTTTTACCACACAGCATTCCTCCGAAAAATAATATTTAACAAAGGTGCCGGCATGTTGAGTCAATATCTACTGCATGTTCAAATAAGATAAGAGAAAGTAGAACTCAGTTAACGCCGTTCAACCTGTGCACTATTACATCACATCCTGATGGAATTCAGTTTCCACTCACTGGACTTCTAATAAGAGGTGTTCCTCTGCACTAATATTAGTGTAATTCTTGAATTGCACACAAAAGTCAATATTTAGTGAGATTGCAATCATCCTGAAGGTTGATAACATTTCAGCTGGGTAGTAATTTAAGACAAAAACAACTATACACACTTAAATTGTATAAATGCGTGCATTGTTTAATTTTTAATTGGTTGGCTGAGAAGATCGCTGGCAGCCCAACAATTGTCGTTTACGGCCACTGCGCGTTATTACCGTAAAATTCGTGTTTAATCTTGACAAATTACTTACAATAGAGTGGACCCTTAAATGCTGATTAAACTGAGCAAGCCTGCCTTACTCGAATCAAGAGACATTCAGCACCTCAGGTCAGAGCAGATGGAACAAGAAGCAACTCCCTGTCCAAAACACCCTCCAGGCATTTTACAACATATAAAAACAGCCACACTCTTATACTCTCACCACTGATCCTTCGGTTCAATCAATGCAAACGCTATCACACAATAAATAGAGGCAGTGGACACTAAACATTAGCTCAGATAGCTGGCTGGTGGGCCTATTGATGTTTTCAAGGAACAAAAGAACGACAGCAGTAGCAGACCTCAGATTAAAAACAAACTACATTTTGCTCTTACCATGACATAATGTCGCTGCATCTCTGTCTTCTCATTTGCCAGTTTGTCATACTCCACTTTAAGACTGTAAGAAGAGAGAAAGACCAGGAATGAGTTCTAAGTGTTCCTGGACGGCAAAAGTCACTTAAAGACCTCTAGGTGGTCACATACACATGGGACTTGTTGACACAAAAACTGATGTTGTTTTTACAGTCACTTACATGGAATTTCAAATTAACATATGAAACTATTACGCTTACTGTATTATACATAATGGTATAATACATTGTATAATATAGTTATAGTTACTTATTCACTCGATTATAACAACGACAACATAGTTGTACTGATACTGCATTTGATTTGCACAGACTTAAAGCAGCATCAGAGCCGCCTCTGAGTCTAGTAACAGGTGTGAAATGCATTAGCCACATACATAATCACATAGTTCACTAACAGCAATATTTACCTGTGGTACTGAGCTTGAAGGAATTGAAATTCATCTTTGATCCTGTCACAAGATTCTGCTACAGTGAATTTGAAGCCTGGCTGACCAGGCTGGTGAGGCGCCTGAAAAATATCAATCATTCATGTTAACTGACGTAAAGCATAGCTCACATTATTAATATGATCTAAACTAGTCACTGATGCAATATGCTATTACACCAACTGTGTTTTTAATATTACACTGTACCTTTGACTTTCTACCACCAATACCAAAACAAACTACGACCTTCTCCATTACTCATTTTACAGCAGTCCATAGGTCTCAGGTTTTACTTTCACTGTGTTTTTGAAGTTTTTGGTGTCAATAACATTTCATGCTTCCCGATTTTGAGGGGAATTATATTTCATCGGAGCAGAATTGCAGTTTGTCAGAAGTGCCCAGGAGCTCCCTGGAGCTCGGCCTGTCGCTGGTTGGGGCGCTCTGGTGGGAACAGCCCCCAACACTCAGCGGCGGTCGGCGTGACACCGACGGGTCACTGCGTCTAAACAGCCCCGGAGAAAAACTAGCAACTCATTTCCCTCCTTACATTGTTTTTTACTTGAAAGTAATATGAAAATGTACCGCTGTTCGGAAGCAAGTTAACGGACACCCAGAAGAGCACGTTATTGTTCAGTTTTAGCAGAAATAAAGGACACACCGCGTGAGAGAAACGTCACGCGACACAATAGTGCGCGCGGATCACGAGCTCAACGGTCGAGAAGGTAACGCGCTCGCGCGGCGCTGGACACAACGCATCAATATAATTTATGTTACTCACCGGATGCCGGCCCTGCGGATACATCTTGAATGTATCCCTTCTGAGGTGAAGATCCAGGGGATGTGGCGTTCCTCAGTAATCCGAGAAGATGATCGAGAGCCCGTCCGTCACCCCTCCCTGCACTCGCGGACACACAAAGCCCAGTCCGTCCACCCGATCCACGCGCTTCTCGCAATCCTTTCCCCCGATTTAACTCCTTTATCCTTCACAGAGCCGACGAGCAGAGCAAAACAAAAACACAGCGCGTTGGCTCATTATCTCCAACCAGAGTCAAGCATTCAGCTGCGCGTGTGCTGTAAACACAGACGAGTTGTGTAGAGCGAGGCAAACACACATTTGCTGCGTGTCATCCGCGCTGCGAGCTGCGACTAACAAGCTGCTTACAAGTCTTCTCGCAATAACAAGATTACCTGACTGCTGTTTGCATGAATGCAACCCGACAAGATTACAGGACAATGTCAAAAACGCGAGATAAGACGCACAGCAGCAGAATCCGATCAACTCAAGAGCAATGAATTGTACATGTATTCCTTTTTGCACAATGTCGAGCCTCGAGGTAAATACGAAATAACCTAAAACAGGAACGGAGAAAATGAAGCACGAAGAGCGCTCAATTGCTAAATAAACAGTCTAGATTACAAGTGGATTCTTTTGAAAGTTATCTTTCGCGTTACCTTTAGCCTCCATACAATCCTTTTCCGCGAATGTAAATACAGCAATAATTCCTCTCTCCGCGGAAACGTCGAAGTCCTCCACTCGTGACCTTATACGAGCAGTATTAGGCGCTGGTTGGGAATCAATCCCAACCCTCGAAAAGCAGCGCCTGCAATCGCTTCGACAATGTTTTCCCCAGTCAAGACTCGGGTTTCGCTTGAACACAATTCGCAGAATTGTCGTCGTTGGAAAAATCTCCCAATCCTTATTTGCTTGTTTGTTTAAAAAGGTCTGGTTGTGAAAAGTTTGCCTCGTCCGAGCCCGCCGCTCGCAATCGCTTTGCCTAGTTTCTCCTACACTCGCAGTGCCACACACAGACTGCCCACTGACACGCGGGCTCAACTACCGCGAGAATAACCGAACGCGACCAATCAAATCACGAAAAGAACTCCACCGCGCCCGACCAATCAAACGTGGGATCCCACGTGGGGCACGTCTGTTCTACCCGCGCCGATTGGCCAATACAAATCTGACCTCAGTTCGCCATTTTGGCTCTAAAATAGGTTGCTTTCCCCGTAGACAAACAACTTACACGAGCGACGATTGTTCGAAGTCTAGCCACTAACTGAAATCTCAAGAGATAGATTGTAGCATAAGAAATACATATTACAAGCGAAATTGTCTGACCATGACTGCTGCTTCAACGAAAAGCAGTTGTAAATTATATAATGACTCTTTGCCGTTTCATAAAATGTCATGTTTTCAATAAACTGTGAACTCGTCACTGATTCAAATAAATATGTAAGCAACTGATCGACTGGTTTGACCCAAAAAATCCTTCAAATGTCCAGTTGTATTCCTCCCAAGGACATTCATGGATAGCAGTGATGCGAGAGCGCACCCTCATTGCAAACGTATAGTTATGCTACCGATTTTGAATGTAACTCAAATTAACAGCATAATCTGTGAAATCAGCCCTCATTACTTGATTCACGCTGTCTGCTCAGCAACACCCTCCATACCCACGTCTGCGCCCGAAAAAAACCCCAACCTATCATGTGTTGCTCAGACCCACGTGGGGCGCAGCTCCTCGTTCTGCTCCCGCCGACCAATCAGAGCGCTGGCCTGCATCCGATTGGCTTAGAGCGACACGGGTTGTCAGTTCGAGACCTAAGTTGTCAATCAAGCCCACGAGGGGTAGAGCGCTGACAAATGCTTGTGCCTCTCAGCCTCCCGCCTGCGAATAGTGCTTGGAATGGCTGCTTAATTAGCTTCGAATGGCTTTTCCTTCCAGCTCAAACAATCTGTCACTACCATGTGGTAAAAAGAGCCCTGCGTAAAACAAAAGAGGGAAAAGCTAGTAGGGGCTAAATATCAGTTTGATTTTTTTTTTCTATGTATGCAAGTCGCATTACCACAAAACAAAACATTTATTCCAAAGGCTGGTTCATCGTAGCCAACTGTTTCTGCCTTTATTTGCTTTCACCAAATAGGGGTATAATCTGATATGTTTAATAATCCTCTAATGTTATTTTTTAATCAGTGAAAAAAATAACAATATTACACATTTGCTATATAAAACATAAAGCTGGGATACCTGATTATGGAAGGTGGGATGTAGTGTTCAACTGGAGCTTCTGTCTAATTGGACACATTTAAAATGTTTGCATTCAGGGACTTAAGGGTCATTTCAATACAAAAGATCTGGGAAAAAGCCAACCATTGTTCGATTAAACGGTAAACTTTTGTCCATCCCATTTGGGAGGGTTATTGGCTGGAACGAATGTCAGAAGTGGAACCAGGGAGGGAGCATGGAGTCACAAAGGGAGCCATCGTTGACACATTACTGCTTTAACACTTAAGAGAGCTGTGCATCATCATTTTGTCAGTGCACAAATGTAATATTATAGATTTTTTTCTCTCTCTCCTGGAATTACAGAAATGTTCAAAGCATTAAATTGGGTTAATGGCAGACATCCTTCTATGAAGAGTAAGCTATCTTTAGAGGTTTGCTCAGTGACCCCTCACAAAAAAGCTCTATATAATACAACAAAAGTGAGAGTCAATGAGTTTTCAACCCACAGACAAGGGCTAACAAAGTCCTGTCAAGTATTTTGACGACCATAGTAACAGCTGAAGTTGACAGACTGCACCCCGCCCCTCTTTTCAAATTACGGCCTGGGCTATAAAACCAAGTATTTGTCATATACCTGAAACATGTGTTGCTATAACCATTGCTAAAGGATCGAACTGATTATGGAGAGGAAACACACAACGGATTCATATCCAAGTGCCTGTTCATTCGCATTTTGTTCTGACAAACACGCTTTGTATTTTCATGCTAATGTTTTTCCAAATGATAGCTGGCAGGATTATTCTCAGGATGTGAGAAATGCTTCTTTCTCAGTCTCTGCCTGCCTGTTTTTCATCTACACAACCCTCCTTTACCTACCTCTCTCTTCTTTTCTTGATTTCCCTGGTAGTGGAGCAGAAAACTAGGTTCGACTCTGCATGGCGTGCATGCATTGTGGGAGCACCTCTGTCTCTGGATTATTGGCGTGCTTTCATACGTGGGATTGGGGCCTGAAAAGAGACATTCCTTCTTACAATAGCTTCAGTGTGCAGCGCTAGGTTGAATGGGGCATGGTGTATCAGAGTGACTTGTCAGGCTGTAATCAATGCAAACAGGATGAAAGGCCTTATCAAAAGAGACAAATGCAGACATGAGCACTGTCGCCAAATGAAAACAAGAGTAAGAAAGATGGAGGTTTTGGCAGTTGGCCCTAGCCTGTTGTGTGTGTGTGTGTGTGTGTGTGTGTGTGTGTGTGTGTGTGTGTGTGTGTGTGTGTGTGAGAGAGAGAGAGAGAGAGAGAGAGAGAGAGAGAGAAATTGAGCCACTTAGAAATTCTGCTTCTTTTCCAGTAAAAATAATATCTTCCGAACAGAAGCCATGGCATAACCGTGCTGACTCACACACCGCTCGAAGAAATAGCAGATATTAGATGCTAATGTGCAGGTAATGGATGATATATATATGCATATAAAAGGACTTGGTGCTTGTGGATCTGTGACCGTTAATCCCACATTTTGATTTGGAAGCTGCCAGAGATGATGGGTAAAGAAAAGCTTCTCTTTAGGGATTCGCCTCCCAATCCAATCTGCATCTGTACTGATGGATTCACTATAATCTCACCATAAAGAAGAAAGGGATTCCACACAGGAACCTGTGGCACATAAGCCTGTTGAGAACTCAGCTGGCTGTCACAGTGTGTGCGAGTGTGTATAAGCCTGTTTTGAGCACAGCTGAGTGTGTGTGTGTGTGTGTGTGTGTTTGGAGAGGGTGTTATATGTTCATAAGCCTGTTTGGGACACAGCTGCCTATCACAGCTTTTGAAAAGCTCCGAGGGTAAGCCACTGGGGCATGAGAGCTCTCTTCAAAAAACTTGGCAGCAATACTTAGCTGAGTTTTTCTCCATGTTGTCTAAGGAATCAATAGTGTCCACTCTCAGGTTCAGAGACAGGTTAAGTACACATTTAAAGAGAATCTGGATTATTTTTTCAAGGCTTAAAACATTTATGGGGCCTCTTTGCGTATGTTAGACTCTCCATAAAAAATGGTGTAATGGAGAACATTTTTCTGACGTTTCATTGGTTAGTGGAGAAGGAATGCTGTTTTTCCTTTCTAAATGTTCACACAGATTGTACATTATGGGTGTAAAAGCCACACAGTAGCACTATTGTTTTTATACAACAGCTCAAACAAAAAGCTATGCACTTTAGTATCGATGAGATAATACATTTCCTACACTGTGTAACTTTTTTAGTTTATTCTTAGCTAAAAACACTTAGTTCTTTCAAAAATATATGTGCTCATTAATGTATATTTACTTCTTTCAAGTAATAAAGTATTCTCGTAAGTTTATAATATGCCATTGAAAATACATACGGGTAAGGGGTTCGAATGGGGGTCGCCATGTTGCCCCTCCATCTTGAAAGTACATTAGCCAAAGAGGGACATACCCGTAAATTCAAGCTTCGCCTTTCGCGTTTTAACACTCTGTAACGAATAGGAAAATAGTGTGGCCCCTTTAAGAGCGTTCGCCCCGGTTGGAGTGCCTGCGTTCTGTGTGTGTGTGTGTGTGTGTGTGTGTGTGTGCACTGCGCCTCGAGCTCCCATGTGTGCGGATTATTTCCTGTCTTCTGTTGCTAACATTCATTTATTTTTGTTTTGTTGGGTAATGCTGTGGACGGAAGTGGAGTTTGTGCCGGACTCTTGTGGGGGGTTCCGTGGGGAATAAAGTGTGGGCTGTTTGATGTCAATCGCCTCCGTGTTTGCATCGACTCCAGTTGCGTCGAGTGAGTTATCCGGATTTTTCACCCGGACACACGCGTTACAACTCGATGGCGAATGTGAAGAGGGGGATTGCTGGATCGAACTGGAAGCCATGTTAATCTTGGACTAAATCGGCCACCGAGTTAAAACGAAATCGGAATTGGGAGGAACAGAAACTAATATTTACTGGATGGTCATATACCTTTTCACTGCTAGATGGGGGAAAATATCACACAGTGTAGCTTTAAAGTTGTATTATTTTTGTGTTTTTGTCATTTGTATTAGTTTTTTTTTGTGTGTGTGTAATTTTTTACTTCAGTTTTAGTTATTTTAATACATCAAGTTAAACTAAATGTAAATGAGAAGTGTTGCCTCAGCAGCTGAAATAAAATAAGTTTTTTATTTTTTATTTATTTAATTTCATTTAACGTTTATTTCAAGTAATGTTTTTTATGGTTTTAGTTATACAGTATATAGTTACTATAAAGTGCCTGTTTACACCTGGTTATTCATGTGTTTTTACTGATCGGATATCTGATTTGTTAAAACGGTTTAATTTACACTTCACCATATAAATGTGTCTCCGAAAAACAAATATAAATCCGATCGTCAATTCCTGAGCTATGCAAAGTTCACATCAACAAAAGCAACAGATATGAGATGTGTTTTATTTATCATCAGCTAATTTCAAGTTCAAAGACCACAATAGGAGAGAGAGCGGCATCAGCACTGGCATCAGCACTGGCATCAGCACTGGCATCAGCACTGGCATTTAGGCTGCGTTTACACTGCAAGTCTTAATGCACAGATCCGATTTTTTTGACCATATACGATTTTTATGGCCCGCCTGTTTACTTTCACTTTAGACACGACTGGTATCCGATATCTGTGTTTACATGAATTCCCAGCCAAAGTGATTGTCGGTGATCACTTTACTATGCACATGGTAGACCCTCTGGTTTTGAATGGGCGTGCAATTAAAATTATTTATATAATTCATATCGGGAGGCCATGATTATTTGCCAGCATGGACAAGATAACAGCTGGATATTGACCGTAAAATAAATCATTTTCTGTTGTTATTTTATCTACGGCTTGTTTGATCTAGAATTCTGAAGTGAAATAAAGTAAAATTATATAGCACGTCCATCAGAGGCGGACAGTAGTGAATTATTTTTACATTACATATTTCAAGTATATGTGCTTTATTGCTGTTTTTCTTTGGAAAACTTTTACTTCATTACATTCTAATGCATAATGTCGTACTTTTTACTGCACTACATTTCATAAATTAAAGGGGTTGTTTTACCGTTAATACTTAATTACATTAAAAATGTAGTACTTTCTTACTTGTCCTCAAGTAAAACTTTGAATTACTTTTACTTGAGTAAAAGTATACAGTACTAAATTTTTAATGTAAATAAGTATTAAATGATATTCAATATGAAACGTAGTGCAGTAAAACATACAATATTATGTTTTGGAATGTTGTGAAGTAAAAGTTTTCCAAAGAAGGACACTGATGAAGTACATATACTTCAAATAAAATTACTTGGAAAGTAAAAATACTTCACTACTGTCCACCTCTGTCGTCCATTCAAAACCAGAGGGTCTACCATGTGTGTAGTAAAATGATCACAGACAATCAATTTGCCTGGGAATTCATGTAAACACATATATCGGATACCAGTCGTGTCTAAAGTGAAAATAAACAGGTGGGCCATAACAATTGGATACAGTCAAATAATTGGATCTGTGCATTAAAGGGATAGTTCACCCAAAAATGAAAATTCTGTCATCATTCACTCACCTTTAAGTTGTTCCAAACCTGTATGAGTTGCTTTGTTCTGCTGAACACAAAAGAAGATATTCTGAAGAATGTTTGTAATCAAGCAGATAGAGCAACCATTGACTAGTAGGGAAAATACTACACTCTAAAAAAAAAGGTTCTATATAGCACCAAAAAAGGTTCTTGGCTCGTAATCATAGGGGAACCTTTTTAGTGCCGGTGAAGAACCTCTGAAGAACCACTGAAGCACCAAAATTGGTGCTATATAGCACTAAAAAAGGTTCCCCTATGATTACGAGCCAAGAACCTTTTTTGGTGCCATATAGAACCTTTTTTTTTTTAGAGTGTATGGTAGTCCATTGTTGCTCTATCTGCTTGATTACAAACATTCTTCAGAATATCTTCTTTTGTGTTCAGCAGAACAAAGAAACTCATACAGGTTTGGAACAACTTGAGGGTGAGTAAATGATGACAGAATTTTCATTTTCGGGTGAATTGTCCCTTTAAGACTTGCAGTGTAAACGCAGCTTTAGTCTCACTATTATGAAGATGATTGTGTGTTGAGCATCTGCAACTTACTTTCAGCTACTCATCTGTGGCGATGTGTGCTGCAGTAGCACTGCATATCTGGCTATAACATAACACGCTCACAGACATTATTTTTTTTACATTTTGGTGACAAATATTCTTGACTTGATCATTTGTTAATATGTATACATTATATTATTTTTTTTTTAAAGTAAAATAGTAAACGCTTTCACACATATGTGCTTTCACACTTTGAGAGAAAATGCGAGAGAAATAGAAAGAAGCGAGAGAGTCCGGAGTTCTTCAGAGGGGTGCAGTTATTTTTGGTGATTGAGACACAAGTGGATAGGACTTTAAAAGCAGGTCAACAAAGTGGCCAGGTGCTGCAGGCGGAGGGGGGGGAGATGAAAAGTCAAGTACCACCTCAACACTATCTGTAGTGCCAAGCAAGCTATCATCTGACAGAGAGAACAGTGGATGAGAGGAAATATAGCTGGCTTTACACCTACACACACAAATGCCCACAGATATACTTGTTCATGTTCACTAGCTGTGGAGTGAGTCTACTGAACACTCTCTCACATGGCACCTCTCATTAAAAATGACCTTTTTACAACTGTTTAATGAAAACTATATATATATATATATATATATATATATATATATATATATATATATACAGGTCCTTCTCAATATATTAGCATATTGTGATAAAGTTCATTATTTTCCATAATGTCATGATAAAAATTAAACTTTCATATATTTTAGATTCATTGCACACCAACTGAAATATTTCAGGTCTTTTATTGTTTTAATACTGATGATTTTGGCATACAGCTCATGAAAACCCAAAATTCCTATCTCAATAAATTTGCATATTTTATCCGACCAATAAAAGAAAAGTGTTTTTAATACAAAAAAAGTCAACCTTCAAATAATTATGTTCAGTTATGCACTCAATACTTGGTCGGGAATCCTTTTGCAGAAATGACTGCTTCAGTGCGGCGTGGCATGGAGGCAATCAGCCTGTGGCACTGCTGAGGTGTTATGGAGGCCCAGGATGCTTCGATAGCGGCCTTAAGCTCATCCAGAGTGTTGGCTCTTGCGTCTCTCAACTTTCTCTTCATAATATCCCACAGATTCTCTATGGGGTTCAGGTCAGGAGAGTTGGCAGGCCAATTGAGCACAGTAATACCATGGTCAGTAAACCATTTACCAGTGGTTTTGGCACTGTGAGCAGGTGCCAGGTCGTGCTGAAAAATGAAATCATCTCCATAAAGCTTTTCAGCAGATGGAAGCATGATGTGCTCCAAAATCTCCTGATAGCTAGCTGCATTGACCCTGCCCTTGATAAACCGCAGTGGACCAACACCAGCAGCTGACATGGCACCACAGACCATCACTGACTGTGGGTACTTGACACTGGACTTCAGGCATTTTGGCATTTCCTTCTCCCCAGTCTTCATCCAGACTCTGACACCTTGAATTCCGAATGACATGCAAAATTTGCTTTCATCCGAAAAAAGTATTTTGGACCACTGAGCAACAGTCCAGTGCTGCTTCTCTGTAGCCCAGGTCAGGCGCTTCTGCCGCTGTTTCTGGGTCAAAAGTGGCTTGATCTGGGGAATGCGGCACCTGTAGCCCATTTCCTTGCACGGTGGCTCTGGATGTTTCTACTCCAGACTCCACTGCTTCCGCAGGTCCCCCAAGGTCTGGAATCGGTCCTTCTCCACAATCTTCCTCAGGGTCCGGTCACCTCTTCTCGTTGTGCAGTGTTTTTTGCCACACTTTTTCCTTCCCACAGACTTCCCACTGAGGTGCCTTGATACAGCACTCTGGGAACAGCCTATTCGTTCAGAAATTTCTTTCTGTGTCTTACCCTCTTGCTTGAGGGTGTCAATGATGGCCTTCTGGACAGCAGTCAGGTCGGCAGTCTTACCCATGATTGCGGTTTTGAGTAATGAACCAGGCTGGGAGTTTTTAAAAGCCTCAGGAATCCCAGGTGTAATTAGTTGATTCAGATGATTAGGTTAATAGCTCGTTTAGAGAACCTTTTCATGATATGCTAATTTATTGAGATAGGAATTTTGGGTTTTCATGAGCTGTATGCCAAAATCATCAGTATTAAAACAATAAAAGACCTGAAATATTTCAGTTGGTGTGCAATGAATCTAAAATATATGAAAGTTTAATTTTTATCATTACATTATGGAAAATAATGAACTTTATCACAATATGCTAATTTATGAGAAGGACCTGTATATATATATAAATATCCTAATAAAGAAGACAACAATTCGATCTATAACTGATGAATGTAAATGTGAGGCTTTTGTTTGTTGGAAACATCTATCCTTTGTTCTCAGCTCCTTTCACGTAACGTGAACGTAACGTAAGATTTCATGTAACTATTCCCCTATCCTGTGACACACACACCTGTCTAAATGCAGTATTGTAGAAGGCCCAGTGTAAAACAAGGTTATCACCTCAGATCAGATCTTATGGGAGACATGCAACAAAGAGTCCAGCCCAGCCCTGCCCTGAGGGTCTCATTAGCATGACACAGCAGTGATCATGTTAGCACACCCAATATGTCCATGTAATCAGTTCCTGCACAACAATATTACTGCAAACAAGTCTTAAAGTAAACCTGCTTTTCTCATGAATGATGCTAGTGCTTTAATTTTTAAATCTTTTATTCAAAAATATATTTAAATAGTTACTATTGTTCCATTTTCGATTAGAGTCTGCAATAGGGTTATGCCGATAGACGATAGTATCATGTATCAGCGATAGGCAGAGAGATCACCGAAAGCTGAAGCTGTTGGCGATTTCAAGACGATATTTGGCTCGCTCCCCATGAATGTAATTCTGGTTTGAGCTTGCGGTGCTGAGCTTCAGAAATGAACGGAATCTCCAGAAAGGCGCTTGATCTCCACTGGAGGAAATATTACCGCTCTACGCACACACCGCAACCGTCACAATATGACCTCATGTATGTTTTAAAAATGTAATTCAACTTATAAATAATACTTTTTAATGGGCCACTTAAAATGTTTATTACAAATAAATTATTAAATTCTAAAAATGAATAAAATGAACAAAAATTTGCATTGCATTTGCAATCCTTTGAAACCACCCCACTTCCCGCGCGCCCTGATGATATCTGTCCTCTGGAGCGATATCGCTTTTCCTTTAAAACGGTTTATTTAAAACAATTATTTTTTTCAAATAGATGGAATTCGAAATGCAGGCCTGCCCCTAATAAAAGCCTGCTTCAAATAAAAGCCGGTGACCTTCTGCAGTTCAGGTAAATAAAGGCCCCGGATTTTATTTGAGGAAATACGGTAATTGCTCCGCCCTGACGCGATAAGATCGTGCATCGGCGATCTCACAGGCTGGCGATATGGCGATTGGAAAATTATATACAATTCATATACAAATGACAAATGACATGATGAATTTTTTACAAATTAGTCAAACATAACTTACTCTTCATGACAATTAAGATCAGAAGTCCTTGACAATTATTAATTCCCAATGTTTTTTATGAAACAACTAAAACATTTTTAGTTGTTCTGCCCAATGGCCAGCGATCTGTATGGGAATTTACGTTTATTCTAAAATAATGTAGGCTATATTAATTGTTTTGTAGAAAGGGCCTTTATCTCCTTTTTCCAGCTGTCATTCCCATGAAAAGGCTTCAGATTTTTCACTTAAAAGGTGAAACTTTAATTTGTAACGCTTACACAGACTGCCCTTTTTCAGAATTTTCTATCATCCAGCAGCTGTCTTCTCCCTTATATCATTCTTATTGCTCGTCATCTCGTGCCATTATTTTGATCAAAGATTAATCCTCAATATTCATGGCAAAAGGTGCACATACACTACTGTATCTTTTGGACTAGAACTGAATACAGACCACACAAAAGTAGAGACCTATGTGCATACATAGACATACATACACGTGCTATCAAATATAAACTTTCTTCCTTACGTATTTACGCAAACAGAAAAAGAAGATATTCTTATCACATCCTTGATCTGAAACTCCTGTGGACCTCTATCATGCTTTTAACATCTACAATCCCTTGCTCTCTCCTTCTCTTGACTTCACAGAGAGTGCTGCTACCTTGTTATCAGCATCTCCCTGCAGTCCACTTGACTTGGCGAAGGGCTGGGGAGCTGCCCAAGGTCCATCTAACTCACTAGAGACCGCTGCCTATTCTGCCTCTGCAGTTCTTTCTTTCTTTATCTATCTCTCAGATAGTAACACATTTCAGAAACTCTTAGACAAACTCCATCAGCGTGTAGCCAATCACATTGTGAAACTCAGATAAGGTTAAGTACTCTTTGATAATATTATAGTGTGAGTTTGACACTTATGCAGAAGGAGAGAGCTCACTGTCACGGCCCACAACTCACCATCAGGCTCACATTTCTGCAGGCATTTTTCATAATGATATTCATAACCTCAGGACTCGGAGGATGGGTGAATATGTGAAAAATAAATCGATATCTCTTGCTGATAGTACTATTTTGTTTACTGTACATTCAAAGGGGGTGGGGGTGCTTCTTTTTTTGTTTTTTTCCTTGAATTAAAATATGATATACCTCAAATATGTTTAAATGTTTTAATTATGTATTCAAGTCATGACTTACAAAATTATTACAAAACCTATTCTAACATCGATGACCTATGAGTTCATATTTTCATATAATCTTTGAAGGAGATGAAAGAAAATATATTTGGCTTGCTGTCCATGATGGAGGATTTGAACACAAAACTCGCCTTCAGCTTCTGGATCCACCACCCCAGACTAATTAATGCTTTTTAATTTGAATGCTAATATAATTTGTAATACATAATAAAACTGGAGTTGGAGTGGTGGAGGGATGCCGGAGGACTTGCGACAAGTCTTTCCTTGCTCTTTACTTCCTTTAATGTACCTATACTGTAAAATACCTACTAAGTCAACTTTGTGGCATTGGAAGCAATATATCGAATATCTGGTTTGCATACTGAAAGCAAAATATGCTCTTTTTATTTACCAATTATTATTTCGATTATTACTTCATGCTTATACAGGGAGTGCAGAATTATTAGGCAAGTTGTATTTTTGAGGATTCATTTTACAACATTAATAATTAAACAACAACCATGTTGTCAATGAACACAAAAAACTCATTAATATCAAAGCTGAATATTTTTGGAAGTAGTTTTTAGTTTTAGCTATTTTAGGGGGATATCTGTGTGTGCAGGTGACTATTACTGTGCATAATTATTAGGCAACTTAACAAAAAACAAATTTATACCCATTTCAATTATTTATTTTTTACCAGTGAAACCAATATAACATCTCAACATTCACAAATATACATTTCTGACATTCAAAAACCAAACAAAAACAAATCAGTGACCAATATAGCCACCTTTCTTTGCAAGGACACTCAAAAGCCTGCCATCCATGGATTCTGTCAGTGTTTTGATCTGTTCACCATCAACATTGCGTGCAGCAGCAACCACAGCCTCCCAGACACTGTTCAGAGAGGTGTACTGTTTTCCCTCCTTGTAAATCGCACATTTGATGATGGACCACAGGTTCTCAATGGGGTTCAGATCAGGTGAACAAGGAGGCCATATCATTAGATTTTCTTCTTTTATACCCTTTCTTGCCAGCCACGCTGTGGAGTACTTGGACGCGTGTGATGGAGCATTGTCCTGCATGAAAATCATGTTTTTCTTGAAGGATGCAGACTTCTTCCTGTACCACTGCTTGAAGAAGGTGTCTTCCAGAAACTGGCAGTAGGACTGGGAGTTGAGCTTGACTCCATCCTCAACCCGAAAAGGCCCCACAAGCTCATCTTTGATGATACCAGCCCAAACCAGTACTCCACCTCCACCTTGCTGGCGTCTGAGTCGGACTGGAGCTCTCTGCCCTTTACCAATCCAGCCACGGGCCCATCCATCTGGCCCATCAAGACTCACTCTCATTTCATCAGTCCATAAAACCTTAGAAAAAGCAGTCTTGAGATATTTCTTGGCCCAGTCTTGACGTTTCAGCTTGTGTGTCTTGTTCAGTGGTGGTCGACTTTCTGCCTTTCTTACCTTGGCCATGTCTCTGAGTATTGCACACCTTGTGCTTTTGGGCACTCCAGTGATGTTGCAGCTCTGAAATATGGCCAAACTGGTGGCAAGTGGCATCTTGGCAGCTGCACGCTTGACTTTTCTCAGTTCACGGGCAGTTATTTTGCGCCTTGGTTTTTCCACACGCTTCTTGCGACCCTGTTGACTATTTTGAATGAAACGCTTGATTGTTCGATGATCACGCTTCAGAAGCTTGGCTATTTTAAGACTGCTGCATCCCTCTGCAATATATCTCACTATTTTTGACTTTTCTGAGCCTGTCAAGTCCTTCTTTTGACCCATTTTGCCAAAGGAAAGGAAGTTGCCTAATAATTATGCACACCTGATATAGGGTGTTGATGTCATTAGACCACACCCCTTCTCATTACAGAGATGCACATCACCTAATATGCTTAATTGGTAGTAGGCTTTCCAGCCTATACAGCTTGGAGTAAGACAACATGCATAACGAGGATGATGTGGTCAAAATACTCATTTGCCTAATAATTCTGCACTCCCTGTACAGATCATTCTATATTAATTCAAGATCCTTTGTTAATGCACAAAAATATACTTGTATGGTATTAATATTTTTTCTCATTTGTTTAAATTTAATATGATCCTCGCATTTTTTGTTTCTACCACATTAATCAAAAAATGACTAATGTACATACACAAAACATGTCCATTCATCAATGTTTACATAACAAACACATTTCAAAGCAACAGAACAAAAGAGAAATCTTTTTACCTTTTCTTTGATATATACAGTTCCATTATGTTAGACTGAAATTATGTCTCGGGCCCTGCTGCTGCGTGCTGGGATCTGTTATTATAGCAAGACATTTTCCTCAGGGAACAATGACGTTCTATCGTATACTGTTCTAATTACGCTACAGAGAATTAACATGGCCTCTTAGCAGTGAGAAAGACAATTATGAGATTCTTGAGACACTATTACATTTCAATGTTCCTTTATTTTTTGCAGTACCTTGAAAATCTAACCTGTACTGGCTGCTTCATAAATGACCATAAACTCAGCTTGAGTGCTTTTAGAAAGCTCAACCCTGCCATTTTGACCTAATGAACACTGCTGGAATAAAGCAGCCGTGTTGTATCTAATGCTCAGGTCTTAAGAGGTTTGGCCCCTTCTGTGAGGTGATGGGGTTTCTGGGAATACAAAACGCTGTCTCTGTACTTCTCTGACAATGCTACTGCTTTATTCAACTCACGTAAAGCTCTGCATTTTCCTCCTTCTTTCCTTCTCTCACTGCAGAAAGCTTTTAAGTCTGTGTACAGTTTGCCGCCAGCACTGAAAAGTGATGAGCGTGCCATAACCTGTTGCTTTTAGTGATTACCTCCCATTTGCATTATTTATACAGTAAAATCCTTTCGGTTGCTTTTTAAAGCATTATGTTAACCAGAGGAAAGAGTCACAGCAGCCACGGTTCACTACCACAATAAAGAATTGATCTGAGCAGGATGTGCTGCTTTTAACCTTCCTTTTTAAAGGCTCCATTAATGCACTCACAGAGAAGAGTGGCACTCCCAGCATGCACTAGTGTTAATGGCACTGTGACAGAGGCCTGGGCGGACAGTCTGGAATGTGCGTCACTGACAGCCTACAACCTACAGGGTGTGAAATCTCTCTCTCGCTCTTACTCAAACACACACATACACAAAACTACACACACACAAACACACACAAATAACTCAACAGCATGAGGTGGAGTGACTGGTTGCCATCACAAGCAGAGATTATAGGAAACGGTTTCAAAGGTGAATACAGGCAACCAGATCCTGCAAACAGTCAAAACAATTAAAGGTAATCATCACAGGCATTGTGTGTAAACCGCAGTCAGTTGATGGATTAGAACTGCACACTTGTTTTCATTATAAAGAAGGGCGATAAATATCACGTTATAGGCGTAGCCGGTGTCATCACACAATGGTTATTTGCTAAAGTCAGCCACAAATATCTGAAGACATAAGAATTTTAAGATTTTTCTTGATATGCAACAAAAGAATGGAAGTGAAATGTGACAACATGCCCCATAGGTGGGGCACAATGTAACATGACCAAATGACAACATAAAATGTTATCTGATATAATCAAAAAAATGTCCATGACAAACTAAAATATTTTGTCAATAAAATACAATTATTAACTTTTTAAAATACAATAATGGCATTTTTTAATCATTAAAAATATACTCATTTTTTGAGTTTGACAACAAACACATCACTAAATACAGCTATAGAGCATAGTTCAAAACATAATGATAAAGAATATTTTCTTAACATTGACTCTCAGTCATTGTTCACCCTTTTCTCATGGTTTCTCAAAATAATTAATAAAAGTATAGAATATAATAGCATATTGCTATTATATTTCTAAAGATAATAGCATAGTTCACATTGTAACGCAGTGTTATTACCTGCGCAACTGGGATTTAAACCGCGGCTCATGTCTTCTGCTGGTTAGATCAGCATAAAAAAATTATCTCAACTGTTAAATAACAGATATAAGATTAAAATAATATCAGGCTTGTCTTATTTTAAATAAACACAAAAAAAACTGAAATTAAAAATCAACTTAAGTAAGAAATGTACTTTTGCTATGGTTAAATAAATGTTCAGTAATATCTTCCAAAGATTTTTTAATTTTTGCGCAATTTTTTCCCTAAATATTGTTGATATGGCAACTAGTAAATACACTTTTCAAGTTTCATCATCCTGGCATGTGTGGAAAGTTTTAAACTTTCCACACATTTTTAGGTTGTGCCCTGCGCTCCCCTACACAGCAAATTACTGAGGGATAAAAACCTAGTGTTGGACAGCTAGTGATAAAATCTGGTGTTCATTTACAAATATTATATGCTTGATCACTTGTTTAGTGATAAAGCAGTGTTTCGTTTGGGTGACATTTTTGCTGTATAGTTTTGCGTAATGTCAGTTACAATACGGCTGTAATAATCTGTAGATCAGAACTGCAATATTTCCCACAAGGGTTATGTGTCATTTAGAACGGATTTGAGAATTCCAGATTAATAAGTTTAAAAAATATTTTTATGAGAATTATAATTTGAATAAAAATGTAAGGAATGTAAATTTAAACTAAAAGTAATAAAAAGAATATAATTTTTAACAGAATTTTCTTTTTTTTTTTGAAGATGTTGATGATGACAAAAACGACAGACCACCCTGATCCTCCCAAAATAAGACAAGATAAAATTCTATTTGAATATAGAAGTTGAACAAGCACTTATATGCTTCCTTCAAGGCAGAGGGTGTTCAGCTTATGCAGAGGCGCAGAGCAATCAGACAGCCTGTGTCTGTGAATGTGAAAACTAGAGTATCCGCAGGGATGGAGGATAACAATTAAAGAGCGTCTGTCAGAGTCAAGCACCCCCTCTCAGCCTTTTTTCCCATTAATTGGGATGTAGGGAGGCTGAGGGCGGGCAGGTTCAAGAGGCTCCATGTGAATGACAGACCCACTCAGGAGCCTCTTCAGAAACCATCCAGAGCAGATGAGTTTCTGACAAAACGTGATCAACAGCATACGGTAACAGCTGAACAGCCCCCCCCCCCCCCCCAACAACCCCCCACCCCAGAAAGAGTGCTTTCTCACTCACAGTTACAGCAGTTTGCTATCAGTGTTCATTTGTGGAGTGATGAGAATGTAATATAGTTTTGATAAGAATAGAATTTCCCAAAGGAAAAAATATTGCTCTTTAGAGATTCACCTTTTCCATATTTAATATCGTGACAGACAGACAGACAGACAGACAGACAGACAGACAGACAGACAGACAGACAGACAGACAGACAGACAGACAGACAGACAGACAGACAGACAGACAGACAGACAGACAGACAGACAGACAGACAGACAGACAGACAGACAGACAGACAGACAGACAGACAGACAGACAGACAGACAGACAGACAGACAGACAGATAGACAGACAGATAGATAGATAGATAGATAGATAGATAGATAGATAGATAGATAGATAGATAGATAGATAGATAGATAGATAGATAGATAGATAGATAGATAGATAGATAGATAGATAGATAGATAGATAGATAGATAGATAGATAGATAGATAGATAGATAGATAGATAGATAGATAGATAGATAGATAGATAGATAGATTCAAGTTTCTTTGTAACTTTGCTATATGGACAATGAGCAGAGAAGAGGGTGAGAAAAGAAGTTAAGAGCACTTTTTAAGAGGCAATGAGTGTCAGAAGTGGGGATGTGACTTATCAGTTCAGTGCTAAATGGGTTCAGTGTCCACCTTCACCTCTCAAGACCTTGGACCAAATGCCTGAGGCTAGAAAAGCTGAATACTGTGTGTAAAACAACAACAACAGAATCTCTTATTCTAAATAAAATAAACAATTCAATGCAACACTATTAAGTCTAGGATTTAGACTTGTAAATCCTGCCTGTTTCCTTTGATACGAACACACAGAGTCTTAATGTTCTGGTCACTCTATGTACTTCACACACTTTCTGGAAGCAGCGGAGAGGAGATGGGAGAAGGCGGGCTGGCTGTGACAATACACACCACTGTGTTTTCCTGTTGAACACAAAGGCTATCTGTCACTGCAGGCCCCTTCTGACTCACTCCTCCTAGATGCTAATTTCGTGACCTTCCCAGAAAAAAAATGAAAGAAAAAAAATGCTTTCCCTCTGGTACTCACCGCAACTTAAATCCCCCTCCAGGCGAAATTGACTTCACACAAGTACTGCCATGCTCGCTGAATGGTCTCACAGTCTCTCTAAAAATATCTCCTTCACCGGCAATGGATTGCTGTTGAGCTCTATTTCCTGTCAGAACACAGACTAGATGGTGAGATGGAGGGAAGGAGGGAGATGAAGGAAAAGAGCAAGAGTGAAGGCACAAAAACGCTTCAAACATGGAGCTATCAAAAAGCTGGGGTTGCGATACACATCAAACGCACCTCAGGCTCCCTGTTATCATGCATACATTAACACCCACAATCTCTCTTACACATCCTAATAAACAGAAACACACACACTTCACAAATGTGTTATGTTGATTTAACAATCATAAAAGCTCAACACACACACAAGAGGTGTGCGATAGCTCAGAGCAGTCAGTTACTCTGATTAACTCTGATTAACCTCCTCACGGATCATGAAGTCTGCCGGGGCCTGATACAGGATTCATCGATCGTAACACTCAGCTGTTTCTTCCGGACTGAAAACATCTCTGAACCCAAAACCTCATAATCATCTTTCTATGATCTTACACACAAGAGAGAGAAAGCGATTACCCAAATCAACAGAGATTAATGCACTAACCGTGTGTGTGTGTGTAAAATCCCTTAGTCTTCTTTTCCAAAGAAGATTAAAAATTGACTTTCTTTTAATTCTCTAATTATCAGACTGTTCCATGTTAATGTATCTCCAACAAGGCTGCAGCTCTCAAGCAATTATTATGAGTATGGCTGATGGCAAGCTAAAAACAAATAGCATATTTAACTGGTGCTAATGACTTAATTACTGTACGATTCAATGCCAGTGATCTTATTTCGTATTTATCCACTTCAAACTAAAACAATCACAGCTGTCTTCAAGGTCAGTCTTGTTCAGTTTCTACCCTTTCAAAAAACTGTATCTATTACACCTGTGTGTCCAGTTCACAGTTCTCTCATGTGGTCAGGAAACTTCTTTGATTTAAGATATTTTTGTCTCTGTGAGTCACACACCATAATGTCCTGAGGGTTGCACGTCACCGTGTGAGTTTCTTTCCTGATGGTGTGAATCCGGACCTCTGTGTGAATGCGGGCAAAACTCCCCAGGAAGAACTGTATGGACTAAATGACTAACATGTGGTGTTAGTCTAGCCCTGTCACTCCTGTCTTCAACCATCTGTTCTTCCTGTCTAATGAGTGATAATTTCCTTTATATGCAGCCAGGATTTTTGGTACCATGGTGGTGAATATGGTCATGGTGTTTAGTGCCATTGTAACATAGAATGTCTTAGTGATTATGAGAACATGACACCATGACAACACTTGGTGATGGCACAGTTTGTTCGTAGATATGTTCGTAGATGGCCATCTTGTAATGGTCAGCGTGCCGTTACTCACAGTAAGAATCAATTATGCCACGACATTGCACAGCATCTCGTTGTGAAACCGCCAAGATTTAAATTCCCAAAGAAATGGGACAACCTTTTACAGGTGAGAATGTGTTGATTTGTGTTATTATATGTATTCGCTCAATATGACATGTTTTTACGGTAAAACTTTACAATACGGATGCACTAATATGCATTAATTCATGTTTACATCAATGATTACTGCATCAGGTACTAATGAACATTCTATATGATTAATAGATTAAGTAATATATGAATTGCTATTAATTAAATATGACATCATTGTATGACATCGTAAAATGTTAACATTTTACTTTTACTATAAGTAACTTTTAAATGTCTTGTTGTATTGTGTTAGTTAAGCAAAATCATTTGCTGAAGTCTAGTTCATATTGATATTCAGACATGTGTCTAACTACGGTTGCAGAGGCTCAGTCATACTTGCTCTTTGATGTTCACAGACCTGTCATGTGTGATCAGGTCTTCAACCGAGATCTTTGACCGTTCCAATATGGCGGGCGACTTATGATTAGCCGCTAATGAGACATCTATGTATATATCTATGCAGTTAGTTCACACGACCTGTGGCGTGAAAGGCAACCAATAGGATTTTTTTGTTCAACACAGTAGAAAGTCACTGGTAAAACAATGCTATAATGAAATATAAACAATGTATGTTCTCGCAAAAAACTATATTCTGTAAGAATAGACAGATTTTTTAAATGCCATCAATGAACAAAGATGTTTTTTTAGAAGCAGCTACCAGCTCTACCAGCTGGCATGGTCAACTACCATAAGCAAGGGTTAATGGGGCCATGCTAACCAGCCAAATCGTGACCCCTTAGGAACAGATTGCAAACAGATATCGAACCAAACAGCTGTGTGCAAAGCGACAAATCTCTGGTGCAATAAACACCACTCCAAATGAACAGACACCTCACAGGGAAAGAATTTAGAAAAATTGACAAAAATACAGCTGTCTATGATGATTATTTATTCAAGAGACATAGATTTTCAGCAGAGGGAGTCTCGTATCTTTGTCAGCATTTTGAGCCGCACATTAAAAATGTATTGCTTTCTGTTTTGTCATACCTGTATGGAGAGAGTGACGCCTCAGCAAAAACTCTTTGCAGAGCTCTTTGTCAGATGGTCCTTAAACTTTTTTTGTTTAAATACATTATGATGATGTTCCCCTGTCATTTACCTACTAAAATATAAAAAATAAAATATCAATAAAAATACAAAACAATCTATAGGAATCCACATTAATCTATCACCAATCTATTTCCTACAGCTAGCAAGAACATTCATATCAACAAAAGTGACATTTATTTCTGTTAATACTGGAAATAAACAAAACTAAGCAATCAAATAGCATGTTTTGGAAGATTTATATTATCAGGGTCATGTTATGTGCAGTTTTAAGTTGATTTGGCTTAATTAGTAGATCTTCTATTGTACATTATAGAAGTCTTTCCTCAAAGAGCTACTCACACCGTTGCCAAGACTGCAGTCCTAAAAGTCTCAGAGCAGGTGTTGCCCTGGTAACATACAGGTAGTGTCTAGTGCTCTGACGGCTGTGCCACATGAGACAGAGAGAGTGCTGCGCTCACGTGTTGGCTGGCAGTCTGAACAAATGACTACAGACAGTTGACACACCATCTGCTTATTGTAAACTGTTAAGATATCCAGAATAGGGTAATGACAAACATATTGAATTATAATATGAGCATTTACTATGGGAAAATCATCAGCAACAATCAGTGCAGGTGCAGAGACTGTATGATCACATACTTGTATAAAATACACAGATATAATAACACAGTCCTAAGGATATTTTTAAGCAAAACATCAAACCCATAATATAAATGAAAAGGTTGTGATTTGTTGCTTACAAAAAACTAAATGGGCTAACTGGCCCATGTTAACCGGCCAAAACCTGACCCCATGATATACACACACAGGGTGCTTCCCAATCAGAAGACTGCATTTTAGTGAGGCTCTGTCCTTCCTAGTCCAGTCCTTCTGAGGCTTCTGGGCTAGACTCCTTCTCAGCACAGAATAAGATTATCTACTAAGTCCACTGACTACATCATAAAGGTTTCTGAGACCCACGCGTGGTGGTGTGAAAATACTATTAAAAATATATTTGGAAAAATACCTTATATTAACGCCTGAATTTATATAGCTGTATATAAAAAATGTTTTATGTGTGTTTTTGCCTTCTAGTAGATAGTAAATAATGTTGAGATTATCAATTTCACTTTTGCACAACAAATAAATAGAAATTTTGGTATGTTGCAAATTTGCAACAACGGTCAATTTGGGGTCAATTTGGTATGTTGCAAATTTGCAACAGCAGGCATAATGGTCAATAATAAGATAACAAAAACACAGTAAAATAACAGTGAAAAAACAATGTTTTATTTATTCACCCTTTTTTTTAACTTATTTATTTATATAAATCTGCAACAGCAGGTATTCAATAAGAAGAATTATGACCACTTTCATGTCACCAACACAATATACACAAACGTTACTGTTAAAGCTATAGGAAACATTGCATTAATTTGAATTGTAGATTGATTTGAATTGTAAATTAATTTTTCAAATGTATGTTGCTGAACCTGAACACACACGCATTCACGCACACGTGGACACACATGCATACATACATACGCACACTCACTCACGCACGCACACACACACACATGCATACATACATACAAACACACACATGCATACATACATACACACACTCACTCACTCACGCACGCACACACACACACATGCATACATACATACACACACTCACTCACGCACGCACACACACACACATGCATACATACATACAAACACACATGCATACATACATACATACATACAAACACGCACGCACGCACACACACACACACACACACACACACATGCATACATACAAACACACACATGCACGCATTCACGCACACGTGGACACACATGCATACATACATACATACACACACACTCACGCACACACACACACACACACACGCATACATACAAACACACACATGCACGCATTCACGCACACGTGGACACACATGCATACATACATACATACATTCATACACACACTCAGGCATGCACGCACGCACGCGGCTTTGGAACATATTCCTCATCACTGTCTCCACTATCACTGAGACAACTATCCTCACTTTCCTCGAGCCCTGACGCGAGTTTGCACTTTTACGCGCTTGCCGTAAAACATGGAAGGTTTCATTCGGATCTGCATAAAAATAAATAGCTTTTGTATTCATATCCCAGCATGGTGTATCCCAGCATGGTGTCTGTATACAGACTATTGAAAATAACTAAGCAAAATACAAAGGATTACCTAGATAAACTGTCACGAAAGGCGTTTTTTTTATATTTCTATATAGCGCTGGTTAGCGGTCAGCATTAGGCTTATGGTCCACTGTCGCTAATATGCTACAAAGCTAAATATTACAATAACTTAAAAAATACTTTTCACACATATTTCACCTCATTACGTCGAGTGTATAAGCACACAATAAGCAGGTGAGTATTTTTATCTTAGCACAACTTGCCTTATATAAACCTCAGGATCAAACTTTCCCGACTCATATCCATAACTTCGCAACCGGAGTAATCCTCATGCGTAAACAGGGAATAAGTCCGTCACTTTGCAATCCCACTAGAAACAAGTGCTTGTCGAAGGTTTCTAGGTCCGTAGCGAATATGCACTAACCGGCATTGGGGGAATGCAGATGCTATCTCGGCTGGTTGATTGAGTCAAACGGTTTGTCGCATATTTGCGACAGTGGGCGTTAAGGGGTTAAAAATCTTTGCATTTTCTGACTTTCCATTAATGCAATAGAGTGAACGACAATCGCCACCATGGGTAGTTTAGTATTATGTTACAATAAAAATTAAAAAAAACAATGTATCATTTCCAAAAATATTTTTTTGTCTTGCATTTAATAATAAACCCGGACAAGCTGACTCATTTTCCACCAGCTCTTTTTGTGAACTGGAACGTGTGACTTGTGGGTGAGTGGAGGATGCAAAGGATATACTTGATGTATCCTTCAAAATATGCCACAAGGAGGACACAAAATGAAGGCTGCCTTCAAGGGATCCTTCAAATTGAGATGGCCTTTGATGGCACTTTATGATATAGCACCTGTAACGTACTGCTCCGAGACTTAAATGGTTGAGGTTCCAAACGCAGCTTTATTGAGATAGCAATCCACAATCGCAGTCAAAAACAGGCAAGAGGTCATAACAGGTAATCAGTCCAATCAGGCAAACAAAACAGGAGAGACAGGCAAAAGGGTAATCCACGGAACGGGCAAGTAATCCAAGACCAAGAGACATGAAACCAGGGAAACGCTCAGAAATGCAGTGATACAACTAACAAGACTTTGCAATGAATGACAGAGTGAACATGGTTTATATAGGCAGAGGTAATGAGGTAAATGAGACACAGGTGGATGTAATAAATGAGTGCTGATGAGTCCGGGCAAAGGATTATGGGAGATGTAGTCCTTGATGGAGTGACAGTCCGGGGTGGAGTGCCCTCAGGTGATAATCAGGGGCACTCTCATTGGTGATTGTGACAGCACCTGAGATTTGCAACTTTTCTAGGATGCAGCCTTTTGATTGAGCAACACTCACCAGGATTAAAGATTTAACAAGTTACACATGGAAACATAATAATGGTATAATAATGCGCATTGTGTGTGATTTTGCTTTTATACATTTTTGTTTTGTTGAATTATTATATATTTTATTGTAATTGTCCAATACTATGGTATTTTAGAAAAGCAACGCAATTTTTTTAAAACATTTTAACAAATTTATCATTACTATAAAATGCATGCATTGTGTCTGACATGTTTTCTCAGACATGCTACCAACTGGGAAACTTGAGGCTTAAAGAAATGGGAAATCCCACTTGTAATTATGACTTTGTGGTGACGTTGATGTGCATTCAGCTTGTAATATGACCTTTCTGACGACTTAAAAGCACCAAAATATACCGTAATTAAGACACTGTAAACATGACTATGAAGCTGTATGAAATAGTTCAGCCCAAAATGAATCCTATCAGTCTGAAGGTTCAATCCAACAAGCAAATACACACACACACAGATGTCTTCAGATCATTCCCACAAGTCCTGAGAACACGGCTTTTGACATATGAATGAACACACACAAACACACACACACACACACACACACACACACACACACACACACACACACACACACACACACACACACACACACACACACACACACACACACACACACACACACACACACACACACACACACACACACACACACACATACACACACACACACACACACACACACACACACACACACACCAAAAGGATTATTAGGAACACCATACTAATACTGTGGCCTTTCGCCAAATTAATGCCTTAATTCTATGTGGCATTGATTCAACAAGGTGCTGAAAGCATTCTTTAGAAATGTTGGCCCATATTGATAGGATAGCATCTTGCAGTTGATGGAGATTTGTGGAATGCACATCCAGGGCACGAAGCTCCCGTTCCACCACATCCCAAAGATGCTCTATTGGGTTGAGATCTGGTGACTGTGGGGGCCATTTTAGTACAGTGAACTCATTGTCATGTTCAAGAAACCAATTTGAAATGATTCGAGCTTTGTGACATGGTGCATTATCCTGCTGGAAGTAGCCATCAGAGGATGGGTACATGGTGGTCATAAAGGGATGGACATGGTCAGAAACAATGCTCAGGTAGGCCGTGGCATTTAAACGATGCCCTAATTGGCACTAAGGGGCCTAAAGTGTGCCAAGAAAACATCCCCCACACCATTACACCACCACCACACAGCCTGCACAGTGGTAACAAGGCATGATGGATCCATGTTCTCATTCTGTTTACGCCAAATTCTGACTCTACCATCTGAATGTCTCAACAGAAATCGAGACTCATCAGACCAGGCAACATTTTTCCAGTCTTCAACTGTCCAATTTTGGTGAGCTCGTGCAAATTGTAGCCTCTTTTTCCTATTTGTAGTGGAGATGAGTGGTACCCGGTGGGGTCTTCTGCTGTTGTAGCCCATCTGCCTCAAGGTTGTGACGAGTGGTTATTTCAGTCAAAGTTGCTCTTCTATCAGCTTGAATCAGTCGACCCATTCTCCTCTGACCTCTAGCATCAACAAGGCATTTTCGCCCACAGGACTGCCGCATACTGGATGTTTTTCCCTTTTCACACCATTCTTTGTAAACCCTAGAAATGGTTGTGCGTGAAAATCCCAGTAACTGAGCAGATTGTGAAATACTCAGACTGGCCCGTCTGGCACCAACAACCATGCCACGCTCAAAATTGCTTAAATCACCTTTCTTTCCCATTCTGACATTCATTTTGGAGTTCAGGAGATTGTCTTGACCAGGACCACACCCCTAAATGCATTGAAGCAACTGCCATGTGATTGGTTGATTAGATAATTGGATTAATAAAAAGTTGAACAGGTGTTCCTAATAATCCTTTAGGTGAGTGTATATCCTGTACACTAACATCGACCATCATACAGACACATGTAATCTCTTTCTTGTGCTTTCCTCACTTATTCTGTCTCCCCCAGGACAGCAAGTCCAGCCAAGATCTGAAAACACATTTTCGGCTCTACTGAACAATCGACTGTGAGGGTGCAGAGATGCTTGTCCTTGCTGCTCTCTCTTGCCGCCTCTCCACCTTGTGTTAGGACAGTCCAATAAATCTATACTGCTCTGGCAACATGCCGTTTACACCTCAAGCCTACTTTTTAGACAACCTTTTTTAGTACAACCTTTTTTAGTTCCCCCCTTCTCATGCCAGCTTCCTGTGGATTACTACAGACAGATTGCATGCTCAGCAAAGGACACTGAGTCCACAGCGCGCTAGCACTAATGAGCTATCTGCCCACTGATGGGGCAACCGCACATACCCACGTCAAAGTCGCTTAGTGACCCTCACTAATTGGGCTCTGGCAGAGAACAGCTCCATTTGCCCAAGAGGCGTGTAGAGAAGCAGACTACCTGAACACGCAATGAGTAGAATAAGTATGCACTGCATTTATCACATAAACGTCACATAATAATTACAACGAGATTCTTCCTGCAACATGCTGTGAATATTTTTTTCCTTCATTTTTAGTCATACTGCACAATTATACCAATTATTTGAATGAATGAATTAATGAATGGGGTATTTATATCATTTCTTATGTACAAGTTATATTGTTAGATACACTATATTGCCAAAACTATTGGGACACCCCTCCAAATAATTGAATTCAGGTGTTCCAATCACTTCCAGGGCCACAGGTGTATAAAATCAAGCACCTAGGCATGCAGACTGCTTCTACAAACATTTGTGAAAGAATGGGTCGCTCTCAGGAGCTCAGTGAATATCGGCGTGGCACTGTGATAGATTGCCACGTGTGCAATAAGTCCATTCGTGAAATTTCCACACTACTAAATATTCCATGGTCAACTGTTAGTGGTATTATAACAAAGTGGAAGCAATTGGGAACAACATCAACTCAGCCACAAAGTGGTAGGCCACAGAGCGGAGTTGATAGCTACAGACCTCCAAACTTTGTGTGGCCTTCAGATAAGTTCAAGTACAGTGTGTAGAGAGCTTCATGGAATGGGTTTCCATGGCCGAGCAGCTGCATCCAAGCCTTACATCACCAAGTGCAATGCAAAGCGTCAGATGCAGTGGGCTAAAGCACGCCGCCACTGGACTCGAGAGCAGGGTAAACGTGTACTCTGGAGTAACGAATCCCGCTTCTCTGTCAGGCAATCCAATGGATGAGTCTGGGTTTGGATGCCAGGAGAACGGTACTTGCCTGACTGCATTGTGCCAAGTGTAAAGTTTGGTGGAGCAGGAATTATGGTGTGGGTTGTTTTTCAGGGGTTGGGCTTGGCCCCTTAGTTCCAGTGAAAGGAACTCTTAATGCTTCAGCATACCAAGACATTTTGGATAATTTCATGCTCCCAACTTTGTGCGAACAGTTTGGGGATGACCCCTTCCTGTTCCAACATGACTGCGCACCAGTGCACAAAGCAAGGTCCATAAAAACATGGATGAGCGAGTTTGGTGTGGAGGAACTTGACTGGCCTGCGAGCCAGGCCTTCTCGTCCAACACCAGTGCCTGACCTCAGAAATGCACTTTTAGAAGAATAGTAAAAAATTTCCATAAACACACCCTTAAACCTTGTGGAAAGCCTTACCAGAAAATTTGAAGCTGTTATAGCTGCAAAGGGTGGGCCGACTCCATATTAAACCCTACGGATTAAGAATGGGATGTCATTAAAGTTCATGTGCATGTAAAGGCAGGCGTCCCAAAACTGTTGGCAATATAGTGTATAGTGTTACAGTGTGAGATATCAAGTTAAAAGTGCTACATTTAAAGTCGCAGTTACAAGAAACAAATCTGTGAGAAGTAAAGTCGCAGTTTCACAAAAGAACAATAACTACGCTGCATTTCTTAGCTTAATACATTATAATAGGCTCTAATATTTAAAGTAGTTCTATCTATCTGCTTTTCTTCTTGGTTTTGTTTTTCTCTTGTGAGGATGCTTCAGTAGCCACATGTTCCACTCACCATCAAAACCACAGAGAAGACGCTCATCTCAGGCAGGAAGTGGCTGCTGAGGGCAAGGCTTTTCAGTGGCAGTAGATGGCAGAGCAAAGGATGTGCGTCACAGATCAGACAGGTTGAACTGTGTCTTGGAACACCGCAGACTGACCACATTCTAGAACGTCTATCTGCAAGAGCACATCTGTATATCACACAGGAATGTAAACAGGTCACACATCCTTGCACCCAGCGCTTAGAAACCCTGCAATTATCACATGATCAAAATGCTGTTAAGGAAGAGAAGAATCAGCATCAGAGTGAAGACTTGCAATAAATTAATCAAATGAAAATGAATAAATTTGACATATACTGTACATATATACAGTAAGTCCAAAAGTGAAAAAAAAAAAAAAAAACATTGTTACAAAAAAATCTATTCGTCAAAGAATCCTAAAGAAGTGTGTCATGGTTTCCAGAAAAATATTAAACAGCAGAACTGTTTCTTGAGCATCAAATCAGAAAATTGAAGACTGAAGACTCGAGTAATTGCTGAAAAAAAAAAATGGCTTTGCTATTATAGGAATACATTTCATTTTTAAACATACTGTATTTTCCACCAGTTAGGGTCGAATCTGAAACCTCATTAACAAGTGTCTGTGATTAGTAATGAAAGTGGATGGAAACTTGCACTAGTTCTGAATAAAGAAAGAGGAAGAGAAAGAGAAAAATAAACGCGTAGAAAAGCAGTTTAAGCTGTCATTTATGTCACTCGTTAGCACGCTAAGCAAGCTGAGAACCGGACAAGTTGGTAACACATTTTTACACACACATCCCACACAATGCTTTTCTGTTTACAAGCATTAGTGCAGACTTACTTTCAAAGTTACATTTATCTATACTATTGTATTTAATGTATTGCTGTTTTTAATTTACAAGCTTTAGCCAAGCTTAGAGTAATCACATCACAATGCCTTTGTGTGTGTACTGCAAAAGTCAGAGCAACAGAGCTGAAATCTACAGGATAATTGCTCCTACAGTCTTCATCATTCTGTCCAAGTACATGACATGATGTGTAATCTGAACTATGATGCGTTAAATAAACACTATCATGTCTTTCGGAGCAAGCACTCAACAGTGAGGTCAATTGTAGTTCAATTAGCATGCAGGACAAAGCCCATACAGCTACAATCACATAATCTAGCTCTGTTAGTCCGACTTCACTCACTCACTCACTCACTCACTCACTCACTCACTCACTCACTCACTCACACACACACACACACACACACACACACACACACACACACACACACACACACACACACACACACACACACACACACACACACACACACACACACACACACACACACACACACACACACACACACACACACACACACACACACACACACACACACACACACACACACACACACACACACACACACACACACTCACACACACACACACACACACACTCACACTCACAGAAACTGAACTTTTAAAGTGCCTGTAAACACACTTGCTGACTGCAAGTGTGCCCACAGATTCCAATCTCCATCTTTGTAGTGCTAATTTTATACCCGCTACCACACAGACATGTGTCAGAGGAGCTGGCAGGAACCTGCAAATCTGCATAAGCAAATCTACAGGGCTGCAATGAAGACACTTCAGTAATGATCCACCATCTTTATGAGCTTCATTAGCCACACACGCAGAACAGAGGAGCACCTGTGGCAAGCCTGAGCTCCCAGGCCTGGCACTCGTGGCCCACCCATGTGCATTTGTGTGCGGCCTACAGCACTGTTGCGCATCGGGGCCTATGAAACAAGAGCCCTTGATGAGAGACGAGTGGAGCGCTTTACTATGTGTGTGAGAGAGCAGACTAAACCACAGCTCTACAGCAGGCTGTAATTCACCAGCCACTGAAACCGCCGACAATGCTGCTACCACTGCCTAAGCTGCGCCTGCTTTCATACACATGCACGCTACACACAGGATTTCCATGTTTGTTTACGCTATGTCAAGAATTGGTTGTGTACAAAAATGCAGCGTCTGACATAAAGCAAATTTGAGATCCAACTCCAAGGTGGTTGTCGTGTTCGAAGGCAGTGATCATGGCTCAGAGATGAGGTTTCATTTCTCCCACTGACCTCTCAGGATAAACTAGAAAAGCCACTTAACTCTGGGGCTCAGCTGCCAAACCTCAAGTGAGTTAGTCTGAGAGGGAGAGAGAGAGACAGACAGGGAGTGACAAAAAACTGACACAGAAAAAGAGAGTGGTTACTTGACTACAGTACAAGCAGTGTGGTTGTGTGTGGTGCTACACAGTTGTTACATTTAATTAGTCATATTGCACTTTTTGAATGCAGGATCTTATAATTATAGGGTTCAAAGAGTTTCTAACTTAATTGGATTTCAAAACCATGAAGTAAACATTTGAGTTTTATGTTTGATAGAATCTGCTGTGTGGTATATTCCTAAAAGTGGAAATAAAATTACTTTTATCAGCCTGGCTCACAGTCTCAGCTCTAATTCATCCCAAAGGTGTTCTATCGGGTTGAGGTCAGGACCAGTCAAGTTCCTCCACACCAAACTCACTCATCCATGTCTTTATGGACCTTGCTTTGTGCACTGGTGCACAGTCATGTTGGAACAGGAAGGGGTCATCCCCAAACTGTTCCCACAAAGTTGGGAGCATGAAATCGTCCAAAATGTCTTGGTATTCTGAAACATTAAGAGTTCCTTTCACTGGATCTAAGTGGCCAAGCCCAACCCCTGAAAAACAACCCCTCACCATAATGTGGCCTACCACTTCATGGCTGAGTTTCTGTTTTTCCCAATTGCTTCCACTTTGTTATAATACCACCAACAGTTGACCATGGAATATTTAGTAGTGAGGAAATTTCACGAATGGACTTATTGCACACGTGGCAATCTATCACAGTGCCACGCCGATATTCACTGAGCTCCTGAGAGCGACCCATTCTTTCACAAATGTTTGTAGAAGCAGTCTGCATGCCTAGGTGCTTGATTTCATACACCTGTGGCCCTGGAAGTGATTGGAACAATAATGATGATATAATGGTTCTGGCAATCTAGCCCTTAATCGTCCCTTGGGGTCCAGCTGACCCCACTGGACTTTTCCTCCATTTTTTAAAAGTGTTCCCTTCATCTCAGGGCCATGAGACTCGGTGACTTTTCCTAAATAATCTATCTAAACATGCACAAAAAAACTGGGCTTTATTTGGTTGTTCTAAGGGTGTGTAAAAAAAAAAGTTACCGTTTAAGTCCCTCGGGGTCAGATTGACCCCACATTGAAAATGAATGGGAAAGTGTAAAAAATGAAAAAATTTCACTTTTTTTGTCAAATTTTTTTTACTAAATCCAGTATAAATCTGAAAATTTCCACATTTATATCAAGGTCTGGTCCTAGAGCATAAACACAAAGTAGAACGAACTTTCTATCTCATACACACACACACGTACACACACACACAAACACACACATGTGTGTGACTGCAACAGAGAGTATTTTTATTGAAATTGGCAAATAAAATCAACAAAACTGGCATAAATCTGAAAGATTTTCATACATAAATGAAGTACTAATACTAGAGCACAAATGCAATATGGAACAAGCATGTTCACTCACACGCACACACACACAAACACAGGTGTCTGGAGCATTTTTTTGGATTTTGGCAATGAATGGGAAAATGTAAAAAATGCTTTTTTTTTTCACTTTATTTGTAAAAAAAAATAAACTAAATCCAGTATAAATCTGAAAATGTCTACATTTATTTCAAGATCTGGTCCTAGAGCATAAACACAAAGTGGAACGAACTTTCTGTCTCATACACACACGCACACACACACACACAAACACACAAATGTGTGTGACTGCAACAGAGAGCATTTTTATAGAAACTGGCAAATAAAATCAACAAAACTGGCATAAATCTGAAAAAATTCCATACATAAATGAAGGACAAATACTAGAGCACAAATGCAACATGGAACAATCACACATCCCTATGGACCTCTATTGGATAATGTGGTCATTGCACTCTCTTTCTCTTTAACTATAATTCCTAATGTTTTTCCACAAACCTACAGATGGCGGTATTCTATCCCTAACACATAGAGCAATGTCCAAAAACTATTTATATTTATTTAAGATCATCATTCAAGTGATTTTTTCATAAAAAAATAATTTTTAATGAGCTATTTATGACATAGTTAGGTATTTGTGCAGCAAATAGGTAAAAAACTACCAAATACCCACAAAAACACAGCATAAATGTATAGTTGAGAAGTAAATAAAAAAAATGATATATAGTTTTCCATGTAAAAAAATTATATTTCCTTATGCAATCGCTCTATAAAAGTTTGGGGTCTATCTGACCCCAAGGGACTCAAACGTAAACCCTACTTGAGGGACGATTAAGGGCTAGTGTACCACAAGCTACTACTTTTTATAGGTTAATACTTTACAATATGGTTCAAATTGTTAACATTAATTAATGCATTAAAGGTTTGGTCATAATACTAGTGAAATTTCATAGGCAAATGGTATATTGTCTATTGTCAATAGTGTAGAGATATATGAAGCACTGCATTAAATGGTAAAGTATTGGTAAACATATTAGTTAAGTGTTACCTAAAAAAAAAGGGAGGATCCATTCAACATGTTCCACCCAAACTCCTGGTTTCCATGGGAAATATGTCAATACAGGGCAGCAAATGATGCTTGTCATGTGATTTAATGGGGCCTTTAAAGATATAGTAAGGGTGAAGAAGGCCTACAAATGTCTGTCAACATGTCATGTATCAGTCTTTTACCTCGTCAAATTCTCACAGAAAGCTGAGCTAGCTTACCATCTGGCTGACAGAATTTAGACCTGTACACTAGACTATAAGTCCCTACAAATTTTCGCCACATGTTTATGTGTGTGTATTTATCAAGAAGAAAGAAAATGGCTCAATGAATACCCCATGGTGTCATGTTGGAGTACCTCCAGGGCTTTGCTTCCTCTTTACCAATCTGTAGTAATTTGTGAGTGTAAGAGCAAACATCTGGATGGTCCCATTACAGCTGTGTTTAGAACGGACACAGAGCAACTCACTGTGAGTTGGAAAAATACTGTACAAACTGTCAACTGAAATCCCTAAGCATATAGAGCACAACCTCATTCTAATTCACATCTATCTTGTGACCTCAACATACTTTAGCTCTGTGAACTACGACTCAAGTCTTGCACTACCTGCCTGTATTATTATGGTTAATAATTAAGGTTAGGGATTTTAACAAAGCCTGAGTATTTTAGCCCGTAGGTCAAATTGTGTGGGCTTTGCAAAAACATAATGTCAACAGATGCTCTGTCTCAATCATAAGTGCTGATGATGAGTTCATATTATTCCTTCTCCTTCTATATTAGTTTCTTTTTTTTTATTATTAAAAATGGACACCATCTTTCATCTCTCTCGCTTTCATTCTCCCCAGGAGCTTTAATGGTTTGATGAGCGTAGGCTGAGAGGGCAGCAATGAGATAGAGCTTTGTGATCTGCTAACAAACGAATGCATACACAAACACTCAGTCACACACTTATCAATCTCATAGATAAGAGACAGCCTTATCTATCCATCTCTATGAACAGGGATTAGTCAGACACTGATAGCACGTCTCAGCAACTTATTGATAAGAGAAAAGAGTAGACTAAGAGCAAATACAAAGGTTTTTTATGTCTTCTACATTGTGCACAGTAGAGACACATTTAATAAATAAAGGATTGCTCAAATGGATTTGTGCATAAAATAACCTTTTTAATCAATTATTGTCCAATTTATTGTCCATTGTTCATCCCACAGTGACAATTAACTACATTAACAGCACTATACAATTTATTTTCCACTGAAACATATTCCAAATCAACACACAAAACATGTGTTCACTCTTAAACCCATTTCTCACTGAATCCAGAACGGCCACTGACTGTGTCAACATAAGCGAATACAAAGAGAGATAAACAGACCAGAGAGAGAGTGGGAAATTGCTACTGAGGCCAAGTGAATTGCGCCGCAAGCCTGTAAATCACCAGATTATAGCTTTTATGAGCACCACTCGCGTGAAAATAATTGCTAATGTTCGCAGAGTAACCATTGGAAATCGAGGTAATGGAGCAATTTATAAATTCTGATTGCTATACATGGAAGACTTCCAGCCCATCTACCTTGTTATTTACAGCCTATAATAAAAAATACTTAGAACTGCACAATGATTGCTCGTCTGTTATATATATATATATATACAGGTCCTTCTAAAAAAATTAGCATATTGTGATAAAGTTCATTATTTTCCATAATGTCATGATAAAAATTAAACTTTCATATATTTTAGATTCATTGCACACCAACTGAAATATTTCAGGTCTTTTATTGTTTTAATACTGATGATTTTGGCATACAGCTCATGAAAACCCCAAATTCCTATCTCAACAAATTAGCATATCATGAAAAGGTTCTCTAAACGAGCTATTAACCTAATCATCTGAATCAACTAATTACACCTGGGATTCCTGAGGCTTTTAAAAACTCCCAGCCTGGTTCATTACTCAAAACCGCAATCATGGGTAAGACTGCCGACCTGACTGCTGTCCAGAAGGCCATCACTGCCACCCTCAAGCAAGAGGGTAAGACACAGAAAGAAATTTCTGAACGAATAGGCTGTTCCCAGAGTGCTGTATCAAGGCACCTCAGTGGGAAGTCTGTGGGAAGGAAAAAGTGTGGCAATAAAACGCTGCACAACGAGAAGAGGTGACCGGACCCTGAGGAAGATTGTGGAGAAGGACCGATTCCAGACCTTGGGGGACCTGCGGAAGCAGTGGAGTCTGGAGTAGAAACATCCAGAGCCACCGTGCACAGGCGTGTGAAGGAAATGGGCTACAGGGGCCGCATTCCCCAGGAGAAGCCACATTTGACCCAGAAACAGCGGCAGAAGCGCCTGACCTGGGCTACAGAGAAGCAGCACTGGACTGTTGCTCAGTGGTCCAAAGTACTTTTTTCGGATGAAAGCAAATTTTGCATGTCATTCGGAAATCAAGGTGTCAGAGTCTGGATGAAGACTGGGCAGAAGGAAATGCCAAAATGCCTGAAGACCAGTGTCAAGTACCCACAGTCAGTGATGGTCTGGGGTGCCATGTCAGCTGCTGGTGTTGGTCCACTGTGTTTTATCAAGGGCAGGGTCAATGCAGCTAGCTATCAGGAGATTTTGGAGCACTTCATGCTTCCATCTGCTGAAAAGCTTTATGGAGATGATTTCATTGTTCAGCACGACCTGGCACCTGCTCACAGTGCCAAAACCACTGGTAAATGGTTTATTGACCATGGTATTACTGTGCTCAATTGGCCTGCCAACTCTCCTGACCTGAACCCCATAGAGAATCTGTGGGATATTGTGAAGAGAAAGTTGAGAGACGCAAAACCCAACCCGCAAGAAGCATCCTGGGCCTCCATAACACCTCAGCAGTGCCACAGGCTGATTGCCTCCATGCCACGCCGCATTGAAGCAGTCATTTCTGCAAAAGGATTCCCGACCAAGTATTGAGTGCATAACTGAACATAATTATTTGAAGGTTGACTTTTTTTTGTATTAAAAACACTTTTCTTTTATTGGTCGGATGAAATATGCTAATTTTTTGAGATAGGAATTTTGGGTTTTCATGAGCTGTATGCCAAAATCATCAGTATTAAAACAATAAAAGACCTGAAATATTTCAGTTGGTGTGCAATGAATCTAAAATATATGAAAGTTTAATTTTTATCATTATATTATGGAAAATAATTATGGAATATAATGAACTTTATCACAATATGCTATCACAATATGCTATTTTTTTGAGAAGGACCTGTATATATATATATATATATATATATAATCAAATCAAATCACTTTATTGTCACTCAACCATATGCACAAGTGCAACAGTAGGTGAAATTCTTAGGTGCAGTTCCGAGCAACATAGTAGTCATGACATGACATGTACAACATTTAAAGCAACATCAGATTACATCATCTGATGCGCCCACAATTACTCACAGCACAGTAAACTCTACAATAAACAATAAATAATTTACACAATGTGAGTGTAGTTCTCACAGCTTTAAACAATATACACATACTTACAATATACATATACTTTAAACAATATACACTAAACATACATTAAATAATATACATTACGCTATAATAATAATAATAATAATAATAATATACAATGTACAGTATACAATATTATTCACAAATTGAAATCCAATGTACAATAGATGCTGTATGATAAATAAATGTGTATATAATGTGTGTGTATCTACAGTGGGTTGTGCTGAGTGATATTCTGTCCAGTGTGTGTTATGAACTGATGGATCAAGAGTTAAGGAGTCTAATTGCTTGTGGGAAGAAGCTGTTCTGGAGTCAGCTGGTGCGTGTTCTGATGCTGCGGTACCACCTGCCTGATGGCAGCAGTGAGAGCAGCCCATGGCTCGGGTGGCTAGAGTCTCTGATGATCCTCTGAGCTCTCTTCACACACCGCCTGGCGTAAATGTCCTGGAGGGAGGGAAGCTCACCTCCGATGATGCAGCTGGCCGTGCGCACTACCCTTTGCAGGGCTTTGCGGCTGCGGGCGGTACTGTTGCCGTACCAGGTGGTGATGCAGCCAGTCAGCAGGCTCTCTATGGTGCTGGTGTAGAAGTGTGTGAGGATGTGGTGGTTCATTCCAAACCTCCTCAATCGTCGCAGGAAGAAAAGGCGCTGATGAGCCTTCTTCACAACGGCCTCGGAGTGGACGGACCATGAGAGTTCCTCCGTGATGTGGACACTGAGGAACTTGAAGCTGCTGACTCTCTCCACCGGTGCTCCATTGATGGTGATGGGGCGGTGTTCTCTCTCATTCCTCCTGAAGTCGACCACCAGCTCCTTGGTCTTGCTGACGTTGAGGGAGAGGTTGTGCTCCTGACACCACCGTGTCAGAGTGTGCACCTCCTCTCTGTAGGCCGTTTCATCATTGTCAGCGATGAGACCTACCACCGTCATATCGTCAGCAAACTTGATGATGGTATTGGAGCTGTGGGTTGCCACACAGTCATGTGTGTACAAGGAGTACAGGAGTGGGATGAGAACACAGCCCTGAGGGGCTCCAGTGTTGAGAGTCAGTAATGAGGAGATGTTACTGCCCATTCTGACCACCTGGCGTCTGTTTGACGGGAAGTCCAGGATCCAGCTGCATAACAAGCTGTTTAAGCCTAGAGCCCGGAGTTTCATGTCAAGTATGGAGGGCACAATGGTGTTGAATGCTGAGCTGTAGTCTACAAACAGCATTCTCACATATGTGTTCCTCTTTTCCAGGTGGGAGAGAGCAGTGTGTATAGTGGATGAAATGGCATGATCCGTGGAGCGGTTTGTGCGGTATGCAAACTGCAGTGGGTCTAGTGAGGGGGGGGAGAACAGAGCAGATGTGGTTTCTGATTATTCTCTCAAAGCATTTGCTGATGATGGGGGTCAGAGCAACAGGACGCCAGTCGTTTAAGCAGAGTGTTTTTGACTGCTTCGGTACAGGCACAATGGTGGACGTTTTGAAGCATGTGGGGACCACAGACAGGGAGAGGGACAGGTTAAAAATGTACGTGAAAACTCCAGCCAGTTGGTTTGCGCACGCTCTGATGACACGGCCCGGAATGCCGTCTGGACCCGCGGCTTTACGGATGTTCACCCGCCGGAAGGATCGGGTTACATCCGCTACAGATACAGAGAGTGAACTAACCTCTGCATCTTCAGCCACGAGCTCTCTCTCCGCGAGGGAGGTGTTAGTTCCCTCAAAGCGAGCATAAAAGGTGTTGAGATCGTCCGGGAGAGAGGCAGCGGTATTCACAGAGTAGTTTGTGTTCGCTTTATAGTCCGTGATGGTGTTAATTCCCGCCACATGCTTCTAGAGTTGGTGGTGTTGGACTGTCCTTCAATCTTGTCCCTGTACTGGCGTTTTGCTTCTCTGATGGGTCTCCGGAGGGCATAACTTGCTCCACAATATATATATATATATATAGTGAGGAAAATAAGTATTTGAACACCCTGCTATTTTGCAAGTTCTCCCACTTAGAAATCATGGAGGGGTCTGAAATTGTCATCGTAGGTTCATGTCCACTGTGAGAGACATAATCTAAAAAATAAAATCCAGAAATCACAATGTATGATTTTTTAACTATTTATTTGTATGATACAGCTGCAAATAAGTATTTAAACACCTGAGAAAATCAATATTAATATTTGGTACAGTAGCCTTTGTTTGCAATTACAGAGGTCAAACGTTTCCTGTAGTTTTTCAGCAGGTTTGCACACACTGCAGGAGGGATTTTGGCCCACTCCTCCACACAGATCTTCTCTAGATCAGTCAGGTTTCTGGCCTGTCGCTGAGAAACACGGAGTTTGAGCTCCCTCCAAAGATTCACTATTGGGTTTAAGTCTGGAGACTGGCTAGGCCACGCCAGAACCTTGATATGCTGTGTTCTTCGGGTCATTGTCATGTTGGAAGACCCAGCCTGAGGGAAGGAGGTTGTTCCCCAAAATCTCACAATACATGGGCCCGGTCATCCTATCCTTAATACAGTGCAGTCCCCCTGTCCCATGTGCAGAAAAAACCCCCCAAAGCTTGATGCTACCACCCCCATGCTTCACAGTAGGGATGGTGTTCTTGGGATGGTACTCATCATTCTTCTTCCTCCAAACACGTTTAGTGGAATTATGACCAAAAAGTTCTATTTTGGTCTCATCTGACCACATGACTTTCTCCCATGACTCCTCTGGATCATCCAAGTGGTCATTGGCAAACTTAAGACGGGCCTTGACATGTGCTGGTTTAAGCAGGGGAACCTTCCGTGCCATGCATGATTTCAAACCATGACGTCTTAGTGTATTACCAACAGTAACCTTGGAAACGGTGGTCTCAGCTCTTTTCAGGTCATTGACCAGCTCCTCCCGTGTAGTTCTGGGCTGATTTGCCACCTTTCTTAGGATCATTGAGGTGAGATCTTGCATGGAGCCCCTGTCCGAGGGAGATTGACAGTCATGTTTAGCTTCTTCCATTTTCAAATGATTGCTCCAACAGTGGACCTTTTTTCACCAGGCTGCTTGGCAATTTCCCCGTAGCCCTTTCCAGCCTTGTGGAGGTGTACAATTTTGTCTCTAGTGTCTTAAATTGGACAGCTCTTTGGTCTTGGCCATGTTAGTAGTTGGATTCTTACTGACTGTATGGGGTGGACAGGTGTCTTTATGCAGCTAACGACCTCAAACAGGTGCATCTAATTTAGGATAATAAATGGAGTGGAAGTGGACATTTTAAAGGCAGACTAACATGTCTTTGAGGGTCAGAATTCTAGCTGATAGACAGGTGTTCAAATACTTATTTGCAGCTGTATCATACAAATAAATAGTAAAAAAAATCATATATTGTGATTTCTGGATTTTTTTTTTTAGATTATGTCTCTCACAGTGGACATGCACCTACAATGACAATTTCAGACCCCTCCACGATTTCCAAGTGGGAGAACTTGCAAAACAGCAGGGTGCTTAAATACTTATCTTCCTCACTGTGTGTATATATATATATATATATATATATATATATATATATATATATATATATATATATATATATATATATATATATATATATATATATATATATATATATATATATATATATATATATTATTTTTAGCATGGTCGCAGGAGAATCTGCCTCCAAGTCCTAAATTAAAGGTCAAAACAAAAACTGCCCTTTATTTTGGTGAGAAAATAAGTGATATGAGAGAGAAAGAGAGAGAGGGACAGAGAGAGAGAGAGAGAGAGAGAGAGAGAGGGGGGGGGGGGGGGGTTACATCACTGTAATTAGGAAATTATTTAAAGGAAGGCTGAACATGGGTTAAAGTAATAATTGCATGCAGGATGCATGAATGACTTGTGTGTGTTTGTCCTGGTAAACACTACATTATGGATACAAAATGTCCCGACAAAGATGGCGACATATACGAAATCCTTGTGGGTAAAATTTGCTTTGGTCCCCATGAGGAAAACAGTGATGGGTAGGTTTAGGGGTATGGGATATAATATAAAATTTGTAGAGTATAAAAATAATCTCTATGGAATGAAAAATCATGTCTATAGAAAGTCCCCAAAAAACATTAAAAACCCAACGTGTGTGTGTGTTTGACAAACGGATGTGAGTATATGCACAAACACAAATACCACAAAATAGTTGTTTTCAAAAGCACGCAGCTTTCCTACTGGCCTAGTTGGAGTGCGTTGGTCTTGTTCAGTAGTGTATGCACAATTTATCACACTCATCTCAGAGATCATGGTGTTCATAACAAGCTTTTCTGTCTTAAAGTGTGTCATAGCCCACACAGATAACACGCTGCTTTTTACTCAGAGGTGAAAACACCTCCTCAGTATTTAAATCATCTGTGGTCTAAAAAGAGAAGCACAACAGTGTCAGGGTGATGTGGAGGACGTGTTTGTGTGTGTGTGAGACGGTGAGAGAGAGAGAAACAGAGAAAGGAAGTGGGATCGTTAGAACTGTGTGGAAGGCTCCATGTGTGTGTGTGTGTGTGTGTGTGTGTGTGTGTGTGTGTGTGTGTGTGTGTGTGTGTGTGTGTGTGTGTGTGTGTGTGTGTGTGTGTGTGTGTGTGTGTGTGTGTGTGTGTGTGTGTGTGTGTGTGTGTGTGTGTGTGTGTGTGTGTGTGTGTGTGTGTGTGTGTGTGTGTGTGAAGTAAAAAGAGAACGCAACAAAAGAGGAAGCAACATAAATGTAATATGTAAAAAGCTTGCATGCGGCTGAGACCAGCTGTGGGGACTGGTTGGTGAATGTTTAATTTAGTTAATCCGTTGCAGTATTTTTACTGTTATACTGAACTGGTGTGTGTGTGTGTGTGTGTGTGTGTGTGTGTGTGTGTGTGTGTGTGTGTGTGTGTGTGTGTGTGTGTGTGTGTGTGTGTGTGTGTGTGTGTGTGTGTGTGTGTGTGTGTGTGTGTGTGTGTGTGTGTGTGTGTGTGTGTGTGTGTGTGTGTGTGTGTGTGTGTGTGTGTGTGTGTGTGTGTGTGTGTGTGTGTGTGTGTGTGTGTGTGTGTGTGTGTGTGTGTGTGTGTGTGTGTGTGTGTGGGATGAACAATGGACAATAATTGATTGAAAATACTATGTTTTTTTAAGCATGAATCCATTTTTAGCAATCCTTTATTTATTAAAAGTGTCTCTACAAAACTGTTTATATTTACGAAAATACACTATATATAGATATGGCATGTATTCTACTAACACAGCAGTATTCTGTACTCAACTTTGCATGCAAGTATATGTGTGCCTCTGTATTTCTCATGCTGCATATCACAACATAAATCTGAACTATTTTACCACACAAGGAAAAAAAATGCAAAAAAGTGTGCAAAAATAGGGCACTCCCACATAATGTCATATACACACACACACGCAAAACACCTTTATGGTCACATCACCTCATTCTGCAGTTCCGAGAGAACGTTTTGTTTTTTTCCCTTTGAAGGAGGATGAAGAATCTCAGTAGTTGACAGACCTTTAACTATATACTACAGACTGAGAAAAGGCTGTAACAGTCAAAATCACAATTGTGGGCTGATTTCAAACACATACACACGTCATGCTCGCAACGCTGCCTTCACCTCCCTAAATACTAACACTCCACATACACTCCAATCCACTTCTCTTTTTCTCACTAGACAAGTGCCGTGCCAGCTAATGGGTGGTTGTGACCTATCTTCCTCCCCTTTGCTTTTTTCTTTCGCTTTGTTGTTTTCTGTCTTTTGTTTTTCGCTCAGTTCATCGCGTGTGAACTCTACTTGTGCTGTTGTGGGTTTAACTGCCCCTGAGAAATGTGTGAGAGAGCGTGTTCACCAAACCTCAGACGATGATAAGATGTGTAAAAGCGTGAGAGAAGATGTTTATATGTGGTGAATGCATGTGTGGCATCTAATGGACCATGGGTAGAACAGAACTAACAACCAAACCGAGAGAAAGCAAGAGGTGCCATGTAGGGCACAGAATGTGTATTTTTAGCTTCCACACTTTTCTGACAGCCCTCAATACATTCACACACATCAAATGCAATGGCAGTGGTGGCAATATGTGCAAAATCCAATTTGTCACCTACACCTACACAGAGAGAGGTGCACAGCTCCTGGAACCGTAAACTCTGCTTATCATTCACACTGTAATACTGAAAGAGAGAGAAAAGATAGAAAGAAACATTACGTTAACACCATTACAAAGAACAATTAAAGACACAGAAATACAATATTAAACTGAATGCACAATGATAATGAGAAAATACACTGTGTATATGCCCTCAGTTGCTATGACAACAGCATCGGATCATTTTGCGGGCAAGTCAAAGGCAACAAAGAGACATGAAAGGGAAAAAGGAAGTGATAACAATTTCAACGACACATGCAGTAGCAGCTTGTAAGAAAGAACATCAATAATTCAAGCAGCTGGTGTGACAGAGTGAAAAGAAAACGAACTGCGTAATCACACCCAAACGGCACAGTTTACACATCAAGTTGTTAACACCCCAAAATCAGCCACTGAGCGTGTTTGTGAGTTGAGCTCAGAATAAAAGGAGTTTTGGTTAGGAGAGTTACAGGAGATTTAGGTAATGAGTTATGAGTAGTGTGGTAAAGTGTGAGTCTGGGTGTTGCAAAAGCACACAACAGAGAAAAGCTTACAGAGAGCATGTGGTTTCTGGTCTGTGAGGTTTCACAAGAGCAAACGTCTCTCTTGCTCACTCAGCACTTATAGATCATTGCACTAAACCGCAACTGAACCTGCGAGATAACCTTCACACAAACACACTTGCACACTCTGGAGTAGAAAAACAACCTTAAAAATAAACTTGTGGCTGTACCATGGCACATGACAAAATGATAATTTGTGAGAAAGCGAAGAAAGTTGATATGAGCAAGTGAGAACTCATGTTTTTGTTACTTTGACAAGATAGGTTTGCGAGATGTGAGTGCGTGCGTGCGTGCACATTTGTGGTGAAAGTAAGATGCTTTCGTAAGAGGAACTGGTTTTGGTAGCCTCATTATTTCTGCCGACACGATGATTCTCACAACCGCATCTTCTTTCCTTAAGAACAACAACGACACTGACGCAAAGTTCAGACAATAAAAAGCACAACAGAATACTGTTTCAGAGATGCTGTGATGATGTTATTTTGAGTTTTTAAGAAAGCACAGAATGCGATTGATATCCTTGATGCTAATCTATCTGAAGTCAGTAGAATCGGTGGACAGATCTTCATGAACAGTCATTTTGTATTGGCAGAATGGGTCAGATAAGATCAAAAGTTAAAGGCTACAGTTCACAAATTACATTACAGTATATTACAATTAATACTGTCAGTGCCATTCCTCCCTTTACGCAAGGTGCATAGGGCCCCCGAACCAGCAGGGGGCCCCTTGCTCACAAAGATCATTTAAGTAGCTTATTACGACATAATGTAAACATATTTTTTATAACACGCAAATATATATGTGGATTCAACTTTATTTGTCAACTGTGTTTCATTAGAAATACCCCATGACGAAATGTAATTTTCAGTTTGTCAAGTCAAGTCAAGTCAACTTTATTTATATAGCGCTTTTAACAATGTAGATTGTTTCAAAGCAGCTTTACAGTGTTAAACAGCAAAATAATGCAGCCTAATTTTATTCAGCTGTATAGCCATATGATGTCATCAGTTCATTTAAATTTCCATACGGTGACAGTGTGGGCTTTAGATCAATAATTAGATCAGTAATTTAGTTTATATGGTTAAATTAGTTTATTAATTAGATTTATTTCGATGTTTAGTTGAAAAATATAGTGTCCCCAACTGAGCACGCCAAGCCAGAGGCAACAGTGGCAAGGGAACCAAAACCCCATTAGGTGACCTAATGGAGAAAAATAAACCTTGGGAGAAACCAGGCTCAGTCGGGGTGCCAGTTCTCCTCTGGCCAATTAACAAACAGCGTATTATTATTATTATTATTATTATTATTATTATTCTGGCTGCTTTACAGGTCAGAGGTCATAATAGATCGGAATATTCGAAGGACCGGAGGCAACACGCTGGAGACGGGTTTATTGAGGATGATGTTGATTAAATAATTATTAAAGTGCAATATTCGAATGATGGGAGGCAACACGCCGGAGACGGGTTTATTGCGGATGACATATCGATTTAAGTATTATTTAATTGTAATATTCGAACAATCTGAGTCATCACACTGGTGACGGGTTTATTAAGATGCCGTGTCGATGAGGCAGTTGCAGGGGGAGGATAATTGACACGGTCTCTGCAGACACTTCGGGGTCCTGTGTTGGTCTTCTCTGGGCGCAGGTCCACCATCTGATCTGGATACGGCCTGGATCTGGCTGACTGCAGTAAACCTCAGGATAAAACAGAGAGACTATCATTAGCGTAGATGCCATTCTTCTGATGATGTAACGAGTACATCAGGTGTTATGGGAAGTGTTCCCGGTTCCGGCTGACCTAGTTAATGCAGCCTAACAATCAATTAATTGAAAAAGTGTTTTATGTGTATGCCACAGTAAAGAGATGTGTTTTTAGTATAGATTTAAACTGACAGAGTGTGTCTGCTTCCCGAACAATGCTAGGAAGACTGTTCCAGAGTTTAGGAGCTAAATAGGAAAAGGATCGACCGCCTGCAGTTGATTTGGATATTCTCTGTATTAACAACTGGCCAGAATTTAGAGATCGCAGTAGACGTGATGGAGTATAATATGTTAAGAGCTCGCTCAAGTATTGGGGAGCTAAACCATTTAGTGCTTTGTAAGTAATAAGCAAGATTTTAAAATGTATGCGATGTTTAATAGGTAGCCAGTGCAATGTTGACAGAACTGGGCTAATATGGTTATACTTCCTGGTTCTAGTAAGTACTCGAGCTGCTGCGTTTTGGACCAGCTGGAGTTTATTTATTAAGCGAGCAGGGCAACCACCCAGTAGAGCATTACAATAATCTAGCCTTGAGGTCATGAACGCATGAACTAACTGTTCAGCATTTTGCATTGAGAGCATGTGCCGTAATTTAGATATATTTTTAAGATGGTAGAATGCAGTTTTACAGATGCTAGAAACGTGGCTTTCAAACGAAAGATTGGTATCAAAGAGCACACCCAGGTTCCTCACTGACGACGAAGACTTGACAGAGCAGCCATCAAGTGTTAGACAGTATTCTAGGTTACTACTTGTGGAGCTTTTTTGTCCAATAATTAAAAATTCTGTTTTTTTCTGAATTGAGTTGCAGGAAATTACCGTCATCCAATGTTTTATGGCGGCTATGCATTCCGTTAATCTTGTGAATTGGTAAGTTTCTTCAGGGCGTGAAGAAATATAGAGCTGAGTATCGTCAGCATAACAATGAAAACTAATGCCATGCTTCCTAATAATATCTCCCAGTGGTAGCATGTACAGGGTGAAGAGTAGCGGTCCTAGCACTGAGCCTTGTGGTACTCCATACTGAACTTGCGATCGGTGTGACATCTCTTCATTTACTGCTACAAACTGATAACGGTTGCATAGGTATGATTTAAACCATGATAAAGCAATTCCACTAATACCTACATAATTTTCGAGTCTATTCAAAAGAATGTTGTGGTCGATGGTATCAAATGCAGCGCTAAGATCGAGTAACACTAATAGAGAGATACAGCCACGATTGGATGATAAGAGTAAATCATTTGTAACTCTGATGAGAGCAGTCTCAGTACTATGATACGGTCTAAATCCTGACTGGAAATCCTCACAGATAACATTTCTTTCTAAAAAGGAACATAATTGTGAAGACACTGCCTTTTCAAGTATTTTTGACAGAAAGGGTAGATTTGAGATTGGTCTATAATTGACTAATTCTGTAGGATCAAGTTGCATTTTTTTAATAAGTGGTTTAATAATAGCCAACGTAAAAGTTTTCGGTACATATCCTAATGACAAAGATGAATTAATGATATTAAGAAGAGGATCTATGACCTCTGGTAGCATCTCTTTTAATAGCCTAGTCGGTACAGGGTCAAGCATACATGTTGTTGATTTTGATGATTTAACGAGTTTAGCCAATTCTTCTTCTCCTATAGCAGTGAATGATTGTAGTTTTTCCTCAGTGACACTACAATGCTCTGTCTGATGTGATACTGTAGTAGACGGCTGCATGGTTAAAATTTTCTTCCTAATATTATCAATTTTACATGTGAAGAAGTTCATAAAGTCATTACTGCTGTGCTGTTTACAATCATCAGAAGTTGAAGCTTTATTTTTGGTTAATTTAGCCACTGTATCGAATAAATACCTTGGGTTGTGTTTGTTTTCTTCCAAGAGAGTTGAGAAATAAGCGGATCTAGCAGTTCTTACCGCCTTTCTGTATGTGATCATGTGCTTTTTCCACGAATTACGAAAGACCTCTAGTTTTGTTTTCTTCCAGCTGCGCTCCATTTTTCTGGCTGCTGTTTTAAGGGCCCGGGTGTGCTCGTTGTACCACGGCGTTGGACTATTTTCTTTAATCTTCTTTAAGCGCAGAGGAGCAACTGTGTCTAAAGTACTGGAAAAGAGAGAGTCAATAGTTTCTGTTGCAACATCGAGTTCTTCTATGCTATCTGGGATGCTGAGGAGATGATACTGATGAGGGAGATTATTTAAAAAGCAATCTTTAGTAGCGGCAGTGATTGTCCTGCCATTTTTGAAACGAGGGGGCGGCTTTGCAACCTTAGCTAAATTAAGTATACATGGTACTAAGTAATGATCTGAGATTTCATCGCTCTGCTGCAGAATTTCAACGGTATCAACATTAATTCCATGTGACAATATTAGGTCTAAAGTATGATTATGGCAATGAGTGGGTCCTGACACGTGTTGCCTAACTCCAATAGAGTTTAGTGTATCTTTAAATGCTAATCCTAATACGTCTTTTTCGTTGTCTACATGGATATTAAAATCACCAACAATTAGTACTTTATCTACGGCCAGTACTAATTCTGATAGAAAGTCAGCAAATTCTTTGATAAAGTCTGTATTATGCCCTGGTGGCCTGTATACAGTAGCTAACACCAATGTTGAACGGGTTTTGTCATGTAGCGTTACATAAAGCACCAAAACTTCGAAGGAATTATATTTGAAACTAGACTTCTGAGTAATACTGAAGATATTATTATAAATTACAGCAACCCTTCCCCTTTTACCTTTCAGACGCGGCTCATGTTTATAACAATAATCTTGTGGGGTGGACTCATTTAAGGTAATGTAGTCGTCAGGTTTTAGCCAGGTTTCTGTCAAACAGAGCACATCTAGATTATTATCTTTAATAATATCATTAACAATAAGCGCTTTTGGGGAAAGGGATCTAATATTCAGCAACCCAAGCTTTATCAATTGTTCATCTACATTTACATTTACATTTAGTCATTTAGCAGACGCTTTTATCCAAAGCGACTTACAAATGAGAGCAATAGAAGCAGCTAGAACAGTCAAGGGCAACAGTATGTAACAGTACGTAAGTGCTGTAACAAGTCTCAGTTAATCTAGTACAGAACACATAGGACAGAAGTTTTTTTTTTTTTTTTTTTTTTTTTTTTAAATAGACAGACAGACAGACAGAAAATGAATAGAATGTTAAGTGCTAATCTTGATTATCTGTATTATATATTTTGTTTATGTGTTGGACATCAATTAAATTTTTACTGTTGAATGGTTTTGATGTTTTTTTTGTATTTACTAATTCGGGGAACAGACACAATCTCTATATGATAATATCTCGGTGAAAGAGTCTCTATGTGCTGGGATTTATCTGACTCCGGTGACGTGAGACAGCTAGCAGACGGTCGGTTTAGCCAGTTTGTCTGCTTCCTGACCTGGGCCCTAGTGAGTCAAGGTTTAGCTCTAAGACTATGTGCCAAATTACTAGAGAGAAGAGCGGCACCACCCCAGGAGGGATGGATGCCATCCTTCTTCAACAGGTCAGGTCTGCCCCAAAAACTTTTCCAATTGTCTATGAACCCTATGTTATTTTGCAGACACCACTTAGACAACCAGCCATTGAGTGATGATAGCCTGCTAACTATCTCATCTTCTCGAGTTTGTGTCAGTATACATCAATAATCAAAATGTTCTTGTGTGTGGTAATGTATAAGAAACAAACACATTCCTGATTAGTCATTCAAGTTGTCTTGTTAGTCCTGTCAAATGCCCATCTAAAGTTAGTACATTTATTGATGTATTGGGTATTGGGCATTTATTGATTTATTGGGTAAACTATATTTATCATGTTTTAGTTTCATTAGTAAATCACGCATTTGGAAAATAATTTTGGCTGTGTTATAGATTTTTTCTTACGGAAGGCAGTCTGGCGGGAGATAGATATTTTACTTTATAAAGTTTTAAAAATTCATATTTTTCTTACACAAACCCTGTTGTTCTAAATCTAAAGCTCTTTGGTCAATCATAGGCTTATATCTACATTCCAATACAATGTTCTAACATTGTAACAAGTACACTCTAAACACCAATGCAATGTGAGATGGTGGTCCAGTGGGTTAAACCATGGAACTGGTGTGCAGAAGGTTGCTGGTTCGATCCCAGCGGTCACCACCAGTGAGTCCTTGAGCAAGGCACTCCAGGGGGATTGTCCCTGTAATAAGGTCCCTGTAAGTCGCTTTGGATAAAAGCGTCTGCCAAATGCATAAATGTAAATGTAAATGCAATGTAGAAGTCCAGGGGCATGAACGACATGTTTCCTGGAAACTGTGTGCAACAGGGTTTGGTGGGTGTGTCAAATATGTCAGCCCAATTAGCAGCAACATGTATATAAACCACGCTGTATTAAAGAGACAGTTCGCACAATAGGTCCAAGTAAAGTTGTTTACAAATGTGTCCACTGCAGCTCGGCATATGCAACAATTGAAGATATTAGAAGACATGATTGTCGTAAGAGTTTTATAGTAAAAATATAGCATATCAACATGATGATGAAGTTGTTTATATTTTTAGCTTCATTACAAGGCAAGTTTATTTATATACCAAATTTCATACACAATGGTAAGTGCTTTACATACAAATGAGAAAGAAAATACAAGGTATTAAAAAAGTAAGTAACTAGAAATAAAAGTATTTAAATTAGAATTGATTACCAGGAGATAAAAAAGTTAATTAAATGGGATGGGGATGTTCTCTTTTATTCTGGATGGCAAGGGCAGTGATTGCATTGAGCGTATTTTGCAGTATTAAACACGTATTTATATCGATTTCATCAGGCTCTGAAAATTCCTCAAAAAGAACACAAAGAATGGTCTTCTCAGCTGCCATAGTTGCAACTCCTGAGTCATGAGAACAGGGTGTTCAACGCAGCACCGTTTCCGTTCAAAAAACGTTTTGTCGGGGCTGCATTAGAGTAGAATTTTGACTGGTTGTGATTGGAAAAGGAAAGCAAGTCACTTCCTGTTAGATTTTTGTGTTTTAGGTAGAGAATTGTGTGTAGCGTTTTCAGTCCCGTTTCTGGCCGTATTGGCGCCCTAAGCGTAATTACTTTATGGTGCCGTGATGGTGGCGTTTTGAAAAAAGTGTTTTATGCAATTGAAAAAATCAAAGTCAAAGGATGAGAAATAGCTTATGGTTTTGGAGATTCGGAGTGTATTTTTGCACTTTGAGTGAGGGGTTTAAAAAATTGCGTGACATGAACAAATGTTGTGTGTAAGCAGTTGGAAAAAACTGTAATATAACTGAAAGAAGAATGTCACATACACCTAGGCTAGAGGGTGAGTACATTATGGGATCATTTTCATTTTTGGGTGAACTACACTCTAAAAAAAAAAGGTTCTATATGGCACCAAAAAAGGTTCTTGGCTCGTAATCATAGGGGAACCTTTTATAGTGCTATATAGCACCAATTTTGGTGCTTCAGTGGTTCTTCAGCGGTTCTTCAGAGGTGCTATATAGCACCTTAGTCAAAGAACCGGTGAAGAACCTCTGAAGAACCGCTGAAGAACCACTGAAGCACCAAAATTGGTGCTATATAGCACTAAAAAAGGTTCCCCTATGATTACGAGCCAAAAACCTTTTTTGGTGCCATATAGAACTTTTTTTTTTTAGAGTGTATCGCTTTAATTTGTTGACAGTGAAACTACATCGAAAGAACTGATTTTTTTGGAGGGGGGGGGGGGGGGGGGTAGCTTCAGAAGTGTAGGACAGGCACTGAATACTGTCATCCAAGGACATTTTTGTAAAGCTGTTCAGTCAGGATGTTAATTTGTAGGCCAACCTGGAAGGCTAATTCACAATTGGTTCCCTTGGGAATTTCCTATGAGATTTTAGAAAGGCGGCAGTGGATTTATGAGTAAAATTAGGCCTGTGGTTAACATTATGAGACTTTCACGTTTTGTTCTAGAACATAAAATTACACACAGTCAAACCTCAAACATCAAGCCACTGTGTGTGTGTTATTATTTTAATGTAAATTGCTATATACGGACATTTGTCAAGCACGCAAACTCAAATACTTGTGGTAGTTGCATAGCAATATATGTCGTACCTCTCCTTATCAACCATAAAACTTGATTAACCACCTAGCAATTAACTGTTACATTAAAATAACATATCAAGCTAGAAGGACAGCTGAGGTAATTTAGTGACCGGTGGTGTGTGGAAAAGATATAATCAAGAATGAATTTGACAACACCCTCAATAAATCTTCCTGAGAATGGCCTTTAGACAGTTCAGACAAAACTTAAAAACTGTACTGCTTTTCCATACCGCGATGACATAAAGTCATGGAAAATGTTATGTGCAGTTTTATGTGCAGCACCGGATATGAAAGCAATGGTAAAGCAGTCAGTCAGTTGTGGTTGTATGTAGTTCTGAAAACATCTGATGGCCGCCACTGCTATGCTGAATTCTTTTTGGAAACTAGTCTTATCCACAACAACAGTGTGTTCCATGTCGAGAATAAAAATAAATGTTAACACTAAGTACAGTGTAATCAAATATTTACAAATAATTTGCAAACTATTGTTAATTCATAGTTTATAAACTGTAGTTAATAGACAAATAGTGAGTTCTTCATTGTTTGTCACTGTAATTAACAAAGTGTTATTGTTTAATTAGCTCATATGTAAAGAGTTAAATAATGCTTTGTTAGCAACGTATTAACTGTAAATAGTTCTCACTTTAGATTAGGTCATGGAAAATGGCATTAATTAATGCTTCAAACCAACCTTTATTGGACATTAATTGCATTATTATCAAGAGTTCATTGAAATGTTTTCAAATACATTAAGCCTATCCCCAGAGCTAAACATAACCACTTAAAAATAAATAAATTATACATTTATATAATTCTAAAATTATGTTATTACCTGACTGTTCTGACCTAAAACATGTCAAATAACTGCTAACACTATGAGTTACTGAAAACAAATTCTTTGCAAATATCAAAAACATTAATGAATAATTTTCATCATGGTGTGATGTATTTCATGTAACTTACTGGGTTATACAATGTAAAGCATTTAACAATTAACTTATTGCAAAATACAATTATACTACATCAAAAGACCTGATGAGGTGACCAGTGGCCATTATGCTTTTCTCACATGGGCTCAAATTCTATTGTGGTTGGGTAATCGAGACGTCAACTGTTTTTCGCAAATTGTTGTCAAATAAGGAAAAGTGTAGAAAAATGTCTTACTTTTGGCTTTTAGATAATTGCTAAGGGTGAAACATGCTTGCACATTTAACCATTAATGATCTTTAATTTACCCATTGTATAATGATAACCATTTAACTAAATGACCTTATCTGTTTTCCTGACGCTTTAATATAATGCCATGTCTATTAACTTCAACAAATGTGTTTATTTCATGTTCATTCTTGTCTGGCTCTGTGTTTTACAAATGAGCATTGACTTGCAGAGTTGATGTAAAAGCATGAAAGAGAATGTTACAAGGAGAGAGAAAGAGTAAGACTGAAAGAAGCCTACAACTGCGCCATGATGAAATTTGTTGAAGACTAGCAGCAAGGGGGCCCAATTTCCATTGTGGAATCAGTGGAGGATGAATCAGGGAGTCTAGCCCAGAGTGGTTGTCTTTCCCTAGGGTTGACATCCACACCTGCAGGGGCCTCAGCTGTGAGCTCCATCCTGCTGCTGTAGCCTAATCTCTTTATCCAGAATTATCCCAGCAGCCATCCACTCACTCCATCCACACTTAATCCTCCCTAATCCCACCAACTCCACACTCACTCAGCTAGCTGCAGACACACCGCTATCCTTATCACTAGAAGGGAATGTTTATGCATGTCAAAGGCTACTGTGATGCCTTGTATGATCAAATAGTACATGCTTCTCAAAAATACCATGTTGTGGATCTGAATTCAGCACCTTTTTAACTAATTAGCTAATTATTATCTGATGCATTATCTTTACCTGATATGTATTAGCATCTATGCCACTAGGTGGCGACAAGTGACTGTCCTTATCAGTGATTCACTGATTCAAATACTTAATCAATTTGTTCAAAAACTGTTATCCATATAACTACTGTTCCCAGAAGGAAGGAAAAGATGTACAACACATGAATATGGGATATCGCACTATCGCACCATTCGCTAAAGACACCTTTATTCACGCCTGAAAGGCCAATGATGCCTGCTGACGTGGGTGGACCTACCTGGCCACAGCATATAAATGAGGTTGCATGCGTCATTCCCTTCATTCAGTCCAGCACTTCACCGAGCCTCCAACTGCGCTGGGCTCAGAGGTGTTGTACCTAATTTCCCTCCTTCTGGGAACAGTAGTTATATGCATAACTCAACGTTCCCATTCAGTCGGTTCACTTGGTGAAACACATGACAATGGGACACATATTTACACCCTGCAAAGTCCGCTAAACTAAATGTAAGGGACCGGCACCGCTACATACCTCTCTTTCTTTTTCAAGGGAGCACGGAACATGGTTTAAAACCCCTGCGATAAGGAGCCACCTTCACCAGCCAGCCAGCCGCAGTGACATCCAGCTGGTAAAATCGGACAAACATGTGCGGTGAAGCCCAACTAGCAGCAGCACAAATATCCTCCACAGATACCCCTCTAAACAATGCCCAAGATGTTGCCATGCCCCTCAAGAGTACACAGCACCCTTGCAGGCAGACCCAACCCTTTACTTTTATATCTTATTGAAATAACTTCCACATGTAACAACGCACCCTGTCCAGGATGAGCTGTATAAGTTCCACCGATCAATCCCAGATTTGTGCCACTATCCCACATCTGTGCCACTATTTCAGGGTGCAAGCACCACTCCTTTGCCCAGGGAATCAGAGCCCAAATGCACAAGGGTGTTATCGTCACCTGTCTGTTTAAATGTCTTGTGGCATTCAGCCCACTGCTCAGCACATAGCGCTGGAATGTACGCATAAAGAGGATATAGCATTATAGTATCAACTAGTGCTGGGCGGTATGACCAAATATGTATATCACTGTATTTTTCTAAATTATACCGGTTTCACGGTATATGATGGTATTTTTTCCCCCTTGCATGACCAGGTGTTAACCACATTTTCTACTGATTGAGAGAGTAAATACTGCAGTAGATTCTCTAGAATGCCCTATTTTACTGTCATGATTAGGGCTGGGTAAATCTTTCGATCCGGTGCCAATTTCGATACCTCAGTTTCGATACCGGTTCCTAACGATACTTTTTTCGAAACAATATATTTTAAAATCCATTTCAACATCAACAAAAATACATTAAACACAAAACTTTTATTTTTCACCTTAATTAAAACAAATTCTGGTAACACTTCTCACTCAGGGTAACATTATTAATAAAACTGGTTGTGCTTTTTGTAAGGGTGCTCCGATCAAGATTTTTGGAGCCGATCACAGGAAGCAGTATCTGCCGATACGATCACCGATACCGATCTATTTGAAGCCTTCTTTTTATCATGTAGAATTATTTATAGGGAATTTTACAGACATTCATTCAGGGCCTGAATTTTATTTCTGACAATGGGGGAATCTCCCCCTTAGGTGACTCTTGACATATAAATGTATATAATTATCTCACCTAAATATTTGATCATGCAGTGCATTTTTGTTTTTAAAGACAAATTTTCAGGTAGGTTTAACATTAGTATTGAGGTAAGAAATACTAAAGACATTTAATAAGAAATCAAATTTAAATTACTATTGGTCTTCCCTAAATAAATTAAATTAGTTTAATCCTTACACTTAAGGTTGCAAAAGTTAGTCATTCAAGAGCAGTGAGTGTCATAAAGGTTAATCAAACAACACAAGACAAAAGAGAAAGTCAGAGACAGCAGCAGTTTATTCGACTGCTGACACTTTAAGAGCGAACACGGATACGGTTACATGCAGCTGCACAAATCTTCACTCACGAGTCACGGCGGGGTTTACGTGCATACTCGTCAAGATGGTAATTTAATACATGCATTTGTGTGTATTTGTCCATTTCAGCGCAATTTGAACTCGCAAGCTTTTTGTGAGATGGCCTGTGTGTGGTTTGAACACTGGCAAGACTTAAAAAATAAATGCAAATTATAAACTTTAGTGACGATGCGACACTGCCTCGATTGTGCAAGTAGCAAATTCTGTGTCAACTGTGCAGCTCGATTTTAGTGCAGATGCGATGCGCTGATGTGAAACCATTTGAGCATTATGAAAGGGAGAGAGAGAAATTGAGAATTGAGAGAATTGTTTGTGAATTTTGCGCCTTTAGTTGCAATACTTATCGCATATGTTGCACTTTGCTGACTCGGCATCCACTTTTATAAGTGTAAAAAAGCCGCTTGGCTTTTGGAACCGAAATTTGGCACCGAAAGATAAATAATTTTTCGATACTTGTATCTGAGTTTTTCGTTCGATACCATAAAAGTATCGCCATTCGGTTCCCAGCCCTAGTCATGATGAGTGAATATTGTAGAAAAATTCCACACTAGAGTTAATACAGGTTTACAAAGCCCCACACCGAAGTTGAGGGCACTTAAGCATTTTAAAAATCTATCCCTATATAACAACAAACTGCCGAAACGCGGATATTTGCAATACATTTAAGAGCACTCTCTGAACGAATGACACACTAAACACAGAAAGAATAAAGCAGTTAGTTTTTTGCGCATTCTTCTTTGAATTGTCAGTTTATTTATTAACTTACATTATTGTCTTTTGTCTGTTTTTTTTGTCTCCTCCATGAACTGCCACCTTAACGTGGTGGAGGGGTTTGAGTACCCAAATGACCCTAGGAGCATAGGCTATATGCCCCTGGTAGGGTCTCCCAAGGCAAACAGGTCCTAGGTGACGGGTCAGACTAAGAGCAGTTCAAAAACCCCTTATGATGACCCAAAAAAGGAGGACCGTGACGTTGCCCGGTACGGCCTGGGGTTGGGGCTTGTATGCGAGCGCCTGGTGGCCGGGCCTTCCCCCACGGGGTCCGGCCAGGCTCAGCCCAAAGGAGCGATGTGGGGACACCTTCCCGTGGGCCCACCACTCACGGGAGGGACCGTAAGGGACCGGTGCAAAGTGAATCGGGCAGCAGTCGAAGGCGGTGGCCTAGACGATCCGATCCCTGGACACGGAAGCTGGCTCTTGTGACATGGAATGTCACCTCACTGGCGGGGAAAGGGCCTGAGAATGTGCGTGAAACCTGGAGGGGCGTGATTGGGAGGAACGGCCCCCCTGAGTGGTGTTCAGTTATTGGACTTCTGTGCTAGTTACAGTTTGTCCATAACGAACACCATGTTCAAGCATAAGGGTGTCCATCAGTGCACATGGCACCAGGACACCCTAGGTCGTAGGGCCTGAGAATGTGCGTGAGGTTGAGAGGTTCCGACTAGAGATAGTCGGAATAACCTCCACGCACGGCTTGGGCTCTGGAACCACACTCCTCGAGAGAGGATGGACTCTTCACCACTCTGGAGTCTCTCACTGTTGTGTGTGCCTACGGGCCGAACAGCAGTGCAGAGTACCCAACCTTCTTGGTGTCCCTGGGAGGGGTGCTGGAAAGTGCTCCGACTGGGGACTCAGTAGTTCTACTGGGGGACTTCAACGCCCACGTGGGCAATGACAGTGAAACCTGGAGGGGCGTGATTGGGAGGAACGGCCCCCCCGACTTCTGTGCTAGTTACAGTTTGTCCATAATGTCCACACCATGTTCAAGCATAAGGGTGTCCATCAGTGCACATGGCACCAGGACACCCTAGGTCGTAGGTCAATGATCGACTTTGTGGTCGTTTCATCTGACCTGCAGCCGTATGTCTTGGACACTCGGGTGAAGAGAGGGGCGGAGCTGTCAACTGATCACCACCTGGTGGTGAATTGGATCCGATGGCGAGGGAGGAAGCTGGATAGACTCGGTAGACCCAAACGTACTGTGAGGGTCTGCTGGGAACGTTTGGCCGAGTCTCCTGTCAGAGAGATATTCAACTCCTGCCTCCGGCAGAGCTTCGACCGGATCCCGAGGGAGGCTGGAGATATCGAGTGGACCATGTTCTCCACCTCCATTGTCAAAGCGGCCACTCGGAGCTGTGGACGCAAGGTCTCCGGTGCCTGTTGAGGCGGCAAACCCAGAGCCCGGTGGTGGACACCGGAAGTAAGGGATGCCGTCAAGCTGAAGAAGGAGTCCTACCGGGCCTGGCTGGCTTGTGGGACTCCTGAGGCAGCTGACAGATACCGGCAGGCTAAACTGACTGCAGCCCGGGTGGTTGTGAAGGCAAAAACTCGGGCCTGGGAGGAGTTCGGTGAGGCCATGGAAAAGGACTATCGGCTGGCCTCGAAGAGATTTTGGCAAACCGTCCGCAAAAAAAGCGCATAAAAAACGTCAAAGCTCTCGATTTACCGGTCAATCTACGTTCCTACTCTCACCTGTGGCCATGAGCTTTGGGTCATGACCGAAAGGACAAGATCCCGGATACAGGCGGCCGAAATGAGCTTTCTCCGCAGGGTGGCTGGGTGCTTCCTTAGAGATAGGGTGAGAAGCTCAGTCACTCGGGAGGAACTCGGAGTAGAGCCACTGCTCCTCCACATCGAGAGGGGACAGCTGAGGTCGCTCGGGCATCTGTTCCGGATGCCTCCTGAACGCCTTCCCGGGAAGGTGTTTCGGGCATGTCCAACCAGGAGGAGGCCCCGGGGAAGACCAAGGACATGCTGGAGGGACTATGTCTCCTGGCTGGCCTGGGAACGCCTCGGTGTCCCCCCGGAAGAGCTAGAGGAAGTGTCTAGGGAGAGGGAAGTCTGTGCATCTCTGCTTAGACTGCTTCCCCCCGACCCGGCCCCGGATAAAGCGGAAGAAGATGGATGGATATTGTCTTTTGTGTTGCAGAATAATCCATCGTGTCAGCGCATTCGTGATTAGACATACAGTTGTATCATTGTAATCAGTGCATACATTTCATTTTAATAAGACGTGATGAAATATGCGCGCATACACGCTTCTGGTTCATGTCTAGAGCACTAGAGTATATGAAATATGTCCATAAAAAATGTAAATGCGCTCGCTCCGGTCTATATCAGTGCTTTATGATCCATGTGGTGAGCGTTGTTAAACCAGTCGCGGCGCTCCGCGCAGAAACCGCTCTCTCTCGCGCACCGCGTGTAGTTTGAATTCTCCTCTGCAATCAAGGGCTGAATCCGAAATCGCCCCCTATAACCTCAAATAGAGCATTATTTGGAGGGAACAGCACTTTGTAGTGGTGTCCGAAACCCTAGTGGACGTTATTGAGTGCACTCTATCCCATTGCACCGCAATAACAAGTGTACAGCCGATGTACACACAACGCTGTCCGACTTCACGCACTCCTTCAAATAAAATGATAACATGGGGAATAGTGAATGAGAGTATAGGGCCGTTTCTCAATATGCGTTCTTGTCTGTACTTATGTTCTCGTGGACTTGTGAAACGTCATCAGTCGCTGCCCAAGTACTGTTCCAATTCAAAGTTCACATCTAGCCAATAGCTGTCCCAATGCAAGGGCTGCATCCTTTGAAGCCGTGTCCTTTGAAGTGCGTGGCTGACGCTGCCTTCAAAGGACGCACCGAGACTCGTTTACAGTGGAAGGTATAGCGGATTGCGCAACCGCGGCCTGACGAAGGCTGTCCCAATTCGTAGGTCCTTCGAAGGCTTCTTTAAAATACGGCCTGCAAATGCGTCCTTCTTTTCCCATGAAATGAAGGATACTCGGATGGATGCTTCGCAGCCTTGCCAACCCCAGAATTCATTGCGCGCCGCAACATCAGATTTTTTGAAGAGAAATTGCCAGATTACACTTTTAAATGCAAGTATTGGGTTTCAATAATCTAATGTATCTACTGATAAAAATAAAATGTTGACTAAATATGTTACCAACATACGATTTTATATAGTTTATACTCTTTATTATGAACATAAATGGGCCGAGGTAAACATCTTTAGTTGTTTTATTTTTTGGCAGTTGAATATAACTTTAAAGTCCAGTATAAATGTTCGTTTCAGTTCTCTTCAATGGCAGCTGTCAACAGTTGCTAAATATTACTAATAATGTAACGAAATGCATTTACTCTGTATTTGAGTATAATTGTGAAGTACCTCAGATTTTTATTCAACTTCATCTCAGAGGCAAATATTGAGGTTTTATGAAAAACTGACTTTTTACACATGGATATTAGATTTTGATATTAGTTAACGTTTAAAAAAGAATCTAAAAATAAAATACACTAGAAATATGTCTTATAGATTAGGGATAGGCACCGCTGGTCTTGGAGAACCGCTGTCCTGCAGAGTTCAGCTCATAGAACAGTTATGCATGTTAAAATATTTTATGGCTTGATTTGAGGATGCGAGTTAATTTAATTTATTCTTCCCTCTTTCTGAAAACATCTTAGCGACATGGCAGCCGTCGGCAAACCTGTTGGTAGACAGTGGAAAATGCACTGATCCCAGATGATGTCCCACTGACCCAGAGAGGCTTCACCAGGGTCTCCCAGCCCAGCTCAATAAAAGACTACATAAAAACATTTTCTTCCATCTGTTTTATGTACTGTTCTAATCTTAAACGTAACTTATGTAAATAGTTGTAAAAAGTACTGTAAATAAAAATGTATAGAACAATTTATTGTTTCATTTACAAATTAATTGACATGACAAAAATAAATGTACAGAATTATTTTTAATTTACAAATTATAACTTGCATAACAAAAATAATGTGTAGAACGATACTATTTCATTTACACATTTTAATTTACAAAACCAAAATGTTAGTTCTCAACAATCTCTCAAGAAGAGAAAACAATCAGTCCATTCTCTCCCTGCTCTCCTCTGTCTCTCGCTGAAACTTCATGTCCTCCCTCAGTATCTCCATCAGCTCATCCTCTCGGTCTCGTTTCCTCTTGGCTGGAGTTGCTCCTCATCTTGGTCATCCACTGCTGAACTTGGCCCTGGTGTGTCCTCAGGGATGGAGGCAATGAGGACAGTGGGGTTGTCCCAACACCTCATTCATGAAGACAAACCATGGCCAAGTTTCCCATTCCCTCACCTGTCCCAGAATACTTTCAATCCTAAGGCAGAGAAAATAAACATGTCTGTCAACAACAAACACAACAGCACAATACATTTCAGTAAAGTTGTGTCTATTAACTGGCAGTATTAACCACGGACTTGGCCACACGGACTGCAGGCTGCATTTGAAGGCCCCTTCGAATTGGGACAGCCTTCGTTGCGCTGCAGTGACGCAATCTGCCTTCAAATGCGGCCTTTGAAGGATGCAGCCCCCGAATTGGGACACAGCTATAGACAAGTGCAGTTCAAATCCCCGGATGTGTCCTTGATCCGCCCCTTTTATCGAGGATGCATCGAGAGGAGACTTCAGACAGACCGGTATCCCAGAATGCATCTCAGACCAATGGACGCAACGATCAGTAATGCCATGCCCCCCAACACCCCCGCATGATAAGCTGAACTTGGTTGTGCGAGAGCCTCTACTATTAACGTAACCAAGAGCAGAGCGACATTATCATCACGGGGTGCGGCATTGTTTTGTCACTTGCAACACATCTAGAATACACATAATTTCTGCTTAAAATAAGCCTAAAATGCAAAACAAGACCAATTTAGGATAGTAAGATTTATTTTTAAGCACAAAGATCGCCCGTTAGAAGACAAATTATATCTGAAGACATCAGAGCCAGCGGCAGGCGTCAGAAGGACTAGCCGTGTTAAGGCTGCTCTCGGCGGGGAGAGCGCCCGCTGAGCGCCGCTGATCGACTGGATCTCACAACTCCGAAAACGCCAGATCAAATTTTCAAAAAGGCGCTCTCTTTATAAATAAACCACAGATTTGAGCTTTAAACAAGTACATTCTCGCCTGAAAAAGTCTTAAAACTACATTTTGTGAAACATTAACAGTAGTATTTTTAAATTACGAGGGGTTTCTCATCCGCTATTGACGTTTGCTTGTTGGTGCGAGATGCATTCTGGGATACCTGTCTGTCTGAAGTCCACAAGTCTCCTCTCGATGCATCCTCGATAAAAGGGGCGGATCAAGGACACATCCAGGGATTTGAACTGTGCTTGGCTAGATGTGAACTTTGAATTGGAACAGTACTTGGCAGCAACTGATGACGTTTCACAATTGACGACTGATGGCGATTCCCCCCATCCTCTGGAGTTCGTTCTCCCGAGTCGAACCTGCAAGTCTGAACTACCAAGGACGCAAGTCAGAAGTTCGCGTACTTGGTATTGAGAAACGGCCTTCGATTCAAACATAGGCTGTTCTTCTTCTGATTAATGGCGGATCATATCTTAAAATCATATAATATCAATCCATCTCCACCTCCTCCATCTAGTGGTTTTAATGCATTTTGATCATCTTGACAAATCAATACAAGGTATTGTATGCTAAAGTTTCTTTATTAAAGGGGCTATATGCAACTTTTTCCCCAAAATAAACGTAACTATAGCCTTTTTATTTTACCATTTATGACTCAAACATCTCCTGATGAGCATACTGACACCTTGTCCGCTCACAGTGGGTGCACCTATAAGCCTGTATCCTATTTTTCATATTTTCTGACGGGTCGTCTTTTCCCGCGCTGTCTGCGGATGTGACGTCAAGCGCGTTCATGTTAAACGTTTCAGATCACTCTGCCTGCCACCACCGCTAGTCAGCGAGTAGCCTACACTCGCAAGCAGTGCAATGGATTTAACGAATACACAGAAGAGACCCAGGACAACTCGGACACCAACAGTAACTCCACAGAAGACTAAAAAAGTTAAACCCCTGACAAGTGGCCAAAAAAGGTCGAAGATTGAGAGAGACCGGCGCATTGCAAGGACTAGAGTGAACATCGGCTTCGCATTTGACTTCGCATATATATATATATATATATATATATATATATATATATATATATATATATATATATATATATATAAACAAAAATAAATATGAATAGTGCATCAGTAATGTAAAGTCTTTTTGGGTGTCTAGAAAAGCGCTATATAAAACTGATGGATTATTTATTATATAGCCATGTAAAGCTACATTATATTGTTTGTTGTTTCTATATCTTAACAAAAAATAAGAGGTAAATGAAGATGTAAAGTGTGATGCATTTTATTTCACATAAGACATGTAGTCAATAAATATTGCTAAATAGTATTATGTATATGTGTCTTTCATACTTGGTGATAGTAAGCAACTTGTGTATAATAAGTGGTCAAGGACAGTGCTCAGTCGTCAAGGACAGTGCTCAGATTTGTGTTTTTAATATTCTACGAAAGTTTCGGTCTGTGCGCCCTTCATCAGCGTGTATGCCAATGGCGAAATGGGTTTATTTATTTATTTAATGGATAAATTTTTTGTGTAGTTTGTCAGCTACACGTTTGACGTTTTGATAAGAGAACACTTATCTCAAACATTATATGTATTTGACTGTTCTTACCTCTGTAAACATAATGTTGACCTCCTTGCAGCAGATGACTTGTGAAGTGTACACGTACGAGTGCGCGCTGCGAGAGCGAGCAGAAATGAAGATCAGTTCTGTTTTTTGGCCACAGGTGTCAGTCGCGAGTTTAAATTTCAGAAAAACGCATATAGCCCCTTTAATAACACCCTTAAAGCTGAAACCGCTCTCTTGCAGGGTCCATTTTGCTGCCTCTGGACTGATTTTCTTCCTTCAGGTTAGGGATTCGACTGACCCTTCTTCCCTGAAGAAAAATATCTTCCCTTCATCGGGGGCAGACCCTTCCCTTCCCAACCCCACCTGCTGTTTAGCCTACGTATGCATCAGCCCAGCCCCTCAAGCACTGGACCTCGGATGGCCTCTTGACTGGTGGCGGTCAGGAAGACGGCCTATACCATTGATGTGCAACCGACTACGCTGGTCTGCTATATTTCCTTGGCATTGAACCCCTCAGAGATTCCACCTGTTTTTAGAGTCCTCAAACCTCACCTGAAATGCATCAAGACCCTTACCAAACTCATTTTGATCTTCTTTTCTAGGATCAACCAAAGATGATGCTGATCCACCACAGTGCGGTTACATGGACTTCGGCCACAAGGCTGTCAGCTCCGCTATGCAATCCAGATAAAGTTGCAGTCGTGTTCTTACCATGGTTTGCACGGGAGACAAAGAGAGCCCACCGAAGTGAGAGCTTTTCTCTATAGGAGCAGGGTCAGGCCACTTCACAAACAGCTTCCCTGCCGCTCTTCGATAGAGATCAATGAAAGGATCCTCCATCACTTCACTTCCACCCGCCACCTAGGAGGTCACGAGCCATGATTTGCCTTGCTTGAAAAATCATCAAGCGAGACAGAGTCATTCTCATGACACTTAAAGTCCTGATCAAACTCAGTGGACCATTGGTGTGATCACACAGACTCTCCTCGGCTTCCACACAATTGCTCCAACTCCCTGTGGCCTCCCCAAAAATGGCTAGAGCCACATCTGAATCAGCACCAGAAGACAGAAATGGACTGTGTCTGGGTACTGCCCCCCCGATCACAAACTGAACAAACACTACACGCCGCTCTAGTGTGGAACAAGGGAGCTGCTGCCACCTTGACTTTTCGCTTATTTCTTGTCACTGTCAAAGTTCTCTATAGGAGGCAAGACGTGAGAGACAAATCAGTGCCAATTTGTGTCATATATTAACAGGATGGAATAAGAACTTTGCCTCTCATTCTCACTGTATCTATTTCTTTCTGCTGAAATTACAGTTCATTACATTTTTACGTTTTGAATCAGCTGAGTGGAGAGTGACAAATCTGCACTTTGTGCACAGAACTCACTGCAAAACTAGAAATCAAATGTTTTTTTTCCTTCTCATTGTCACCCTTTATCTTCTTCCTTTGCCTTATAAAAACCATTTAAATACATTACATGTAATGAGATATTGCTTAGAAAATCCTAAGTTGGTTGCTCTATTGTTAATGTGATAAAAGCTCAATTAAACCCTTAAAAATAACCCTTTGTGTCATTTTGCTTCAGGGCAAGCAAAAACTTGTTTTGTCTGCTGTTGTTGTTGTTTTGTCATTGAAATTCTATCCTCTGTACCCCTGCTGTTTATTGTCATTATCATTATCACATCTTGGTTGACGAGAAAAAACACTCTTGGTAATTAGGTGATTAATTACTAAAGTGACCCAGTGTGTACTGGTGTACAGCAGATGCATAATGAGACACGTGCTGTTTATTCATACAAGCGATGACAGGTGTTAGTGTCCTCTAATGGTCCATTTTATAATGGAGCCGCTATCAATCGAAAGTCTGTTGCTGAGTTTATCAAACTACTTTCTCAAAGGACAGTGTTCATGTTGGAATGACACTATTTGAATGTGTATAGAAAACTATAATCATATTTTGAAATAGTTCACTGTGAAATAATTACAGTGGCCTAAATCATTGTTTATGATTGTAAAAAAAAATGCAGCATAAGAAATTACAACATAATCTATGCCTGTTTCATTCTCTATTGTACATAGTGCTACATCACTTTGTAATTTTTTCTTTCAACCTGATTGTGATGTTCTGCAGTCAAGATCCTATAGCTTCATGTGGCAGGTCTAGCGGCCTTCTTCCAGCTTGCATGTGATTGGTTATTTTGTTTAGTGATTACCCTATCGGGGGAGTAGTGGTAGTGTACATAAACTGGCTAGATGCAATGCCGACACGAGCCACCGCCCCTTTCTTCCTGCGTCATATGTAGTCGCCATTCAGAGCTTTAGAGCGGCACAGTGGACGAAATCCTGTGGCTGGCATTGGTTGGAGTTGCTCCTCTACAGATGGACTGGACGAGCCCTCAGCCTCTCAGTATGCCTGTATCTGCCTGACTGATCCGGTTTTCGGAGACCACACTTTTACGGTATGTTCGTGAATCAGTATGGTTTGAGCGCAGTTATATTCTAGAGATGCTGTAAGCACAGACCGGTCTTGTCTTTATGAGCGATTAGCTTCCTTGCCGTGGGGCTACGTGGGACTATTGCCCAGGGACGCTCTAGCTTTGTTTAGTTCAAATTTTCTTTGCTTTTGTGTTTATTAAAGTTCCGTTGTGTGTTGTGGATTAGACTTTGATTCTCTCTTTCCCTATTACCAATAGTGTGTTGGAAAGTAAAGATTCATTAATGTGAGTCTTGTTAGTTTTTGCATTGGATTATTTTTCTGCATTATAGTGTAGGTGTTACATGTCTGTTTTCATTGCTTTCAGTTCTGTTCCTGTGACCTAGTTTTCCAAAGTCTGCCTAATTAGTTATTTCATTCACCTGTGTCTTGTCAATCGTCTCCTTTGCCCTGTGTATTTAGTTCTCAGTTTTCCCTCAGTGTTTGTCCGTCAAATGTTCATGTATACTGGTGTTTGAGTGTTCCCTGAGAGAGTTGTTAATTAAAGTTCCTGTTCCAAGTTCTCCTTCGCCTCCTATCAACACTAGTTTGTAACAGATCGATGGACCCAAACAGGGTTTTTTTTTTGCTGTGTTTTTCTTCCTTTCTGTGTAGTTTGAGTTTTTCCCAGTTCCCCATGGACCTACCAGCTGTGAAGCTACTCTGCCTGAAGCAGGAAGACTGTTCGCTGGAAGCGCATACATGGAACTTCCTGGACCTTGCGTGGCAGACGCACTTCCCAGACCACTCGCTCTGTGTCATCTACCATGCCAGCCTGAGCGAGCGGTCGAAGGCACGCATTCCAGCGATCAGACCCAAGGAGGATTTCGCCACCTACGTGGAGTGGGTACTGGTAAACAACAACTCGCCATTTACCATCGGCCCTGCTAAGGGGGACAGCATTACCAGTCCCATTCCACCACTGCCAGAGACCAGCCATCCACCACCGACCATGACCGGCACAAGGGAGTTGCCTGTGCCCGCCGCAGACTATGGAGAGCGGCCTGCTGCGAAAGACGAGCCCGAACCCAGGCAGGGGTTGAAAGGAGTCATCGCTCCGGAGCCCGGACCAAGCCGGCAACACTGTGTGTCGTGGAGGGGGTCCTCTTGGAGTTTGATGGCTGGGAAGGGAGCCCCGCCCACCACTCCGCCGCAGTGGTAGATATGAGGACCTCTGGCTGTTACCTCAAGGAACTACGTGATCTGTTTGAGGTGGATCTTATTGACTTTTTTGGAGAGGCTATACCCAGTCCCCCTCTATCTCCAGAACCCCCTGTATCTCCAGTGCCTCATGTAGCTCCTGTGTTCACTGTCTCTCCAGCATCCCAAGTTTCACCAGAGTCTTCTGAACTCCCACCCAGCCTCCCTCTCCCACCTCCTCAGTCTACCAGTTCCTCAGCCCTGCCTACACTGCTGTCCTTCAGCCCCTCTGCTCCGCCCACATGCGGTGTGGTCTCGCCCCCATGTCTTCAGTTCAGCGGTTCTGCCCAACGCAGTGGTTCCCCTGTCGTCGCCGTCAGTCTCTTCACCCTGCACTTCACAGCGGCCCGTCCACACTTCGGCTACGCCATGGCTCCTCCTTCCCTCGGCTCCACCGGAAACCTTCGGCCATACGGCCCTTCCAGGCTCCCTCGTCTCTCCGGCTCTGCCGTGGTCAGTCGTTGACCTGTCTACACCTTCGTCTGGCTCCGCCTTTTCCTCAGCTACGCCTTTGTCCTTGGTCACACCGGCTCAGCCTCTGTCCTGTGGTCATCCGGTTCCACCTCGAATGCTCATCACCGCGGCTCCTCCTCGGTCTCCTGGGCGTCCGGTCTCATGCAGGCTCATCATCCCAGCAGCTCCATCAGTGGCGGTATTCTTGTTGGTCGTCCCCAGGGTGTCGTCGACTCCTCCATGGCTCCTTCCATCGTCGACTCCACCCTGGGGCCTCGTCCTGGCTGGTCTCTGTGCCATCTGGCTCCTGCTTCAGGCTCCTCACTGGCTCCTCCCACCATCCACTCCTCCGTGGAGTTTTTCTTTCCTTTGGACTGCATTTTTATTGTTCTTTCCACGCCCTCCTCCAGAGCCCCCTCCCTCACTACCCAGATGGACCATTTACGGCACGAGGACGCGCCTACTGGGAGGGGGAGCTTATGTTACATGTCTGTTTTCATTGCTTTCAGTTCTGTTTCTGTGACCTAGTTTTCCCCAGTCTGTCTAATTAGTTATTTCATTTACCTGTGTCTTGTCAATCATCTCATTTGCCCTGTGTATTTAGTTTGGTTTTCCCTCAGTGTTTGTCCGTCGAATGTTTGTTTATACTGGTGTTTTTGAGTGTTCCCTGAGAGATTTGTTAATTAAAGTTCCTGCTCCAAGTTCTCCTTCACGAGTTTTGACATAAACCAATCTACTGTTACAAACTAGTGTTGATTACCTTTTGCATTATAATTCATTGTTTTCTTCTATTTTGAGGTTATCTTCATTGGTGTCATAAGTTGTTGTTTTGGTTTTGTTTTGTATTAGTTTTTTTGTTGTACTGTTTATTTTTTTCTTGTAATACATTTAAGTTGTCTATCGTGTGAGTGAAAAATCATCCCCATTTTACTATTGTGAAGTGACTGTTTAAGTGTTAGTGTAATTTTATTCTCTTTAGTGTATAACATATTTCTACTTGTTACAGGAGCCAAGTGCCTAAGGCAGGGGTGGATTTCGGGTGGCGGTCCTTTCTTCACGAGTGCTGCTGTGACTTGTGGTGTGTGTGTGTGTGTGTGTGTACGTGTGAGTGCAGTTGTGCACAGGTGTATGGGAATGGTGATGTGTTGTGGAGGCCTTATTGTGCCCTTGATTCCCTGCTGTCACACCTTGGCTCCTCCATGCTGATGACGTCCAGGTCTACTCAGGTCGATTCTGTTGTGTTTTGTTGGATTGTGTAATTAAATTGTTTTTTTTTTTGTTGTTGTTTTTTTGTTAAGTGATTATTTATTCTTATTCTGTGCTTTTGTTAAGTCTTTATCTTTAATAAAATGTATTGTTCTTTATATCCACGTCTCCAGCCAATCACTGTGAACGAACCTGTGGTGCCTTAACGGAAATTAATTTAGTATCATCCCTGGCGAGTTTCCAGGGTGGCGTAGTCGCTAGCTGTCAATATTTAATTCCCTCCGTGCCCCACCACATTTTGCCATAAAGTCGGCAGGGTTTCACTGTACCCAGGTGGAGACGTGGGTATTTGGATTTGTATATTTTCTTAGTTGTGTTCTCTTTTTTTAAGGCAAAGCAGCAGCGTCTGTCTGGGTCATGGAAAGCTGTTTTCTTTTACCTGGGATCTCCTGTCTGTCTCCCTGACTGTGGTAGTAAGTGTATATTTTTAGGAAAGGAGAAACTTCAGGAACTTGTGGCCCAGTTAAAGGCAGACAACCAAAGGCTGCGCCAAGAGCGTGCCCTTGCGTTGCCGGGTCATGTTGCAGCGACTTCTGATGTGCCTGATGCAGAGCCTGTTACACCTCATCCAGTCGGTGCAGGTTGGTGTTTGTACCTAGGGTACCTTTGGTTGCTCTCAGTCCCACGTAGCATTGCAGGAAGCGTTTTTTTCCAGAAGGCAATTAGAAGGGAAGAGTTTATTAGAGTTCTCCCTCGTTTTGATGGGCCTTATGGAGAAAGTTAAACAACAGTTTCCTGGGGCTGTGCTAAATGCCCCTGTTTTATTGCGCAACCAGTTTGTTGAACACGTGTTAGATAATGCTCTCCGGCGTGAGCTAAAATGGTTAGTCCACTGGCAACCACATGACACACTGTTAGAAGTACGCAGTGAGGTGAGTAGGTGGGAGCAGGAAGGTATGCTGGAGGGTGCGCAGGCTCATAGCCAGTCAGTCCCTTTATCGTATGGGATCCAATATGGTGTGCAGGGAGGACAGTGTTCGGATAAAGGCGGGTCCTCCCGAAATTAAGGGAAGTGAATTAAGGGAAATGTTAAAAGCACAACAAAATCATCTAAATCAGCTTACTCAAACTTTTGCTCAGTTTCAAGGTGCACATTCGCGAAGTCGTTACCCCCGTTATGGGCCAATGCTGTGTAGGCGATGTCGTCAACCTGGCCATTTTGCCAGGGAGTGTAATGTTCAACTTCAACCCTTCGCCTTCGGTTGCTACTGCATCATGGTCTGTAGAAGGGCAGCGTCGGTCAAGTCAGCCGTCGGGAAACTAATACCCACCGTGCCGCTGAGCCATGGCTTGGATGGGGGAATTGGGGGCTCAATGTCTCATTTAACGTCTGGGTGTCCACAGTTGGTGTTAATTTTTGGTGGGGTTCCTGTGCCATTTGGTTGATACAGGCTCTATGGTGTCCACAATAACCGAGAGCTGCTTTTTGAAATATTTTGAACCATGGGGTCAGGAGCATTTAAAACTTTGCCAGTGGCTCCAATTACGTGCAGCTAATGGGCTCGCAATTACGTATATTGGCTACATGGAGTTGGATGTTGAGCTGTGTGGCAAGATAATGCCAGAGTGTGGGGTATTAGTAGTCAAATATCCCCGGGGTGGCATGTGTGCTAAGGTCCCTGGGGTTCTGGGGATGAACATGCTGAGCCGTTGCTTCCGGGAACTCTTTGGCCAACATGGTCAATCCTTGTTTGATTCTCCACCAGCAGTGGAGGTTCCTGGTTTTGTGATGCAGGTGTTGCAGCACTGCCATGACATTGGGTCCCAACCGTTAATTGGACAGGTGGGTAGAGCGAGGGTACGAGGCCGTCATCTGTGTCGTGTTCCTGGTGGTACGATGAAGATAGTTGTCGCTACTTGTTTTGAACAGTATTCCGAGGGTACGGTGTTGTTCGAACCACTTGATTCTGGCCTCCCGGCTGGTCTATTTGGCCATGTGTCCACCAAAGCGTTTTTTTCACGCAGCTGGCTGGTGTATTCAATTGTTTTCAATGGGAGTGCCACTTTTTTAGAACACCATGAGCGTAATGAGGTGTTGAGCGAGTATTTCAGCGTTTTTTACTGGTCGCCAAGAGTAGAAGAATGCTCAACTTTGAGTAAAACGCAGCGCTCATCACTGTCACTTTTCACCCAGCTGTCCAATCACCGTGGAGGAGGGGTGGGACAAATACAACACCGACCAACTGCCACATTCTGCTTGTACTGTACAACCTCAACAGATGACAACAAGCAGTATAATAACTAGTGTCCGACCGATATATCGGGTCAATATTTGTGTGTATCGGCATCGACCGATACAAGGCTGTTGCGTTCGCCGATATTTTTTCCCGGCATTATTTACAGGCAGGCGTCCACAGGCAGCTCTGTGCTGCTGGAGATGCTGCGGTTCATGCACTGCCCCTCCCCCCACTAGCAGAGCTGGGGAATCTTCTCTTCAAGACACCGATAAGTTTTAAACTTTCAAAGCAACTGTTTGACTTAGTTTAAATATTGCTATACACTTTGAAAGTGGAAACACGTTGCTCTATATGTGCTTGCAACTATAGCTAAGCAAGTTTGTACGTCCAAATGGAAAACGCAAATGCTGAATGCCTCGTCTATAAAACTGCTTGCCACTGTATGGGAATGGGAGCTGCAAATTGCGAAGTTGTAGGTTATTCGTATTGTGACGAGTCCACCCAGAGGAATCAGCATCGCCCTGGCAACAACACACCTGCACGTCATCACCATGGGCTGATCGGTCACAGCTGCACCTCATCAGCCCGGAGGCATATAAGCAGCTATGGATGAGCAGACAGACAGACTCTGGTCTCGAGCTGAATGCCCTGCTGGACTAACCTCTCTTTGTTGTTCTCCCCCAGAAAGCAGCGAGTGACCGACAGCCCACTTCACTGGAGCACGTTTGGACACCCACTTTCACAAGGATTGAGCACCATCGAGCACAAGGATCACCAGCCACCACGCACCGGCTCACTGACTGTTTTCACATTTTCACGAGCACTGTAAATAAAATCCACCCTCCGGGGCCTTTTTCACTCAGCCTGCCTTGTCGTGTGATTCCTCACCCCGTGACATTGGTGGAGAATGCGGGCAGAAGCGTGAGGAATCACCGACAAGTTCACCGCACCCAAAATCCTAATCTTCTCTGTTTGTTTTTTTTTTCTGCACGACAGGACCCGGAAGCGGCGCGCTCGCTCCCCGAAGATGGAGGAAGTGTTGCAGCGCCTCACGGAGGTGAGCATCCGCCAGCAACAAATCGTGGAACATCTCGCCACCCGCCAGGGCAGGACGGAAGAAGAACTTACCGCCATCCGTGTTGTCGCTGCCCAGCGCGTTCCGCTACCTGATCCATCTGTGCTGCCCAACAGTTTCATGAATGGGAATTCAAGCCTCGTGTGCCAGCCCGTGCCCAAGCCGCCGAACTCAAACGCATCGCTCATCATTGGCTGTTGGAAGGAAGTCCCACGGCAGCTCAGGTAGCGGAACGGGTGGTGGTCGATCGCCTCCTCCGTGCTCTTCCCCGTTCCATCCGGCAGGCGGTCGGTATGAAAAACCCGGCCAACACCGCGGAACTCGTGGAGGCGATCGAGCTGGGGGATGCCATCAACCACCGTGAGGCAGGGGAGCGAGTGTTGCCGTTCCCCCGGAGGGTGGTCCAGGAGCGACGGCCGCTCGAAGGCACCCCGCGACCAGTAGGCAGGCCGACGGTTCCCCCGCCGCGAGACGAGCCCATGCCCAGCGCCGAACCCATGCTGCCTCCGCGTGCGTGGCTGGCAGGCTGCATCGTCCACCAGCGGATGCCATCGGGAGCCCCGGAAGCCGACGTGGTGATCGACGGGAGACACTTCAGAGCCCTGCTGGACTCCGGCAGTACGGTCACCCTCATCCAGCCAGGGTCGTGTGAGCCCCGAAGAGGCGAGAAGAGCATTCTCCCCATCACCTGTGTGCACGGAGACACTCGCCAAGTGCCGGCCCGTCGAGTCACCATCTCATCGCCCCAAGGCACCTGGCCGGTGGAAGTCGGCGTGGTAGAGGACCTTCCGGTGGCCGTACTGCTGGGTAGAGACTGGCCGGGCTTCAACGCCCTGCTCACCACCGCCACTCAGCCTGCCAGCCGGGAGGGGAACCGTCGAAGACGGAGACGGCCGCGTGGACCCCGCCGCCGACCAGCCCTTCTAGCCTCCGACAGCGGGAGAGATGGTGAGTCCCCTTCCCAATCCACTAATCCATTTCTTGATGTGTATCAGCAGGCTGCCGGAGGGGGCTCATTCGCCAAGGAACAGCGGGAGGACGATCGCCTGAAGCACTGCTGGTCCCAAGTGCGGATCATCGAGGGGAAAGACATCCTCCCACGGCCCCATCCTCTCCCGCACTTTGTCGTTGAGAATGGCCTGCTATACTGTGTCGCACAGCGGAGGGGGGAGGAGAAAAAATTGTTAGTTGTCCCTCGGACCAAGACCGAAACCATCCTGGAGCTGGCTCATTCCCATCCTATGGCAGGTCACCTCGGGGCAGCTAACACCACCCAACGCATCCGCGACCGGTTCCACTGGCCAGGACTGGAGGCCGAGGTGAAGAGGTTCTGCCAGGCCTGCCCGACCTGCCAAGTCACGTCGCCCAGGACTCCTCCCCCCAGCCCACTCATTCCACTGCCCATCATCGAGGTGCCCTTCGAGCGGATTGGGATGGACATAGTGGGGCCGTTGCCAAAGTCTGCCCGTGGCCACGAGCACATCCTGGTCATCGTCGATTATGCCACCCGGTACCCCGAAGCGATTCCCCTCCGCAAGGCCACCGCGAAGAACATCGCCCAGGAGCTGTTCCTGCTGGCCAGCCGGGTGGGCATACCGACGGAGATACTGACTGACCAGGGTACTCCGTTCATGTCCCGGCTAATGGCAGATCTCTGCAGGCTGCTGCGGGTGAAGCAGTTGAGGACCACAGTCTATCACCCACAGACGGACGGGCTTGTAGAAAGGTTCAACCAGACCCTCAAGCAGATGCTGAGACGTGTGGCGGTGGAGGATAAGCGGGATTGGGACCTCATGATTCCTTATGTGCTCTTCGGGATCCGCGAAGTACCCCAGGCCTCAACTGGCTTCACCCCCTTCGAGCTTCTCTTCGGCCGCCAACCACGAGGGCTCCTGGACATCGCCCGAGAAGCTTGGGAGCAGCAGCCTGCCCCTCATCGCACCCTCATCGAGCACGTCCGCCAGATGAGGGAACGGATCGACCGGGTGATGCCATTAGTCCGGGAACACCTCAGCAAGGCTCAACAAGCGCAGCAACGCCGGTACGACCGGGCAGCCCAACCACGGGAGTTCCAGCCGGGAGACCGCGTCATGGTCCTGGTCCCCAGCTCTGCCTGCAAGTTCCTGGCCACCTGGAAGGGACCGTATACAGTGATCGAGAGGATTGGGCCAGTCACGTACCGCCTGAGGCAGCCGGGACGACGCCAGACAGAGCAACTCTATCACATCAACCTCCTGAAGAAGTGGGTGGGGACCCGGGACCAGGTGGCGGCCCTAAGCATCACCGATCCCGTGGTTGTAGACGTCAACCCCCATCTTTCGGCTGCCCAGAAGGCGGAGCTGCAGCACCTGGTCAGTCAGTTCCAGGATGTGTTCTCGACCCAGCCCGGGCAGACCCACGTGGTCCAACACGATGTCCGAACACCACCAGGAGTCATCGTCAGGCAAAGGCCGTACCGTGTCCCGGAGGCTCGTCGGCAGGCTATTGAGGAAGAGATTCAACAAATGCTGAAGTTGGGGGTAATCGAACCATCCCGGAGCCCGTGGTCCAGCCCCATTGTGATGGTCCCAAAGCCGGATGGCACCCTCCGCTTCTTCAACGACTTCCGACGCCTGAATGAAGTCTCCGAATTCGACGGGTACCCCATGCCTCGGGTGGACGAGCTGCTGGATCGGTTGGGAAGGGCCCGGTACATCAGCACCTTGGACCTCACCAAAGGATATTGGCAGGTACCACTCACTGAATCCGCTAAACCCAAGACTGCTTTCTCGACCCCCAGTGGCCACTGGCAGTACCGGACCCTTCCCTTCAGCCTGCACGGGGCCCCCGCAACCTTCCAAAGAATGATGGACATCGTCCTACGGCCCCACCAGGCGTACGCAGCGGCCTACATAGACGATGTTGTCATCCACTCCGAGGCATGGGGAGACCACCTGGAACGTCTGCGGAGGGTGCTTTCGGAGCTCCGGCGGGCTGGACTCACTGCCAACCCCCGCAAGTGTCACCTAGCCCTCTCCGAGGCCAAGTACCTGGGTTTCCGAGTCGGAAGGGGCCTCATCCAGCCCCAGGAGAAGAAAGTCGAGGCCATCCACTCCGCCCCAAGACCGCAGACGAAGACCCAGGTACGGGCCTTTTTGGGGTTGGCAGGGTATTACCGGTGTTTTATCCCCAACTTCTCCTCTCTAGCCGCCCCCCTGACAGACCTGACCAGGAAGGGGCAGCCGGAGAAAGTCTGCTGGACCCCAGCCCTCGAGGAGGCCTTCGCCCGGGTCAAGACAGCCCTGACGTCGTCGCCGGTACTCCGCGCTCCAGACTTCAGTTGCCCCTTCCTGCTGCAGACGGATGCTTCTGACACAGGACTGGGAGCCGTCCTGTCCCAAATCCAGGAAGGCGAGGAGCATCCGATCGTCTACATCAGCAGGAAGCTGTCCCCGGCCGAGACGAGGTACGCCGCCGTCGAGAGGGAGGCCCTGGCCATCAAGTGGGCAGTCCTGGAGCTCAGGTACTATCTGCTGGGCCGCAAGTTTACCCTGGTCACCGACCACGCGCCCCTTCAGTGGATGGCCCGCGCCAAGGACACCAACGCCAGGGTGACTCGCTGGTTCCTAGCGCTCCAGGACTTCCACTTTGAGGTACGTCATCGGGCCGGGGCCACCAACGCGAACGCCGACGGACTCTCACGGATATGGACAGCTTACGCAGGTCTGTCAGGGGTCATTCCCCACCCTCCCTTTGTTTCACCCCTACTGTCTCCATATGTTCGCAGGACCAGAACGACGCTTAGGGGGGGGGAATGTGACGAGTCCACCCAGAGGAATCAGCGTCGCCCTGGCAACAACACACCTGCACGTCATCACCATGGGCTGATCGGTCACAGCTGCACCTCATCAGCCCGGAGGCATATAAGCAGCTATGGATGAGCAGACAGACAGACTCTGGTCTCGAGCTGAATGCCCTGCTGGACTAACCTCTCTTTGTTGTTCTCCCCCAGAAAGCAGCGAGTGACCGACAGCCCACTTCACTGGAGCACGTTTGGACACCCACTTTCACAAGGATTGAGCACCATCGAGCACAAGGATCACCAGCCACCACGCACCGGCTCACTGACTGTTTTCACATTTTCACGAGCACTGTAAATAAAATCCACCCTCCGGGGCCTTTTTCACTCAGCCTGCCTTGTCGTGTGATTCCTCACCCCGTGACAGTATGCATACGGTAGCTGTTACGAACACTAGTCATAGGATTAAGTAATGCCAACGTTGTTCCGTGGTATTTGTGGGAGTTTTATTCAGTGACCACCTGGCTGCTGCGGTTTGGACGCGTGTGTCTCTCCAGTGTTTACCACACCACACATAGACTAATTTGCGGCAATGCACCACAGAATCAACACAGGCCGCGACAGATTGCGTTTTTTGGCAGCCACCAAAGCCAATTTTTATCATAGAAACTGACTGTGCTGCGCTGCGCTTGTGACAGGTCGCACTCGCATGTTGCTGAGAGAATGTGCCTCCGGCCGCGCGCATGCACTCACCGTCTTCAAACGGTCTTGTTCCCCCTCCCTCGCGCATATTAATCAAAATCAACTGAGTATTGACACGATGGTAAAAGGTCGGAAGACCGAAGTTTCATGTGAAGCATAGGGAGATTTTTTTTTTCCTGAATTACCGCTGGTGTTGCTCTCCAAGAGATTAAGGTAAGTGCACCTAAGCATTAAATGGCTAGGTTGTAAATAGTTGGTTACTTTTAAAATGAAGTATAGCACAGTCAGTGTACACTTTATTATGCTGCTTGCTTGTTGCTACTGTGTGTAATAGTGTAATTATTTTATTTATGCTTAAATATTTATTTTCAGCACTGAACAAAAGCAGTATCGGCTCAAGAAAATCTGCAGCCTGTATCGGTCATCGGCTAAGGCTGATGGAAAAAAAATCGGTATCAGCATCTGCACAGAAAAAAAAATCTGTATCGGTCGATCCCTAAAAATATCGGAAGAAAAATTATTTAAAACAAGAGCCAGAGAAAATACTTAGAATCAATACAGAAACAAACTATCTGTAAAATGAGATACTAGTAACACTTCCACAGATATTCCGTAACAACAAGCAAAGAGTTTTAACTGAAAAAACGCTGCGCTGCCAAAACGCTCTCAAGCTGAGATGTTTGCAGATGGAGTTATTTTATGCGAGTTCTCTTCTATTTTGAGGTATCTTCATTTGTGTCATAAGTTGTTGTTTTTATTTTGTGTTGTATTAGTTTTTTGTTGTACTGTTTATTTTATTTCTTGTAATACATTTAAATTGTGAGTCTATCGTGTGAGTGAAAATAGCACTATGCTGGGTTACCAAAGAGCTCTATTAAACACTTACAAAAAGTTCAGAATGCAGCTGCACAAATGCTAACTCGATCTAAAATTAGAAATCACATTACTACAACACTCAGATCCCTTCACTGTCTGCCTGCATCATTCAGAATTTAATTCAAGATACTCTTATTAGTTTTTAAATATCTTCATGGAACTGCCCCAATACACTTTTCTAATTTGTTGAATAAATATAATCCAACAAGATCGCTCCGAACATCAAATAGTAATTTGGCTGTGCCAAAACACAGCTAAAAATTGGTGAGTCAGCCTTTAGTCATTTTGGTCCCAAGTTATGGAACACTCTTCCTGACAACCTATGAGCAATTGACTCACTATGCACTTTTCAGAGGTGGACAGTAACAAATTACATTTACTTGGGTACTTAATTACACTTTGAGTATCTGTACTTTACTTGAGTATTATTTTTCTGGAAACATGACTTTAACTTCACTACATTTGAAAGTCAAACATCATTCTTTTCACTCCTATCAAGGTTTTCAAAAGTCGTTATATTAAGCAGCTTTGGAAGTCAGTGGATGATTTTTTTGAACACTGATCAGTTGATGGCAAAATAGAAAAAGGTGGTTCCTCGGCGCAGTGTGCCATACTTAGAAAGTATGTTGTAGATTTCAGAAATTATTTGATTTGTTTTGTTTTAAATGTTTGCATTGTTTACTTAAAACGAACTATATCACAGCCTTCAAAAACTTGTCCAACCTGCGGAAGCATATTGAGTTATGTCAACTTTTAATTTCTGGTGTTAGCTTCAAATTGACTGTGCTTTTAGAGCTAAAGTTTCAGTACGAAATATGGTTGGTCATATTATTTTTTTATGGATTTGCCCACCATGTTGCCATAGCCTTGTGGATACACTGCTAATGCATAGGTAAGATCCGACAACAATATTATCATGCAAAAGACGGAAACGCTTTCAGATGTTTTAGCATAATCTTGTCAAATAAACATAATGTAGAAATCTTTCTTTTCTAGTATGATTTTGACTTTGAAAAGAGCTTTGTAACTTTTAATCAAGCATTTAAATGAGTTCAAGGTAGTAGTGCCATGCTAGCATGTCAGATGAAGCATCATGGCTGCCTTAAACCACCGTGATGGTACAGCGTGCATTCATACAACAATGCAACAATAATAAAACAAAGCGTTGACTTAAAAATAATTTGTTCACTGGGGCTTTTCCTTGACTGTATTTTATTATCTTATTTAAATTATGTGATTTTATTTTTGGTTGGGCCTGTCAGGGTGAGAGAATCTTTGAGATAATTGAGGAGTGTATTTTTGGACGCGCACTCAGACAAAAGTTTAAGACACCAGGATCGAGGACGTAGGCTGTTGTAATTGTACACCTGTATGACTATAGGTGTGTTTGGATGCTCCATTCCGTTAAGGGTGGAAATACACTAGGAAGCCAGGGGTTGCTGCTAGTGTAAATCAAAAACTGAGGCTCTCTGACTCTTCCGTTCAGATAGGGTTGTTGTTTTTTCTGTGTATTTCTCTCCTGTAAAGCACTTTGTAAACAATGTTTTAAAAGGTGCTAAATACATAAAGCTTTACTTTATTACTTACTCTTTCATTTTCCTCTCCTGGTTAAATAAAAAGTGTCAATCTGTGCTTAAAGAAAGAAAAAAGGCCATCACTGTTAAAAGGAGCTGTCAAGTGAATGAGGACATTTAAAGGTATAGTTCACATAAAAGTTGTATGACGGCATAAGGTCCAGTATGACTTTCTTTCTTCTGTGGAACACAAAAGAAGAAAAAAATGTATATAAAATATACTTACGCATTTGACCATTCTTCTAGAAGCGCATTTGTGAGGTCAGGCACTGATGTTGGACGAGAAGGCCTGGCTCGCAGTCTCTGCTCTAATTCATCACAAAGGTGTTCTATCGGGTTGAGCTCAGGACTCTGTGCAGGCCAGTCAAGTTATTACACTAAAAACTCGCTCATCCATGTCTTTATGGACCTTGCTTTTTGCACTGGTGCGCTGTCATGTTGGAACAGGAAGGGACCATCCCCAAAGTGTTCCACAAAGTTGGGAGCATGAAATTGTCCAAAATGCCTTGGTATGCTGAAGCATTAAGAGTTCCTTTCACTGGAACTAAGGGGCCTAGCCCAACCCCTGAAAAACAACCCCCACACCATAATCCCCCCTCCACCAAACTTTACGCTGGGCAGAATGCAGTCAGGCAAGTACCGTTCTCCTGGAAACCTCCAAACCCAGACTCGTCCATCGGATTGCCAGACAGAGAAGTGTGAATCGTCACTCCAGAGAACACATTAGGTCCCATGTTGTTTTGGACTCCATAAACTCTTCAAAATATATTTTCGTCTCTGAAGATGCTTGAACACAAATATCAATATAATATTAATATTGTAACTAGATGTCAGCTGAACCACCTGTGTTCTCTTCGCTCACTTTCCATGTGAATGTATTAGAACAAACACAGTTCAAATGCTTCTCGCCCACCACCGCAGCACAATCTGCTGTGCTATACAGTAAATAATCCGAGGACTATCAACATGTAGTGTGAGTCACATTACTATTCTCAGATAATTTTTCCGTGGCAACAGATCAACACTGATAGTGCTCTTTAACGCTTCTAAGAGAAGAGCGATTAAGATCTGACCTGGTTGACACAGTGGAGTGGCACTCTCATCAAGCTGTTTTTGTTAGTTGTGTAGGCACACATTTGCTGGCTGCATGTTGATACAGGAAATTAGAGGCAGAAGTTATTGTGAGAGGTGAACAAACATATGTTCCTGCCATTCAAATGTGTTAACCCAATGTAAATTCCAGTAAACTAATACTTGGTGCAAACATCAGTGTGTAGGCAGAGAAATAAGGGCAGAATCATCTGAACCCTCAGTTAACTTGAATCTGTCACTGGGACACCACATATCTAAATAGATGCATTCATAATTTAAACAGGAATTTCATGCATAAATATCACAGGTTGCCAAGTCATTTATGGCCTCCCCAGGGCCTCCCCTGTTAGCATATATAGAAATTATACACTCACCTAAAGGATTATTAGGAACAGCATACTAATACTGTGTTTGACCCCCTTTCGCCTTCAGAACTGCCTTAATTCTACGTGGCATTGATTCAACAAGGTGCTGAAAGCATTCTTTAGAAATGTTGGCCCATATTGATAGGATAGCATCTTGCAGTTGATGGAGATTTGTGGGATGCACATCCAGGGCACGAAGCTCCCGTTCCACCACATCCCAAAGATGTTCTACTGGGTTGAGGTCTGGTGACTGTGAGAGCCATTTTAGTACAGTGAACTCATTGTCATGTTCAAGAAACCAATTTGAAATGATTCAAGCTTTGTGACATGGTGCATTATCCTGCTGGAAGTAGCCATCAGAGGATGGGTACATGGTGGTCATAAAGGGATGGACATGGTCAGAAACAATGCTCAGGTAGGCCGTGGCATTTAAACGATTCCCAATTGGCACTAAGGGGCCTAAAGTGTGCCAAGAAAACATCCCCCACACCATTACACTGCCACCACCAGCCTGCACAGTGGTAACAAGGCATGATGGATCCATGTTCTCATTCTGTTTACGCCAAATTCTGACTCTACCATCTGAATGTCTCAACAGAAATCGAGACTCATCAGACCAGGCAACATTTTTCCAGTCTTCAACTGTCCAATTTTGGTGAGTTCATGCAAATTGTAGCCTCTTTTTCCTATTTGTAGTGGAGATGAGTGGTACCCGGTGGGGTCTTCTGCTGTTGTAGCCCATCCGCCTCAAGGCTGTGACGAGTGACGGTTGTAACGAGTGGTTATTTCAGTCAAAGTTGCTCTTCTATCAGCTTGAATCAGTCGGCCCATTCTCCTCTGACCTCTAGCATCAACAAGGCATTTTCGCCAACAGGACTGCCGCATACTGGATGTTTTTCCCTTTTCACACCATTCTTTGTAAACCCTAGAAATGGTTGTGCGTGAAAATCCCAGTAACTGAGCAGATTGTGAAATACTCAGACCGGCCCGCCTGGCACCAACAACCATGCCACGCTCAAAATTGCTTAAATCAAATTCTTTCCCATTCTGACATTCAGTTTGGAGTTTAGGAGATTGTCTTGACCAGGACCACATCCCAAAATGCATTGAAGCAACTGCCATGTGATTGGTTGATTAGATAATTGCATGAATGAGAAATTGAACAGGTGTTCCTAATAATCCTTTAGGTGAGTGTATATTCATAATATAATTTTCTGGTGCTATTTTTATGAAACCATTCAAGCTGTCTAATTTACTTCAAGATGGAAATGAATTACAAGGGACAAATGGGCAGTATTTTCCCTACTTTTACTGTGTAAGTGCAATATTTTTTTGGCCGGTGCACATCCAGAGGGAAAAATGTTGAGAAAGTGTGACAGTTCTCCCATAGTGCTTTGTGTAGAAAAAGTCAGACTTCCAAAAGCCATTTATCTTTATTACTTATGGGTCAAGTATCTCCTGAGTATGTCTCACAATAGGTTTTAAAGCATTTTACTTGAATGTGACAATATGAGTTTGACATCAGAAGGCATTAGACATCTCAATAGTAGCAAGTCTGGAAACTGGCCTAGAATAAAGTTTTGCTTAGCTCTGGTTTTTGCTCTTGCCCCTGAACAACCTTTAGTTGGACAGATTTATACATTAGCTCTTCATCTGATCCTGTTACAGTACTTAGGCACACATCCTCCCCAGAGCCAGAAACATAAGTGTGAATGGATAACTCTGTGCAGATTGATCTATAATTACAGAAGAGTGAAAATGGCAGACTGAACTGATCTCCCCTCTGTCCACACTGTAATTAAGATAAAATATATATATATACACCAATCACTTCAGCTTAAAGCCTGTGATCTGACAGAGTGCCAGGGGCATGTGCGCAGCAGCAGCAGCAGCATTATCTTTACCTCTAATCCAGAGGTTCTTTTCTGAGCTTGACCAAATAATGCTAGCATCCGTTTTGTATTTGTCTGGCAGATCTCTCCATTGGTGTGCTACTTTCATTTTCAGCATCCAGATTCCAGATGTTAATGATTAAAGTGAAATAAGACACGTAACATTAAATTAGGCACACACTGCAACCAAACTGTGGTAAACAAGAGAGGACTCATTGAGTTTTATGAGTGGTTATAATGTTTATGCAATTTAGCAATGCTGTGCTCAGTGTCACGTTAGTGTAAGAGTTATTCATTAAAGGCGACAACCTGTTTTATGTTTCACAAAGCATCAGCACTCCTAAAAAGGTCATTTTGCAATGTTTTAAGGTGCTTCACAAATGAATAACTTTTATGGGACTTTGCTGAAAGGGCCAGGATATGAATGTGTTGTGCACACAGCACATTAGTATAGATACAAAGTGAGTTTGATTAAGGGGGTGATTTTGCTGCTACCTAATGAGCGGTAATAAGGATTAAAACAACCTTTCTGAACATTAGCACAAAGGGGAATAAACTCATTTGGCAAGTCCACATCACACATCAGTCAAATATTAATATTAAAAGAGTCTAATTGTCTCTATACCCAACTATAATGGACTTCAGCTAGGGAAATTATTTCCTTTTGTTTGGTCACACTCACAGCGATCAAATAATATTTTACACTAGGTCTTATTCACTTAAGTGAAATAAAATGCATGAACCTTGCATAAGCTGGTTTATAACTCAAACTCCCAAAAGTAGTATGCTATAGGGCCATATGGAGCCTTTAGTACAGTGACAAAAGATTTTCAAATGTCAAAGGCACATTAACATGCTTGCTATCTGTCTATTGCTGAAGAAATGGTATTGAATAACAACTTGAAACCCCTCCAAACCGAGCCAGAACACATATGTCCTCTGATCCCATGAGGTGTGTGAAACTGGAAGAGTTACAGTAATGTAAGAGAGGAGGAGATCTGTCCCTCCAGACCCAACGAACAGCCTGAATTCAACGAATTCAGCTTTCTGAAGAAATAAATGTTTCTGAAGATATACATGTAGTAGCAGCTAACAAACTACACAAAATAAAAGCATACAAGACTTTTAACTGAACTCAGCAAGGCAGAGTCTGATGCTGCTGTGAATTAATTTAACATGCCATTTACACTGCAGATAAAAAGCACTTCCTATATAAAATGTTGTTTTTAAGCTGCTTTAACTATGTAGAGGCAGCACTTGCGCTCTCCATCCACACAGACTTGAATAAGCTGTAAAACTCTGACTGCAGGCCACTCTCTTAATTGGTCCGCCTATTATGTTTTTGAACAAGCCCTTGAAGATTTGTTGAAGTTAATATTTTATAGCCAACATTCTGCAAACTCCAACCAACTCTTGAATTAACGAGTTGAGACAATAAACCAAAGACTTGCCAACAGCAGCTAATGGCTGAAAAGCATTAAAGAAAGCTACATCAGCAAGATACTGCCAATTTAGAAATGGAGAAGGTGAGATGAGAGACTGTGTGCACAGGCAAGAGAGAGAAAGAAAAGTGTCAAGAGAAAATGCGTTTTTTTATTTATTTTTATTCCACTTAGTTCTTTCCAATTCTTAGAATTTTAGTCGGCATTAGGTGTGTAACGGTACACGTATTCGTACCAAACCATTTCAGTACAAGGATTTCGGTACGGTGCACATGTGTACCGAACGGCTCTGAATGCAATCTTTAACAGTTAACAGTCGGTTTTGTTTTAAGCTCGGAGCATACTTCAATGCAAGTTCCCACACGAACATATTAAGTATTCAGTCCATTTTATCACAAAATAAAAAACGATAAATGCGGTTTGACGCTCTTTAATGTGACGTGACTGATCACTGTACAGGCACGTCAGTTCAAGCATACCTCGGTTGTAACGAGTGGTTATTTCAGTCAAAGTTGCTCTTCTATCAGCTTGAATCATTGGATTCAAATGGATTGTAGGGCGATAGAAGATCCATTAGATACACTGGAGCTAAACCATTTAGGGCTTTATAGGTCAGTAGCAATACTTTGTAATTGATACGGAACTTAATAGGTAACCAGTGTAGAGATGATAAAATTGGTGTTATATGATCATATTTTCTTGACCTAGTAAGAACTCTAGCAGCTGCGTTTTGGACTAACTGTTTGTTTATTGAGGATGCAGGACAACCAGCTAATAAAGCATTACAGTAATCTAATCTCGAGGTCATAAATGCATGAACTAACTTTTCTGCATCAGAATTAGATAGCATGTTACGTAGCTTAGCAATGTTTCTAAGGTGGAAAAATGCCGTCCTTGTAACATATGAAATATGATTTTCGAATGACAAGTTGCGGTCTAATATAACACCCAGGTCTTTTACTGTAGTGGATAAAGTGACAGGACATCCTTCCAAAGTAAAATTGTATTGTGAGAGGTTTTGTGGGCAGTTTTTTGGACCAATAAGTAATACCTCCGTTTTATCTGAATTTAATAGCAGAAAATTACACGTCATCCAGTATTTAATATCTTCAACACACGCTGTCAGGTTAGATAATTTAGCATTTTCATCCTGTCGTGATGAAATATATAATTGAGTGTCATCAGCATAACAGTGGAAATTAATTCCATGTTTTCTTATAATATTACCAAGTGGCAGCATATATATTGAGAATAGCAGAGGGCCTAACACGGATCCATGCGGAACCCCATAGTCTACTGACGTCATCTTTGATTTTTCCCCATTTAGACAAACAAAATGGTAGCAGTCTGATAAGTACGATCTAAACCAGTTTAATGCCTGTCCCTGAACACCAATATAATTTTGAAGTCGATCTATGAGTATTTTATGATCTATAGTATCGAATGCAGCACTAAGATCGAGTAGAACTAGTATTGAGATACAGCCTTGGTCAGAAGCTAGAAGTAAATCATTTGTGATTTTAACGAGCGCAGTTTCTGTGCTATGATGCGGCCTGAATCCTGATTGAAATTTTTCATAGATATCATTTTCTTGCAAGAAAGAGCACAATTGAGCGGACACAACTTTTTCTAGTATTTTAGACATAAATGGAAGATTTGAAATTGGTCTGTAATTTGCTATGTTATTATGATCTAATTGTGGCTTCTTAATGAGAGGTTTTATGACTGCCAGCTTGAATATTCTTGGAACATGACCTAAAGATAAAGACGAGTTAATAATAATGAGAAGAGGCTCTTCCACTACAGGTAACAACTCTTTCAGTAGTTTAGTGGGTATTGGATCTAATAAACATGTTGTTGGTTTAGATGCAATGATAAGTTTATTTAGCTCTTCCTGTCCTATAGTTGTAAAGCGGTGTAGTAGTTCTTGAGGGGCGATAATTGCGGTCGAATCATAAGACATCATTAAAGATTGTACATTTACAATTTTGTTTCTGATGCTTTCTATTTTCTCAGTGAAGAAATTCATAAAATCATTACTACTAAACTGTAACGGAATATTTTGATCAGGCGATGCTTGTTTATTTGTTAGTCTAGCCACGGTGTTAAATTAAAAACCTTGGGTTATTTTGATTATTTTCTATTAGTTTGCGGAGATGCTCAGCCCTGGCTGCTTTTAGGGCCTTTTTATAACGTGACATACTATCTTTCCACGCGATTCTAAAGACCTCTAAATTAGTTTGTTTCCATTTACGCTCTAAGTTACGAGTTTCTCTCTTGATAACATGTGTAGCACTGTTGTACCACGGTGCTTTAGTTTTCTCTCTAACCTTTTTTAATCTAATTGGTGCAACAATTTATAATGTGCTAGAGAAAATGGTGCTCATACTGCTAGTCATTTCCTCTAGTTCATCTGTTTGATTGGGTTCACTGAGCAGCTGAGACAGATCAGGTAAGCTATTTGAGAATCTATCTATAGTGGTTGGAATGATTGTTCTGCCTAGTCGATAACGTGGCGCAACATGACAGATTTCAGCAGTATGCAAGTTACCATGTAATGGTCAGTGACATCATCACTTTGCGGTATAATGTCTATATCGGTTGGGTTGGTTCCATGTGATATAATTAAATCTAGTGTGTGATTAAGACGATGAGTGGGACCAGTGACGTTTTGCTTGATCCCAAAGGAGTTTAATAGATCTGTAAACGCAGCCCCTAATGCATAATTTGTGTTATCTACGTGTATGTTAAAATCTCCAACAATTAATGCTTTATCGACGTTGACCAATAGATCTGAGAGAAAGTCTGCAAACTCTTTTAAGAAATCAGCATAGGGCCCTGGAGGTCTATACACAGTAGCCAAGGCTAGAGATCTTTCTTACATCTAAGAGCGTAACATTTAGCACTAGTACTTCAAACAAATTAAACCTGTGACCTGTTTTCTGAGTGACATTAAGAATATCTCTATAGATTGTTGCAACACCGCCGCCACGACCAATCAGACGGGGCTCATGCTTATAACAGTATCCTGGCAGAGTAGACTCATTTAGACCGAAATAATCATTTGGCTTAAGCCAGGTTTCAGTAAGGCAAAGTACATCGAAACTATTATCTGTGACCATTTCATTTACAATAACCGCCTTAGGTGTGAGCGATCTAATGTTTAGAAGACCTAGTTTTAGAAATTGTTTTTGTTCACTAATATTGAGATTTTCTGGTTTAATCACAGTTAGATTTTTCCTAGATCCTACAGTAGATTTAATGTTTGACCTCACTAAACGAGGAATAGACACAGTTTCTAGATAATGTTCTACATTGGTACTTATGTCAATTAAGTTAGGACAGCAAAGACTGTGATCTGGACTTTGACTTACTAGTCATATGGTGGTGTGTAACGCCCTGGAGATGTTGTCCGACAGAAGAGCCGCTCCGATTCTGCTGGGGTGAAGGCCATCAGGACGGAAGAGCCTAGGTCGCTCCCAGAACAGATTCCAATTATTTACAAAGAGCAGCTTCTGTTCATTACACCATGACATTAACCATTCATTTAGAGCAAATAATCTACTGAACTTTGAATGTCCTACTCGGTACGTGGGAAGGGGTCCAGACACGACGATCGTTGCTTCAGGCGATGTTCTGCGCACCGTATCTACCAGAGTCTTGTAGTTCTTCTTCAGAACCTCCGTCTGCCGCAGCCTGGTGTCGTTCGTTCCCGCGTGCAACACGACAGCTCCGATGCGCTCGTCACCGTTCAGGATCTCGGGAACGTGCGCAGCGACATCGAGAACACGAGCACCAGGAAAGCAGTGAGTGATTACCTTGCCTTTACCTGAGGTAGCGTGGACATGCCGGACGATGGAAGTACCGATGACACAGCGTCGCGTGGCGTCTCGCGAAGAGGGGAGAAGCGGTTCCGGGTGGAGATCTCGAAGACAGGGAGGGGAGGAGAGGTCCTAGCTCTGGTCCTGGCTTGCGTCTTCCGCTGTGGAAAAACCCAGGGTCCCCGTTGCTGTGTCGGTGCCGGAGTGAACGAAACCAGGGATGATGATCGTGTCCTGGGTGCTTGTGTCCTGTGCAAAGAAACACACGGAGTAGACGAGCTCAGAGTCAAGCGGTTACTAACCACTGACTTGTGCGCATCGGCGCGTGATGTTTCAAGCGCTGATCGTCGCTCTCTCAGCACGGCTTGTCTGTCTAGTAGGTCGCAAATCTGCTTCTCCAACGACTCCAACTCCAACTGCACCGAATGCAGCTCGAACGTGTCCTTGCCTGCACTCAAAGGTAACATTAGACACACATCCGAGTTATTCGCCATTGTAGCGGATGTGCTACGATGGCAAATTGTAGGTTTCAGTGGTGACTAGTGTAAATAAGTTACCACGCGTGCAATGCTAGCGGGCTACGGCTAGTAGTGCAAGTTCGGATATAAGTTGCGATATCAAAGCAATCCAATTGTTTTTTTTATAGAGAATCGTATCGGAGATATATTCACACGCTGTAAATAATAGAAAATATTCGTTTGTAAGCGAGTGTTAAGGAGAAAATCAAGGATTATGAATCAATAAATGCATTGAAGTGCATTCAATTGCCATGTGATTTGGTTGATTAGATAATTGCATTAATGATAAATTGAACAGGTGTTCCTAATAATCCTTTAGGTGCAAGTACCATTTTGATGAACAATAAGATTTTTTTGTTTTTGGGTGAGTAAATTAACAGCAAATGTAAATTTTTGGGTGAACTATCCCTTTAAAAAAAGAGTACTAGGAGAGAATATATCATTCATTCAATAGAGGGAAAAACATGACAAAAATTGCGTATATACCCTATACAGATAAATCTATTGCCAAGTAAATGCATGCAATGCATACACTACCATTTAAACGGTTGGATTTTTTTTAAATCAAATGTAAAATGTAATTTATTCCTGTGATGGCAAAGCTGAATTTTAGCACCCACATACATAAACACTATATAGAATAAATTATTAAATTACATTGCGGCTCAAAACATAGTATTTAAACCGCTTGACCTAACTGCACTGATCTTTCTATAAAGGGAAAGCTCACACTACAGCAATCATCCAAGCTGTCACTCCAAAAGGTGCTGTGTATCCCTGTGAGACAATCCAAGTGCTCACACTTCACCTTGATTAGTCCACATTGCTGTAATTCAACTTAATATATTTTAATGGTTGATGGCATTTGCTTGGAGAGCAGCATCAACAAGTGTGTAATTATCTCCATAATTAAGCTGCCAAAACACACGCACTGCCAGAGCACCTCTGAAACAGTGAGTGCTCTGTTCATTAGCATCTCTGTAAGCTTATTAATCATCTAACAGGCAATTAGCAAGCCGTTACCATTCATGCCTGCTATGTAAATATATTCATGTGTTAATTTTTCCCTCTGATAATATAGAAAACATTATGAAAATTTATCTGTGTTGTTAAAGGCAGAACAACGGTACTGCAAAGATAAGCTAAATAAATTTGTTATAAGAAAAAAGGATCAACAATAGGGGGAACAATTAACCTGACAGTCGTTGGCTCACCTCTGAGGCCCTTTATGAGCTGTAGTTATGGCCTCCACCAGGCTTCTGTTGGACAGATCACGCAGCTTTATCCTTGCAGGAGGCTACAGGTGATAGACAGTCCTAAAGCCACTTACTACTGCAAGCCAAGCTGCACCTCTGACACTAAAAATGAATAAATAAAACACTCAACCAAAACAACCAGGCATAATGAATCACAACACAGGGCAGCAAAGCTTTAACACTCCATTAGTAAATTAAAGCACTGCCCCGAGCTGCCCTTTGAGTCACATCTTAGTCCTCATGGAGGACGGGAAATGGAGTGTAAATGGGATTTTCCACTAGATTCAAACCAAATTTGAGCGAGACCCACAAATAACACATACATCATAAATTTCATGCAGGCTCAGCCAGAAGCCCAGGTCCCTTCGGCCTGTGTTGTTAATGTGATGTAGTCTCTGAGAGGACATTATGTCAAGCGTTTCAGCGGTCTGTGGTTCAGGGCTCTGGGACAAACCAAGCTGGTGAAGTTGTGGGGAGATGATGTTCCATGAAGACTAGTAAATTGCTTGTATTTTTACACCATTATGGTGTTATCATATTTGAAGAAGTGACGTTCAGCAGGGTAGTTTATCATCTACATGACAGCGAAAGGGACAAAACACATGAACTCCTCAGTTTTTAATGAAAAAAAACATTTAACACTGCGGAACGCTGACAGACACAGAGGCACAGTGGACTATTTATCAGAGGTTCACAGAACGTTTCAAAGAGGGACGACAGACATACACACGAACGCCCTTCGATTTGGATGAGAACGTGGAGTCACTCACCAGATGGTTTAGCCATTTCTCTCTTCCCAAATGGCTGAAAATGGCTCTTTCCCACTCGACTCTGGCAAAAGAGCGGCCACCATGTGCGTCCTAATCAACAGCAATACAAGAGGCATGTATATCTGAATATGCGTGACTGCACCAAGCTTTATGCGGCCCAGATGTGCCCTCTTCCCCCTAACTGAGGTGATGTATAGAGACTTGGCTTTAGAGAGACACTATGAGGAGCTGATCTGAAAAGCAGCCCACATCTGAAATTTCAAATGTTGCTCGCCAGACCTACTTAACAGGGTGAGCTTCCAAATTCTTCAGTGTGGGGAGTTTAACAATGCAGGCTTGCCAAGGACGAACATTACCGCATGCATCCCAACTCAAAACACATATATCTTAATTTCTTCGGCATGTGATGTGAGTTTTCTGTGGAAGAGAAATCTATGTGTGGATAGACACGGAGCATTCGATTACGCTCAATCCGTGTGCTCCTTCGGGCTGCTGTTAAGAACAGTCGATGACTGAAGCTCTTTCAATTACAGCTAGTTTCTCTCCTCGCTAATTACTGCCACTTGTGTTGATTTCTTCTCAAAAGGGCCATAATTTCTCTCCTCCTCAACCCCTCACTGCCACCCAATCAATTAACATGAGTAATACTAGGGCTATTAGATGACTGAACGCTGCCTCAGGAGGAAGTTTTGCCATCAGCAGGACGAATGATTGCTTAATATAGCAGACAGACTCAGAGGAAAGCTTACCACAGTACAATCCGCTGAAATCAATAGCAGCAGTCAGCCTATATTGTTTCAAATGAGGAGAGCCAAGCCACGATAAAAGCGTTCAATAGTCTGGGCTGCTGAGATGCTGAGCAGGCATTAAGCTCCGGTGGCAACAGGGACACATTACTCTCTTTGGGCGGACACTCTGCACCCTCTCCAAAAGCTCAATCTCTGGTGCTGAACACATGCATGCACCAAAAGGAAGCGGATCTTAGTGAGGCTCTAGGGACATCTTCTGTGGTGAGGACAAACATGCTGAGTTGTTGAGTAAGTGTGTTTTGTTTATTTTGATAAAAGTAGACAGTGGGTTGTTGGGACAGCTGTTTTTAATCTGCCATATGGCAGGTTATCAACACCATCAATGGCCGTATTGTTCTTTTTAAGGCCAGTTATAATAAGATAGTTTAAAGATGGCTTTAATCTCGTCTCTTTGTTAAGCCACTTTATTACACTGATTGCTGAAATACATCCGTTTGGTCAGAACAGTATTCAGCGGTCAAATATAACTGTTAAACTGTACGTTTAAATGTTGTCCCTGGCAATCAATCTCCTACTCTGTGATATTCATGCGTGCATAATATTTACACATATATTTCCATATGTTTGTTTTTTTTCTTCACGTCAACCTTTTAGGCTTCATTTTGAGGTAATGACCGGGCTGATTTGGCAGTGGAGTCCGCTGGTTCCAGACCCTGTGACCTCTCTTCATCTCTCATATCAAGTTGCTCTTATCTACAGACCAGTGCAGAGAGAATGAAAGGAGAGAGGGATCATTTAAATCAACAGCAGCTGATCACTGAGCAAATTCACATTTTTCTCATTCTCTGTGCATGCGATTCAGAGCTTACAGAACACAGACTTTCCACATAGACAGTCAGGAACAGGAATCAATATATAGGTTAAAGGTCGGAGTAAAACAGTTACTTGATTTATTTATAGATTAATAGAAATTAATTCTATTCAAATTAATAGAATATCATATGCATGATATTTTATGTTGTTTTCATGATAAGAGGCAGTAATATTCAGGAGATAAGATTTATCTGTTTTTTTAACACACAATACCATGCTTTAAAAGAACATATGAATGCTAATCTAAAAAGCACAGCCTAACGACAAGAAGATTGAATTGATTTAAGACCATACATGTATGGTACAAAGCTTTTTTTGAAGTGATGCACAACATGCTTATTCATTCTTATACAATTAACTGCCCTTGCCTCATGAGAAATTATCACAGCTAGTATTCTCACTTATATACACTTCCATACGTTATATTGCTAACCAGAATGATAATTAATTGTATTATGCAGTTTTGCTTTGTAAATTACAGGCGATGTAAACTTGATGTAGCAGCCACTGAACACTCGTCAGCTTTTACATCACTTCATAGCCCTGAATATCTTCAAAGAAACAAAGCAGCTGACACATAACAAAATATTGCTATGTGTTGCTGTGCAAGACTCTTTTGATCTCCCACATCTCTCTTTGCAGTGAAGTCTTCCTCAGAGATTTGCATTGAGCATTAAGATTCCAGAAGCGTCTCCCAATCTCTTCACTCCTTGTAGGGTCAGAGAAATCAAAGCGGCACACATCAGACGGATATCAGAGCAGGACTCATGGATTAGTGCCCATGGGTTCCTGGCACTAATTAAAAAAGAAGTGGGAAAAAGGTTCCCATCGGCTCCCGGTGGACACGGCACGGAATGATTAGCTGCAGGTGATCGATACATCCCACCAACCCATCACACGTGTACTACAGGGAGTCGGAGAGCGTAGACAAGCCTCATCTGGATTCTAAATAAAAACAAGCAAGTGTGCTTGGCAGAGAGGAAGGATCAATTATTTAACTTTTGCAGGGGAATGGAAAGAATGAAATCTGAAGCAAACAGAGAAGCCTTGAGATGGGCTGTAAAGGCAGATCAGGTAGAGTGCTGCTGTAAATAGGCCCTTTACGCTGCCTGATGACACTGATGTTTCTGTCTGTAGATACACGAGTATTAATGGGGAGCTCAAGTAGAATCCATTAGAGCAGCTTCCTGTGCAAACATTATAGACAGCTCTCCAGTGATGCAGTTAGGCGGCTTAGTTTAACCCTCATGGGAATATTTTAAGAATTTCTTCCAGTCATGTAATACATCTCCAGACAATCAAGCATATATTATATATTCACACACACACACACACACACACACAGAAAAACACACCATTTAACTGTGTAGCTAATAACACCGTTGTACATGTTCTTCCTAGCAAAGCACAGGGCTGTAGGTTACCGTGGTAACATGCCAGGGTTTAGATGCTCCCCCCTGCTGTTAACAGCATGGATCTTCTGAGCAGACAACAATGAGGCAGGTAATTTCCTCTGGCCCCCTGGAGTGCCTATCATTGCTCTTTACTGCCTCCTACACATCTCAAAACAAAACTTATACGCTCATGCTGAAAACCAAAGAACACCTGCATGCACAGCACTGTGCTAATTAGCTAACAGGCATTTTACAGGGAACGATACGAGAGGAGTCAACATGTCATAGAGCGACGTTGGCAAAAACAGTGGTCTGTTCCCGCCCGTGCTAAAAGTGTTTCCAGAAACATCAGGCCTAATTTGCCTGTAAATAATTGATTTGCTATCGTTCGGGTCCCATTGGAGACCCTCACTTTGTCAGTAGACTGCGAAGCTGCATCCACTGAAAATTAGCCTTTCAAATGTGTCTAACCTCCCAGTCGATGGACATCACACACACAAATACACATTCACACAAGCACACAGCATGCACAGCAAACATAGCTGCTTTCTCTTTTCATAGCTTCCCGTCAGAAATAACCTTCAACTAACCTTTAAACCATACTGAATAATTTAGATCTCATTTTCATATCAATGTAGGAGTCAAGCCAGGCAATTATCTTTTATCTGTATATTTCTCTGTCAGACCAAAGCATTATAAAGTTTTCCCAAGTGGGCCTGGAGAGAGAGAGAGAGAGAGAGAGAGAGAGAGAGAGAGAGAGAGAGAGAGAGAGAGAGAGAGAGAGAGAGAGAGAGAGAGAGAGAGAGAGAGAGAGAGAGAGAGAGAGAAACGAAGAGGAAGAAAGCATAGTGCGCTCCACTGTTATCTTAAGACATTAATGATTGATGAATAATGCTATAGGTCTTATTGATGAATAAGACCTTTTGTGAAACACACACCTGCAGTTAAAAGAGGCCAGGCTGAAGAGAGAGAGTGTGCATCCTGAGTGCAGAGAGAAACTGTCAGATCACACATTCAATTAGGCCAGAGGAGCAGGTGTGTGTATAAGTGTTCCACCATTAATAGACAGTGACACACTTACAAGCCAATCCAAGAGCATAATGAGAAACATACCATTTAATTGACAGTGTCGAGGGAAACAGTATATAGGCATCTAAAATAAATAAAATGATTACAAAAAGAAAGAAACGGGTGTTCTAATGCGATTAGATTCCAGTGGAAAATTGATATGACTGCAATGTCCAGTCACATAGACTTTGTCTCAGAATGATCAATGATGATGGCATCATTTATTTAGCGCAGTCTGAGCTGTGGCCTAGTGATCAGCACACATGATCTGACATTACAGTGTTTGAGAGCAAACATAAGGTCAAATTTAGCTTGCATGATTTTTCTAATGCTGCTCTTCCCCCTATCATCTCCTGTAGTCTATACTCTCCTATAGATAAAACTGGCTGTAGGAGCCAAATTAAGAGTATAGCCCTTTAACCCTGGGGAGGAAGTGGATATTGGCGTCACTGGCTTTGCCGGTGTTAGACAGGAGCATGCTACTTGAGAATACCAAGCCAATAGAGGTTTTTTTAATGGGAAGATAAGTTTTGGAATACCATGGTTTATCCTTTGTTTTGTTCTTTAAAAAAATTCTACTTTTTGATATCACATTTTTATATAAATCACACGTCATTCAGACAGCGACTTCAAAGTGCAACTTCATATTCACCAATAACTTCAACAGTGTGATTATATCACAGTGTGAGTCAACAGAACTAATGGTGCTGCAAGTAAATCTCCCTTGATATAACTTGCATACTTGGCTGTTATAAATGTAACATTGTGTGATTTTTCCATGATATGGCAGGATTTGACCGTTTGCCAAAGATCTTTCCTCAGTCCAAACAAGTCCAAACAAGGCTGGCCAAAAACAGGGCACTCAGAAATCATTATGATTACAACATCACACGTGAGATTGACCAATTTGCACTGATGACTTGGAGCACCTTTCCCTTGTCACTTTTGCATTTGCTATAGTTATTATCGCCGATGTAAATTCTCATCATTATTGTTTTGTTCCTGTTCTATGTGAAATGTGGATGGTATTTCACATTATACATGCATGATTTTGGAAACAATATACCTACTTGACTTTAAGGCGCTGACATTTGAGAGTATTTTACTTACAACAAAAAGAACATTTGGGAGAGGGTAAGAAAATGTAAGAATCTTTTTTTTTTAAAACACGCATTATGTTGAAATTACTTTAAAAAAAAAATAAAAAAAAGATACAATCACAGACTTTATGTGAATGTGGCGTAATGTAAGAGTATTCTTTTTAAAACATGCATTGTGTTTAAATTCCGATAGCACATGTACCCATGGGCGTGGTAGTGGGGGGAAAAGTGGACCTGACTACCCAGGGCCCCGTCTAGGGAGAGGGCCCTTTGAAATCCCATAATTAAAAAAACAAACAAAAAAAACAATTTTTTTTTTTTTTTTTTTGCCTAATTCGAAATAATTGGGCCCTCCAATTGATGTCATTATTTATTTCAAAATATATTGATAACACCAACTGAGAGAATGAACTCAGTGCCAGACACTCTGGACTCTGCTGTAAGTAAATTATGGGCCAGGCCAGCTAACGTCAGGTTGCCAACATTAACCAGTTTCAGAAACAACCAGTGGTTCTGACACACCAGCAGTAGCAGCAGCACTGGCCAGTTCTGGAGATGAGGCTGAGACTGAGAGCAGAAATGAGGAAAGACAAGGTGAGATCATTGCTCAAAGGGCAAGCTCGCTCCTTGCTTCCTAATTCTGAGTTGTTTACCTTAAATAAGTAAGCCTTTTGATTCAATGTGTGTGCTATTGCCTAGTGCTATTGGAGTGGTGGAAAGAGTGGCAGCACAGTGTAAAGTTACTAGCCCTACTATTGCTTATAATGTGTGATATATTCTCAAACTCCTTAATAAATGATCTGCCTATATTTCTGCACATGTAGATGTGCCTACCAATATCACTGTGTTCTCAAGTGCACACAGGTAATATTGATTTGAGCAATAAAGCAAATTATCATTTTTGTTTGGTGAAAAGCCCTAGCATTGCAGCACAGTGCTGTGCTTAAAAGCTATAGTCAATGCTCAATAAATTCATGATGTTATCAAAGCCAATGAATAGGGTTGCAAAATTCTGGGAATTTTCAAAGTTGGAAAATTTCCATGGGAGTTAACAGGAATATAAGGGAATTAATGGGAATTTACAAAACTGAAAGGTTATTCCTTTAACAGGGAACTTAAATATAGTTGAGGAAAATATATTGTAGCATAATCTTGGCTAAAACAAGCAGATTTAATGCAGCACACTTAAATATCTCTGCTATTAAATCACATGCACACTGCAGGGCTACTGAGGCCACGCCCCCTACATGCACAGTGCATTCCTCCATCACATGCACTGATGATTTCTTCAACTCTCAAGTACTGAGGACACACTTGAGCTTGCAAACTACATAAAGTGTAATGATGAGTAATATTTTACTCAACATTCATGTTTTTGTTATTCCGTGGAATAATTAATAGTTCAGTACAAGAGTTAAAGTTTTAAAGTTCTACTCTAAAATAAATCTGATAAAAGATCATGTTGTTTACATTGTTTTACTATTTAAAAAAATAATTTGATATTTATGTTTGGATATGATAGTTTGTTGAAATTATCACCAAATTCCAGTTAATTTCTATTAATTTCCTTTAATTCCCATCATTTTTGTGGAAAGTTTTCAAATTTGAATATTTCCAAAATTCCTCAGCTTAACTTCCCATGGAAAGTTTCTGGAAATTTACTGGAAGTTTACCGGAAATGTTCCTACCCTTTGCAACCCTACCAATTGATAGTTATGTTATCTTTGTACTTGTTCGTAATGGTAGATTTCAAGCTCTGTTAAGTGCCCTATTGTGGTTACTAGGACACTTGGTTGACAGCCTAAAGCTTAGTCCAAACTGTCAACATAACACGCAATGCTTGATCACATGTTTAATTATTTTTAGCGCTTTATCTTGCACTGAAATGGCTCTTGGAATACAAAGTGAGCTTGCTTTAACAAGTAGGTTGGTTTTTTTGTACGTTAAGAGGCTAATACCTATTTTTTGTGCTTGTTGATGTAGACAGTTCTGCACTTGATGCAGAAGACAAGGCAGGGTGGGAGTCTGATGTGAGAGAAGGTGAGCTCATAGAGGCAACTTTAAGTTATTACCAGGAATCATGTGCTGTAGCAGTTTCAACTGAAATGAGCAGCAGTCTACTATTATCATACTACTACATACTACCACACAGTACAATCCCCAGTGTTAAATTAACACTGCTCAGAGCACATTTGATTGGTTTCTGAGGGTACAGTTGTATCGTGTTCTCCTGTTCAAAAATAAAAGTGTTTTTCATTTAAAACTTGCATCAGTATCATGGATCAAAATGTTAGTACACAAACCCAATGTAGCCTAAGGTTTAAAGGTATTTGAGCACAAGTAGGCCAAATAGATTTAAACACTATTTATACTTGTTTATATTCAAATAATAAAAAAAAAAAATCATTCAAAATTGAATTTTCATTTTGCTAACCCGCATCGTAAAATGGCATGTGTAGGGGGCCCACTGACATTGAGAGTATACAGGGCCCAGAATTTGGTGCTACGCCCCTGCATGTACCTATTATAGTAATTACAATAAATGGATAATAACTAGGTACTAAACCTGAACCTAACCTTAACCCATGTAGTTACCTTAAACCACCCAGTCTTTTCTTAGGTAAGTACACTGCAAGTACACGTATAAGTGCGCATACTGTAAAATACAGTGCAATCGAAATTCCTTCAAAGAAGTTACTGGATAAATCCCAGACTTTACATGAATGTGGCACATTGCTATTTCACACCTGTGATGTTACATTCTTAACCGTTTTTCATGGAGCTCAACATTAAGTTACTGGAACTTTTGTTCTCCCGTTTGGCAGGACCTGAATAGTACTGTACTGAGGTCTTCCTTTCTCCACTGTGCAGTGCTCTCTTAATAAGGAAGCGAGTAATGATATAGCAGTTCCTTAGCCTTGTGTGTTGTGCGTTCACGGCACTGTTAATTACAGAGGTGCACACAATATGCAAGCACAAGGGAACAAAGCCAATAACATGCCCACATACACACACACACAAAAGCTCTTAAAAAACATATATACTTTAGCAGAGAAGTATAAATATCATCATGTGGTATTGTGGGTAATTAATTCTCTTGAATAAGGGAATATGGTTGCATATAAAAGAGGAATCAGAAAGGCTTGCTGTAGTGTTTGACTGCAGCTCCCTGCTGAGAGAGTTATAATAACCTCAGCCCAGCATTTTCTTGCCATAATAACACAATCTCTCTCTCTAATTATGGAAATTGGGTCCGACATTAGCATATCGAGCGGAGAGATGCTAAAGAGAATCTGGCAGCTGAATATAGTTGAATTTGGTGAAAAACAAGTATACGTGTTTGGCTTTCTACAAAGAACAAATAAAGATGTAAAAAAAATATATGTATATCATTATCCAATCCATCAGAGTGGAATTATTGGTAACACTTTAGAATAATGGTCATTCGTTAACATTAGGTAATGTATTAACTAACATGAACTAACCATGAGCAATACATAAGTTACTGTATTTGTTCATCTTTGTTAACGTTAGTTAATATAAATCCAGCTGTTCATGGTTTGTTCATGTTAGTTCACAGTGCATTAACTAATGTTAACAAGATTTTAATAAAGCATTAGTAAATGTTGAAATTAACATTAACAAAGATAAATAAATGCTTTATAAGTGCAGTTCATTATTAGTTCATGTTAACTTATGTAGTTTAATGTTAACTAATGACCATTATTCTAAAGTGTTACCAAATTATTGAGTGCTTGTGTGTAAACTGCATATTACTGGAATTGTTAGATATTTTAATATGGTAGTGGCAGACACAGAGCAAATCCAACCTTCTTCGAACAATCATTGCCATCACAGTTTTTTTTTTTTTAAAGGAGTAACTTCAACCATCTGTTTATAAACGCAAAGCTACATCAGGGGGTCCAAGCTGTGCTGTTTCAGCAAGTAAGGATCAAAGTATGGTGGAGACATTAAAAAGTAAAGTGTAAAGATAAATGACTGTAGTGTTTAGCAAGCCTGTAGACCACACACATTCACATGTTTCGAAACAAACTATTAAAGGAAGAAAACTTGAAGCAAAAATGAACAAAACATTTCCTACAAACACAGAAGGACAGAGAGAGATACTATATGGTTAATGGAATAAAACGATTGAGGAATAAATAAGAATGGATTAGAACAGAGAAATAAATATAGAATCAAAATAGACAGAAACATATAAATAAAGTTCAAACTTTCTCATAGCCATGTGCATATGAAAAAACTGTAAAGACCCAGAGTGTCATGGACTCTTATTTTTATATTTTGTTGTGTTTTTAGTTCCTGTTTCTCTGCTCTATTCAGTCCTGTGTTTAACATTAAAATCTATTTATAGGATTCCTATCCTTGCTTGTGGCTTATCCAGAAACATTACACAGAGACATAGGTTACCGTATAAACAAGACTGTCTGCCTACAAATTGTTAGATTATAAGTATAGGCCTATACTGTGATGAAAAGCGCATTTATACATTTAAAAGTGTGAAACACTGCACTGAGGAATGGAAAAGAATACAGGGTCTTGAGACGCATTCTTAAAATAAAAATTAAAAAAAGTACAGTGCTTATGTACATGATGTTGAAAAGAGACATGGTACAATGGTCCAATGTACACTACATTTCAAAGATTTTTCTATGTTCATCAAGGCTGCCATTATTTGATAAAAAAAAGTAAATAACAAAATATTAGTGAAATATTATAATTTAAACTGTTTTCAATTTTAATATTTAAAATGCAATTTATTCCTGTGGTGGCAAAGCTGAATTTTCTGCAGCCTTTAGGCTGTGTCGACCAAAGCAATTTTTTTTTTCCACGTCTAGTGTATTTTTCCAAATGTTTTTAATGGAAGTGTGGAGTTTTTAAAATGGCAGCAGCGTGACGAGGTGTTGAGAGACTATTTCGGCGTATTTTTCTGGTCGCCAAGAGTTGAAAGATGTTCAGCTTTGGGGGTAAAACACAGCACTCATCACTCACTTTTTACCCAGCCGCCCAATCACAATGGAGAAGGGCGGGAAAAATACTACACCAAACTAAGAGTCACATTCTGCTATATGACCAAATGACAACAACAAGCATCTCTCCTCATCCAAAACTAGTGCCAGAGAAAGTACATTACATTGTGTCAACATTTTTATATTCAGAACATACTGTAAAAAATATGGACGTGTTTCTGAAGAGCATTTTTAAAGCCTAAAGTCCGCCGTTGCCATCTTGGCAGCGCGCCACTCCAGGATAACAAAAAAAATGGGCAAAGAGGCAGGACGTGGGTAAAGCTGAGGTGCTTGGTTGCTGAAACCATGCCCACCTAGCTCGACCATAGTGGCAATCAAACTATCACTCAAGTGGCCACGCCCTTAATTATGCAGATCCTGAAGGCTTAACCCTCTATGGCATGACTTTTTATTTTTTGGGGGAAAAAATATTTCACCCCATTTTTTGGGAGCTTGGGGGTCCCTGATAATATATCCATCATAAAAAGTGTGATGGATATATGGAAGAAGGTGGCCTGGTCTGATGAATCATGTTTTCTTTTTCATCACGTGGATGGCCGGGTGCGTGTGCGTGGCTTACCTGGGGAACACATGGCACCAGGATGCACTATGGGAAGAAGGTGATGCTTTGGGCAATGTTCTGCTGGGAAACCTTGGGTCTCGCCATCCATGTGGATGTTACTTTGACATGTACCACCTACCTAAGCATTGTTGAGACCATGTACACCCTTTCATGGAAACAGTGTTCCCTGGTGGCTGTGGCCTCTTTAACTCTTTCACACTTTCACAAAGCACAAATGCTTCAGGAATGGTTTGAGCACAACAAGTTTAAGGTGTTGATTTGGCCTCCAAATTCCCCAGATCTCAATCCAATCGAGCATCTGTGGGATGTGCTGAACAAACAAGTCTGATCCATAGAGGCCCCACCTCACAACTTACAGGACTTAAAGGATCTGCTGCTAACATCTTGGTGCCAGATACCACAGCACACCTTCAGGGGTCTAGTGGAGTCCATGTCGAATGATATTAACCCTAGTCGAAGACGCCATGGGAATTCTCCTATTCTCGAATATACTGAAGTAAATGCAAAATCACGCAGTGCTACTACCCAGTCAAAACAGTGTCGAGACATCTCGCACGCTATTGGCTGGCCAGTGGGAACTGCATGAACCAATGGCAGAACAGCGTAATCTGAGCGAACCAATGGGCACAAAGCCCGCAAAGCTGAGCGTAAGAGCCCACGAAAGGGGCATATAAAAATACGCTGTAACTGTCAAAAACGTCAGGTTAAATCGACTGAAGCGACGATCACCCGAGTCAGCGCCATAGCACGGCCGTCTACGCAGTACTCCTTCCCTTATCTCAGGGAACCGAGGTTACGTCAAGTAACCGAGTACGTTTCCTTTCGAGCGGTCAGTTCGTACTGCGTCGAAGACGCCATGGGAACCTTTAAAATCCTGACGTGCTATGATAAGCGCAGTGACATGTACTCCCTCAAGTTTGAACACTAATTAGAAAGGGCTCAAGACTAGAGTTACTGACACATCGTTTATATATATAATATATATTTACACACGTATATATAAGTCTTATACTACTGGGCTCATAGAGGCCGGTAACTATAAGGAATGTGTAAGCATTGAAGCATATGAAGGCCCCAATTGCCAACTTATGATGGGGACGGGCTTACAAGGCCGTCTAATATTCGTTAGGCCGTCTTATTATTTTTTTATACAGTGAGGACTTGTGCCTGCAGTGCAGGGACATCCATACTGTAGAATCTGGTAAAAGTAGATGGTGAGGCCCAACCTGCCAATCTACAAATGTCACCCATAGAAACTCCACTAGACCACACCCAGGAGGAGGCCATGCCTCTGGTGGAGTGAGCTTTGACACCTATGGGGCATTGGATATGCTAACACTATCGCGTCCACTAGCCATCTGGCTAGGCTTTGTTTGGTGACCGGAAGTCCTTTAGTGCGGCCACCAAAACGTACAAAACGCTCCGACTGTCTAAATTGGGAGGACCGCTCAATATATGCTCTAAGCGCCCTAACAGGAGTGTAGACTTTGAGTGTGGATGGAGTGTGTCCTGCATCCAACATCTCTTGTAGAAAAAAAACGAGAATCTGTGATATCTCGCATGACACTGGGTTAAAGTTCCTGACTGAACACCAGTCAGAGAACACTGACCATTTAAGGGCATAGAGACGTCTAGTAGACGGAGCTCTAGCTTCACTGATGATGGTCAAGACACTCAATGGGAGGTTCTCGAGCCCCCCTTGAGTGGCCAACATGCAACGCCCACCATTTTGGAGTGGAGGTGCCAGATTGTTCCGTTCGCCTGAGAAAGGAGATCTTTCCTCAGGGGAACTGGCCATGGGGCTGCTGATAGTAATTGAATCAACTCGGGAAAACTAACAGGACTGTGTGCTCGCATTCCCTGATCCTTTTTCAAATCTGGGGAATTAGCAGTACTGGTGGAAAAGCATAAAGTATGCAGCTGGGCCATCCTTGCTCTTTGAAAAATAGATTGGGCAATGACCGTTGTCTTCGGAGGCGAAGAGGTCGACCTCTGCCCTCCCAAAAACACTCTGTATCATTTTAACCGTTTAGGAATGGAGGGCCCATTCCCCCAGGGACACGAGGCCCCCGGAGAGCATGTCTGCTCCCTGGTTCAGTCTCCCTGGCACATGCACTGCTTTCAGTGAATGTAATTTGTCTTTTGCCCATAGGAGATGTCTGACCTGTTGGTTGAGCCATCTCGACCTGAGCTCGCCTTGGCGATTTATGTAGAAGACCACAGTCGTGTTGTCCGTGTGGACTAGAACATGGTGACCTGAGAGACGTTGTTAAAAAAAGTCTCGAGGGCTAGCACTACTGCCAGCATTTCTAGGCAGTTTATGTGCAACCGTGACTCCGTGCTCGATCGTGAGCCGAAGGCCGGTTTGCCCTCGTACAGAGCGCCCCAAACCGAGTTGGAGGCGTCCTCGGTGACCACCATCCGTTTGGAAACTTTTCCCAAGTGATCACGGGGCCAGGGCTTTGACACAGCCGCGGCCCACTTTGATCCATGTGCATCATACCCAGCGGAAGTACTGGAGAAGCTGATGCCATTAAGCCTAGCATTCTCTGAAATTTTTTTAGGGGTCTGTTGGTTCCCATTTTGAATGAACATGCAAGCTGCTGTGTAGTCAGAGCGCGTTCGTCTGATAGCCACACCCTCATTTGGGCTGAGTCTAAAATTGTTCCCAGGAAGGAGGTTCTCTGCCTGGGAAGCAATGAGCTCTTGGCTGTATTTATTCTGAGACCCAGGCATTCTAGATGGCTGAGTAGCACAGATTTTTGAGATTTTATTTCTTCCTCCGACTGGGCCAGTATGAGCCAGTCGTCGAGGTAGTTCAGAATGCGCATTCCCGCTTGTCTTAAGGGGGAGAGAGTTGCATCCATGCACTTCGTGAAAGTGCGGGGGGCCAGGGACAGGCCAAATGGCAGGACTGTGTACTGATAAGCCTTCCCGTCGAACGCGAATCTCAAAAACGGTCTGTGATGTGGGATAATTTGGATATGAAAGTAAGCATCTTTCAGATCCACTGAGAAAAACCAGTCCATCGGGCGGATTTGCGCGATTGAACAAGTTTTTTTTTTTTTTTGAACTCGCCTTTATGGCGGTAGAATGCAGGGGAGCACGCATTAAAAGCGGACTCGTAGTTTACATTCATTGCATGAAAAACATTCAGAACAGTATTTTTCTCCCTCACCGGAACAAAAACGGGCCGTGGGGAGAACTCGGAGTTCTGGGAGGCAGACCGGCCTGGGCGGGACTCAACCCTCCTCTCTTCCTGATCAGCCTGTCAGGGCTGCTTACTGTGTTCAGTTTTGTCAGCATTCTGAAAACAGTTTGATGAGGGCTCTGTTCAGATGTCCGCTGGTTGGTTTGTGTTTATGACACTGTGTGGACAGCACTTATGTGTAGCGGCGCACACTTGTAGTGGGCAGGCGCTCTACATATAGAGCACTCTCGGCGTGAGCTAAAGAGCGATAATCTGTGAGAACAGTGCTTATGTGCAAGGTGCACGTATTTTAGTAAGGTTGTTGTTAAAAACAGCATTGGTGTACAGGCGAGCGTGTTTGACAACAGGCTAGTTGACTGCAATATTTACATCTCCAGTCGCCTGAACCGAGAGGATTGAGAGAATGTAAAGGAAGTCTGTGGTGGTAATCCAGCCACAGCAGGACTTTTGAGTGGTTCTATAGCGCTGAATTAACAGTGCTTATATATAGGGGTACACCCTATGTAGGGGACACACTGCCTGCAGTCATAACAGAGGAAAGAACTCTTAATTGTTTATTAGGCCATTATTACGTTTTGTGTACAGGCGTGCATGTTTTATAACAGGCTCGTTTACTACACTGTTGAACCTCTCCAGTCGCCTGAATAGGACTTAGAGAAGTGATAGAGGGCTTGGCCGCCATTCACTAAATTGAGACTCACTGAGAAACCTGTGAGAGCGGGGCTTGAACCCGGCAACCCTGTGTGCGAAAGTGCACCGTACCAGCAGAGAGAGCGACTATGACGCAAGTCGTGTTCTCGACGGTGTTTTGGTGTGTAGGGCGTGCATGCTTCATAACAGGCTCGTTTACTACACTGTTGAACCTCTCCAGTCACCTGAATAGAGGACTGAGAGAAGTGATAGAGAGTGAAAAAGGCACAGGGCTTGGCCGCCAATCACAACGCCATTATGCGCTAGACAGCGAGGCAGCAATGACGCAAGTCGCACTCTCGACAGTGAGCACGCGCTGGGAGAGAGAGAGGGCGCACGCGCTGCCGCTGTAGAAAGCGCGAGCTGCAGTGACAACAGTCTGTGACGTAAGCCGCGCTCTCAATATCTACAGCAGTCTGAGAGCGAGTAATGCGGGAAGCTCCGGCATTAGTTCGCTCGTCCACTCTGGCATTCGCTGTCCACGGCGCTTCTTAGTATGGCCCAAGTGAGAGAAAAGGAAGAGCGAGACATTGGTAATCGTGCGGATTCGTCTTCCTCATTGCCGCCGAATGAGACCAGGCCCTCGGTGTCGAGGGGAGGGAGCAGGTCCGATCGAGAGACCGGAAATGTCTCTCTGAGGCGAAGACGAGGCACGCGGGCACTGGGCCGACGTGAACTCACTAGCCTCGGTATACGCAACCCTCTTGCTCCGCCGTTCTTTCCCGCCGAGGCTCGGATGGAAAGGGGAATGGGAGAGCACGAGGGGCGGGGTCACGCTCTGAAAAGCGAACGGAGGGAGGAAATGGGCATACCCTCGCAGTGAGAGCAGCCGGACCCGGCGAGAGCAGCGTCCCCGTGGGCCTTGCCCAGACAGATCACGCACCTGTAGTGGTTATCCTCCTAGTGCAGGTAAGTACTGCACATGCCACACAAGCGATATGTTTCTCTCAGTATTGTACAGAAAGGATACACCGTAGTGTTTCACCAAAGAGCACAGGGGAAAGGCGTGACAGCTCGCGGGATCACTGGAGATTTGAGCGTGCTGAAAATACAGCAGGCCGCTGACTCTCGCAGGACGTCCGGGCTGGCTAGCTCGCTATTCCGCTGCAGGCTCGTCAAATCACACCAAGGTGGTGTTGTTCGAATTTATCAGCGAGGACCATAGCTCGTCGCTGAAGGAAATTAATCTGACGTTTTTGACGGTTACGGCGTATTTTATATGCCCCTGTCGCAGGCTCTTGTGCTCAGCTTCGTGGGCTTTGTGCCCATTGGATCGCTCAGATTACGCTGTTCTGCCATTGGTTCATGCAGTTCCCACTGGCCAGCCAATAGCGTGCAAGATGTCTTGACACTGTTTTGACTGGGCAGTAGCACTGCGTGATTTTACATTTACTTCAGTATATTCGAGAATAGGAGAATTCCCATGGCGTCTTCGACGCAGTACGAACTGACCGTTCGAAAGGGAACTGAATTCAGCTAAACCTGTAATAAAGACTGTAAAAAGATGGACTAATGAAGCAGAGCTGGACTTAGAAGCCTGCTTCGATTGCACTGATTGGACTGTTTTTGAAGCTGCTACCACTGATCTGGATGAGCTCACAGAGACTGTAACATCATACATCAGTTTCTGTGAGGATACATGCATTCCTACCAGGACATTCTTATCATTCTATGATAAACCATGATAAACCATGGTTTACTGGGAAACTCAAACAGCTTCGTCATGCCAAAGAGGATGTTTACAGAAGTGGGGATAAAGTCTTGTATAACCAGGCCAGAAACAGACTGATAAAGGAGATCAGCATTGCTAAAAGAAGCTACTCCGAAAAGCTGAGAAACCAGTTTTCTTCCAACGACCCAGATTCAGTTTGGACAGGCTTGAAGAATATCACCAATTACAAGTCACCATCCCCCCGATCTGCTGAGTATCAACAACTGGCCGATGAGCTGAATGCTTTTTACTGCAGATTTGAAAAGCCCAGTCTCACACCACACACCCGCTCTGATCTGCAATTCACACGTCCCCCACCACCCCCCTCCAACCCAAGCTTAAGGTCTGTGTGGAGGATGTAAGCAGAGTCTTTAAAAAAACAGAAGACTAGGAAAGCTTCAGGCCCAGACGGCATCTCATCTGCCTGTTTGAAAGCCTGCGCTGACCAACTGTCCCCAGTCTTCACGCAGATCTTCAACAGATCATTGGAGCAGTGTGAAGTTCCCTGCTGCTTCAAACGGTCCACTATCATTCCCGTCCCAAAAAAACCCAAAATCACTGGACTTAATGACTACAGACCTGTCGCTCTCACGTCTGTGGTCATGAAGTCGTTTGAAAAGACTGGTTCTGGCCCACCTGAATGACATCACTGGACCCTTGCTGGATCCTCTTCAATTTGCCTACAGAGCAAACAGGTCTGTGGATGATGCATGCAGTCAACTAGTGTTGTCACGATACTGGAATTTCTAACTTCGATACGATACTTAAAAAGTATCGATATTCGATACCACGAGGAAAAAAACGCTTATATACACTGTCAAATAGATAATTTTTTTATATAACTTAGTTTAGTTTTTTGTCCATCTATTGAAAGTCTAGGCAATTAAAAAAAAATTCAGAAGAGATCACTTTATATGATAACGCTTTTAAGCTTTTTCTCATATATAAACGTTGAACAATTACCATTACTGGACTTTAAAAACAAAACAAAGAAATTAAATTTAAAATAACATTGGATAATCTTTATTGTAAAAAATGTAATACAAATGAATCCATTAGAGTTACACAAGTTAATCAGTCAAGAGCAGCAAGTGATCGTTTGTCTTTTTGTAGTGTGAATAACAAAAAACTGCTGTCCCGACGCGCGCATATATCCCAAACACTGTTCCTGTTACACATTATTCCTGAACTGTTTACGACTGTGTTTATGTTAATACTCACCAAGATGGGCATTGAGACATGTTTTGAGTGTATTTGACTATTAATAAGCTGGTAAAAGGGGCTCATTTTTGCACTTTATTACGGTATGTGTGTGCATGCTTCAGATGCGAGCATGAAATCTACGGGAATGAGTAGACGTGCAATCCCGCGCGAAATTCAGACCGGTCACACCAACACTAAATGGTGCGTTCACAACTGACGCGATTGACGCAAATAAATTGCGCTATTCGCGTGAAGGTGGACGCTTGAACATTTTGAGTTTACTCGCTTCATTCGCGTGTGACATTCACTGCACAACAGACGCAAATTCGCGTCATGGGAGGGGCTTCTGCCAGCCGGCTCGTCTCGTTGAGAAATGACTGACATGGGCTGTGTTTACATGTCTTTTTTTGTTAAAATCTACTGTTAATGTGTGACAAAACATAGTTTTAAGACTTTTTCAGTCAATAATGTAGTTGTTTAAAGCTCAAATCTGTGGTTTATTTATATAAAGAGTGCCTATTTGTAAATTTTATCTGGCGTTTTTGGAGTTGTGAGCTCCAGCGGATCAGCGGCGCTCAGCGCTTGGCTCTGATGTCTCTGTGGTGTGTCTCGAGCTATAATTCATCTTTTAACAAACGATCTTTGGTCTCATGGATCTATAATTTGTTCCCTGGCAAATCGTTTAGGCTGAGGGCAAAGTGAAGTTTCATTACTTTTTCTATTTTTAGGCTATTTAACTTTACGTTACCGTTGTAGCCAACTAGCGCTGACTTTGAATGTTTGACTGAATTGTTTGCTTTATTTCATGTATAGCTTATTATACCTTGTACTTATACTTTTGTATTATTGATGAAACAAACTTGCATTTAACAAAAAAGAGACTGGGTTGTGTTTCATGTCATTTAATGTTATCACAGTGATAATCATATTGTCTGAACCAGATATTAATCAGATTAACAGATTTTCTCCTCATTGTCACCACTACTAGAGCAAGCTCCTGATTGGTTAACGCGGCGCGAATATTTACATTTATGCATTTAGCAGACGCTTTTATCCAAAGCGACTTACAACTTGGGGGTGCATGAAGCGATAGGTCATGAAGAGTCGAGAAGCGCAATAAGAGCCTGAAATCCTGAGACCGTGTACATTGCTCAGTGTAGCACATGTCACAGGTCGGAGCGGACCGTGTGAGTCCCGCTCCTCCCTTATTTTTCACCTCGGGGAGGTTCCCAGTGATACCCCAGACGACCAGACACACGAGGACACTGGAGTAAAGTTTAAAATTACACTTCTTTATTAATTTACTTAAAATTTGGGGGGGGGAAGGGGAAGTGAGGGGGCTAAAATCCAAAAGGACTGGAGAGTGAGGACGCCGCCTCAGAGCTCGCCGGCTCTTTCTGCAGGAGGACCTCAGATAAGTCGTTTCGTCCTGTTTCTCAATGTCTGGCTTCCATATCCTGCTACGTGCTCACTTGTCTCTGTCTTTCTGTTTCCCAGGGTGGACCTTTCGGGGGATTTACGCCACGGCTTGCTCCTCCTCAGACTCCGTAGACACGGTTCATCCGTTCTCTCTCCTTGTTCCAGGCTCTGTGATAGCGGTGGCTCAAAGGGCTTAACCACGGCGGTGGGGCTGGATCGGGCGCTTCTCTAGGTGACTACACACAGGTAATGGCAGGTAAGTATAACTTTGTTCCGGGAGTATGTAGCGTTCTCCTCTCCTCAGGCCCTGCACACGCACACAGTTTCCTCCGACACAAGCACGTAACAATGGCTATTCAAGAGAGTGCTTACTTGGCTCCGGTCATGCTACCCCCGTAGAGACAGAGAATAGGGTGAGGTTCACAGCGTGAAGATTAGAGCTAGTTACTCCGCCAGCTTCGGGATCGTACCTCCCCAGAGATTGGGTCAGCCTGGATAATGGTCTCGGGGACGACACGCACACACACACAGCACAACACAGCGGATTCCAAGTGTACACTCTCAAAGTCAAAATGCTGACTCACCCACGGCACTCTTCACACCAACCAGGTGTACTTAAGGTCCAGAGACCACTTTTCCCGCGTCGTTTATCTCAGGGGGAAGGGAAGATCGCTGAAGCGCTGGTATAGCGAAGAACCAACGAAAAGGACGTTGCTGCTACACCACCCCGGCGGCTTTCACTGCCCGCCGGCTCTGGCTCTCCCACGCTCACTCTCCGCGGTGGGGCCACTCGTTTTCCTAGCTTCAACGTCACAAGGCTCACAGATGATAAACCTCCGATGAAGTTGTTACTGTATACGTTTCTCAGGGTACTCACACATTGATCAACCCGTGTGCTCGTCTTGTTCTCTCTTCCAGTGTCTGGCTTGCATCCTGGCCGCTGTGCTCTCTCTCCCGAAGGGATTGGCTCACCAGCACTTCCGGCAACTGTCCTGCATGTAACTTCTCAGAATCGAACACACACAGCACTTGAATCACAATGCAAACTCAGTCTGTATTATACTCAGCCTCGTCTCTTTTCTTCTCTTTATAGCTCTCCAGATCTTTGATCGCTCAGTCCACAATATCCACCTTGTGTTATCCTTGGTTTGCCCAAATGCCCAGATCCTCTCGCCGCAACGGCTGGAAGCGGCTACCACCACGCTCAGCTTGAGCCCGACCCGGAACTAACAGCTGCGGCTGTGTGTGACCGCTGCAGTGACTGACACAGACTGACTTCTGGAGGCCCTCTTTATACTCCTCCTACCTCCCCTTCACCCAATCCAGAGATCGCGCCGTTTATTGGAGCACCTGTCGCCGATTTCCTATGATTTTGGCGCGGGGACGGGAACCCGGAAGTAGTGGTGTTTGATCCGGGCGGAACAAATCTCCGCCACTATGGTTCCGCCCCAGGAAAAGTCACACCGTGACACACAGGCTAGAGTAGAGAGGGAAGGAGGAAGAGAAAGAGGAAAGGAGGGGAATTTTTTTTTTATGAGGTTAAGTGCTCACGGAAGAGCTGAGTTTTAAGAATATCCGCCAAAGTTCCGATTTTTTAACTTGAGCGATTCGCGCGAATCACGCGTTCAAAACGTTCAATCCGCATCATTCGCGGGAATCGCAGAATGCCATTTCGTGTCTCTGCATTGACTTAAAGCTGTAGTCTACGATGTTGAAAATCAGTCGAGAAAGCCTGAATTTTTAAAAAACTCATCCCACCCCTCCCCTCTGTGCTACCTGATCCCTCCCACTGGGAAACGACCTGAACAACGTCACTCAGTCAAGCAGGAGTAAACATCGGAACAGAGATGTACCATGTGCGATTTGAGTTCACGCCCACGCAAGATTAGCAACACATGCAATGTTCTATCGGCTCGAACAGAAAACCGCTAACGTTAGGACTATTGAAATAGTCAAGCACTTCAAGAAATACAATTACTTTGACCCGTGATAGGCGATGCTAAACGGCTAACATTCCAATGCCGACCGGCAGCATGATCATGTTGTCAGACTGATAAAAATCTATTTATGTAATACACCACACCATAAAAGTATAAATAAATGCATACCTGCTCAACAAAAAGTCAGCGTCGGTTTTAAGTCCAAAGGTTTCTCTGAAGCTTCCTCCATCGGGAAATGGTGGACCCTACATTGATTCGGCTTTGAGTCCGGCGTTCTTCACATTTTTTTTAATCTCTGCTGTTTCCTCAATTGACTTTCTCTTTCTTCCAACCTTGACTGTTGGGGCGAGCAGGGGCCGCTTGCTGCTCTCTTTTTGTTGGTTTTTCTCCATTGCCGAGTTGATGCTGCCTACTTTTCCGCGAAATTTCATGTCGCAGGAGGGGGCGGGGTGGGGTGCGGTGGGTGGAGACGCGAGTGGAGCAGGGGATTGGATGAGAGCAGTTAACCAATGTAAGCTGTCCGGCCGGACAGCTTACATTGGTCAATTTCTCTGCGGGTGTACACCCAATAGAGTGAATGGATTTTTTTCATTCTTTTTCTCTTCATATTGTTAGGATTGTACTGTAGAACCATAACCAGCATCTAAACGAGGTTATTAATAATGAACAATCTTTGAAATCGTAGACCATAGCTTTAACATGTAAATCACTCGCGTCAATCGCGTCCGGTGTGAACGCAACATAAGACGCTGACCGTGTTCAGAGGGTTAACCGGACTGAATGAGAGGAGGTGGGTGCGTGTCAACTCGCTGTCAGTTGGAGAGGAGAGCGCAGCTGGTATCGATACTGTAGAAAAGGAGTATCGTTTCAGATATTTCAGTATTGATACATATCGAAATATCAATATTTTTGACAACAGTACAGTCAACATGGGACTGCATTATATCCTGCAACATCTCGACAGACCTGGGACTTATGCAAGGATCTTATACGTGGACTTCAGTTCGGCCTTCAATACCATCATGCCTGATCTTCTCTCAGCTAAATTGACCCAGCTCTCCATGCCATCCTCAATCTGTCAGTGGATCTCCAGCTTCCTGACAGACTGGCAGCAGCTCGTGAGACTGGGGAAATTCACATCCAGGACTCTCACTACCAGCACTGGCGCCCCCCAGGGGTGTGTTCTCTCCCCACTGCTCTTCTCCCTGTACACCAATGACTGCACTTCTAAAGACCCCTCTGTGAAGCTCCTGAAATTTGCAGACGACACCACTGTCATCGGTCTCATCCAAAACGGTGACGAGTCTGCTTACAGACTGGAGGTTGAACAGCTGGTTGTCTGGTGCAGTTATAACAACCTTGAACTCAACACGCTCAAAACGATGATAGTGGACTTCAGGAGGAACAGCCCAGCTCTCCCCCCACTCACCATCATGAACAGCACTGTGGAAGCAGTGGAGTCATTCAGGTTCCTGGGCACTACCATCTCTCAGGACCTGAAGTGGGACAATCACATTGACTCCACTGTGAAAAAGGCCCAGCAGAGACTGTACTTCCTTAGTCAGCTGAGGAAGTTCAACCTCCCACAGGAGCTGCTGATTCATTTCTACTCGGCTTTCATTGAGTCTGTCTTATGCACTTCCATCACTGTCTGGTTTGGTTCAGCTACCAAATCTGACATCAAGAGACTACAACGCACAATCCGGACTGCAGAGAGGATTATTGGTGCTCCCCTGCCAAACCTCCAGGACCTGTACTCTTCCAGAGTGAGGAAGAGAGCAGGGAAAATCATCGCAGACTCCACTCACCCTGGACACCTCCTGTTTGAACTGTTACCATCAGGACGGCGACTCCGATCACTGGCCACTAGAACATCTAGGCACAGGAACAGTTTCTTCCCACAGGCCATTTCCCTCTTGAACAGTTAAATACCTTATGCATGACGTTATCAATTTTATGTATAGAAAGTTCAAAAGAACAACATTTATTTGAAATAGAAATCTTTTGTAACTTTATATGTCTGTACGGTCCCTTTTGATCAATGTTTTTTTTTTTAAGTAAAAAAAAAAAAAAAAACTTTTTGAATAGTGTGTGTGCGTATATATACATACATATACACACATACATATATATACACACACATACACACACACACACACACACAAAAGTTTTCTGTCAGAAGAATTTTTTCTTTGTGAACCAGCCGAAAGGATATCTTTTTTTGCCTTCTTTTGAATTAATAGAAAAAATAATATGAATCTGAACACAATAATAGGATCTGTACACAACAACCGCACCCTCTACATATCTAATGATACACATTAACGCCTTTGACACGCTCTTTCCACCTCCCATCCCCCTATTATCATAGGTAAAGTAATGAGCAGTGGGAAATTCATTTATTTCTCTCTCTATCTCTCAGTTGCCGCAGGCAGGGTTAGCATTTCTCTAATGTGTTCATAATTTAAATGGCAATGCTGTCTGTTGGCAGAATGTGCCATGAATTATGCAACAAGACGTCTCAGTCTTCAAGCTGACAAATAGAACAGGCTCATACCTCTGCAAAACAAACAATATTCCAATCAAAATGCCACTATTAGTTAGCTAATTAGAGACCTCAAACAAGTGTGAGCTGACAGATAAAGAAACAGCGCTAACCAGTGATCATAAATTAAAATTATATGATTTGTGGATGTTAATTACAAAGGAGCATTCAAACAAATTTGAATATTAGTTTTCAGTAAAAAAATAATTATTCCCTCTGAGCTGACTTCTGGTCTTCATCTCGCTCCATGCCGAGCCTATGATGATACACACACAACAGGACATAGAGGGGCAAAAGGCGGAAGGCATTTGTTATGAAGAGACGCTGATTTTGAAAACCCTCGTTTCATAGTGAAAAAAGGAATCATTACTAATGAATGAAGGGAAGATAAAAAATAAAAGATTTCCCTCAAATCTTTCAGTGTTATGTGAATCTTTAATGCAAATGGAATTTAAAATGAGCTGAAGCCATCTTCAGAGACCTCTACGGTTTTCCACCAGCCCTCGATTAAAATTTATATCACCAATGATTTATAAATTTCATTAATAGCCAAGCATTGAGGGAACAGGAGAGACGGCACACATGCTTACATGCTCTCTCTCTCTCTTTCCCCCGCGTTACGGAGTCTGATGTGTCCTGCTAAGTAATACTCTCCCTCTGTCTCCCAGTCTCCAATTTAATATTCCATTTTCCTCACACATTATAGAAAAATCTAGTCTTGCACTATCTCCCCCTTCCCCGGCGTCAAAATCAGAGTGATTTTATAATTAGGCCCTTGCTCATTGTTATTCAAAACCCGGTAGAGCCAATTAGTTTTACCCTTTCTGACCTGTTCATGCTTTGCAGGAGCGCTAACTAAAGACTCTAAGTGAGGGAGCTGCAACGGAGGTCTTATCTTCCCCCCCGTTTTGATTAATAATCCTGTCACAGCCATCTCACTCTTTAAAAAGAAAAGCCTGGGTAAGGCCCAGCCTTTCTCCATCTCTCCCTTCCCTTTAATGCCTTTCTATTAATCTTTAATGGTGGCAGGGTCACTCACTCCCTTTTGTCTTGTTAGATAAATGTAGTGTTAACAAGATAATGAGCTTTCTGGAGGATGGTGGAGAGAGGAGCTAAGCTAGCAGGGCTAAGCTAGCAACCCACACTTCCCTTCCTGTTCCATCCCCCCACAGGGGGGTGTTCAAGCTACGATGGGTGGGCTTGGGGGGGTGGGGGGAAACAGGAAAGGAAGTGTGGGTCAGGTGCTGCAGTATCATGATCTCTGCATGGTTTCCACATCTTGATCATTTCATAAGATGAGCGAGACGAGTAGCCCTGTGAATGCACAATAATTTCACTAATGTATAAGATGAAGAGCTTCCCCGGTGGATACTGATGCAATCATGTGCATCGTTTTGCATTCAAACAAGGAATTCAATGCAGTATAGGCTGGCAAATGATAGTGTGAGTGCAATCTGACACAGGTGGATCTTAGTGATGCACCCCAATTGTTTTTTTTTGTTTTTTTTACAAAACCAAACTTTTCATTAAGCTGAAAACTGACACTGAAAATAACATTTTGGCAATTTAACTATTTATGCTTTTCAGTAGGGTTGTCATGGTACCAACATTTCAGTAGTTGACTTGATACCAATACCAGAAACATTTCACAGTATTTTGGTAACAATTTCACTACCAGAGCAAAAATGGGTGTTGTCCCGTTTTGTATTGTCCATTGGTTATCACAGTTTCTGATTCAATCGTGCATTTAAATACGGTGTAGCAGCATGAAAAACTAAACTTGCATTCAGCAAGAGAAGAGCCTTCCCTTTATAATCACTAAGGCTGTCAATTTCTAAAAGTTCAAGCTCACTGAATTCTGCACTCTTGCGAAAACTCCCGTTATAATAAAAAAGCTGTCTTGATTGTACAATGAATCTCTTATTTACATTGTGTTGAAACTTTGTTGGTTATAATGAAAGGATTCTATGTTGAACAAAATAAAACCGTGTGCGTTTTTAGCTGTGTTTAAGCTGACTAACTTACTGACTAGCACCTCGGATTTCACGTTAATGCTTAACAGATATGATTGTTATTGGCTACAATGCTCAACACTTGTATAAAAATAAAAATGAACTGTACATTTTAAAAGCCTGTGATGTTCAGAGAGTGCTGAAAAAAAAAAACACGAACGAGAGAGCATATAAAATCAGTGTCTATCAGTGGGTGGGTACCGAAAATAGGTACATTTGACAACTCTACTTTTGTCGGTTGTAAAACCATCATTCTCTCAGATGATAAATTAAAACAGTTCTAATAAAGTTCTTCTGCAACAAGCCGGCTCTCAATATTTCAGCCGAACAAATTTCATATATTACTATCCAAGCATAATTTTTGGTCATGTTGAAGTGCATGAAATGTAGTCCTCCGCAAATTAAATCCTAATCACAAAATTTTCAGTGCATCACTAGTGAATCTAAGGGATACAGTTAAAAGCAGAATATCAAAAGAATTGATCCAGCTCAAAAGCATTCAATTTCACAAATATCCTTGTCATCAAAACCGGATGGTAGGCAAACTTTCATCCTGTCAGTATAGTAATATTAAAAGGAAATGAGAAATGTGTCCCATCTATCAGTAAGACGCAACACAGGTGTTTTTCATTGTGCCTTTTCATTAAAAGTGAATTGAAAAACTGATCACTGGAGGAACAATAACTCAAGAACAAATATGTCCAGGTAGGATGAATGACATCCCCAAAAGAAGTCTGTTTGGTTAAAATCTTACACTATCTTAAAAGATGAATGGTCAGCCCTCAAACATGTTTTATATAAATATATATATATATATATATATATATATATATATATATATATATATATATATATATATATATATATATATATATATATATATATATATATATATATATATATATATATATATATATATACACACACACACCGATCAGGCATAACATTTTATCTTAATATTATGTTGGTCTCCCTTTTAAAGCCTTGACCCGTCGAAGCATGGACTCAACTAGACCCCTGAAGGTGTGCTGTGGTATCTGGCACCAAGATGTTAGCAGCAGATCCTTTAAGTCCTGTAAGTTGCAAGGTCATCCCACAGATGCTCGATTGAGATCTGGGGAATTTGGAGGCCAAGTCAACACCTCAAACTCATTGTTGTGCTCCTCAAACCATTCCTGAACCATTTTTGCTTTGTGGCAGGGCGCATTATCCTGCTGAAAGAGGCCACAGCCACAAGGGAATACCGTTTCCATGAAAGGGTGTACATGGTCTGCAACAATGCTTAGGTAGGTGATATGTACCACATGGATGGCAGGACCCTAGGTTTCCCAGCAGAACATTGCCCAAAGCATCACACTGCCTCTGCCGGCTTGCCTTCTTCCCATAGTGCATCCTGGTGCCATGTGTTCCCCAGGTAAGCCACGCACACGCACCCAGCCATCCACGTGATGAAAAAGAAAACATGATTCATCAGACCAGGCCACCTTCTTCCATTGCTCTGTGGTCCGGTGGACAGGGGTCAGCATGGGCACCTTGACTGGTCTGCGACTATGCAGCCCCATACGCAACAAAGTAGCTCATCTGTTTGAACGGACCACACGGACCAGCCTTCACTCCCCACGTGCATCAATGAGCCTTTGCCGCCCATGAGCCTGTTGCTGGTTCACTACTGTTCCTTCTTTGGACCACTTTTGATAGATACTAACCACTGCAGACCGGGAACAACCCACAAGAGCTGAAGTTTTGGAGATGTTCTGACCCAGTCGTCTAGCCATCGCAATTTGGCCCTTGTGAAACTCGCTCAAATCCTTACGCTTGCCCAATTTTTCCTGCTTTTAACACATCAACTTTGAGGACAAAATGTTCACTTGCTGCCTAATTTATCCCACCCACTAACAGGTTCTGTGATGAAGAGATAATCAGTGTCATTCACTTCACCTGTTATGCCTGATCGGTGTACATAAAAATTTTAATTAATTCAGTGTATTTACACTCTCATAGAATTTGAAGGCTGAGATTCTGAGCAAAAAAAAAATTCTGAATAAATTTGTTTTCTGACATCATACAGAGATATACACTCACCTAAAGGATTATTAGGAACACCATACTAATACTGTGTTTGACCCCCTTTCGCCTTCAGAACTGCCTTAATTCTACGTGGCATTGATTCAACAAGGTGCTGAAAGCATTCTTTATAAATGTTGGCCCATATTGATAGGATAGCATCTTGCAGTTGATGGAGATTTGTGGGATGCACATCCAGGGCACGAAGCTCCCGTTCCACCACATCCCAAAGATGCTCTACTGGGTTGAGATCTGGTGACTGTGGGGGCCATTTTAGTACAGTGAACTCATTGTCATGTTCAAGAAACCAATTTGAAATGATTCGAGCTTTGTGACATGGTGCATTATCCTGCTGGAAGTAGCCATCAGAGGATGGGTACATGGTGGTCATAAAGGGATGGACATGGTCAGAAACAATGCTCAGGTAGGCTGTGGCATTTAAACGATGCCCAATTGGCACTAAGGGGCCTAAAGTCTGCCAAGAAAACATCCCCCACACCATTACACCACCACCACCAGCCTGCACAGTGGTAACAAGGCATGGTGGATCCATGTTCTCATTCTGTTTACGCCTGACTCGACCATCTGAATGTCTCAACAGAAATCGAGACTCATCAGACCAGGCAACATTTTTCCTGTCTTCAGCTGTCCAATTTTGGTGAGCTCGTGCAAATTGTAGTCTCTTTTTCCTATTTGTAGTGGAGCTGAGTGGTACCCGGTGGGGTCTTCTGCTGTTGTAGCCCATCCTAATGACGCTTACATTAGTCAACTTTGTAAAGCGTCCTTTTTTCATCTGCGCCGTATTGCCAAACTCCGCCCCTATGTCAGCCCAAAAGACGCTGAAGCACTAGTCCACGCGTTCATCACATCTCGCCTCGACTACTGTAATGTTCTTTTTTCTGGACTACCAGCACACTCTATCTCATGTTTGCAATATATCCAAAACTCTGCCGCAAGACTACTAACTCACACTAAAAAAACTGCCCATATCACTCCAATTCTGTTCAAACTGCACTGGCTACCTGTGTTATCCCATATCACTTACAAAATTCTTCTGCTTACCTTTAAGTCACTCAATGGTCTTGCTCCAGCCTAGCTCTCTGAATTACTTTCTCCTTATATTCCCCCTCAAACTCTCCGATCTTCTGGCTTTGAACTCCTCTGTGAGCGGAGATTTCGTTCGCTCTAACTGCCCACCATGCTGTCTGTAATTAATGTTTGTTGCCTTTGTTTTTCATGTTGTATTGCAAATGTAGTGCGATTTGCAACTGCAATCGCTCATTACTTGGACTGGGCAAATGTCCACTGTCCGTCTATGTGTAAACTGCTTGTTATTATTTACTGTTATTGTGAAGCGTCCTTGAGCTTGGGAAAGGCGCTATATAAATTAAACTTATTATTATCCGCCTCAAGGTTGTGCGTGTTGTGGCTTCACAAATGCTTTGCTGCATACCTCGGTTGTAGTGGTTATTTCAGTCAAAGTTGCTCTTCTATCAGCTTGAATCAGTCGGCCCATTCTCCTCTGACCTCTAGCATCAACAAGGCATTTTTGCCCACAGGACTGCCTCATACTGGATGTTTTTCCCTTTTCACACCATTCTTTGTTAACCCTAGAAATGGTTGTGCGTGAAAATCCCAGTAACTGAGCATATTGTGAAATACTCAGACCGGCCCGTCTGGCACCAACAACTATGCCACGCTCAAAATTGCTTAAATCACCTTTCTTTCCCATTATGACATTCAGTTTGGAGATCAGGAGATTGTCTTGACCAGGACCACACCCCTAAATGCATTGACATGTGACATTGACACACACGACTGTGTGGCAACCCACAGCTCCAATACCATCATCAAGTTTGCTGACGATACGACGGTGGTAGGTCTCATCGCTGACAATGATGAAACAGCCTACAGAGAGGAGGTGCACACTCTGACACGATGGTGTCAGGAGCACAACCTCTCCCTCAACGTCAGCAAGACCAAGGAGCTGGTGGTCGACTTCAGGAGGAATGAGAGAGAACACCGCCCCATCACCATCAATGGAGCACCGGTGGAGAGAGTCAGCAGCTTCAAGTTCCTCGGTGTCCACATCACAGAGGAACTCTCATGGTCCGTCCACACCAAGGCCATTGTGAAGAAGGCTCATCAGCGCCTTTTCTTCCTGCGACGACTGAGGGGGTTTGCAATGAACCACCACATCCTCACACGCTTCTACACCAGCACCATAGAGAGCCTGCTGACTGGCTGCATCACCACCTGGCACGGCAACAGTACCACCCGCAACCGCAAAGACCTGTAAAGGGTAGTGCGCATCATCGGAGGTGAGTTTCCCTCCCTCCAGGACATATATGCCAGGCGGTGTGTGAAAAGAGCTCAGAGGATCATCAGAGACTCTAGCCACCCAAGCCATGGGCTGCTCTCACTGCTGCCATCAGGCAGGCGGTACCGCAGCATCAGAACACGCACCAGCTGACTCCAGAACAGCTTCTTCCCACAAGCAATTAGACTCCTTAACTCTTGATCCATCAGGATCATAACACATACTGGACAGAATATCACTCAGCACAACCCACTGTAGATACACACACATTATATACACATTTATTTATCATATCTATTGTACATTTGGATGTCTTTTTGTGAATATTGTATACTGTACATTGTATATTATTATTATTATAGCTTAATGTATATTGTTTAAAGTATATTGTGCTGTGAGAACTGCACTCACATTGTGTAAATTATTTATTGTTTATTGTAGAGTTTACTGTGCTGTGAGTAATTGTGGGCGCATCAGATGATGTAATCTGATGTTGCTTTAAATGTTGTACATGTCATGTCATGACTGCTATGTTGCTCATAACTGCACCTAAGAATTTCACCTACTGTTGCACTTGTGCATATGGTTGAGTGACAATAAAGTGATTTGATTTGATTTTGATTGATTGAAGCAACTGCCATGTGATTGGTTGATTAGATAATTGCATTAATGAGAAATTGAACAGGTGTTCCAAATAATCCTTTAGGTGAGTGTATACCAGTGGTTCAGATTTTATTATACGCCTGTGTCCCATTTAAAACAGGCCTTCCTGTGCCATCTCATCTATGGGATCTCAAAGCCAACGTCTCAAAGCTATGGGAACAGAAGAGGGAATGTAAAAGCAATATGTTGCAAGAATGGGAAATGAGGGACTTGATCCTTCCTGTTTTTCTTTTCTTTTTCGCTCTTTCCCCCTTTTGCAGGATATTGCGATGAGGGGATTGTGGCTAGAGGGGAGAAAGGGATGTTAAATGAATCTCCCCCTGAACACTCAAGGTCTGGCCTTGTCTTTCAGCAACAACATATTCCACACATTTGTCCATTATTCAGTCTCTTATACTGATACATTCTTATACTCTGTGATTATATATATATATATATATTAATATATATATATTAATATATATATTAAATATTTACACACACAAACACTCACATATTGCCCTCAGGAAAATCAGGCTGAGATGAGGGGCCAGTCTAATTGTCTCCCCTGCCTGGGCTGGTCGCCTAGAGGCCTCCTACACAAACCATCACATTAAATATGTTATCCAACCAGCCGCAGTGCGCCGTGGGGGCATTTTTAAACACATCCTCCATTTCCGCATACACGCAGACCTACTGCTGCTTCTTACAAACCACATAACAGTCAGGCTGACTGACCCAAACCAATCAGTACAACCAGACCAAAACGCTGCTCTGAAAATTAATACAACAACATTGATTTTCAGGGACGTTAATGGCCAACAGGGTATGAAGTTCTGTCCGCAAAACATCTCCGGCTTGGACTGCAAGTGTTATGTTAACTGCTTTGTCACAAGACTAGTAGAGGTTGGTGTGGTTTCGTAAAGAGGAAATGGTTCTTTTGCTTTGAAGGTGGTTACTGTGGCCAGCACTCTTGGGTCTGACCACGGGCCAGTGAAAAGAGAACTTGGGGCTTTCAGAGCAGTGAAGAAGTCAAGGGTTAGAGTGTAATGGTGGAAGGAAAAGAGGAATGGGTAGATGACAGAGAGGGGAAGAGAACAGCATGCTATCACCAAACAGAGAAGCAGGATAGGTCATAGAAAACAAATGTCTGTGGTCTGCCTAAAGTTCAGGGTGGGGCAGAGTTTGTGGCTATGGCCATTGTGAACAATACTCGCATCTCAATAGCGATTGAGTCACATGAAAATGAGAGGGCTGAATATATAACAAGCAAACACTTTGGGCCTCATTCGCCAATAATTTCATAGAGTTTGCGCATTTATGTGTGCTAAAAGAGTTCTCACAGAGAATTTGCGCCAGATTGACAACAGCTTCATACACATTTGTTTTTAAATGTTGACAACTTCAAGTTTCTAAATGAAAGAGTGAGTGCCCGTAGCCAATAGATGGAATGCACTGACATCACTTTCCCGCCAGAACATGCTCCCTCAGCCAGTGGCAAAACAGCCTGCTGCATGACTGGATTTAATAGAGGAAACTGCGAAAACAGGGTGTCTACAGTTAAATTTAAGACTTTTTAATACCACCTTATATGAAATTTAAGACCAAACCTGCAATGGAAATACACATTACACATATATGGGTCAATGACAAGTAAAACTTTAAAAAAATTATGTAATGCATATTTTGGAGTCATGTCATGTGTAAACAATGTGTTTAAACAAGTTTCAGTTGTTAAATAATATTTCAAAATGTTTCAATTAATTTTTTGACTGTTTTTATGTCAAGCGGTACAAACAAATAGTTGTACAAATAATATAATTAAGAATACATTTTTTTTGTTTCAAACAAAGATCACGATTCTCCCACAACTCTGAACAGACTAAACAAAATAACATGAACTTTACTAGAGGTTCTGACAAATGTTAATTGCTACAGTATATACTGCAGATCGTCTGTCCAATGACTGTAAACAGACATTGGGTCCGTCAGACTGGAGACATTTTTGCGGTAATTTGACCTAAAATATTTAAGACAGTTTAATACTTTTTAAGGACTTAATAGGAAAACTTTAAGACTTAAGCACCCTCGGTCACCTTGGAAAATGCGCCAAATTAGATAGATTATCAGTTTAAACTAAAGGTCGGACTCAATATAAGTGATCCTTACACCTAAAGATCCAGTGATCCGTGGATATTGACATGCAGCCAGGAATAGTTTTTGTGAGCCTGATTTTGACGCCATGGAAATACATAAAGAAAATTAGCAAGTAAACGCTTTACAATAGCCAAGTTATGTCTAAATCCGGTTGGTCACATCACTTATATCATCAATGCTATCATCATATCGTCCAGCCTTAAAACTTGTATAGTTGTGTCAGTTTATTTAAAAAAATACACCCAATTATGCAGAATATAAATACAATATACAACAATACAATGTATGATTTTACCCTACAATTCAACATATTGACGACGACAGCAAATCCACATTTCGCTGCCTGACGCCCAGTTGTTTCTGTGAATTGCAGCGATCCGTTTATTTCTTTCTTCTCTGTAGATAGCTTTCAAGTCTGTAAAAATATAACGTTACCTCAGATTCTTTAGTCACATCTATGTGTACAGTCAATCTCAATGCTGTTTCCTGTTTTAGATGTGTTTTGTGTTTTTCGCGGCATTTACGCAAAAAAAAAACCAATGCTGCCACTCATGGCCGTGCCGTGACCGCAGTCATGTTCTCTATAATCTGCATAAAACACACAGACACTAACGTGGAACCAGACTTCATTCGCCCTAATGGAAAGCTAGCCTGGTCTTACCAGACTCTCGAAAGCATCTACACTATCTGAATTGTTTCTTATCCCCTATATCAGTCGTTCTCAAACTTTTTATACCAAGTACCACCTCAGAAAATATTTGGCTCTCCAAGTAGCCTACCATGGGGAATAAGGGCAAAATTAGTATGTGTAAACAATCAGCCTATAATGGTAAAAATCCATCCACTCCTTTTTTTTTATAATCCCCATGGCTGCATCCGAAAACTTAACTTATCTTTGAAGGATGCATTCCAAGTTAGGAAGGCATCAAAGCATGTCCGAATCCAATGTTAGCTTCACTTCCTGTCTTCTAAGAATTACATGGGGGATTGGTGGGGTCTGACCCTCCTAAAGGCAGCTCGATCCCCCCTGAAGGACATCAAAACAAGATGTTGTGACTAAAAATACGCTGTTCCAGATTGTTCCGCCCAAGACTGGTGACAATCTGCCCTATTAGCATAGATCCTGCCCTGAGTGAGTCGCACACATAATCCGCCATGTTTATATTCTCGCTAGAGCACCTATTGCTATGTCTGCGCCACATAAACATTACAAATGTTCTGTTTTTGGATGCACTAATGATTCTGAAAGATGGGTCGATACCAACATCCTACTACAGCTTCCACCCGAGCATCTTTACAACCTTTTTATAATGATAAATAAAGTTTAGATGAGAGATGTTGTGGAGAGATGTTGGCTAAGAAGGAAGAGCTATAAAGGCCACATCTTCTTCTGTAAAGGGGGAGGGGAGCAGCATCTTATTTGCATTTAAAAGGTACACAAACAAAAACAAAGCGTTTTTGCTCACACCAAAATAGAGGCAATTTGGATATGCTATAATAAATGATCTGTGTGGTGTTTTGAGCTGAAACGTCACAGACACATTCTGGGTACACCAGAGACTAAAGCTTAAACATGCATTAAAAACTAAATAAAATAGAATGGTCTGAAATTGCAATACTTTTTATGTCCTCAAGCTGACCACGTTATAAAACCAATGGTTGCATTACCCAGCAAATTAAAATAACATCTGTAATAAATGTCAAATATTGAGTGTCTCAAAATATTTTTATTGTAATCATGAAGAGCCACTTTTATATAGCCTATTGTGATATCATGATACCACTGAATGCATTATCATTTTTGTGCATGCTACCAACAAATAAACAAGTTGACTATTGTGGTCATGAATATGGTCTATTATTACTCAATAAAACTCTGCAACCTTTATTTTAGAAACAATTTTGAATGTAGCTTTGTACAAAACAGGTAATGGTCTTAAAGTTCTCAAATATTTTCTTTTGTGAACTTTTTCATATTTCATTTATCATATCTTTCTTAACGCAGATATGACTCATTGACAGGCGACTCCCTCACACATCCCGGTTCCTTGGTTAAAATAGCAATTTCTCACGATTTAAAAATAATTGAAAACATTTGGGATATTGTAAGTACTCAACTGAACAAAATATATAACACTGGCCTAGTGGTTTTTGGATAGTTTACCTTTAAGGTTAATTGAGACCAAGCATGAGCAAAGTCTGGATCCAAGGCAAAAGTGATGCAGTTAGTTTTTTAGTAGCACAGTGATACTGTGGTTTTTGCAACCATTTCCTCTCTCTCCACACAATCCACTTGCACAGAGGTTTCTTTCACTTCCAGCTAGATGTTAAACTGGACCCCCACTTGCCTTTATATGATACTCCAATGCTCACGGTCATAAATATGTCATCCTTCAAACTACATAAAAGTCTTTTAGTACTGAATATTTCTACATTGCTGCTGGTCCCAAGAGTGCTGGTCTGAGTCCTTGCACTCTGAAGCATTAGGAATAATCTTGATGGACCTGCCTGTCTTCACACCTGCCTGGTGGGTTAATCTGAGGGCAGAGAACAGAATTAAATATATGCAGTGTAGCAGCTGTCAGAACAATACGGATGTTGTAAGCCTGCAAGGAGAGCCAAAAATGACAAAAGATGGAAGCAGCCAAGATTAAAATCAGGTTTTTGCTGAATTTTCCTTCTGCTAGAAAAAGACTGGCAACAGGATCATACATGTATGCCAGTGCTCACCAAACAAACTCACATTTGAATAATCATTGTCATCCCCTGTGGCTGACAAGACTTTGGAGTGGTTGCATAAGCATCCTATTTTACTACTGCTTCAGTCAACAGCAAATGTTCTCATATAAACTTATGCAATACAGTTACTTGTACTGATCCTGCACTATATTGACATTAAATCACTGTTAAATGAAGAGAGGGTGACACTGACAAAATTGTGAGCATGTTATGACTGAATGAAACTTCTTCATTCTCATATTTTCAAAAGAGCTAAATTACCTCTATGACTATGTTTATCCAATATAATTGAAATAGACAGACCAACGACTGATATGACCATAAAAACTTTGGATCGGGTGCAAGCTGCTAATGGCTTGATAAACAGGGTAAAGAGTAAATAGTCTAGTGTAGCCAAGGACACCCACTTAGTCAGGAAGAGGCATGTACAGTGACCAATCACAAGTCTTGTTTTGTTCTATGGTGTGAACTTCACAAACATTGTTTTAGTTAGTTGCTCCTCTGAAGGGTTCATTGCTGCAGTTTCTAAGCTCCTGTAGAAAAAACCTGTAGAAGATTCAGACTTTTGCCCTTGTGAAAGTATTTCAAGTTTTGTGTCATATGCATCAGACGTCACATCCACGAACCGTTGGCTGAACGTCTAATGCGTAAGGCCCTCAAAATGGGAAACATTTCGGGGGTTTCAAAAACATCATCTGATTGGTTGAATTTATGTGTTGCATTCTTTAACGGTCCACCTGAAAACAAAGGGTGCATCTCAAAAAGCTCCCTACCTTGCCATACTCACACTGTTAGCAAGGTGACCAACTACTTTCACAGAGCACAGCAGAACACACTACAATGAATACTGAATCCCACAATGCATTTGACTTTATCTTCCATTTCCAACATGGATTAACTGTGCAACATACATCATGCTTTTTAAAGCCTTTTTTCTTGATTTCTAGATTGCAGTCTAGAAGGCAGTTCTAGAAGGCAGTTACAGTGAGGAAAATAAGTATTTGAACACCCTGCTATTTTGCAAGTTCTCCCACTTGGAAATCATGGAGGGGTCTGAAATTGTCATCGTAGGTGCATGTCCACTGTGAGAGACATAATCTAAGAACAAAATCCAGAAATCACAATATATAATTTTTTAACTATTTATTTGTATGATAGAGCTGCAAATAAGTATTTGAACACTTGTCTATCAGCTAGAATTCTGACCCTCAAATACCTGTTAGTCTGCCTTTAAAATGTCCACCTCCACTCCATTTATTATCCTAAATTAGATGCACCTGTTTGAGGTTGTTAGCTGCATATAGACACCTGTCGACCCCATTCAATCAGTAAGAATCAAACTACTAACATGGCCAAGACCAAAGAGCTGTCCAAAGACACTAAAGCCAAAGTCATATGGTCAGATGAGACCAAAATATAACTTTTTGGTCATAATTCCACTCAACCTGTTTGGAGGAAGAAGAATGATGAGTACCATCACAAGAACACCATTCCTACTGTGAAGCATGGTGGTGGTAGCATCATGCTTTGGGGGTGTTTTTCTGCACATGGGACAGGGCGACTGCAGTGTATTAAGGAGAGAATGACCGGGGCCATGTATTGTGAGATTTTGGGGAACAACCTCCTTCCCTCAGTTAGAGCATTGAAGATGGGTCAAGGCTGGGTCTTCCAACATGACAATGACTCGAAGCACACAGCCAGGATAACCAAGGAGTGGCTCTGTAAGAAGCATATCAAGGTTCTGGCGTGGCCTAGCCAGTCTCCAGATCTAAGCCCAATAGAGAATCTTTGGAGGGAGCTCAAACTCTGTGTTTCTCAGTGACAGGCCAGAAACCTGACTGATCTAGAGAAGATCTGTGTGGAGGAATGGGCCAAAATCCCCAGTGCACATTGCAGTCAGTAGTGCACTATTATTCCATGTATAATACAAACATATTTATTGATCCCATCAAAAAAAAAAAAAAAAAACCTACTGGAATAATTGTTTCCTCTAGTCCACATCTATGGCACAGAAGTCCTGTCAGGATGGACAACTTGGGAAATAGGGAATTTCTTGTCTCGTCACGTTAACATGAAGGAAGTAAACACTGAGAGGGAAACAAAGCACAGTGCATGAGAAAAAAAGGTCGAAGAACATTCAATAAGGTTAGCAGCTATTACACAAGAACACTCAATAAGATTAGTTTTAATTGATTGGTTCCATTAAGTTAATTATATGTGGTTAATCAAGGTAATTTTATGAACTCCACTGATGGCGCCATTTTAACCATGTATATGCTGAGACCAATTCCACTGGAAACACACATTTTCAACTGTCACACCCAGAAGGGAATAACATTGAATGCAGCTATTGAACTATTCCATCATGTTGAAGAATGTGAACTATGACATTTTTACCAAAATAGGAAATTGGTCCATTCCTGAACAAAGCAGAAATGTAAGCTCTGGTATGCAGCAACATCAAAGAGAGTCTAAATGAACAATGAAACTCCAAACACTTGAGGCAGGTTGACCCAGGTTCTTCCCCCTCGAGAAATATCAGGTGGGGTCGGGATCTAACAACCACCTGGGATCCATTAGGGTCTGCATTATATCACGGGCTTCTATTTCTTTCCCAGCTCGCAAAGCCTCTGAAGTGCAAGTGAGCACTGAGATCGCACGGCTGCCAAGGTTGTTAACCTGCAGGCATTTGTAATGTCAAGCGGGATTTGCTTTATTAGCGGAGTGAAATAATCTCTACCAAAGTGGTTGAGATGATGACAGATCCAGATTTATGACCCCTGTAAAAGCCCCAGCATCGCAGCTGCTCCAGCACACATCATGAAAACTAATAAGTGGGACTCACTGCCAATGGCATAAATTCATGCAGATTTTGATCTCAGAACATCTGCAAGGCTAAAATAATTTATGTCGTACTCTCCACAAAGGGGCTTACAAGCCCTCTGATAACTTGTTTTGGTCTGTTTTGTGAGGAGGCCTCAGGTAATCCTTCGCCTCAGGGACAATACCTGTCAGAACCGCATCCAAAACCACAGAAAGTGCACATCAAAAGCCGCAAATTCAGAAGCAGAGTCTCTCTGGTCTCTCCACAGCATCTGAAAAGCCTGCATTTATCTACCGTTTGTGATGCGGTTGGTGTAACAGAAAGAATCGAATAATGACTTCTCCTAATATGATTTGGATGAAAGCGGGAATAAAACGCTTATGCAAATGACAGAGACTGACAAGCAGCAGTACTTATATAAGAGTGCATATGTATATACGCTCACATGCATATGCATTGCTCTCAATTTATGGAGACATACTGAGTTTTGACATCTAACTGCTTATGAAAGAGCTCAAATTACTCCTTTGTACACAAACACACATCTCTGCATGTGGCATCTCTAGTTTCACTGCAATCTGGCTGATTGGGAATCTCTGCAGGCAAAGTGAATAGTTTGGGATTGGCACTCAAGTCTAATCGCAGTCAACAGCCAAATGCTGATCATTTAAGCATTGTTGTTTTCATATGATGATAAGAACTACCATTTGCATCCACTGTCAGGTTATTAAAAAAAAGAAAATTAAAAACAACAGCAGCGCTGTATGCTCAGATGTCTCGATCCCCACCTCACATCTCTACGGACCCTTTACAATCATTTGAGCAGATGTGGCAGCAGGTGAGCCTGCGTAAATATTCACAGAGGCATTATGATGTGAGCTGGCATGCTATTGCCCATCTAGAATGAGAATGAGTGGCCATGACACACCAGCAAATTCAGTAGATCACCTGCCAACACCTCAGCAAATGAAAACCAAGCATTAAAATCGCACAAATATTTGATGATAGACCCTCTCACCTGTGTAAACAGAGATACAGGGCCAAAATATTCATTGCAGACGAAGCATGAGCTCAGCCTGTACATCTGCAAGGACAGAGATTTATATCCAAGTATTTCCAAGGTACTCTGCAAAACTAGTTGGCCTATATTTAAAGGCCATGGATGAGCTGGTTTCATGTTGCAGTAGCTGCATCAGGAACCTTAGCAAGTGTAATATATGAGAGAGAGACATATATTTTACAAATGATAGAAAATAATAAATGTTGTTATCTAAATGCCTTTAAGAAAATCATTACTATGATGAATCAAAAACAAAAACAGCATTTTGAAAAAAAGGGGAAGTTCGACATGTAATACAACAATGTTCACACACACAATTCAGAAGAAGAAGAAAAAAACGATTTAATACCAAACTAGTCAAATCCTGGATTCTAAAAGCATTAGTGATCATTTCTGCTCGACCATGAATCCAAGCCAAAGTCTTAAAACTTAATGTAGGTCTGCCCTCTGGATGGTGGGAGTGGAACTACATCCCACTTCTGTCTTGACTACAAAGGCAGTAACTCCTAAGGGAGAGTCTTAAAATTCAGATATAAAAACTGGGGGACCATTCTGAGCCCTGATTCATGGTTATGACCCCAGGCAGTGATTCAGAGAGGACAACGCTTACTACCAATAAAAAGCACATCTCTTGACCATTTAGCCTGCAGAAGCTAATGAGGCATTAGCTAGAGAATATTTAATGGACTCTGCTGGCATGATAATTAAGGGCAAATGACAGAATTGGGGAGCGGTGCAATGGGGCCTGTGCAGTTATAACCACTTAACATGATAGAGTCTGTTAGACAAAATATCTTAATTCTAAGAATTGGCTACAGGTTTCCCCCCCACATCTGACTGGACCATTCCTGTGCAGCGTACCCATTTAATGTGCCATACTTTTGTCTCTCTCCGTGGGTACTGACACTCAGGATTCAGTTGTTTGTTGTGTAGAGGACTCATAAATATTTCTTTCTGTTTTATGAAGCCGGTGTGAAAGATAGAAACTGGCTCTGTGAAAGTCAGAGGCATCAAAGGCTGGACGCAGCCACTGTTCCCAACGGGATCCTACCACCTAACACCTCAGAGCATCCGGAAACAGTTATTCTGGGGATTTGCATTACGATCCAGGGCGAGCTGCAATCATTGCGGCGCAATCAAAGGCAGACGACGCAAGCAAATCACAGCAACACAAACCTGCAAAAGCTACAGATGAAAGGGGGAAGATTAGTGAGATTTAAAGGGCATTAAAGCCATTAATCCAATACCTTGCCTTATAAGAAGAGTGAAAAGCAATTTAATTAACATCCAGAACAACAAGCTGAAGGCATGTTACACTTACACACTCATGCCAACATCAAAAGAGACTGGCCTTGATTAAAGAGGTTTCAAATGTCTGTTATAAAAGCAGGTAAAAGTGAGTTTATGGAATGTTCTTTAACTCTGACATTACAAGGTAAATTTGGTAAAAATCACATAATTCAAAGTGATTAGAATGTTCTTGCTTGTTAAAATCTACCAAACTCTCACTCTAGGCAAGATTGCCCCTATAACTCAACACTACAATAAACCCCTGTGTAGCTCTCAAAACACATGGTATTAATTTAGCGATCCCTTTTTTCATCCAAATTGTTCATCAAGGGTTTGTTAAAGTTTACCAAATGTGGCTGAATTTCAAGAAAAGAAACAAATGCAGATGTAAATTTCCCACTTTACAGCCTGTTTATGTATTGTGAATTCCTTCCTAGGAGACGGGGGCTTTCATGTCTTAATTGGATTGTGTGACTGCGGCTTTGTCTAACAAATGCACATTTTCAACGCTAATGATCGACAGTCACAACCCCGAGTTTGCCTAAAGCACTTTGACTGAGAGCCTAATGAGTAATGAATAAACTAATACCTTATGTTCTGCTAGCAGGAAACTCTTCAGGAACATTAACCATTTCAAACACCTTTAGAGCCGCACCTTCACCCTGCCGGAGGTATTAAATGAAGGAAGTAAACACTGAGAGCTGGGAGTGCATAGGAGTGCAAAATGAAAAGACAAGCAAATTCAAATCAGTCGAAGATACCTCATTAGTTCAATGACATGATTGTGCAATAAGTCACTAAAATTACCAATTACAGTGTACCTTTAATTGGCAGTAATAGGGATGCACAATATATCAGAATCATATTGGTTATACGAATATATTAGAGATTTTAATTTATTTATATATATATATATATATATATATATATATATATATATATATATATATATATATATATATATATATATATATATATTTATTTATTAAAGGGATGGTTAACGATCCCATAATTGACTTGCCCTCAAGCCATCCTAGGTGTATATGACATTCTTCTTTCAGACGAACACAGTTCTTAAAAAATGTCCTGGCTAAATCCAAGTATTATAAATGGCAGTGAATGGCAGCCCAAAAAACTGCATCCATCCATTATAAAAGTAATCCACATGGCTCCAGGGGGGTAATAAAGGCCTTCTGAATCGATGGGTTTTTGTAAGAAAAATTTCCATATTTAACACGTTATAAAGTAAAATATCTAGCTTCTGGCAGACCACCTTCCTTATTCAACTTACGCAGAAAGTTTAATGCCTCGCGCGGTTCAAAACACTTACGTCCGACATCATCGTTGCACCAGTTACGCTTTTTCCATAAGTTGAATGCAGAATTCACTGCCATTATAATGCTTGGAAGAGCCAGGACATATTTTAATATAACTACGATTGTATTTGTCTTAAAGATGAATGTCATATACACCTGACCTAGGATGGCTTTTCGGGTGAGTAAATCATGGGCTCATTTTCATTTTTTGGTGAATATTTAATATTTTTATTCAGTAAGGACACATTAAATTGATCAAACGTGTCAGTAAAGAGACATGTTTTTGACAAGAAAAGATTTCTGTATTTCAAAATAATTCTATTCTATTGAACTTTCTTTTCAACAAATAATCCTGAAAAAGTCTCATGGTTTTCACAAAAATATAAAGCAGCACAGCTGTTTTCAACATTGATAATAATAATAATAATAATAATAATAATAATAATAATAATAACAAAATGCTAATAGTAAATAAAATTAGAAGAAATCTTCAATATTACATACTGATTGTGCATGCTCATTATCCTGTTTTCATTTTTACAATCTCATGCTTTCCTAATATAAAAAGACTCTTATGAATTAGTTCCTAAACCATTATAAATTCTTCTAAAGTCTGCATGAATCAATGTTTTCAGTTACTTCAGACTGTCCAGTTGAGGTCCTTAACAAAATGAAAGCAGCGCAAAGTCGGCCAAAAAGGGAGAACTTAACGGTCTCCTCACCTTTCCCCTCAATTTACCTCTTAACAAGCTTGTAAAGTACCACAGGCCTGCACCGCAAAGCATGAAAAGAAGACAAAACCAAATGCTTAATTTTTTACAGAAAGTACATTAGTTGCAGCACTATTTTCAAGCAGCCAACCATCAACTCCACATGCTTATTCTGTTAAACCAAGGACACAGCCCCATGTGTCAGTTCTTAGCAGACATGTGAAATGCAGTCGATTTTCCATAGAGGCCTGGGGATTATTAAGAGGTTGAGCTTGGAAGAGAGGACGACCACATGTTTCTTGTTGAGCCCTGACCGGAAAAAGGGGGAGAAAGTAAAAATGAGTTGATACACAAGGCATTAGTGGTTAACCAAGAGCTAATGAGGGAAAAAGAACAACAATGAGCTCAGATGTAACCATTTAAACGCGCAGTTTAAAATTTCAACTTTGGAGTGTAACACCCCTGAACAATCACCTCGCGTTTTAAGAGTCTGTTTGAAATGTGCTCAACAGTATCAAGTTTTTGTACCTGTGTGATCTAATCAAACCCACCTCACCACAAATAATTTTATGGAGGTAAAACTTGTTTAGAAGGAAGATCTGTAGGCCAAAATGGGCAGAACACAACCCTATGGTCTTCCATCATGCATAAAAACCCAACCACGGATGGAGAGAGCCGCGGCCTGGCGGTGGAAGTGGTTGTACCTCTCCTGTGGCCAGCCAATAAATCCTACAAAATAAAAGAGTCTCTTATTTTTTCAACCATTTTTTCCCCCTCATCCCAGGTGTTAGATGATGGATGATGAGGTCAGGGAGGCATGGATCACATGGCAAGGATCAGAGAGGAGCTGGGCAGGAGACATGCTGAATCCATCTAGTCAAAATCAGCCCCATATGTCCTCCAGAGCCCTATTATCCTATAAATGAACTTTATTAAGGCAACAAAGTGCAGGGACCTCTGCAAAAACATTAAAAGGGGTGAGCGGAGGTGACCGATCCAGGGTGGCTAATGAGAAAAGATGGGGTTTAGCATGACATTCTTTTAAAGGTACTAATGCAGAAAGCACAGCCATCACAACCCATGACAAGATGGTGAAAGAGACAAGAACGGGATGCACATCTGCATTTGTTAAAAAACTATTAAAAGGGAAGGTAAAAAGACTTCAGATCCAGATATCAAAACAAAAAAAGGACAGAAAAAAAAAGACTTGCAAGAAAGTAAAATTACGCAAAGGGCTCTGCAGTAAAGCAAGCTTGAATCGCGACACAGAGACTACCGAGTGAACAACTAACCACATTAAAGCAACACGAAAGGGGTTCCGCTCCCAGTCTGCCCACCTACCAGGGGGCCAGCTAAACGACAGGGTTACACTGTGATCCTTATGGACATGATTAATGGTAGAGAGAAAGGGAAAGAGAGGGGAGTGATGGGAGCATGCCTGGTTCTGCTTATGGTCCTGGAAATGAGATTAAAGGGAAAGCTCCAAACAGATTGAATTGTATTTGCTATAATTGCCGAGAACAGCTTATGCAGGGCAGGCCACAAATAACAGGCTCATAAAAACAAGACACTGCTAAGGAAGGGGGAGAGTCATTTAAGCAATCAAAGATACAAAAACATGAAATTAATTAGGTGTGGGATGAGTTCAGAGCTGAAGAAAATGACCTTCAGCATCTTTACTGGAAATACAGGACAAGTGACTGAGACTACATAAAATGACTTACTAAAGCACTTTGTAGACACTAAGAGAGGAAAACAACATTGATTCTGTTGGAGTGTTACAATGACATCAAGAAGGATGACCTTTATGGGAAGAAAAATGTCGTCTTTTCTTTGTATTTGTAAATATTTTGTTTTAAAGGCAAGTTAAACATTAAGGTACAAATCAATGCAAACCACATGAGAATTTTTTTTTCTCAATCTTGATCTGATTGGATTTAAAGTAACAACATGTGTGTTCACTTCAAGGAGAGTGAGAGGGGCTGGAAAGGCCTGCCAAAGGCAAGGTTCACCTCATGATACTCCGAGATTGCTGGGATCCATCGTTTTCATTTACACAAAGCCAGTTTAGTCTAAAAGAGGCACTTTTATTGATGTTAGACTCAAATTTTTGCAAAACAAAAAAAAAAGGGGGGGGGGGGGGGGGGGGAGAAAATGTCCATGAAGGAAATGCACAGACTAACTGATAACCATAAAAGCACAGTTAGAATGTAATACTAATAAATAATGAAACCATTACAGTTAGTCATTCCCGACAGAGAGAACCGATAGCATCAGTTAATTCCAATCAAACCAAATGGCACTACAGTGGTGTTAAAAAAAAAAAAAAAATTCAATACTGGAAAGCCATGTTTGGGAACTCAAATTCATTTTAGAATATCTGATTGGAAACTCAAAGGCTAATTTAAATAGTTAAAAATGACAGGAGGGGGGAAAAAAAGAACATCCACAAAATATAAAGTATGCCAGTCCACAGTCATGTTCTGAAACCTGAACAGATTATTGTGCCTTTCCATTCCAGTCCTGCTGAATTCTGTAATAGTTACCACAAACATGGTGTTCATTAATCAAAAGTAGTACAAAGCCTTGTAAAAGGTGATATATCAGATGTGGAAAGCATCAAAAGGGAGAATTTCTAAATGCATCACATTCTCCTACACAAAAGCACACATCAAACTTGGCCAGCCAAGTCACACCACTAGATGGCGATATCAGCCAGGATACAGGAACATGAAGGATAGTGTGTAAAGTCCTCAGTGTTAAATGCTTAGCTCATACAATCATTCATGAGATGTGGTCTGCTGTTGTTACTGCGGCAGCAAAGCGATTTTACATAAACACTTTACTAAAATAACTACTCCATCCTATATCATCCAACCCAATAGACACTCACTGACTCAAATACATCACGTGCATTTGAAACAAATGTTTCGGTGTACGGACATGGGCCCGGGCAAAACTGCAAAAGATATTTGTAATATGAAGCTGCAGTGACTTTGGAGTGCAACAATTCTGGGACCCTCCAAAACAAGTGTACCAATGATATTTACTCTGGTATCAGTGCTGTGCAATTATGCTCTTACTGTATACTATATGTGCAGAAGCTTTCATATGACAAAAATGTAATATTACTGTGCAGGATATTTAACCATTATGCCACTGGCATTTCATAAAACCGACGACCCAGGAAATGCCTCTGAGCCCACCACTCCACTAAAGCCTTAAAGCTAATTTCCCTAGTGTTGAAAGATATTTTCCCCCTAACCAGATCATTACTTTAACCATTGCAGTGGACACAGTAATGCTGGACTGTCACAGCATGTTAAAATCTCTCTAAAGGGATGCATCCCTCATTAATACACCACACACATAGCTTAGATAGAGGCTGTAAGAGTGGAGGGAGGGAATTTTCTTTTTTAAACTGTAGTTAGGTTATTTCAACATGAAATAAGGAGGTACATGAGACTCTATCCCCGAATGTGCAGTTTGCATCTTTTCAGCATTCCTGTACTTCTCATTGACTCTATAGCATGTAGCAATAACATACATAGTTAAGCCAATAAGCTTAAGTATGATTAAATCATTATCCATTGCCTCTCATGTTTATGTTTTTTTGATGAGTTTAGATATCCCCAGTGCTATATTTAGTGCTGTCACTAGGCAAATCTAGATTACAGATACTATATTTCATACTGTTAGTACATACAACTCCGAACCTAAATACGAACATATCAAACATTACAAAACGTGACTTTCTGAGTGAAGTACTCCAGAGCAGTATCAAACTGCACTGAGCTGAATGGGAGGTTACTGTGTGAAAGATGAATTGGAGTCAGTGTGGTCTCAAGTGTGTTGAGTTCAACACACAAAACCTTGTCTCATTCGAATGATCTGCAGTAAGGCAGCTTGGACATCTTCATCCATGTGACCCTGAAACAAAACAAGTGACCGGTATTCAGTCAGGATAAATCCATCTTTAGAAATGCATCCAGAAACTTCTATGCCACTACATGCTATGACCTGTACACTATTATAAAGTCTTACTATAACAGTATATTTGATCTCGGGTATGAATGGCCTTGTTATAGGATCAAAATAGAAGGAAATGCTACTGCAAAAAAAAAAAAGAAACCTTCACACTTAACACACATTCATATGCTATGACTTGTACACTATTATAAAGTCTTACTATAACAGTATAGTTGATCTCAGGTATGAATGGTCTTGTTATAAGATCAAAATAGAAGGAAATGCTACTGCAAAAAAAAAAAAAAAACTTCACACTTAAAGGGCCAGTTTCTTTTGTTCTGCTGAACACAATAGAATATATTTTGAAGAATGTAACAAAGCAGATAGAGCAACCATTGACTACCATAGTATTTTTTCCCTATTATGGTAGTCAATGGTGGCTCTATCTGCTTGGCTACAAACATTCTTCAAAATATCTTCTTATGTGTTCAGCAGAAAAAAGAAACTCATGCAGGTTTGGAACAACTTGAGGGTGATGAAAGAATTTTCATTTTTGGGTGAACTATTCCTTTAACACAATCATATACAATTACCTGTGCTGCACTGAGAAGATGAGTTCGATAAATTGAAACCACTTCTCTATGTTGCCTCTCAGCGTCCTGTTTAGATTGAAAAAGACAAGACATAAGCAACAAACAATAGGTAACATGTTTCATTATGGAATTAATTGTGCAGGGATTTCACTATGAGGTTTCCACCTGAGCAGCATAAAATCTCTTCAGTGTTTTGTGTGTGAGAATTTTATGCTCCAATGAATACTACTTTTTGTCATTGTACAGCAGCTGCTTGTACCTGAGCACCAGAGGTTACCAAGGCTATGTTCACATAGCAGTAGAATATGGTTGTCAGTCCTGTATTTGACTACTTAATATGGTTGCATACACACAAACAGTTTAATTAATTTCGGGAATGACAACCGCATTCTATCACTGAACTCGCACATCAATTTTCACGACATTCTCAGAAAACTCTTGCTATGTGAACTGGGCTGAATAACTAGTTGTCTGTCTGTGAAAGAACCACTCTGCACTGCACACAAGCAAGGATGACTAGTGTGGAGCGTGCTTTCATTTTGGTAACTTTCAGAGAGGAAGATATGTGTCAGGTCCCTGTCTTCCATCAAAGCTGCAGTGTTGCACTGTGATCTGTGCTTGACACAAATGCTTTCCTCTCCACTCAGGTATAAAGGCTGCTGTCGGTTAATTAAGATTTGACTGATGTAAACAACTTAAAGAGCGCTAACTTGTACTACATGACTTCTGCAGAATAATTTTGAAATTGATAGTGTTGCTTTGAAACATATATCGGAGTCTAAGGACGTGAACAGCTCTGGTTAGAACGTCAAGGGTTGTCATCTCAATTACGACATGGCGTGAACTCGGCATAAGCTCACTGTTATGGTTCAGGAGGAAATGTAAAAGGCGGCTTTGTGGCTTTGCTTCTTTGTGGCGCTCAGTGACTGTGTGTCTACAACTCAGCATGAAGATACACAGTGTGTTGGAGTTTACCCCGGTGAACGAGAGGGTCGTTTCCCTGCGCCTTCGGCTCGGGGATAGGTCTCTCACTGTTGTGTGTGCCTACGGGCCGAACAGCAGTGCAGAGTACCCGAACTTCTTGGTGTCCCTGGGAGGGGTGCTGGAAAGTTCTCCGACTGGGGACTCCGTAGTTCTACTCGGGGACTTCAACGCCCACGTGGGCAATGACAGTGAAACCTGGAGGGGCGTGATTGGGAGGAACGGCCCCCTCTGAACCCGAGTGGTGTTCAGTTATTGGACTTCTGTGCTAGTTACAGTTTGTCCATAACGAACACCATGTTCAAGCATAAGGGTGTCCATCAGTGCACATGGCACCAGGACACCCTAGGTCGTAGGTCAATGATCGACTTTGTGGTCGTTTCATCTGACCTGCGGCCGTATGTCTTGGACACTCGAGTGAAGAGAGGGGCGGAGCTGTCAACTGATCACCACCTGGTGGTGAATTGGATCCGATGGCGGGGGAGGAAGCTGGATAGACTCGGTAGACCCAAACGTACTGTGAGGGTCTGCTGGGAACGTTTGGCCAAGTCTCCTGTCAGAGAGATCTTCAACTCCTGCCTCCGGCAGAGCTTCAACCGGATCCCGAGGGAGGCTGGAGATATTGAGTCCGAGTGGACCATGTTCTCCACCTCCATTGTCAAAGCGGCCGCTCGGAGCTGTGGACGCAAGGTCTCCGGTGCCTGTCGAGGCGGCAATCCCCGAACCCGGTGGTGGACACCGGAAGTAAGGGATGCTGTCAAGCTGAAGAAGGAGTCCTATCGGGCCTGGCTGGCTTGTGGGACTCCTGAGGCAGCTGACAGTTACCGGCCGGCTAAACGGACTGCAGCCCGGGTGGTTGTGGAGGCAAAAACTCGGGCCTGGGAGGAGTTCGGTGAGGCCATGGAACAGGACTAATCGGCTGGCCTCGAAGAGATTCTGGCAAACCGTCCGGCGCCTCAGGAGGGGGAAGCAGTGCCCTACCAACGCTGTATACAGTGGCGATGGGCGGCTGTTGACCTCAACTGGGGATGTTGTCGGACGGCGGAAGGAATACTTCGAGGATCTCCTCAATCCCCGCGTCACGTCTTCCATTGATGAAGCAGAGGCTGGGGGCTCAGAGGAGGACTCGTCCATTACCCAAGCTGAAGTCACAGAGGTGGTCAAGAAACTCCTCGGTGGCAAGGCACCGGGGGTGGATGAGATCCGCCCTGAGTACCTCAAGTCTCTGGATGTTGTGGGGCTGTCTTGGCTGACACGCCTCTGCAGCATCGCGTGGCGGTCGGGGACAGTGCCTCTGGGATGGCAGACCGGGGTGGTGGTCCCTCTTTTTAAGAAGGGGGACCGGAGGGTGTGTTCCAACTATAGGGGGAAATCACACTTCTCAGCCTCCCCGGGAAAGTCTATGCCAGGGTACTGGAGAGGAGAATTCGGTCGATAGTGGAACCTCGGATTCAGGAGGAACAGTGTGGTTTTCGTCCCGGTCGTGGAACACTGGACCAGCTCTATACCCTCTATAGGGTGCTGGAGGGTTCATGGGAGTTTGCCCAACCAGTCCACATTTGTTTTGTGGATTTGGAGAAGGCCTTCGACTGTGTCCCTCGCGGCGTCCTGTGGAGGGTGCTCTGGGAATATGGGGTTCGGGGTCCTTTGCTGAGGGCTGTCCAGTCCCTGTATGACCGAAGCAGGAGTTTGGTCCGCATTGCCGGCAGTAAGTCGGACTTGTTCCCGGTGCATGTTGGACTCCGGCAGGGCTGCCCTTTGTCGCCGGTTCTGTTCATAATTTTTATGGACAGAATTTCTAGGAGCAGCCAAGGGCCGGAGGGGGTCAGGTTTGGGGACCACGCGGTTTCGTCTCTGCTCTTTGCGGATGACGTTGTCGTGTTGGCCCCTTCTAACCAGGACCTTCAGGATGCACTGGGACGGTTTGCAGCCGAGTGTGAAGTGGCTGGGATGGGGATCAGCACCTCCAAATCCGAGGCCATGGTCCTCAGTCGGAAAAGGGTGGCTTGCCCACTTCAGGTTGGAGGAGAGTCCTGCCTCAAGTGGAGGAGTTCAAGTATCTAGGGGTCTTGTTCACGAGTGAGGGGAGGATGGAACGGGAGATTGACAGACGGATCGGTGCAGCCTCTGCAGTAATGCGGTCGATGTACCGGTCTGTCGTGGTAAAGAAAGAGCCAAGCCGTAAGGCGAAGCTCTCGATTTACCGGTCAATCTACGTCCCTACTCTCACCTATGGTCATGAGCTTTGGGTCAGAAAGGAACTGAAAGGACAAGATCCCAGATACAGGCGGCCGAAATGAGCTTTCTCCGCAGGGTGGCTGGGCGCTCCCTTAGAGATAGGGTGAGAAGTTCAGTCACTCGGGAGGAACTCGGAGTAGAGCCGCTGTTCCTCCACATCGAGAGGGGACAGCTGAGGTGGCTCGGGCATCTGTTCCGGATGCCCCCTGAACGCCTTCCCGGAAAGGTGTTTCGGGCATGTCCAACCGGGAGGAGGCCCCAGGGAAGACCAAGGACACGCTGGAGGGACTATGTCTCCCAGCTGGCTTGGGAACGCCTCGGTGTCCCTCCGGAAGAGCTAGAGGAAGTGTCTAGGGAGAGGGAAGTCTGGGCATCTCTGCTTAGACTGCTGCCCCCGCGACCCGGCCCCGGATAAAGTGGAAGATGATGGATGGATGGATGGATATATTATATATATATATATATATATATATATATATATATATATATATATATATATATATAAGTATATATATAAAAGTATATAAAAGTAAAAGGAGACCAATTAATTCAATATAACACCAAATCTTGTAAGACTTCTTAATTATATAATCATATTACTGCTGAAATAACCTGAGGGAGAAAGCGATCAGTCCATTCCATCAGTCCCATTTTTTTCCTTCATAGACTCTAGAGTCAATTGTGAACTCAAGTAAGTCAGTAAGTGGGTGTATTTTTCAGTCCAAGGTGATGGCATGTAATATTTTTGGGCAATTATAACCGAATCCACCGGTATGTGCATATGAACAGAGATACTTACAGCCAGCTGCTGCTGGAGGCTCTTGACCTGGGCTTGGAGTGTGTCAATGTGTTGAGTCTGTCTCTTGTTGGGCGTGTTGCCAGCATAAGCCAGCTGAGATAAGCCATTCAGAGCCTGTTTCAGCCTTTCAACATCTGCCAACAGTTCTGTGATCTGAAACCGAGAACACCTTGCTTATAATGAGACAAAATATCAGGCACTTATCAAAAAAGCACTTTCACATAACAAATTAGTATAACCTTCTCACCCTTTTGTCTTTAAGCTCAGTCTGCTCTGAGGATGCTTGAATCCTCTTCTGTAGTTCTCCAATGGTGCTGAGCGATTCCTCATATCTCTCTTTAAGATCTCTGATCTCCTTCTCAATGGAGGCACTCTTTATCTGCAGGGCCTCGGTTTCCGCTCTCGCCCTCTTTTCACCCTCCCTGGCCTGGGTTGTTTCCCTGTACAGATCCTCATATTGCTCATCCAGTCCTGACAGCCGGTCGCCAAGTTCGCACACCTTCTCCTCAAGCTTGTGCTTTTCAGCTGTGAGCTCGGTCACCTGTTCTTCATAGCTACGGAGGTCATCGAGAGCGTGTGTGGCTCTGAGGAGCTCAGTCTGCAGAGTGGCTACATCCTCAGCCCTCTGCGCACTGGTTTCTTCCTCCTCCCGCAGTGCCAAGCGAAGTTTGTTGACCTCATGCTCCAGAGCCTCTTTAACCTGGCTATACTGGGTCTCATCACAGCTCTGACTCTGAAGTTGTTTCTCTAGTTCATGAACACGCTGGACTTCCAGTTTATGAGCTTCATGTAAGCACTTGCACTCCTTTTGTGCCTCCTGCAGGCTCCCACTGAGAGAGCTCTGCATGGCCTCAAACTGATCCAGATGTATATACTCACTGTCCAGTTTCTTCTGGAGACTCTGGATCTCGGAGTCGCACAATGCGTTTTGCTCCTCTAGTTCGGCCCGCTGGATCGTAACCTCTTTATATTGCTGCTCCAGCTCCACCAACTTCAGACTCAGCTCCTCCACTTGGCCCTTGCAGCGGTCCTCCACTTCTTTGTACTTCTCGCTGGACACAAGCCCCATCTGAAGTTTCTTTTGCAGAGACGCCATCTCTTCTTTCAATTTTTCATTTTCTAGTCTTTGGCTTTCCCCTTTGGTTTTTTCATCATTGTACATCTCCTGCCTTTCAGCAAGTTTATCTGCCAAGTCCTTCAAAGTGGTGTTGAAATAAATCTCTTTTTCCTCCATAGCAGTCAATGGCACAAACTTCAACTGCAATGCCTCTTGAATAGTATCCAACTCTTTCTTCTGTGCTTCGATTTCCTTGTGTAGTTGTGATGCGCTCTCTTGGGCACACTGGTACTTTGAGTTGGCATCTCTAGCTTGCCCCTCTGCTTCTGATAACGCTTTGCTCATTGTGCTTCTGAATACCTCATGTTCCACAAGGCTGATATAGTCATTTGCTAACTTGGCCTGCACATTCTCAAACTTTTCTTTCAACATAGCATTTCCTTCTTTCGCCTTCTGTAACTCCTCGTCCCGAACTCTACAATCATCCTCTAACTTTGCAATTTCAATCTTAGCCTTCTCCAAAGCCTCATCTAACTCCATCTGCACGGTCTCATACTCCCCCTTTGTGACAAAGTCAGTGTCAAAGCTCTGCTTCAGTGTTGCCTTTTCAGCTGCCAAAATCTCAAGTTCATTGACTCTCTCCTGGTATTGATCTTGAAGGCTATTGAGACCTCCTTCCAGTTCTGTGTTGCGTTCTGTGAGTGCAGCAATCTCGCTCTCATAACGTTCACAGGGGATGTACATGCTCTTCAGGTTGGTAATATTCTCACAGAGAGAGGTCTTCTCCTCCTGCAGCCTCTGTAGCTGCTCCTCAGCATGCCTTCTCATCTCCGTCTCCTCTGCTAACCTAACCCTTAACTCCTCCACAGCAAGGCCCATAGACCTCTTCACCTCCTCATGATTTTCTAAGGCCACAAACTTTGTCTTCAGGTTGTTGCTGAGTTCCTGCAGCTCCTCTCTGAGCAGTTCTCTTTCATCCTCACCCTCTTCCACTTCACATATTAATGACTGACACTTTGTAGTGACATCAGCAAGTTTCTTCTTCAGGGTTGAGCTTTGCTCCTCCAGAGCAGCCCGGACTCGCTCATGCTCTTGCAGGGGAACAGTTTGTCGGTCGTCCATCACACGGTGGAGCTCTGCAACTTCCTCC